>CM066031.1:978766276-979366276 GCA_033557465.1 Ichthyophis bannanicus
AATCACCTCCTGCAAACTGCCCCACCTCCAAAACTACGGCCGTGGCTCCATCTCCAAAACTATGCCACCAACGACTGCCCCAACCCCAAAATCTCCCCCCACATTGCCTCTAACTCGACAAAAAAAATGCTCATAACTGGGCTCGACCACCATGCAAATTGTGCCCACCCTAAGAAAACGCACCTTCCCACAACTGCCCCTTCACAACTGATCCATTTAAAAAAAAAAATTCTTGCTTGCAACTTCCCCCCGACACGCACAAATTACCGCCATCCCCCTAAAAACAACAACCCTTTCCTACCACTTCATCAACTGCCCTCCCTTTTGCTCCCACCCCAAAAATCTAACCACCAATGGTAATTGCTCCACCACCGCTGCCAACTGCATCCACCCCCAAACCAAATCTCACTGTCTGTCCCAGACCCTCAAAAGCTCCATCCTCCTCAGCTATCCCGATCCCCAATACATTCAAAGTATACACAGAACATACAGATATGCACGCATCCAGGGTTTACCAACTAATTCTCTAGATATAATGTTGCCAGTTTTAAAAATTATTCATATATTTCAGGGAGCTCCTTTAAGTGCTGCCTGAACAAGGTGTCATCTGCATGCCGTGCTACTCTGGCACTGCTTGCAGTAGAACTGTGACTTTAAGGGCCCTCAGTGAAAATGTCTTGTCCCACCCAATGCGTGTACGAATGGGCATGCAACCCGGGGCATGATCTATACTGGCCCAGTGTGAGCCCTTAAATGAAATCCGAGTGACCTGAGGTGTAGTGAACTAAGTGGAAGTGGACGTATTCGGCTGCTACGTGGTTGGCGTAAGTTACCTCAGGCTTGTACAGTTCAAATGCCCAATAGAGGACATCAATCTTGTGGCGCTTGGAAGTGTAAGTAATAGAGTTACCAGATACCAAGCAAAGACACCTGAGGCCGTCATGAATCCAAAGGAGTTCCTAATAGCATGTTAGAACTCCAGTGGAATAGCTCTCCAAAAAGACTGAGCCGCCTGGGACAAAGGGTTTCAGTTTACTTTTATAGACTTTTAGCTATATGCGACAACTTATAATTTGTTATCACATTCTGCCTACTTTTCAGGATCGGCACATAGTAAGTTCCCCCTTGATTCGCTCACTCAATAGCGAGGTCCCTGGGTCGGTGTTAATGTAAGGTGAGATAGCTAAACCTATGCATTTCTTACTGCGTGGTTCGACTACTAAGCAGGCTACAGTAAAACAAAAGAGACAAAAGACATGTCCAGCTCTAGGCCAAAGGCCTAGTATTTCACGGTACAATTTTTGATTCAAGCACACTGTTTGTCGACACACCACGTCTTGGTACTGCCTCCGCCCCCCGTTTAATTCAGCACCCCCTCCGCCAGCAGGGTGTGCAAGAATTAAACCAGGCCGTCCTGGTGAGATAGGTAAAACCCATTTGCTGTGTTCCGTTGTGTGTAGGGAACGCGTGCTCACGGTACTGTGACACGGGCACATGGTATATTGCGGACAATTCGTCCATCAGATAAACCACGCAGCAGAGAGGTGTTAGGCAAGGCAAAACAAGGCCGAGCTATAAGGGACTTCAGACCACCTAACGCCGTTATAAAACATTCCCAAACCAGCCGTCAAACTGACAAGACCATTCCTAGCGTCTGAACAGGAACATGGCTAACTTGTCGTATGTAATCAGTAATGTCTTCAATAATTTTTTCTCCCAGCAGTCATCTATCTGTAGGAGCAGCACGTGTAGTGTGGTAGTACATTTCCCACAGACCTACCACTGTGGCCGTCTGCGTGACTAATCTACAAGATAATCGAAGGGCTCAGCCGAGTGTGATAAATAGCTGTTGCACTTTTGAAGTGTTTTGTTTTGCCTGTAGGGTCAAAGCCTTGGCTGGTGTCATTAGTAATAAGTTCTAGAACAGCTTGCAACACGAATAATACTATTCAGCATGTGTAAATAGGGGTACGGTAACCACAGAATCCCATCCCTCGGAGCCCATGTTGCAGGGCCATAATACTGTAGAGCATGCGCTCAGGGCATTCCTAACCACGTGTGGTGAAGTCCCCTGGGCCGATCCGGGAGAGACATATATTCCTTTAATAGAAGGTCTTCAATGACCCCATTCACTCATCTGGGGGTTTACAACCTGGGAACTGGATCATAGGAGGAATGAAGAATAATTACACTCCTGAAGCTTCCCCGTGTGCGCACTGGGGGGGAATCGGCCCATATTGGTGCCACCACAGAAGTAACAATTGTGACATTCAGTTGTGTAGTCAGTCTCAGCTAATTCAAGGAATAAATTTGTTCGACAGCTCTGCTGGGTTATGGGTCCCATCTGGGTCGCCCTCATCTCCTTGCGTGAGAAGGAGTGTGGGAAACGCACACTAGTTCATGTGGGATTGTCCAGATTTTTGTTCTGACGTAAGATTACCGCGGATATAAATGATAAAGTGGCTAGGGGGGTCTGTATACCCTGGCTGATAAATGAGTAAGGGCCAAAAAGGATTGCCTCCGTACCCGCAGTCAGCCTGACAAGGGTTTCACAATAGAGGAGATCAAGGGATTTAACAGGTGGCTAGTTTGACAATGGGGGTGGAGGTTCCGATCACTCCCTCGTTAAAACTGCTTTGCGATCATCCCCCTTGGTGGCCCAGTAGGCACCTCCTTGCCAAGTAGGCAAAAGTATATACCCTCCCACCCACCGGGGGCAGAAAATATGAGCCCTCCGGGCATAGCCAACTAACCATCGGTTGGGCGCAGTGCACCGCCCGTCGGGCAACTGGCCCCAATTATAGGCACGTTGAAGGGTAGCACATGTACTTTATCATTTGCAGAATTATCGGCTGTGTTCCCATTTGAGGGACCCGCAACCACCATTTAATAAGAGGTTGTCTTTTTTTTCCGATTGGACGAGGCAACGCGTTGAAAAACAAGGAATTTAGGCTCGGCTAGTCCTCAACCTTAGTAGAGTTAAGGAGATCATGATCTCACTGGGAATTGGTCAGCACGTACATTTTGTCCAGTAGATCTCCAATAAAACTGCAGGAAACACTTGAGAGATTAAACACACACGGCATCCTTTCCTGCATGGTACATATCAGTAAGGTCGGTCAAGTCCGTAGTTACTCACCACACACTGTAACAGGTTGTTTCTCCAGGACCGCAGGATATCCGTCCTCACATATGGGTGACGTCGCTCGTCGATACGGAGCCCTCATGTCGGAGCATATCCCCAGCTTTCAAAGAAAGCCATTTGGTAATGCAGCGCGCATACGCGGAGTTCCCCATCTTTCTGCCCCAAGGGTGCCATCTTGCTCAGTACTGATGACATAACTACCAAAGACCGTGTCTAAAAACAAAATGAATATATATAGGACTTGCAACGTCACAAAGGTGGGAGGGAGAGGGTCCATGAGAGAACCAGGATTCCTGCCTGCTTGCCTGGAGAACACCTGTGACAGGTGATTAACTACGCTTTCTCCAGGAACCAAGCAGGAAGTCAGTCCTCTGCATATGGAAACTCCACCAGCTACTCCAGGGCTACCGAGAATCCCAACAGCTGAAAAACAAATAACGGCTCCCTCTAGAGTTGCTTCAGCACTGCCGTGAATAGAATCTCTCATCTTGAGAAACGCCCCCGACCGGGTAGCCCCAACACCAAGGCCCAGACAGTGTGGTAGGAGTTGCCCCTAAACCTCAAGAGACAGATTACGCGAGTACCCCCCCCGCACCTGTTCCGACAAAACAGCACTGTCACCTAGTCCAGGACTCCCTCTCGAGGCATATAATCTGCCGCAAAGGTCTGAGCATGTGAAGACCCAAGTAAACGGTCCCGGCTACAGATGTCTGCCAAACCGTAACAACGAGTCGAGACGAATGAGCCTAACACATAGTGAACAGCAGCTTCTCGCAAACACCTGACACTGGAAATGGGAACCGGTTGGGACTTGGGTGTGGGAACCCTGCAAATGGAGAGGGCCGGCTGCCCCTGTACGCCCCGCTATAAAGCGATACAGATCACGCTACCCACACATGAGAACAATGGTAACACTTGTGAGACAGGTACAACCCCAGCCATACATGCTGGGTCAAAAGAGACGAAGAAGCTGACAGCCCTTCGATGCCCCTAGCCGTAATCGGTCAATTTGCTATAGAAAGACAACGGCCCCTCGCATACAGTCCAGGGTATGCAAGAACCATGTCATCGCCGGCTGGCTACTGTGGCCTGGGAAAGAAGGTCGGAAGAACCACCTTGCCTTGATTGTAAGGTGGAAAAGAGGAGACACAACCTTTGGACCAGGAACTAAGGATGAGTCCGTAAGACCACCCTGTTCCTATAGAACCGTGTGTACAGTCTATCAGAAACCAGAGCCGTAGTTCACTCACACGCCTGGCCGAGGTAAGAGCCACCAAGAACAATGCGTTCCAGGAAAGGAAGCGTAAATGACAGGTAGCCATCAGCTCAAACGGTGGGCGAGTAAGCTGTTTCAAGACCACATTCAAATCCCACTCAGGGGCTGGTGGACGAATCGGAGGCTTGAGGAAAAGCAGGCCTCTGAGGAAGCGGGCCACTAAGGGGTGGACTGACAGAGACTGGCCCTCCAGGCGAGTGGTGCGCTGACAGAGCACTGAGGTGGACCCAAACAGAGTTGGATTTAAGGCCTAGGTCCGACATGGTGAAGCAGATACTGCAGCACCACTGGTACCAGGCAGGAAAAGGGATCCTCATGGCGCGGAGCACACCAGGTGGAGAACCTACGCCACTTGAGGGCATAAGATTTCCGGGTGGATTGTCTCCTAGAGGCCAACACCACCCTCCTCCACTTCCCTAGGTAGAAGTACGGGGGCTAGAACTACCCTTTCAGCAGCCAGGCCATCAAATGGAGGGACTGGAGGTTGGGGGTGCAGGAGAGATCCCTGATCCTGAGACAGGAGATCGGGTTGCACCCCCAGAGGGAGTGGAGTGTCCACCGCCAATTGCAGAAGGAATTGGAAACTACGGTTGCCTCTCCATCTGGGGGCTACCAGAATCAGCGAGGCCCTGTCCCAAAGAACCTTGAATAGGGTTTGGGCCACTAGAGGCGTTGGAGGAAACGCATACAGCAGGTCCGTAGATCAAGAGATTAGGAAGGCATCTGCTGCTATTCGCAGAGGATGCGGTTGTCTGGAACAGAACCTGGGCAGCTGATGGTTCAGTGGACTGGCAAAGAGATCGATGGTTGGAAGACCCCTATTTTAGGAAGATCTGCTGGACCACTAGGGGATTCAACTGCCATTCGTGAGGCTGTAGAATCCTGCTCAACCTGTCTGCCAGGTAATTTTCTTGGCCAGGTAGATAAACTGCCTTGAGAAACATGCCTTGTTTGACTGCAAAGGCGCACAGGGCCTGTGCTTCCTGACACAGGAGCCTGGATCCTGTGCCTCCTTGTTTGTTCACATAGAACATTGCTACTTGGTTTGTCTGTCTGAATCAAGACAGACTGGTGAGAGAGGACTTGAGAGCACAGTTTGCAGAGATGAATCGAATAGCTCCCAACTCCAACAGATTGATCTGCTGCATGGCCTCCCAAGGGGACCAGAGGCCCTGAGTGCATGCCACCTGGCAATGTGCACTCCAACCTTGAAGAGAAGCATCGGTCGTTAGCACCTGTGTGTGTGGGTGGTGGCCTGGAAAGGCACCCCTTTGATCAGGTTTGGGAGATGCAGCCACCACTGCAGGGAGGCCGCTAGTAGTTTGGACACTCTTACTCTGTCTCTTAAGTCTCCTGTGGCCTGTATCCATTGGGCTCTGAGGCACCATTGAGCAGGCCGCATATGCAGACGAGCATGTTGGAGTTACATGGCCCGTGGATGCCATGTGGCCCAACAGCCTCAGGAAATGTCTGGCAGAGACCAGAGATCCACTGCGAAACTGCTGGGCCAGAGCCATCAGTCTGTGAGCCCTGTTCCCAGGCAAATAAGCCACTGCTTGTAAGGTATCCAACCTTGCCCCTATGAACTCTATGTCCTGTGAAGGGAGCAAAGTGGACTTTGCGAAGTTTATGATGAAGCCCAGGTGCTGGAGAAGAGAGACAGTGCGAAGAGTGGCTTGTCTGGCCTCCTGTGGAGACTGACCCCTGATGAGCCAGTCGCCCAGGTATGGAAAGACAAAGATGCCCTGGTTTCTGAGATAGTCCGCCACCACCGCCAGGAATTTGGTGAAAACCCTGGGTGCGGAGGTTAGGCCAAATGGAAGTACCCTGTACTGAAAATGATTTCCTCCCCTACAAATCTGAGATATTGTCTGTGGTCTGGATGAAGGAGGATGGTGAGTATAAGCATCCTTTAGGTCTAAGGAGCATAAGCCAATCTCCCTGCTGGAGGTAGGGCAGCAGTATTCCAAGGGTAAGCATCTTGAACTTTTCCCTCTCCAGGAACTTGTTGAGACTTCGCAAGTCTAGAATGGGCCTGAGGTCCTCCTGTCCTTTTTGGTACCAGAAAGTACCTGGAATAGAAGCCTCTTCCTATCAGGTGGTGAGGCACCGGTTCCACCGCCTGCTCCTGTAGAAGACTTGCCAACTCCTGAAGGAGGAGGTTCCTGTGCAGAGGGAGTCTTGGAGGCTCCCCTGGAAAATAGGAGGGAGGTAACTGGGTGACGGGGAGCAAGTAGCCCTTCCGGACTATGCTCAGTACCCAGGTATCCCCTGTTATAGCTGACCATCTGTGGGTGTACAGTGTCAGCCGGCCTCCTGTGCTGAGTGGAGCCAGCTGTGGGGAGAGGCTATGCAGTGGGAGTCAAAACCGCCCGCTCCCTGCTGTGCAGGAGCCGGAGCTGGCGGCTTGGTGGTTTTCTGCCTACGGGGCCCATGTCCCTGCCCTTTGGCCTGCTGGGGAGCTGTAGAAGCCTGGAATTGAGGGTAGGATTTGTAGGCAGAGGCCTTCCTCGGGTAAAATGGCTTTTTCCCCGAGCCCTTCTTCTTCTGAAAAGGGGTAGAAGTCTTCCTGGACAGCCTTGTCCTGGTGAGAGTATCAGTCTCTCTTTCTGCAGCCTTTTCAGCCATGGGTTTGCCAAAGAGGTTCTCACCCCGGCAAGGGACATCGACCAACTTGTCCTGGACCCATGGCTCGAGGTCTGATGACTGTAGCCAGGCCTGACAGCATGCACCGATGCCGGCCGCTGCTACTCGGGCCGAAGCCTCGAAGCCATCATAGGCTGCACGAGATATAAACTTCGAGCACTCTTGAATCCCCGATGACAAAGCCTTGAACGTCTGCAAAGGTTCATCGGAGAGGCCAGCAGAGAACCCGGCAATCTCCTTCGCCAGGTCTCAGAGGTACATGCCCATGTACAGCTGGTAAGTCTGGAAACAAAACGAGGAGCACTGCTCTTGCAGCTGACCACAGATAACACAAAGAGCAAGAGACGAGGCCGTCAGGATGAAATCGAAATATCTTTATTATAGTCGTCCCCAACGCGTTTCGGCACGAAGTGCCTTCTTCAGGGGGTAGCAGCTAAAACGTTAAACATAAAAAACTTATGACTCTAATAAATATCAAACAAAATCAATATTTAAAAACTGATACATAAAACATTGATACATAAAGAAAGGAGGTTTAATAAACTACTAAACCATATCTAAAAAAAAATTAAAATTTAAAATGAAATTTGTAAACATAAGATTGAACCTCTTCACATAAAAAGACACAGACCATATGTTAAAACTTATTAGCTAACAATAACGGGTATTTGTAAAAATAACTAAGTATGAAAAAGACAGACAACCAAAGACATGAAATTCCAAACAGAGCAGTATACTTAGGGGAATACTCACATTAGACCTACGCTAAATTCTCTATTGTATCATAGGAGATCGGTGATAACAAGCTATAAAGTAAAGCAGACAGACTTATAAAATTAACCATATCGAGACTAATTCAAACATGACCATATAGGATCATATTATTGACATAACATGCTCAAACTAATTATGTAAAATGGCTCTGGAGTAATTCATGAAAAATAATATCAACATGTTCAAAGTGTTATACCTGAACTTGATACCTCATAAAAAACATAAGTTGTATGGCATTGCAAAAAAAAGGGGGGGGAGGGGCAAATGAGAACACTGCACATACATTGTTGGTTGGTCATGCTAAACTTCTAAAAGAGTGTATAAAATTCAATAAATAAATAAGTCACTAGGAAGGGTATAAATTAAATAAACATTGTAGTCATGTGGTTGTAATAATTAAAAGAAGACAAGCTATA
Source organism: Ichthyophis bannanicus (assembly GCA_033557465.1). Lineage (NCBI taxonomy): Eukaryota > Metazoa > Chordata > Amphibia > Gymnophiona > Ichthyophiidae > Ichthyophis > Ichthyophis bannanicus. Next base: position 978,774,534 of record CM066031.1, read on the forward strand.
AAGTGTTGTCTCTTACTATGTTGAGGCTAATGACAAGTTTCATAGTGACTTGATAATAGGGAACATTATACGGTTTTTTAGCTATATGTGAATATATCAATATCACACAGCAGAATTTTACTTTAGTGTTCACACAAATCAAATTGCTTTCATTTCCCGAGGTTTGGTCAATGTTTATTTAATTTATACCCTTCCTAGTGACTTATTTATTGAAGTTTAATAAGGAAAAGCCTAATTCCATTTTATATCATTTCATTATTAAAAAATCAGGAGCGTACTGTACACTTAATCTCCCGTGTCGGAACCCTGACTCCTTGTAGCATCATTTTGTTTAAACTTTCTCCGATTCTCCTCATTAACACACCATGAAGTTCCACCTTCTAAGAATGTGTATTTGTAACCATGTTACAAAAGCACTGCTAAAATAGGTTAGCCTTCTCTCAATTTTAATAATCTTTTAGAAGTTTTTAGCATGACCACACAATGTATGTTCAGTGTTTATTTTACACCTCCCCCCCTCCTTTTTTTGCAAGGGCCATACAACATGTTTTTTATGAGTATCAAGTTCAGGTATAACACTTTGAACATCTTGATATTATTTTTCATGAATTACTCCAGAGCCATTTTACATAATTAGTTTTGAGCATGTTATAATGGTCAATAATATGATCCTATTATGGTCATGTTCTGAATTAGTCTCGATATGGTTTAATTTTATAAGTCTGTCTGCTTTACTTTATAGCTTGATATCACCGATCTCCTATGATACAATAGAGAATTTAGCGTAGGTCTAATGTGAGTATTCCCCTAAGTATACTGCTCTGTTTGGGAATTTCATGTCTTTGGTTGTCTGTCTTTTTCATACTTAGTTATTTTTACAAAATACCCTTTATTGTTAGCTAATAAGTTTTAACATCTGGTCTGTGTCTTTTTTATGTGAAGAGGTTCAATCTTATGTTTACAAATTTCATTTTTAAAAGTTTATTTTTAGATATTGGTTTAGTAGTTTATTAAACCTCCTTCTTTATGTATCAACGTTTTATGTATCAATGTTTTTAAATACTGATTTTGTTTGATATTTATTAGAGTCATAAGTTTTTTATGTTTAATGTTTTAGCTGCTACCCCCTGAAGAAGGCACTTCGTGCCGAAACGCGTTGGGGACGACTATAATAAAAATATTTTGATTTCATCCTGACGGCCTCATCTCTTGCTCTTTGTGTTATCAGCTGGTAAGTCTGGACACGACACTCCAGCTTAGAGCCCTGGAAGTACTTTCTACCGAGGGCATCCAGGTTCCGGGCCCTCCCGGCCAGGGGGGGCACCAAGGAGTGCATCTTCTGACTCTTCAGGCCGATGCATGGCCGATTCCACAACCATGGAGTGGTGTGGTAGCTGTGCCTTCTGGAACCCAGGGCTCTTACGGACTTGATAAATGGAATCGACCCGTTTGCTGAGAACGCGGCGCTGAGGCCAGTGCCTCCCACATGCGGAAAGAGCAGCCGTTCCAAGCATCGTAGGAACCGGTACAGTAAAGGCCTCCTTCGGGGGAGAGTTCATACTGGAGGGCCTCGAGCTCTTCGGCTCGAGGCTCCTCCTCGGAATCCGCGGGGAAGTCCAAGGCCCTTGGCCATATCCCTCACGAAGTCCGAGAACCGGGTATCCACCGGGGGGGGGGGGGGGGAAACCTCCGAGGCTCAGACTCCAGTGAGTTCCGATGGGACGCACCAGATCCGAAAAAGTGTCTGGGGACTCCTTGTCCTCCGTCTCCCACCCAACCCCTCCGAGAAGGAATCGAGCGGCTCCTGGCCAGGCAGGCACCGATGCCATCCGCCACGACCCGACGACGAGGGTACCGGCGTCGACGACCTCAGGCCCCATACGGGAGCCGAGGGAGACCTTGGCCGAGGATCGACTCGAGACTGTATGGACTCGAGGATCGGCTCGGCCTCGCGGGGTCGACTTGGACGTTGAGGTCCCGGTGGTCGGGGCAGATGCACTGGTCAGACCGGCGATCAGCACCTGCTGCTGTTCCATGAAGGCAGCCAAGCTGCTCTCCAAGGCCGTCAACCTGAGTCCGAGCTCAGGAGACTCAGCAGCCCCCGATTCGGCTCCCAACGGCGGCTTCCCCGGAGGAGAGTCTACGAGGACTACAGCACTCACGTGACTTGGGGACTCCGGCTCCACATGAGGCAATTTGGCAGGCCTCTCCAGCTCGGAGGACCGGGACAGCGGTCGGGGCTATGCGACCTGGCCCTTGAGGGACCAAGAGCGTCCACCGACGCCACCCTCGCGGGTTTCTTCTTCCTTTTGTGTTCCCATGAGGGAGACCCCCACTCAGAGGAGCCCCGACGATGCTCAGGGTCGGACTCCCGAGACGTCGAGGCCTCTGACGAAGTCTGGGCCCGGCCCAGACGACGAGTCAGAGAAGATCCTTTCTCGCTGATGCTGACGGCTCCTCAACGCCTTCTAGGACATTTTGCCACATGGGCCACAGATCATCGGGTCATGATCGGGTCCGAGGCACTGGAGGCAGCAGTCGTGTGTGTTGGTGAGAGACATCAGTTTCTTACACCGATCACACTTCTTGAACCCGCTGGCAGCCATCGGGGAAAAAGGGCCCTTGCAAAGTCAAAAGACCGGGCTGCCAGTGAAAAAGAAAAAAGAGCGCGAACGCTAGCCTTGAAGGACAAAAAACCGAAAAAAACAGCTCTGGGCTCGATACCGGTGTACCGTACCCAGGCGGAAGGGGAAGGGAACCGGTGTCGAACCGGAAAAAACCCACGAATCTTTGAAGGAAAAATCAACTTTTAACCGGGGTGACTAGGACACACGTCAGTCGGGCTCCACGGAAAAAAAGAAGACTGAGCAAGATGGCACCCTTGGGCGTGGAAGGGGACCGCGCATGCGCGCTGCATTCCCAAAGGCTTTCTTTGAAAGCTGGGGAAATGCTCTGCACGAGGGCTCCGTCGACGCTGACGTCACCCATATGTGAGAACTGACTTCCTGCTTGGTCCTGGAGAAGTACTGTGACGGCAGGGGGTCTGTTTTGTACTGGAACAGGAATAATAAGTATGATATACCAGGGTCTAAGTGATTTTGTGGGTCAGTCTTAGTTACTTTCAAACAGGGGGGTGCAGGGGAGTGGATCAGTTACAACGGAACTCATGGTTACATCAGAAATACAACTACTGCAAACCAAGTATACATAATACTGCAGTTGATATAAATAAAGTCTATAAACAACAGGTCCTTGGGTTCTTTGTTCCCAGTTGTTGATCCTCAGTCTTCAGCTGTACGTAGACCCATCAGCTTCCAGTGGTGACGGGGATAGGGCGTTGCGCTGATTGACGTGCAGGCTGAGTCATTCTGGACAGGATGAGCTTCAGTTGATTGTCAGGATCCGTTCTGGCAGTCAGATGGGTTGCTGGCTTGACTCGAGTATGGTGAATCCACGGCACAGGTTTGGCAACCTCCACAGCTGTGGGGGTGGACAGTATTGACCGTAAATGGCCCCCACCAGCGGGGTGTCAAAGGGTCAGAGTTCCACTCCTTAATCCAGACAGCGGAACCTGGTTTGTGGGGGTGAATGGGTTCAACAAGGGTTACTGGTAGTCGTTCTTGAACCCAGGAGTGAACATTTTTCGCAATACAGAGCCCAATGCCACCAGTTCTTGGCGGGTCAGCAGAGATCCTATCTGACCCATGTCTCCTAGCACCCCCCTTAATCAAGGGAGGAGGCCATCCATATAGGATTTCAAAGGGGGACAGATTCAAACTCTGACGGGGAGAGGACCATATGTTGTTGTTGTTATTAAGTGCCGTCGAGTCGGAGTCGACTCATGGCGACCCTCTGGATAGCTATCCTAAATTTGTTTCGTCTTTCTTCAGTCAGGCGGCTCATTGATGACAGACTGGTACCCGTAGCTGCTGCTATTGTAGCGATCCATCTCATTGCTGGCCTTCCTCTTTTGCGTTGACCTTCTATCTTGCCAAGCATGATGTCTTTCTCTAATGATCTCTCTCTTCGCATGATGTGTCCGAAGTATGAAAGTCGAAGTCTTGTCATCTGAGCTTCTAAAGAAAGCTTAGGTTTGATCTCCTCTAGTACCGACTGGTTTGTTCTTCGGGCAGTCCATGGTATACACAGTATTCGCCGCCAGCACCATAATTCAAAGGCATCAATTTTCTTCCTGTCTGTCTGTATGTACAACATACAGGGCTATGTGTACAACAGGGCTATGTGAAGAACAGACGGCCAGCGGAGACGGGTCTCCTGACAGAGTTTGGAAATTTTGGATTTAAGGGTCCTGTTCATATGTTCGACTTTTCCTGAACTCTGAGGGCGGTAGGCGGTGTGCAATTTCCAATCTATCTGTAGAGCTTGGGCTAGGTGTCTGGTGACCTGAGAGACAAAAACTGGGCCATTGTTGATCCTGTTACTGATGGGAGTCCAAATCGGGGTATGACTTCTCTGATGAGGGCTCGGGCGACCTCGCAAACCTTCTTGGTTCTGGTGAGAAAAGCTTCAACCCATCTTGAATAGGTACAGACTAACACCAGAAGGTACTTACGACCCCCAGCCCTGGGCATCTCAGTAAAATTCACCTGCACATTTTCCATGGGAGCAGTCCCTACAGCTAGGAGACCAAGGGGTGGTAATTTCCCTTGTCGGGGATTATTTCGGGCACAGGTTAGGCACTGGTGTGAAACTGATGCGACTAGGGGTCCTAACATTGAAATATAAAACCAGGGACGAAGGGCCTGCTCCATTGTGCTTTTCCCCATGTGAGTAACGTGGTGGAATGCACGGGCAAAATGCGGGGCTAAGGTGTCAGGGATAACAATACGGCTAGGTTCAGTTTTCTGGAGGGGTGGCAGCTGGATACATCCTTGTTCAGTCAGTGTCCCTCCCTCCTGGAGTACAGAAATAGTCTAGCTCGTCCGATTAGTAGCGGGGATCCCAATTATTCACTGGAACTGGGAATAGTGGGGCTGTTATAGCCAATACCGGGATTGGGCCTTATCGGGCAAAGGGCTGTTTCCTTTGCTATTTTGTCTGCCTTCCGGTTTCGTAAGGCAGTCAGGCTATCCCCAGACTGATGACCCTGGCAGTGCATGACTGCCACTTTCCTGGGTTCCTAGACAGCATCTACTAGAGCCATGATGTCTGGGGCATACTTAATAGCTTCCCCCCCTGAAAGTAACCAAACCTCGTTCTTTATACAGGGCCCCATGGGCATGTAGGGTAACAAAAGCATACTTAGAGTCAGTGTAGATGTTTACTTTCAGACCTGCAGCTAACTGGAGGGCTCGAGTAAGGGCAATGAGTTCAGCTTTCTGGGCAGAAGTCCCCAGGGGTAAGGGTTCAGCCTCCACAAGCATAACCGACCTTTCACTGTCCATCTTTCACAAAAACTGCTGCTACCGGTAAAATACCGAACATCAGGAAAGGCCAGTGGTACATTTTTTCAGATCTGGGCGGCCGGAATACACTTCATCCATAACCTGGATACAATCATGTTCGGGTAGCCCAGGTGCTACAGGATTAGAGTGGCTGGATTGAGTGGTTTTCACTATCTCCATGTGGACCCGAGGTTTCGCACACAGCATGCTTTGGTACCTTGTCATCTGCTCGTTGGTAAACCAATAATTGTCTTTGCACTCCATCAGCGTCAGTACTGCATGCGGCACTTTTAATATACAGTTCTTGCCCAAGGGACAATTTATCAGCCTCTGTTGCCAGAAGACCTGTTGCTGCTACTGCGCGGAGACAAGAAGGCCACCCCCTTTCTTCATGCACGTACAGATGGAATGGTTTTCCACGTCGGGCAGTACTTGACTTCAGTCTGGCACAACCGGGCTTTACTATGAGACACCCAATAGCCAGACATCCAAAGTAAGTGCAGAAGTTCTGAAGTGGCGGCAATACATTCTTCTGGGGAAACAGTGGTGATGAGTAGATCGTCCACGTACTGTAGCAATACACGTTGAATGGGACATGACTGGAACTGACGCAAATCTTGACTAAGTGCATCCCCAAACAGCGTGGAGGAGTTCTTGAATCCTTGGGGTAACTCGATCCATGTCAATTGTCTCTTACTGCCAGTAATAGGGTCTTCCCATTCAAAACGCAAGCAGTGACTGGCAAAGAGTAGCCAATCTCAAACAGAAAAAGTCATCCTTTAAGTCCAAAACAGTAAAACAGGTAGCTTGTGCAGGAATCAAACTCAGTAAATGGTAAGGGTTTGACTCAACAGGATGAACGGTTAACAACAGCTTCATTGACCTTCTGCAGGTCTTGTACAGGTCGGTAATCAGTAGTACCTGGTTTCTGAACTGGCAGCAAAGGGGGATTCCAGGGTGACTGGCATGGTTTCAGGAGTCCAAACTTGAGTAGTCGCTGGAGATGTTTATGAATACCCTCATCAGCTCTTCGGGGCAGGGAATATTGCCTGACACAAAATGGAAATTACACTAACCTGGTAATTGTAGTTCCTGTAGGATCCAGTTTAGTCCTCCACTTTCGGGTAATGCACCTCTCACTGCAGCCTGGAGACTGGACCAATCAAATCTTCTGTAGTACATATCCAGCAGGAGCTCCCAGAAGCCCCCCAGTGTACTAGTAACAAAGCATACTTAACGAAGCAACACATTAGAGTATCATAAAACATTGCACTTTACTATACTTTACTTTACTTCACTTCCCCCCTGGAATAACCAACTCCCTCCCCAAACGAGGAAGTCAGAACACCGCAGAGCGCCGGAACCGGCGCCCGCAAATTTACACAGAGCTCCCCCCTGAGAAAGCTAAGGAGCTGACTGAACGTCAAAGAAAGGGAAGAGCCAGAGCGATACGCAGCACCGCCGCCAAGACCGAACGGGACGAAGAACCGTCCCATAGTCAACCGCTCGGAACAGCGCGCCGCAAGATAACACAGATAGTCGGGAGGGAAGGAGGACTAAACTGGATCCTACAGGAACTACAATTACCAGGTTAGTGTAATTTCCATTTCCTGTGCGGATATCCAGTTTAGTCCTCCACTTTCGGGATGTAACAGAGCAGTTAAGACCGGGCGGGACCTTGCCAGCCGGCGCGCAGAACCGCCGAACCAAAACAGGAATCCCGAGCCGCTAACACATCCAGGCGATGGTGCCTGCTGAAAGCGTGCAGAGACGACCAAGTGGCCGCCTTACAGATATCTGCCGGCGGAACCAGGGAATGCTCCGCCCAAGAGGGCGCCTGAGCTCGAGAAGAATGAGCTCGGAACCTCTCCGGAACCGTCCGCTGCTGCAACAGATATGCGGACGCGATCGCTTCCTTGAGCCATCTAGCAATGGAGGCCTTAGCCGCCGCCTCCCCTTTCCTTGCACCCCCAAAGAGCACAAAAAGCCGATCGGTCATTCGAAAAGGCTCAGTAGACTGTAAATACCGTCGCAGCGTGCAACCCACATCGAGCCGGCGGAGACCCTTGTCCACCGACTCGACCGAGCTCGCTGAAAGATCTGGCAGAAACACCGCCTGAAGCAAGTGAAAAGGGGACACCACCTTTGGCAGAAAGGAAGGAACCGGACGGAGCACAATCAGATCCGTGGAAAAAGAAAAGAAAGGTTCTCGGCAGGACAAGGCCTGAAGAACCGAAATGCGCCGAGCCGAGCAAATGGCTACAAGAAAAACCGTCTACGACGTGAGATCCTTCAGAGACAACCTCCGCAAGGACTCAAAAGGTTCCCGTACCAGAGCCCGCAGAACTAATGCAAATCCCACGGGGGAATCAACGCTCTGCGGGAAGGCCGTAATGACAAAACCGCGGTCAAGAAACGCCGCACATCCGCATGAGCGCCGAGAAGGCGACTCAAGATCTTGCCTCGATAACAAGAGAGCGCCGCCAATTGAACCTTCAGGGAACTGGCCGCAAGGCCCTCCTTGAACCCATCCTGAAGAAAGCTGAAGACGACGGGCACAGCAACCGTCGCCACCCGGACTCCCCGCTGGGAGCACCAGTCCTTAAAAATCCTCCAGATTCGACCATAAGTAAGAGAAGTGGACGACTTTCTCGCCCGCAGCAGGGTGGAAATCCCTGCGGGCGAATAGTCTTTTTTTTTTTTTTTTTTTTTTTTTTTGCCGAGCCCTCTCAATGGCCAAACCGTAAGCGAGAATCACGCCACCTGGGGCGTCCGCAAGGGGCCCCGAAGGAGAAGGTCCCGGCCCGCGCGGGCAGGAGCCAAGGAACGCCGTCGCGAAGCCGGACCAGAGCGGCATACCAGGGCCTCCGGGGCCAGCCCGGAGCCACCAGCGGCACTCGGCCCCGATGGCACTCGATGCGCTGGACGACCCTGCCGATCAGCGCCCACGGGGGAAAGACATACAGGAGCCCGGAGGTCGGCCACGACCGAATGAGAGCGTCGAGCCCCTCGGACATTCGCCCCCTCCGGTTGCTGGAGAAGCAACCCGCCTTGGCCGACTGGTAGGTCGCCATGAGATCCATGATGGGCGGACCCCACCGCCGAACTATGTGCGCCTACACCTGTGGGTGTAACTCCCACTCTCCGGGGTCCACCCGCACTCTGCTGAGAAGCCGGCCTGGACATTTTCAGCGCCTGCTAATCGCGCTGCCGAAATTGCCGGCAGACGAGCCTGCACCCAACTGAACAAGTCCGTCGCCTCTGTTTCCAGGGCCACAACGCCGGTGCCCCCTTGGCGATTGAAGCAAGCCACAGAGGTCGCATAGACCGATAAGACTCGCACTGGTCGACCGAGGCCTAGGAACTCCAGGGCCCATAGGGCTAGCCGTACCGCCTGAAGCCCGAGACGGTGGGTTGACCAAGAAGCTTCCTGGGGAGACCACACCCCCTGCCTGAAGCGGGTCTCGCAGTGAGCCCCCCAGCTGGATAAGCTCGCCTCCGTTGTGAAGGAACCCCAAGAGGAGGCTCCAAGGGAAGCCCCCGCGTCAGGTTCTCGGAGGAGAACCACCATCAGAGTGACCGGCGAACTGCCTTTGGGCCTGGCAATCTCTTGTTCAACGAGCCGAACTGGTTGGACCAACGGCGGAGAAGAGCCCTCTGCAGAGGACGCATGCGGAACCGCGCCCAAGGCACCACCTTGAAGGCCGCTGCCCTTGATACGAGGCGCCTCAGGTACCACCACGTCGACGGAGCGGACAGCCCCCTAAAGAGCTGGGCAAGAGCCCCGCAACGCCAGGACGCGGCGCTCGGGGAGGCCCAACAAACCCCGTGCGGTGTCGAAGCGCCTCCCCAGCTACTCGAGATCCTGTGTTGGACCCCGACCACACTGGTCTTCGTTCCCCACCCAGCCGAGGAACCGCCGCGGAGACATCACCCTGCTCGCGCCGTGCACCTACTCCCGACCGGACCTTGCCCGAAGCAACCAGTCGTGGATAAACAGATGGGCCAGGGCGCCCTCTCTGCGCCAGACCGCCGCGACCACTACCATCACGCTCGTGAAGGTGCGGAGGCCGTGGCGAAACCAAACGGCACGGTTGGAAATGGGTAGGGGCCCCACAGAAGAGCGAAGCGGAGAGAAACCGTTGATGAGACAGCCGGATGGGAATGTGTAATGTGGACTGCAGCGGCTGTGGTAGATCCCGCAGCAGAAGCTCCGAGGAGGAGGGAGCGAAGCGCCGAGGGACCCAGCTAGCAATGCCGTGGGTGGTTTTTTTTTTTTTTTTTTTTTTTTTTATTCATTTGTACATTTAAAACAAAAAGCAAGGAAGGCTCAGGGAAACCCAAGACTCTGCAAGCAAAGGATTCCGAAAACCCACGTGCCGCCACCACATGATTACATGTGTGAAAACTGCCGACTAGAGCTTGTTCCCTCATAAGAAACACGGAAGAGAAAAACAAAACAACTGACCGGCAGCCACAGAACTGAGAAGGGAACTGTCAGTCATACCCTGAGCGGGCATTTAGAAACTGTCAAAGTCAGTGAAAAGCATTACAGTGACTGAAAGTAGGGATATTAGGAGCGGGATCCCTCCACAGCCATTCAGACCGCCATGGAAGGGGCTGAGAGTTGTATCCGGGGAGGGAGATAGAAGCTCAACCCAGCCGTAGGCCCCGTACCACGAGCCTGCCCCATGAGGCCCAGCCCAAACCAGCCAGGACTCAAAACACTGACTTAAAAACCTCAAGCAAATGGTATATTGACCAAGACAGGTACCATAAGCAAGACATTAAATCATATATTTACAAACTATGTATATTATCACAGATCATTTCACTATTACTTATTTTCTCTTTTGTTGAACCGCTTTGATTGTATGATAAGGCGGTACAAAAATTCAATTAAATAAATAATCAGCAGGACGTACAAAGCACCCGACAGCAGTTTGTGGCCCAAGGACCAAAGGTAGGAACGGCAAAGCACAGAGGCAGCCAGTCCGGATATAGCCGAAATCATCCCAGAGCAGCTGAGAAAAGGCAGAAAAAACAAAAACAGACTACTCACAGTTTTCTTACAGAAAATGATACCTGAACTTCTTGGAGGCATCCAAACTCTAGTGGGAAAGACTCAGTGCAGCGTAAGCCAATGGAGAATTCCCCTGAAGCCAAGCTCCGGAGTCCCCCAGTTCAGCTGGGGAAGCACGATGCTGAGGTAAGAGCCGAGCTGATGCAGGAGGTGCCCGTATTTCTTCGGACCGCCAATGCAGCGGAACCTAAATTATGCACAGGGAGAACTAAAAACAAATAAGTGCGCTCCGCAGAAACAGGCATTCAATCATATTCCCCTCAATAGGCAATGCCCCAGTGAGCCCTCTTTGATGGGCCCAGTGAGGAACGGAACCCACTAGCCCTGCCCCTTAGTACGTCAGGGACTCAGCATTGAACTGTGGTTCTGAATTGCATACTGGTCTCTCTTCATGCCTTCTGCACTCTTTATGGAAATATATTCAGTTATTTAACAGTTATCTAACATTTATCTGAGAACAATTAACAAAGCGCAGCCTGTTATACTTATGTTCATAAAAAGGCAGAGAAAAAAAGGATACCTCTCCCCACCAACACCAAGCAAGTCTGTGTGAAAACTGACACATCACTGTAGCTGTTAAAAGGCAGCCGAGAAGAAATCAGGCTTCCCTCCAAAAACTAAGGCTCATTAGCTATGCAAAATGGCCACCAGCAAAAATAAAACACAAAAAGGAGTGAATTAAACCCCCCAAAAGCTAAGGAAATAGCTTAAACAGCCAAAGGGGAAGGTGGGAGGGTTGCAGGCAGAAGAAAAATGCCTAAAAACGCTGAAAAGGCAAGAAAAAGCAATCAAGCTACCACAGAGCCGAGGACAGCAGTGGGAGAATATATTTCATGGCTGAATAAACTGCAGCCCGGCTCCTCAAATGCCAGAGCCAGTCCACTGAACCTCTGCGGGATCCCCAACTCAGGCATTGGGGTTTGGAAGCCATCCCAAGGCCCCCTCTGCCCAGCGGGAGATAATGGAACAGCCACAGGGAAGCCCACACCACAGGGGCAATCCTATGCAAATCAGTCCCGAATTAAAAATAAAACATTTATTTATTTCTTTATTTTTTTTGTTTACCAGAAACAAAATACTCCCCAGACTCCCTGGGGTGTCCTGAGCAAAATCGCCAGCATAAGAAACCCCAAAAACGCTAGGGGAACCCGTGGCACAAGTGTTAAAAAGTGCCTTTAAAAAGCACACTTTAGCAATTCAAAATGGCCGCCGCACTTTTTCACCCTCTGTAAAAAACGGCGCGAAAATACAAAGGCAACCAAATAATATGGAAAATAAAGAAAACGACCCTCTATTACAGGGCAAACGACCAATTTTAAGAAAAATTGCCAAATTGGCTCAGGAGAGCCGAGATAAGCGCTGGCAGCTCTTACAGTGCACTGCTCACATAGAAAGCAATAAAATGAAAACTCCTACCAGCTCAGGAACCTCCAGAACACAGCCAACTTCTCCCAGAACCAGCCACTGCTGTATCAGGTATGGCTTTACCCCTTACTGTCCAGGGGAAGCTCACTTAAGGCTGTTAAAATTAGCTAGGCATTAAGTCAGGAGCCAGCAGGTCTGACTTTCCTCTAGCCTCTTGTGCTAATGCACCAGGGAGACAGGCTTCTTTTTTCTTTTCCTTTTAAAGAGACAGCTAGCTATTAAATAAACAGCAAGTAAATATCCCAAAAACAAACCCTAAAAGACTAACTAACAAGTGTTGCTCCTGCAATGGTCACTCAGTGTGCCCAGGAGGACACACTTTTACGTCTGCAGACTGCAAGAGAGACTGGACACACTGGGGGGCTTCTGGGAGCTCCTGCTGGATATGTACTACAGAAGATTTGATTGGTCCAGTCTCCAGGCTGCAGTGAGAGGTGCATTACCCGAAAGTGGAGGACTAAACTGGATATCCGCACAGGAATGGGACATTTGTTTTTTCTCAGTGGCCCATTTCTCTACAATAGGCACATTGATCTCGCTACAATGGTCCTCGCCAGTTTCCTCTACCCGATCTCGGCCCCTCGGTTCCCACATTAACTTTCCTTGTCCTTTCTCGACTAGTGCCGCTGCTAATGTATCAGTTTTCTTTTCTCATCTTTCATTCACACGCTTCATCTCCTGATCTCTGTTCACAAATACTTTCATAGCAACTTACATCAGCTGGGTTATATTCATTCCAGCAAATCCCTCAATCTGATGTTTTTTCTTCGAATGTCCCCCTGTAACTGCCCTATGAATGCTGTATTCACCATCTTCTGGTTTTCAGGTGCTTCAGGGTCAAACGGAGTATAAACACGGAAAGATTCAGAGTCTTTCATAAAACTGGCCAGGACTCCCGTCAAGGGTTTGCAGGACCTCAGATATTTTTCCACATTCATCGCTTTCTGGCACCCTTTTTTTAAGGCCTTCAAGGATAGCTCGATGATATCGACTCAGGGTAGTGCGGGGAGGAGAGTTACTCAACTGGGACTGACCTCCTTCATATTTGGGACTCAGGAAACTTTCTGAAGTGCTGGGCAGGTCTGCATCTGAAAATGGCATTCTTGCCTCACTGCTCTTTTGACTATCAGAGAAAGTCGAGAGGAGCGGGGAGAAATCCTAGCTGGCTCTGCTGAACCTGGTGATCGAGCTTAGTGAATTCTTCTGTCTCTGACTCCAGTACTAAAACTGGTCGTTTGAGTTTTACTTTAGGCTGCATTTTTCTGTGAACTACGGGACAGGAGTTCCTCTGGGTGCACTCTGCTAGCTAGATTATAATCAAAGATTAAAAATTCTGCCACTCTTTCTGACAATATTTCTTTAACAGGGACTGGGGTCATATGACTTTGCAGAGTGACTGTGTGCACATCTAGTATCAGGTCTATATCTAAAGATCCCTCGGGGAGGCCAGGTTAAAGACAGGGGGGTGCCCCATTCCCATTCACATAAAACTTCCAATCGACCCGGGGGTCATTACAATTACATAATCAACAGAGAAACCCTTCTTAAAGTTCTTAAGGAGACACTGCAGAAGGCTCAGTATAAATACACCCTCTCCCTTGCTGTTCAAAACCTTTGTCTCTCTCTCTCTCTCTAACTCTCCAGCAGCTGCAATACAAACACTGTCTCTCTCATACTCCAGCAACTGTAAAACAAACACTGTCTCTCTCTCACTCATTCAGGTTTCTCCCTCCTGAATCCCACAGAAATCAGCAGAGTAATTATAACAGAAACAACTGAAGTAGAAATCCAGGCAGAGCTGAGAGTGCAGAGAGGGTTAAAACTTTCTCTTTCTGTGTAGAAAGGATATTCCCCTTGAAACATTCTTGTTCTGTCTGTGTGAAAAGGATACATGCCTATCCCACCCCTATTTTTTTCTCTCCATTTCTCTCTCCTTGGTAGAAATAACTGCTCTCTCTGTCTCTGAGCTGTGCTGTGACTCCGGTGTCTTTTTTTTTGTTTTTGTTCAATTTTTTTCCTACAAAAAAACCCAACAGAATAATCTTACAGTATACCAGAAGGGAAACCGGTGGGTTCAGTCAGCATCTGACATACTAGGACCAGTCCCAGGAGTTGATCACGCTCCTTTCAATTACAGATAACACTACCAGATACAGAGAATTACCAAAATCAGACTTACCGGATCCGGTGAAAAGGACAGGTTTGTTTTCCAGCTCCCTTCTAGGTTCGTGAGTGAGTCCGATCAGTCCCACGGGCTCCAGGACTGTCGTAAAGTCCCATCCGGAAACAGTCCAGTGGTGGCCTTGAGACCTCTCAGGACTCCTGGAGCCTGCTAGATGAAACAGCTTCATCACTCCGAGACAAAATAGTCTTTGTTTCCCGGTCAGGGAACCAAAAATGTAGTAGATTACCAGACCAAGAAAAGACACCTGAGGCCTTCGTGAAATCAAACAGTTTTAATAGCATGCGAGGATTCAGTGGAATAGCTTCCAAAAAGACTGAGCCCCCTGGGCAAAGGTTTCAGTTACATTTATAGACTTTTAGCTATATGCAAACTAATAATTTGTTATCGCATTCTAGCTACTTCATGATAGGCACGTATTAAGTTCCCCTTGATCGCTCACCAATAGAGGTCAGCTGGGGTGTGTTATGTAAGGTGAGAAGCTGCTAAACTATGCATTTCTTACTGCATGGTTCTACTACTAAGCAGGCTACAGTAAAACAAAAGAGACAAAGACATTCCAGCTAGGCCACAGGCCTAGTATTTCAAGGTACATTTGAAAGCACACTTCTGACACCACTACAGAAAGACGGGTTTCTAGTCCCACAGGTGCTCCTTGTGGTCTTGGGTAAGCCACTTAACCCTCCATTGCCCATGTTCCCTGTAAGCATTAGTGTATGTGTCTCATATCCCCTCGTGTTAAATGTATCCCCCAATTGTGTTGTGACCACTTTGATTGAAGGATAAGGTGGTATACAAAACTGTCTAAATAAAGAAGTGTGTGGAATGTTTGGCTGTGAGATGCCAGGGAAGAGGAAGTCAAAGGGCAGTAAACAAACAGCTACAGGGTGTGGCTCCTATGGACAAGCATTTACTGTGCCAGATATAAGATGCAAGCGTCCTTGTCCATCTTTGCTACCTAGTCCTCAGGAAGTCATTGCAGAGTCAGGCCCTGAGAATATTGCCATTGCTAAACCTGTGGTGTGTACCTTAGATAAGGCTGTCATTCAGCCTCCTGGAGCTCAGGTTTCTTTACAAGATATATAGGAAATAGGCAAAAACTTCTCAGTACGTGACACTACTGTTTCACAACCCTGCAATTTCTCCCAGGAAGCTGTTGCAAAGTTTAAACAGGTGAATGTTCAGTTGGAGACCTTGGGGAAAATGGACTCCATACTGCCAGGTGATCTCTCTGAATGCAGTAGGTGCAGTCTTATGATGCATCACAAATTGGAATCCTTTGAAAATTCTCTTCATAGTAAAAATGTGAGGTATTTGAATTTTCCCATTACTCTGTTGCTTTCATCAGAGATTCTTGTAGGTACATACTTTAACCCTCGGATACACTCGGTAAATCGACTGACACCTATACACTACCCCCGGGTCACCCCTGACCCATATGTAGAAATATGGTAAAACATCTACTTTTGTTTGTAAAACATGGTTAAATTGTGAAGAAAAAGACATACTTTTATTTATTTTTTATAATACTTGTTATTAATTCACCCTTTCAAGTGAATAATGTGCAATGCTAGCCAAGATCAGGCAGGACAAGTTGTACAAGGTCAGATATATGCTGCATAATGTCAATACCTGTTAACTATTCAGTTGCAAGCTTAAAAATGGTGTGCAGCACTGCACGCTTTGCAAACTACAATAGTTCTATATTTATTCGCTAGGTGGACAGCAACAGTCAAAGTATGGTGCCATTATGTCAAGTAATGAAAAGAAAAAAAACCCAAATTACGTGAACAAAATGAAAATACTAGCACAGGAAGTTCACCATAAATGCCCCCAAAAGAACTTTTTTATTTCATTTTTGTCGAAGCTGACTGTAGGAGAGGTGGTATGGGTTTAACCACTCACGCCAAGCAGTAAGCTGCCTTTTATTCAAATATGGTTCTTCACCACTAAAACTAATATATTATACTTATGATTTCTCACTTATCTGATTTATAACACTCCACCGGAGAGAAAAGTTGCTCCAGAAGAATTCCCTTTACACGACGCGCGCGTTTCGAGTATCCAACTCTGTATCAAGTGCTTAGTTGTAAAAGCAAAAATGGCAACATTGTTGAAGAACGCCGTCTTCTGCGGCCACGGTAGAGGCAATTACCTATAGGCTGAATAACTGCTGTTTTAAAGAAGAACCAACCAATAGAACAGGGCACTCCCACTGCATAGGGAATCCCTTATCTGATTGGTAGAAGGGAAAAATGACATGTCCAATCAAACTGATCCGTCAAAGAACACTCAACCAATCGATCTCTCGATTGAGGCCAGCTGGTTCAATTGAATTCAAAAGGAATATCCATCTCTGTTCTAACCATTGTAGATGTTTCTCGCGGTCTCCCTTCCTGGAGTTTTCCGGTACATGATCTATTACAGTCCATTGGAGATCTTCAAAAACATGTTGCAAAGCAACACAATGTTGTACAATCGGAGCAGTTTCAATCCGTTGTCGTAACCGCGATGCATGCTCCATTAGACGTTTTTTAATAGGACGAATTGTTCTACCTATATATAGTAACCGACATGGACAGCATATTAAATACACCACATGTGTAGATGTACATGAGGTATCCCAGCGACGTTGATACATATGTAAAGTGACTGGATGGGACCAGGTTATTCCCGTCCATGTTGTAGCACAATATCCACACGCATTACAAGGAGTATGTCCTGTCACCACAGATCGGTATTCAATGCGGTCAGATGGCAAAGAAGTTTTCATTAAATGATCACCCAGCGTTGTTTTCAACAACCTCTGAGAGTGGCATTTGCTCGGAGTTCCTCGCTGGGTGATCGTTTAATGAAAACTTCTTTGCCATCTGACTGCATTGAATACCGATCTGTGGTGACAGGACATACTCCTTGTAATGCGTGTGGATATTGTGCTACAACATGGACGGGAATAACCTGGTCCCATCCAGTCACTTTACATATGTATCAACGTCGCTGGGATACCTCATGTACATCTACACATGTGGTGTATTTAATATGCTGTCCATCCCCCTTTCTTTCTGTTGTAGTCAAGTATTATTTCTGGCTTCTTTGATGTTTCATCAATTTTATTATCATGGTGAAGTGTTGACAGCAGCATAACTGATTTGTTTCGTTTTGGGACGAATGACACCAAAGTCTTGTCTCCACTGAAGCCAAATATTGAGGATCCCACAATTCTTGAGCGATTTGCCTGGAATTCTGAAGGTATGTCACGGTTGCAACGTCTTACAGTGCCCAGTAGTGTCAAATTCTTGCTAAGAAGAACATCAGCCAGTTGTACGTTAGTAAAGAAATTGTCGCAAGTAATGTTCCTGCCAGACTGTTCCAGAGGTTCAATAAGCTTTAAAACAACATCAGCTCCTAGAGATACTGTTTTGTCACGAGTAACTGACTCTTCACGCCCTAGGTATGGCTTCATGTTGAATACATAATACGTTTCGGCATCTGCACACACACCCATAACTTTATACCGTATCGGTCTGGTTTAGACTTGATGTATTGACGAAACGGACACTTGCCTCTGAACCCCAACAATTGTTCATCAACAGTCAAGTATGCAGATGGTGTGTACATTTTCATGCACTGAGAAATGAATAAATTCCAAACATCTCTGACTGGAGTAAATTTGTCATTGGCCCTTCGTGATTCACGGGTTTGTTTGTCATCAAATCGAAGTAAACTCAATATTCTGCAAACCTTTTACCTGACATAACAGCTGGAAATATAGGATTCTGGATAGGACTTTTAGCCCAAGTTCTGCGTACAGATACTTTGTTC
This sequence comes from Ichthyophis bannanicus, assembly GCA_033557465.1. NCBI lineage: Eukaryota > Metazoa > Chordata > Amphibia > Gymnophiona > Ichthyophiidae > Ichthyophis > Ichthyophis bannanicus. The sequence continues at coordinate 978,792,451 of CM066031.1, forward strand.
AACCTAAAAACACCACTCATGTACAGAAGACCCAATGTTGCTTGGAGCTCTTCCATTGTTACCTGCTTCCAGTCAGTACATGGTGGCTGCATTGCTTCAGCTCTACGTATGCCTTCAGAATTTGTGAAATCTAACACTGCTGACAATATATCTGGAGTTACAAACATGTCAAAAATATCCTTAGCATTAGTTATACCTCTGATCAGAGCAATTGGTCCAGAAGATTCTCTGACTATATTTGCTTCCCTTGTTCTTGAAGTTGGCGGTACAGTTTTATTCCAATGCATGCCAGAACGAGCTGTGTAATGACTGTCAGTAACTTCCTCATTTTCAGAATGTGATTCAGAAGTTTCAGAATTGCTGTATGAACTGCTATCGTCATCACTTGTTTTATTTTCTTCGACAGCATCTTCCGCTTCACTGCCGCTATCATCAAGATCAAGCTGATCGGACTGGGTGGGAACGACTGCACTACCCGTATCAGCACCTTAAGTATCATTACTCAAACTATCATTACTGTCACTTTCTTCATTCAACCAGCGTCTAATTTTTTCAGTTGCTGCACAGCTGCTGAAGCGTTTCGGGAGTGGCATTGTTTACCTTTGTCGTAAAAAAATTTAATCCACAGAAACAAACAAGGAACTGACGTCAGGTGACGTCATAAATGTAAGCAAGAAGTTAGAAAACACAGGATTGTAATGTGGACTTGGAGTGGTGACTTTCTTTGCTGCTATAAAACAAAGGAGAGTGTTATTGTGCGAGTGTCGAAAATCACCCCTTGTTTGTTCAGCAGCATGCAGTACTGTATAAAAACGTTATTTTTGCAAACCATATGTATGAAAATACTTAAAAATGGTTCGTTGAGGAATACCTAGAGTACCAAAATACAATTCCTTACCATTTTGAAGAAAAAACACAAAAACCGACACCCGGGTCACCCCTGACCCGGGGGTAGTGTATCCGAGGGTTAAGGAGATTTTATGTCTGCCTGTCTATCTAATGATATTTTACTATCTAAATTAGATTATGTTCCTGATAAAGTAGTAAGGACATCTTCTGGGCAGGAGGGAGAGGACGCTCTGGTCGAGAGACCTGATCAGAGTCTCTCTGCCTTCCTATAAGATTCCCAGGATGTCATTGGCACTAGAGCCATCTTAGTAGTTTCCTTTGCCAAAGATACTGATAAAATAACTTTTTAGAATTAACACCTTAAGTTTAAGGAATCCCTTTTTTGTGGTGTTGGAATACAATTGTTCCCTGGTGTTCCTAAAGCCATCCAGGTGAGAAGGAAGACTTTTCTGTCTTTCAAATCTCAAGTAATAGCTCTTGCTGGTACCTTTTACCTTAGATTCCCCTGCAAATGTGTGATTACATTGAATAGGGTTAGATATATTTTCCACCTGGAGAAGCTTTTGAGGGATTGAGAGGCTACCACTCCTTAGGATCAGGGTTTAGGAGGTAAATAGTGCTATGTGCTTTGGCACTGTTTTTGGAGTACAGGTTTATGCTGCTTGATTGCTTTCTTAAATTATATATATTTTTTTGGATGCTCCCTGAGATGTGGGCTAATCCTCCCTTCTTAAATTTTTTGAATTGTTCTTTTTGCTGTTTTCTTTGAGTGGGAATTTGTTTCCTTTGTTCTTATTTGAACTGTAAATGTTTTACTTTGCCACACCCACCCTCTGCAGCCTGACCTCTGTCTGGCTCACCTCTAACCGCCTATGCCTAAGCCCATTGTAAAGAGGACGCCATCGGGCGCAGGCCACACGCAGCTCTTCTTCCCGCCGCCCAGCTGCAGCCCATTGTAAGGAGGGCGCCATCGGGCACGCCCACGCCTGAGGGCCTCGCCAGAGGGCCATTTGGCGTGGCCCTTAGGCGTGGGCCCGGAGGTGCTCCGGTGCTCCGTAGTTGCCGGTGTGGTAGGCGAAGGCCTATGCTCCATGCTAATTGAACTAATCAGACAGGCCTAACTAGCTTGACCTGTAAATGAAGCCTGTGAAGAGGCCCATAGGAATTGCACATCCCCCAATATGCTGCTATTATAGAATTAGAACTCAGTAAAGCAATTGAATTAGCTTAGACAAGCAGAACTGAACCTGGAAAAATACAGAAAAATATGTTTAAAAGCCACTGATAAGAAAATACAGCTGTAAGGGATTTAATTAAAACTGCTGACAGAAAGGTTACAGAGCCCTGCTTCCCTGCACGTATTAACTAGCCCAATGACCTTGGAGGAGAGATGTAACAAGTTAGAGACACTGACCATTGTAATTGGGACTAGAAGGGGGGTGAGCAGGTGCTGGGCCCAGACCAGAGTCCCAATTGGATAGCCATATCAATACTGGGACCAATAGAAGGTGTACGAGGGGTTACCGGGACCAATGAAAGGTTTGCCTATGTCTAGAATGGGAAAGAAAGCTATAAAAATTGTTGTTTTACTAGAAACCATTGCTCAGCCATTTTGAATTTGATTCTGCTTGAGACTTGTGCACAAATAAATGATTTGGACCTTCTGAACAGACTCCTGGTATTATTGGTTTTGTCTGCACTCTGCTGCTACATATTCTTGGTGCGTTGGCCGGGAAGGTGTGGTAATAGAAGGTATACAGGGCAATATACCACGACTTTCCGCCTCTACAGGTTTGGGTCCTGCCGGGATTGCGCCCTTCCGACGTGGGCTCGCTCCTTGGCGCCGCCAGTCCCTTGCATCGGAGGGAGCTGGCCAGGCCTCGGAGGGTGCCGGACCCGGTTGGAGCCAACACCTCGAACCCGAGTGAGGGGAGTCCGAGGTCCAACTCATGCGCTTGCTTGGGAACTTTGAAGACCGGATCCGGTGAGTAGAGTTTTGATTTTAGCATGTGTCTAGACAGATAAGAAAGAGCAGTACTGCCATTTGAATCTTGCATGAACTTGTAACTTGTAACTTGGAATTTGTATTTGGTAAGAGAGCCTGATCACCTCTCAAAGGCGGTTCAAGTAACCTTGCCGCCATTCGGAATTTGAAGTTTGAATTTGCATTTGGTAAGAGAGCTCTCAAGGCGTTCCGAGTAACCCTGCATGAGTATGCGCAGGGCCAAACCACCGTCTTCTTGATTTTGATTTTGATAGCCTAGTCAGAAGAGACAGGACTGGGCTGTTTTTGGGATACGTTGCTAAATGCTAGCATGTTTGTCATTCTATGTGTCTTTGTTTGTTTGGTATCTGTTAAAATCACGAGTTCCCCTTCTAGTATAATGTAAGATTATATTCAGTTGGGTAATTTATGACAATTTACCGCTTGACTCACTGAAAAATCAAGACCATGTCTGTCTCAGTCAGAGCTTTTCCTACAGTAAGTGTGAGACTGACAAGGGGCGTGTCTGAGCAGAGATGCCTTTTTAACCCTATGATGGCATGTTTTCAACGTTCTGCTGCTGGACGAATTAGAGCTTATTTTAGGACAATTATACCTGTTCTTATTCACTTTGTTTTAATAGTGATGTTCCTTCTGCTATGGTCATGTAATAAGAATGTTATCATTTAATAAGAATGTTTAGTCAGGATTGTGGGTCCCGATAGTTTTGGGGCTTAGCCTGGAAAGGGTTAAGTTCTTATTCGAATTCCTGTACTTGGGCGACCAAGTGAGAACAAATCTTTAGTAATGGTTTAAATAGGAACTGATAGAAAAATTCAGGAAACTGCTTTTGTTTTTTTCCTTTGATCTACAGGACAATGAAGCATCTTAAGCCAGCTTGCAACTTAAAAAAATGATTGAAATTTTGTTTCTGCTATATCTGGTTTTGATTGAATATGCTTGTTGAATAAGAGGGGATCTTATATATTATAGCGAATACCTTATAAAGTATTATGTATAAGGGTGTATTTCTATGTTAATTGTTTAGGAAAGTGTTTATTTTTTTTTTCTGCTGGCATGTCTCTGTGTGTGTGTGTGTGTGAACAGTTAAGTTGTTTCCCAGCAAGCAGGAAGAATGAGACAGGAAAAATGAGACAGCCGTTCCCGATTGAGCAGTCTCTTGCTTGTTTAAAATAAAGGAAGTATATCTGTTGTTTCAAAAACTAACGGACACAGACAAGAGAGAGAAAATAAAGTGTTTTTCCTTTGACCCTCAAAAATAGAGGTTAAGAACCTTGGGGGACGGTGCAGCCTTCTGGGTTGGAAGTGTACCAGTTTGCAACCTGAGAATGAATGTTTTAAATTCTGAGTGAATAAGAAAATTGTGTTAGGATTTTATCTTTGAAATCTGTACTAGTGACTAATGACGACCTTTACAATTCAAGATAAATTCATTTGTTTTTCTGTATTTGAATTTTGTGTGTCTGTGTCCAGAGGGAAAGGGGTACTTTGTTTTTTAAAATTCCAAGACGTTATTTCCTGATTTACTGTGGCAAGCACCTGATAGAAGACATATTTATTGTTAAAAAAACAAAACAAAACAAAAAGAGGGTGTATATGCATTTTAGATATCCACCACAGCCATGGAAAAGTATTCGTTTCATGTCTCTTGAATATCTGCTTTCTGAACTGTAAGATTTAATAAAAATAAAATAATATTTTCTTTTGCAGATGCAGACTACGGCTGGCAGTTAGTTTGCTAAGAAATTTAATTCTAGTCATACGTAACAGATAGCTATAGTTCTCTCTATAAGATATTTTAAGAACTGTATCTAAATTGTATGTCTGTGCTCAATTTATTTATTATTATTATTATTATTTATTAACAATTCTTATATACCGCACTATTAGACATCAGCGCGGTTTACATTGAACAGAAAACATCCGACAGTTTACACGTGTCTGGTCGTTACATTTAACAGAAAGTATAACTTGGCGAAATAGGGGAAACTAAATACAATGCAGGATTATCTGATAAAGGATATCCTGGTTAACTATATACAACAGTGGTACAATAGTATATGGAACAACTTGCTATTTACATTGTGAAGTTGGTCTGTTGCGGGGTCCATCTGTTTGACCACTTCTGCTATTCACCTGGGGGTTATGTTCGGAGCTGCCATTGAGATATTTAAGGAAGAGGAAATGCTTTAAAGCCTTTCTGAACTGACTTAGATTAGGTATTGCTCTGATTTGTGCTGGTAAGGTGTTCCATAGAGATGGGGCGCAGAATTGGAAGGCTCAGCTTATGTTTACGGTAATAAGGTTTTTTTAATAAGTGTCTTTTCAAGTATGATCAAGACTTTCAGTAAGGGATTTACTGAAGACTATGGTAATCAAATGTCTCTGTCCCAATTAGGAATGCTATGTAAAAGGGAGTGGTTTCTGCTGTTCACCATATTTTGCCCCAGAATCTCTAGATATCCTGTCCCATCAGTTTCTCTCTCTGTAAGTAGCTCCGTTCAGAGTGCTTAAGGGGGGGATGGAGCCCAATCCACCGATGATGTCACCCCCCCGGTAGGCGTGAACTAATGTGCCCACAGCAGAGAAGTAGAACATAAAAAAAAAAAAAAAAAACCCTTTCCCGGATAGAGCGTTGCTAGGAGAAACAGTGTGGGCCTAGGGAGAGGGGGGGGGGGGGACTCCTCCCTGCAGATTCCCAAGTAGTTTGCCAGCCAGTCAGCTGACCAGACTTGTTTAGGTGTTTTTTTTTTTCCTTGCCACTGATTTACTGAACTGAAAGCTTTAGGATTTAATTGAATTAATAAACAGTATTATTCAGAATCCAAATAGTGCAGGCAGCCCAGGAGAATTTGCATTTTTGTCAGTCAGTCCCAGAGAGATATAAAACAGAAATGAAATTGGATGGATTTGCGGGCATAATAGTTACTGGAAGAGTTGAACAGAAAGTATGTGAATTGTTGAATGTGATAGAGAGAGTGGATGTGAAGATGGAGAAGAGAGCGGATCTTCTTGCTGATGCTTTAGTTGAATGATGTGGAGGAGGTTATCCTGATCGAAGGAGCAGAGGAAGTAAAAACTGGGTGCGAGTCAGTACGCCCATTGTAGAAAAAGAAGGACATTAGAGAAGTGAATGCCTGTATCTTGACTCCACCCCAGGAGGGGAGGAGGGAGTACTTGATTGCAGAGTCATAGACAGAATAAAACCAAGCACAGTGTTTCAGCACGAGAGTGAAGCAGCTATAGAGTAAGTGGCAGCCTAAGAGGGCTAGAGCATGGATGAAGACTAGGCCAGACCGGACTCTCCAGTTTCCCTGGGTCCCCAGGAGTCAATCTGAAGAATAGGGGACCAATATATGGACTTTATAGGGGGTACAGGAGCAGAATACTAAAGCCAGTAGCCCCTGTGTTTTTCTAGATGCACCACCATTATCAGAGCTACTGGGGCTAAGGCCACAAAGCCTTTTTTGCAGAACGGCATGAGTGAACAAGGGGGACAGAAAATAATGCACCAGTTCCTGCATATGCCTGAGTGCCCTATTCCACTTTTTGGAGCCGAGATCTGCTTGCAAAGCTTCAGGCACAGATATCCTTTGCTGGAGAGAGAGAAATGCAAATGACTGTGAACCCAGAGCCTGCTGGATTGATGGTGCTGACTGTTCCCCGAGAAGAGAAGTAGCGGTTCTATAACACACCTCCAGTTAAGACAACAAGTTTCTGTATACCCGCCAACCCTATAGCCCCACCTGGAGTATGGGCAAAAGATAATGCACCTGGCCTAGCAAAGAACATAGCCCCTGTCATTGTCATCCTCAAGCCAGAAGCGGAACCAGTGCATGTGAAGCAGTATCCTCTTCCCTGACCAGCCATTGCAGGAATCCACTGCCATTTAATGAAACTGCTGAAGTATGGACTTTTCAAAGGAATGTTAGTCACCTTGGAACACTCCCCTTCTTCCTGTTAAGAAGCCTGGGACAGGTGATTACCGCCCAGTGCAGGATCTAAGAAAGAATGCATGATGCAGCTGGAACTATACACCCAGTGGTACCAAAATCCTTATATTCTCTTGGGACTGATCCCTGCTGACGCTACACACATTTCACCATTCTGGACTTAAAAGATGCCTTTTTCTGCATACGCTTAGCCCAAGACCCCACTACAGGAAGGCGGGGCCAACTCACCTGGACAAGATTACCTCAAGATTCAAGAATTCACCTACTCTCTTCAGTGCTACCCTGAATCAAGATCTTTCCAGCTACTATGTGAACCCAGGAGAAAGGGTTCTTCTCTAGTATGTGGACAACTTGCTTATAACCACCAACTCAGAAAGTGAATGTCTACAAGCCACCAGTGAACTCTTGCACCTTTTTAATGAGGCTGGATACAAAGTCTCAAGAGCTAAGGTGCAATTATGCCAAACAAGTTAAATACCTAGGATTCCAGTTGTCCAGCGGAATTCGACGCCTGGGACCCTTACCAGAACGCAAAGCAGCTGTATGCAGTATTCCTACTCCAACCACCAGGAGGCAAGTGAGAGCCTTCTTGGGTGCCACAAAGTATGTTGTATATGGATCCCCAATTTTGCGCTGCTAGCAAAACCGTTGTATCAAGCTATCAAAGGAATGAAAAAGTCTCCATTGGAATGGGGACTTGAACAGGATGCAGCCTTTTGATCTTTGAAAAAAACACTCTGATGTCACCAATTCTGGGTCTACCAGATGTCCAGAAAACCTTTCAGTCTCTATGTTCATGAGTCACAAGGAAATGTTCTAGGAGTGTTGACTCAATCTCTTGGACCTTATTTGAGAAGCTGTTACAGCTACAGCCTTCCTAGTGAGCAAAACTAACAAGATCACTTTGAGACAGAATCTTCAAGTTACTGTACCACTGAAACACAAAGGAAACTTAGCTAATTCACAAATGTTGAGGTATCAGAGTATGCTGTGTGAAAATCCCCAGATACAATTGAAGGTCAATCAAGCTCTGAATCCTGCTACACTGTTATTAGTTGGTCTTGAACCCCCTGATCATGACTGTTCAGAAACTATGGATATTGTTGTGCCAGATATGCAGTAGTGACCCCTGATTTGGTAGTTGAGTCCTCAGCCCTGGCCCCAGAAAATTGATCACAGAAACCTGAAACTGATAGCCCTCACTAGAGCACTAACAATAGGAAAAGGGCTCTGTCTAAATGTGTACCCAGATTCCAAGTATGCCCTTACAACCTTGCATGCACATGGGACCCCGTACAAATAATGAGGGTGGATAACCTTAGGAAGCAAGTCCATTAAGTATGGCCCCAAGATATTGACAATATCTGATGCATACTACTTACAGCTTTCAAAACTTTAGGAAAAATAGAATGAATGAATAGAACCTTGAACTCTCAGTTGTCCAAACTTTGCCAAGAGGTTTACCTGAAGTGGCCCTAGATTCTTCCTATAGCCCTTCTTAGGATATACTTAGCCCCTGCTAAGTCTTTAGGAGTTTCCCCTTTTTGAGATTCTGAGAATCTGTAGCCTATTTATAAGGAATAAAAGGAGATGTGAGACAGATAGGATCTGAAATTTTCAGACATGAACTATTGGTTTTAAGTTCTATTTTGCAGAGTCTTCATACCTGGGTACAAAATCGATCACCCATCAATTTGCCTGAACCCCTGCATCCTTTCAAGCCTGGAGTCTCGGTGTGGATCAAAGAGTGGAGAAGAATACCGTTAGCCCTGCATTGGAAGAGACCCTATGTTGTCATCCTGTCAACTCCAACTGCAGTAAAAGTCGCAGAATTCGAACCTTGGATCCATTATAGTCGAGTAAAGCCAGCAACTGCTTTTGAACCTGATCACTGGACTACTGTACAGCATCCTGAGACTCCATTGCGCCTCACCCTATGACAACAACCACGGACCTAAGACTCATTGGTCCCTCAGAAACTGCACTATTTCAAGACTATCTGTTTATCTGAAGGTAAGCCTCGCATCTGGAGAAAGCTGCAATCATCAGAAATAGACTGTGTTGTGTTAAGAAATTGAGTCTTCTAAGAGACTGTGTTTAAATGCTCTGAAAAGACTATTTTGATCTTCTGAAGAAGTGAACTGCTCTAAGGAGGCAATAATAGCCTGAGAGACTGTACTATGATATTTTAAGAACCTGAGACATCCCAGAGGACAGTGATGCTTTGGGATCTACAGCCCTACTCCTGCCACAAAGCTGGTAGGTCTACGTACGGCAGAAGCTTGAGGATCTACAATCAACTCTACATTTGTTATCTATTGTGGATGCCAACAGTTCCACCAATTTTCCAGAGACTATGCCCATTATGAATTCTTATTATTGCTTTATTTTGGCAGCAGCCTTGGAGTGCTTTGAAATGACTTTTACTTTACCACCCTGTGCAGCCTGTATAAGTACCACGCGAACTGGGCTGAAGGTTCTTCATGCCTCCCAGAACTTGTTTCTTGAACTTGCCAAAGCAGTAGCATCTAGTCTCCACATTTATGACTGTTTGTTCTCAAGAACTGAATTATTCCATCCCCTATGATCAGACTGATTTACATAATACTACTAGTGAGTGGGTATTGGCCCACCCCATTGTTGACAGTTTGTGTTTTGTTCGCACCGGACCACAATTTGCTATGAAGATCGGACAGCTGGACTGTCTAAATCAGAGGTTTTACAACAGCACAACAAAGAAGACATCTTGGTGGTCCGGCATAAATGCTCCTGAACCTTCTAATTCTTTTAGTTCTTTTTCCCACTCTTGCCAAACTATGGACTTTGACTATCTGCTTGTTGCTCCCTTGTTTCTTGTCATTTTGCTTGCGGATGATAACTTCAGTTATTAATGACACTGTAGAGCGTAAGGCAGCTACAAAGCTACCAGCTATGTGAAACTACTACCCTATACCACAGAGTGATATCTTTATTTAGTATTATGTGATTTGCTTCTCACCCTTTCTCACTTGCGGGTGAGAATAATCAAAGGGGGGAATGTGGTAGGCGAAGGCCTATGCTCCATGCTAATTGAACTAATCAGACAGGCCTAACTAGCTTGACCTGTAAATGAAGCCTGTGAAGAGGCCCATAGGAATTGCACATCCCCCAATATGCTGCTATTATAGAATTAGAACTCAGTAAAGCAATTGAATTAGCTTAGACAAGCAGAACTGAACCTGGAAAAATACAGAAAAATATGTTTAAAAGCCACTGATAAGAAAATACAGCTGTAAGGGATTTAATTAAAACTGCTGACAGAAAGGTTACAGAGCCCTGCTTCCCTGCACGTATTAACTAGCCCAATGACCTTGGAGGAGAGATGTAACAAGTTAGAGACACTGACCATTGTAATTGGGACTAGAAGGGGGGTGAGCAGGTGCTGGGCCCAGACCAGAGTCCCAATTGGATAGCCATATCAGTACCGGGACCAATAGAAGGTGTACGAGGGGTTACCGGGACCAATGAAAGGTTTGCCTATGTCTAGAATGGGAAAGAAAGCTATAAAAATTGTTGTTTTACTAGAAACCATTGCTCAGCCATTTTGAATTTGATTCTGCTTGAGACTTGTGCACAAATAAATGATTTGGACCTTCTGAACAGACTCCTGGTATTATTGGTTTGTCTGCTGCTACACCGGGGTCGACCAGGCTCGATCGCTCCTCCACACATTGACTCCCGACCAAACCTTCTCACGAGTTCCACCCAGGTACTTTCAAGTAACTCTCCTTTGTCTTGCCTCCCACCGCTGGCATTGATCATTGCCTGCCCTGAACTTGCTACCCACTGCCTGCGCTTCACTGCTACCCATTCTGGGCATAGAACTGCCACCCATTGTTGCATAGAACTGTTATCCACTGCTTCCATTGCTTACAAAGTGTTGCTACCCATTGTCTGCATACTGTTGCTACCCACTGTTGCACAGAACTGCTACCTATTGTTTGCATAGAACTGCTGCCCACTGCCTGCTTGTTTGCCTATTACTTGCTGCCTATTACTTGCTACCCACTGCTTGCTCAGACCTTGCTGCCCACCACCATGGCCCCACATCTCATTGTCCTTCTCTTCCTCATCCTCCCCAACTGCCTCCCCTCCTACCAACACCCTCCCTCCTCTTCCCCCTACCCTCCTCACTTCTCCCTAGCCTAGCATCTGCCCTTGAGCCTCTTCACACCATCCCCCGCATTTAATCAGTCCCCTCTCTCTACCTTCCTCACTTCTCCCTCCATTCTGCCCCCTAGCCTAGCACCTGCTCTTGAACTTCTTCACACCATCCCCTGCATTCAACCAGCCCCCCTCTCTTTAAAGCAACCCCACCCTCGCTCTGTAATACTCATTTTCCTTCCCTCATCAGGTAATATCAACCCCAACCCTAGCCCCCCCGACTTCTTTCTCACACTAAAAAAAAGTTCCCCACGTACCCTAATCTCATCCACATACCACTCCTCCCTCTCTCTGCCCTCCCTCATTCATCTCACAATCACTCATCCATAGATATCAACCCCAACCCTACCCACCCCCCAAAAAATAATCCCTCACATAACCTACCCGATGCCATCATCTTACCACTCATTTCCCGTCCCTCTTGGAGAACACACACACCCAGACATACCCACCCACACCCTGCTCCCTCCAAATCTCGGTATTACCCTAGATTTAGACCCCCACGCTACTCTGATAAGAAATCCACATGTAACTTATCTAACCTTATCCATATCCCTCTCCTCCCCCCCTCCGCTCTCCCGTTTTCATGCGCCCTATGGAACGCATGCTCAGTCGTAAAAAAAAAACCACTTTTATTCACAATCTCTAATGCCCTACACCTTTTTGCCTTGACTGAGACCTGGCTCTCCACAGACAACACCGCATCCATTGCCTCTCTCTGCTATGGGGGCTACCAGTTCTCCCATATGCCTCGATCTACTGGTTGCGGTGATGGGGTTGGCCTCCTACTCTCTCCCTCCTGCCAATTCCAGCCCCTCCTGCCACCCCAATCACACTCCCTCCTCTCCTTCGAAGTCCACTTCATTTGCCTCCTCACACCACTCCCCCTCCAAGTAGCTGTTATTTATCAGCCACCCGACAAATCCAAATCAACCTTCCTCACAGACTTTGACTCCTGGCTTTCTGCCTTTATGGACCCCTCTCCTCCCCCACTCTTATTGGCGATTTCAACATTCACATCGACAACCCCTCTGATCCCCATGCCTCAAAGTTCCTTGCTCTTACCTCCTCGTTCAACCTCAAACTTTGTTCCACTGCCCCCACACATCTACACGGCCATTGCCTTGACCTAATACTCTTCTCCAATTCCCCTCCCTCAAACTCCCACATATCAATCCTTCCCTCATCTGACCATCACCTCTTAACATTTACTCTTCAGCTTCTGCTTTCCCAACCTCATCCTGTCTCCTCCGACCTATTTAGAGACCTTCATAATATTGATCCCACAACTCTCTCTTCCACCATTTCTCCATCTCTCTCCTCCATTTTATCCTCCAAATCCGTTGACGAGGCATTATCTTCATACAATGCTACGCTATCCTCAGCCCTTGACACACTTGCCCCTCCCATCCCATGTCCTGTCAAATGATCTACTCCCCAACCCTGGCTCTCACCCACAATCCGTTACCTACGCATCTGTGCCTGTTCTGCCGAATGAGCTTGGTCCAAATCCCGCTCCCCGGAAGACCTTCTACACTTCAAATTCATGCTTGGCTCCTTCCAGTCAGCCTTAGCACTTGCCAAACAAGATTACTACATCCATCTGACCAACTCCCTTGCCTCTGATCCTCGCCATCTCTTTAATACCCTCAATTCTCTCCTCAAGGTCCCCCCACCCCCGATCCTGCCCTTCCTTTCTGCCCAAACCCTAGCCGACTACTTCCACAACAAAATCCAAAAGATTACCCTCCAATTCCCTACCCCATCTACCTCCCCTCCTCCCCAATTCTCCTCCCTCATCCATACTCCCTCTGCCACCCTCTCCTCCTTCCCTCCGATCTCTGAAGAAGAAACCACACTTCTCCTTTCCTCCTCCAAACCCACCACCTGTTCATCAGACTCTATCCCTACCCATCTCCTACGTTCCATCTCCCTCACCATTGTCACCTCCATCACTCATATCCCTCAACCTTTCACTCTCCACAGCAACTGTCCCCATCGACTTCAAACATGCTGTTGTCACACCCCTCCTCAAGAAACCCTCACTTGATCCCACATGCTCCTCTAACTACCGACCCATCTCCCTCCTTCCCTTCATATCCAAACTATTAGAAAGAGCAGTCCACCGTCGCTGCCTTGACTTCCTCACCTCCCAGGCCCTCCTGGACCCACTACAATCCGGCTTCCATCCCCTATACTCCACTGAAACAGCCCTCACAAAAGTCACCAATGACCTGTTCCTGGCTAAATCTAAGGGCCTCTATTCCATCCTCATCCTTCTTGACCTTTCACTGCTTTTGATACCGTTGACAACAACCTTCTCCTCACAAACCTCTCCTCACTTGGCTTCAAGGACTCCATACTATCCTGGTTCTCCTCCTACCTCTCCCATCACTCATTCAGTGTATGCTCTGGTGGCTCCTCCTCCTCCCCTACCCCGCTAAATGTAGGTGTACCCCAGGGATCTGTCTTGGGCCCCCTCCTTTTCTCTCTCTATACCCAAGGCCTTGGCATGCTTATCTCCTCCCATGGCTTTCAGTACCATCTCTATGCCGATGACTCCCAGATCTACCTCTCTACACCTGATATTTCTCCAGCAACCCAGTCCGACATCACTGCCTGGATGTCTCATCGCTGATTGAAACTGAACATGGCCAAGAGTGATCCTTGTCTTTCCACCCAACTCCTCCCCCCCACTTCCCCCTCTCTCAGTCCATGTGGCTGGATCTACTATCCTTCCTGTTCCCTTGGCCCTCAATCTAGGGGTCATTTTTGACACCTCTCTCTCCTTCTCTGCTCATATCCAGCTTGTAGCTAAGACCTGCCGCTTCTTTTTCTACAACATCAGCAAAATCCGCCCCTTCCTCTCTGAACACACTACCAAAATGCTTGTCCACTCCTTGATCTCCTCTTGCCTCGATTACTGCAACCTACTCCTCGCTGGTCTCCCCGTGAGCCACCTCCTCCCTCTTCAATCCATACAAAATCATGCTGCTCGACTAATCTTCTGCCAGCCTCGCCATGCCCACATTACTCCTCTTCTCAAGTCGCTTCACTGGCTCCCTGTCCAATTCCGCATCCATTTCAAGCTTCTCCTACTGACCTGCAAATGCATTCACTCTATGGCCCCTCAATACCTCTTATCTCCCCCTATGTCCCCTCTCATAATTTGCGCTCCACTAACAAATTACTTCTATCAATGCCTTTCACCCGCACCGCAAACTCCTGTCTGCGCTCCTTTCACCTTGCTGCACCATACGCCTGGAACAGCCTTCCTGTGTCTGTGCGCCAGGCATCCTCTCTGGCCCTCTTCAAATCCAGGCTGAAGACCCACCTCTTCCCCATTGCATTTAGATCCTGACTTCATCCTCATCTTACCCTAACCCCCGTCAACATTCATGACCAAACTATACCACCCTGTACCTTGTGCAGAACTGACTAATGCTCTGTACTATTTTCTTTTAACTAGATTGTAAGCTCCAATGAGCATGACTCTGATGGGCAGGGACTGTATCTGGTATGTTGGCTACCCCTTGTAGTTTAGCTGTGCAGCGCTGCGTGCGGGGCGCTCTATAATGCTGAATTAATAGTAGTAGTAAGTCTCTCGCCATTTGTTTCACCTTCAGCAGTCCTTGTCCGTCTGCTGCCCCGGTCCTCGCCAGTGTTACACTTCCTCTTGTTTTTTTGCTGTTCTTTCTACTGTGAAAGCTAATGACTGAATTGTACTGCTTTTTATTGGTTATGTATTCTAGCAACTAATATCAGTACTTCCATCTAGCCCTGTGCATGGCAACAGGCAAGCTAGATGTAACCAGCAGCAGAAACTGTGGGTAGGATCTAGATAATGGAAACGTTGTGGGGACGGAGCACTGGAATGCTGCGCTACCTCCAGGAAGGGATGTGGTGATCTGGCAGAGGTTTCTATGCCGTCCAAGTTAATGGCCCATGTGTGGAAGCACATGGAAGACAAATTAAGGCCCTAACTTGCTACAAATGTACTTTTTCAAGTACATTCGTAGCAAAAAACCTGTGAGAGAGTCAGTTGGTCCATAAGATGATAGAGGAGTTAAAGGGGCACTAAGAGGCAACAAGGCGATAGCTGAGAGACTGAATGAATTCTTTGCTTCTGTCTTTATGGAGGAAGATGTAGGGATGTTACCCATGACTGAAGTGGTATTTAAAGGTGCAGATGAATTGAAGGAAATATTGATACATCGGGAAGATGTATTACAATTATTAGATAAACTGAAGAGTAGCAAATCCCCTGGGCCAGATGGTATACATCCAAGGGTGTTGAAAACTGAAATATGAGATTGCAGACCTGCTATTAGTAATCTGTGAACTTTCATTAAAATCATCTGTAATACCTGAAGATTGGAGGATCGCCAATGTAACACCGATTTTTAAAAAGGGATCCAGGGGTGATCCGGGAAACTACAGACCGGAGAGCCTGATGTCAGTACTGGAAAAAATGGTAGAAACCATCATAAAGAACAAAATTACTCAGCATGTAGATAGTCATGGCCTAATGGGAGATAGCCAACATGGCTTTAGACAAGGAAGATCTTACTAATCTGTTATGTTTTTTTGAAGGTGTGAATAAACAGGTGGACAAAGGTGAGTCTGTTGATATAGTGCATCTGGACTTTCAGAAAGCCTCTGACAAGGTCCCTCATCAGACCTTTGGCAAAACTAAAGAGTCATGGGATAGGAGGCAGTGTACTATTGTGGATCAGGAACTGGTTAAAAGATAGAAAGCAGAGGGTAGGGCTAAATGGCCAATTTTCCCAATGGAGAAAGGTGAGTAGTGGTGTACCCCAGGGATCTTTGCTGGGTCTGCTGCTTTTTGACATATTCATAAATGACCTGGAAAAGGGAATAACGAGTGAGGTTATCAAATTTGCAGATGACACAAAACTATTTAAAGTTGATAAAACCCAAGAGGATTGTGTAAAATTGCAAGAGGATCTTGATAAATTGGAAGACTTGGCATCAAAATGGCAGATGAAATTTAATGTGGACAAGTGCAAAGTTATGCACCTAGGGAAGAACAACCCAAACTATGGTTACATGATGCAAGGTTCCACATTGGGAACCACCATCCAGGAAAAAGATTTAGGCGTCATTATGGATAACATGTTAAAACCCTCGGCCCAGTGTGCAGCGGCGGCCAAGAGAGCAAATAGAATGCTAGGTATCATAAGGAAAGGAAAATAAAACAAAAGATATTATAATGCCTCTATATCGTTCCATGGTGAGACTGCAACTTGAATATTGTGTGCAATTCTGGTCGCTGTATCTTAAAAAGGATATAGCGTTTTTAGAAAAGGTTCAGAGAGCCACCAAAATGGTAAAGGGGATGGAAGGATACTCCTATGAGGAAAGGCTAAAAAGGTTAGGGCTCTTCAACCTGGAAAAGAGATGTCTGAGGGGAGATATGATAGAAGTCTATAAATTAATGAACGGAGTGGAACGGATAAACGTAGATCGATTGTTTACATTATCAGAATACAGAAAGACTAGAGGACATGCAATGAAGCTACAGGGTAAACTAAGACTAATAAAAGAAAATATTTTTTCACTCAATGTGTAATCAAACTCTGGAATTTATTACCGAAGGATGTAGTAAAGGCTGTTAGTGTAGCTGGGTTTAAAAAAGGTTTGGACAAGTTCCTAGAGGAAAGATCCATAAACCATCATTAAGAAGGGACCCAGGATATCAATGCTTGAACCAGTACAAGCATTGTGGAACCTTTGTCTTTTGGGGAAACTGCTAGATATGTATGACCTAGATTGGCCACTTTTGGAAACAGGATACTGGGCTTGATGGACCTTGGTCTGACCCAGTATGGCATATCTTATGTTCTTAACCGCATACCCCCCCCCCCCTCACCTGAATGCCTCAGTACATTTCCATAGGAAAAGCTGTTCCAATAGCTGCAGTATACAAACACTGATTCACAATAATATAGCAATTATGGAATAGCATCTGTCAAAACCACCCGCCCCTCTCATCTACTCCCCCAGTCACAACACACAAACAAAAATATAAATACACGCACATAAGTAATATGCCCACGCACAGACAACATCCATGCAAGCATTTTATGCAGACATGCTAGCATGCACACATACGGGCAATACTGATACAAAACAGACAGGTATGTGCATGGGTTGGAAAGAATTCCATGAGTCATCTTTCCAAGTCCCTCGCCAACTCCCCCCATACCCTCCCATAATTGGCCTCATACAGCTTTGCCCAATCTGCTATTATCCACACTCTTAAGTATTGCACCTTTTCTTTAGCCCATTTAAAAGCAAACTTTTCCCGCAATTGCTTCGCCATATCAACCGATATACCTAATGATAACAGACTTTTTGCATATTAACTTTAAACCCCACCAAATGCCCCATATTCCTCTATTTCCCATACCAAGAAGGGCAAGGAAATCTGTGGCTTCCCCACCGTGACCATATCATCCACAAATAACATTATCCGATAATCCCTTCCCCCACCTCAATTCCCCTAATATCAGCATTGGCCCTGTTTCTAGCTGCCAAAAGCTCAATGGATAAAGCAAAAAGCAAAGGGGATAACTGTCACCCCTGCCTAGTTCTTCTCCTAATATCAAAGGATCCTGAATAGCCCCCATTAACCTTAATGCAAGCGCTTGCGTGAGAATGCATAGCCTCAATCCAGCCCCTATAGTCTGGCCCAAACCACATATTTTCCAAAGGTGTTTTTTTATATTTAATTAAATTTTACAATAAAGCAAGAACCTTGGATAAAGAATATCACAATCCATCATGCACATGCAAAAAAATAAGCACAAAAGAACATAAAGCAACCAATAACATGACAGTATGCTAGCAGTCCACAATAGAACAAGAAAGAAAAGGGAGGATTCAAGGGCAGTATACACCGTAGGAGAACGGTTACAAAGAAAAATATTAAAAAGAAATAGTAGGATGTAAAGCAAATACAACTTATAAAGCCCACAATACTTCCATAAGGTGAATTCACAATTGCTTAGCATCTAAGAAAAAATGCAGTTGAGATGGCTCAAAGAAATGAAAAACCTTATTCTGATTCCCAAGTACACATTTACAAGAAAATCTCAACTGGAAACTTGCACCCAAAGCTAAAACCTCAGTGCAGAATTCCAGAAATTATTTTTCTCCTAGACTGAGTTCCACCTGGGAAGATTTGTACCCTACCACCAAAAAATAAAAACCTATCAGATTTAAAAAAAACCCAAAACCATCTGTAACAATATTTTGAACCTTATCCTGAAGAAATATAAAAGATATCAGCAAAGTAGCCCAGGCTTCAACCACCTCGGTAGACTCTAAAAACTCAGATAGGTTCCCCAAGTCCAAGGAGCCAGAAGACATCTCTCCCTGAGAGATATCAGTTTTCTGCAAAGTGTCCTTACCAATCATTGAGGGGAGGAAATAAATCTTTTGAAGAGTAGGATCCCAGACTCAGAATAGTTAAACAGCTCCTTAAGGAATTGAATGAACAGGTCTGTAGGGGAATACAATGAAAGCTGTGGAAAATTCAATAAATGAAGATTTAAGTTTCTCTGTTGATTTTACAAGTTTTCAATTTTACACTGGAAAACCAAACCATCCTTAGCTGGGACCCCTTGCTGATCCTGAAAATGCTGAATTTTAACCTAGAGTCCATCCAATTGTGCTTGCTGTTGGAGCACCTTCGCCTCCACCCCCTCCAATCCAGGAGCAAAGGGAGCAGAAGCCTGCAATACCCCAGCACAAACCTAATAAGTGACTGCATTGCGTCCCAAATGGAGTCCAGAGTCACCTCCTTTGGTCTCACAAGAGGAGGAAGATGCTGGATCATCACACTCTCCTGAACAGGGGGGTGGGGGGGTTAGTAGTAAACCCTTACCTGGAGGCAGTTGGACCCATTACCACTAGCATAACCAAATGTTGAGGCCAAGGATTGCTAAGTAGCCACATCTGAAACCACACCAGGTGTGCTACCCTCAGCACCCCCAGGGGCAGGAGGCGTGAAAGGGTCAAGCAGGCTCAGCGAAACATCACGGCCCAAATCGGGGCTCGCCCAAACACTTCGCCGGTACAAAATCATCCATGGCATGTTGCCCACTGGTATAGCAACAGGAGTGGAGGAAATACCTCCCCTACCTTTAACTTTTTGTTTCGGTATCTAGAAAAACTAAACCAATGGAAGCAAAAGCCAGGGCGAACTACTTCAACATGAACTTAAATCCTCCTAAAGAAGAACCGCTGCCAAAAGATATTAGATGCCAAGCTCACCACCTCGTGCCCTGCCTAAGGCCACACCAAAGGGCCCTGTGGCGAGGTCTGTGGGCGCGGCTTAAGCACATTTGACTTTTAAAGCCAGCAGGCAAGGCAGGGAGGAGCTTGCTCCTACTCCCAACCCAACAGCACAGCAGTTTTCCTTTCCAAAGTTAAAAAAAAAAGACCAGCTGACCTGGTCGAAGACTTTCTGCATCCACCATTAATAAGGGTATATATCCCCCCCCCCCTCCCTCCTTCCTCAGCCACTCAGACTAGATTCAAAATTTTATGACCGTTATCTCTAGCTTGTCTACACAAAATAAACCCAGACTGATCTGGATATATCAAGGCACTGGGAAACCAAGATCTAGGCATGAATCTAGACATCCAGATTCAAACAAGGAGACAGGTCTGTAAGACCCACATTCCCTTGCATCCATCCCCTCTTTCGGGATAGCAGTTATCCCAGCCCTCCCCATTGTATTTGTATCTATATCTGCCAGCCCCCTTCCTTCTTAACCTCATTGAAAATGTTCAAAGATTGCACCACCAACGCTCCATATACTCTAAAACCTACCAGTGAACCCATCTAACCCTGGGGCTTTCCCTACATTTCCAACCCACTAATAGAACAGTCCTGACATCTCCTCACCCAACCCCTTCAACCCAACAGAGCTCAAGTAACTCTCAATATCCCGCTTGAAGCCCCAGGCTTACTAGCATTCAGATCCTCATAGTACTGTCTAAAACACTCCCTAAAGACCACTGCCCCCCCCCCCCATTCCTGCACTCCTTCAAACATGATGCTGCTGCCTCGGCTTGTTAGCCAGCAATTACCCTGCTCTGTTCCCATGCTCAAAAAAGGATTATTTCAATTGCAACAACTCCCAATCAATTTTCGAGTCTAGTGCTCCCCTCAGTTTCCCTCTCAACCCAGCCAATTTCTCCTGATGCCATCTCCTAGGATCCTGGTGGTCTAGAGAAATTGGACTAGCAATCTCCACCCACAAATACTCCACTCTCTCCAACCGATCCTTCTTTTTTGGTCCCCCAACCCACTAACCTCCCCCCAAATTACTGCCTTAAACCTATTCCACAACATATCTCCACTCACTTCCCCAGTATCATGAAATTCAAAATTCTCCTTAATTCTACACCAAATCTCTCAGAGCTGCCTTTCAATTCCCAACAAGCTATCATTTAAACGCCAAAACCTACCCTCTCCTTCTTTCCTACCTTCATCCACATTGGAGCATGGTCAGACTATGTAATACCGCCAATCTCCACCTTCCCCATCCCAGCTAATAAGGCACATAAACTCATGGGCAAATAAGTATGATGCAGGTTTGAAAAGAACAAAAACTGTTTCTGCCCCCCCCCCCCCCCCGTTGCTCCTGCCAAAAATCGACTAGCCCTAACTGTTGCATAAATCCTTTGCATCTAAGCCAATCCCGTCTACATACCTCCCCCTTTTCCCATACTATCCAACCCTGGCTCTATCATTAAAGTCTCCCCTCACCCATTTCCTCCAACTTAACTGACACCGCTCTAAAGAAGGACTGCTGAGACCCATTAGGTGCATAGACATTCCCCAGTATCAGTTCCTCTTGATTCATTTTAACCTCTAAAAGGAGGAAGCATCCCTCCCTATCCCTACAAATCCTTTGAACATGCACATTCACCACCCTAGAAAACAAAATGGCCACCCCAGTCACCTTCCTCCCACGATCTCCTGAAACCAGATATAGCTCTGGAAATCTCTGGGACCTCAAAAGCATCCCTTATCATTTTTCCTCAAGTATGTCTCCTGAAGCAAGGCCACATCTACTGTCACTCGGCCAGCTCTTTAAGTAGCATTTGCCGCTTATATGGTGGGTTAAGCCCTTTCACATTCAAAGTTGAAATTTTTAACTCCCTCCTAAACATATTCTCTGCCACCCTGTTGAGTCCCATCTACCCTCCAAACACCAAAACTCACCTCTCCCTACCCATCCATCCCCAACCCAACCCTCTCCCCTTCCATCCTCTCCAGGACACAAGAAGAAATTCTGTCCCCCAGGACAGCCCCACAGTTTGTTAAGGCCAGGCTGTGCCACCCACTATATCTCTTGTTCCCAACAATCACGCTCATCTGCAGTCCACAGAAAACAAAACTCCTCTCTCAGCTCCCCCCTGCACATCCATCACATTCCATCTTCTGCCAAACCCTCCATTTCCACCCCCTCCCCACATACTCTCACTCATACCCAGTCAAAAACAGTCAATGTCCTTCAACCTCATTTAGTTCCAAAATAAAACAACCCCTCAATAGGGAACAGTAGCATCCTTTCCATGTGCTATTGCCATCCTGCCTGCTTAGCCACTCCTCAGTCTGGCACATAGATAATCTTTTCAGCTGCTTGCCTCAGTTTGTCACCCTGCCACTGCAAAATCCACTGAGTTGTCTTGGATGACCCAGACTTCTGAAACTTTTCTCCTGGAATCCTGTATCAGGCCTCCATCAGTGCTTTCCAAGCGACCTTCACAATCCGCACCCATCTGGAGGCTCCTTTATCTGTTAGAACCAGTGCAACAGGGAACAGCCATGTGTAACATATCCCCTCCGCTCTCAAATGCTGCACCACCTCCCAAAACTCCTGCCAATGCTGCAATGTGGAGGTCACTAAGTCCTGGCACAGTTCAATGTGGAGCCCCACCCAGGCCAGATTGCATAATTTGAAGGAGAAGGAAAGAATAATGTAACACACCCCTATGCCCTGGGGCAGGTTGTCTCTGTGCTGCCCCAAACAGCGGTACCCTTGATCAATCTTCACCCACTTTGGCAGTTTGACTAGCTCGGCCCC
Source organism: Ichthyophis bannanicus (assembly GCA_033557465.1). Taxonomy (NCBI): domain Eukaryota; kingdom Metazoa; phylum Chordata; class Amphibia; order Gymnophiona; family Ichthyophiidae; genus Ichthyophis; species Ichthyophis bannanicus. Next base: position 978,814,590 of record CM066031.1, read on the forward strand.
CTCATGTAACAGCACATCACATATCTCCTGTACAGTCTTGCCTACATCAATAAAGGCCTCAGTACCTAGCACACCCCATATGCACATGTTTCTGTGAGATCTGTTCTTAAGATCCTCCAATTTGTCCCACCATTCATTCTGCACCTCCTGCACTTGGGCAGCCTGTCGCTGCAATGCCTCAATCTCCTCTGCTTGCTCGTCCATGCGCTCATCCAGCTACACAAACTGTATGCCAATCTTGGCCACCTTCTGCTTCAACTCAGAAACAGCTCTCAGCACCTCAATTCTTAACTGCAGGCATTTCTTTATGCATGGCATCCATAATCTAAGTTAGCTTGCTGCGCAACTCAGCCTTGGTAATAGGGCCTGCGCTATCTTTGGGATTAACACTGCCCTCACTCTCAGATGCCATTTTCTCGCAGCACAGCTGCTTCTCAGCATCCCTCTCACCGCTCCTCTCCATATTCAACTTGAAGTGCTCCAGCTTCTTTCGGATGGACATCACTTTCAGGAGTATGCTCACAAATGCACATTAATGCACGGCCCAGCCTGGAGCTTGCCACCTAAGGCGCCATCACTGAGCATGATATTGCTTCCTAGTCCCCCCCCCCACCCTTTTTATTTTTAAAGAACAGGAAATAGTGGTAGCATTCCAAAGTCTACTTGTTAATAATTGTTTATAGACTTCTCTAAAAATTAACTAAAAATCATTTTCACAAAAATTGATCAAATCTGTAAGCTGGAAGTTAAGTGAGAGATAAACCCTCAAAATAAAGCACCTGAAGCAGAGTTCGCAAGCCTTTGGAGGAACTCGAAACGCAGCACTGCAGAAGTTTTGGATTGCAGGATCTTCTTTTACAAGCTCACTATAAGATCAGCATTGATCATTTCTATAAGCTAAGTCATGTCTTCAAGTTATAAATTTTAATCATAATGGCATAGTAATTTTGGTGTTTAGCACTTGTAGAGGTGTTTGAGCACATCACTTGGTGGTGGTTTTTCACCCCTTAAAAAAAGATTAAAAGGAAAGGTTTGTTGTTCAAAAGGGCTGTCCCTTACACAAACGTTCTGACATTACAAAATGTGTCAGAGTTAGCTCTTATTTTAGGTCTGACCTATTTTTGTGGATATTTTGGTGGTCCTGACCTTTGGTTCATTGACTTTAATAAAATCTTTTTCAAGCTCAGTTATATTAAGACGCCTCAACCTCATCCTCTGGCAAATCATTCCACAGTTTGCCCATTTGTTGGGTGAGAAAAAAAAACAAAAAACACTTTCTCCAGTTTGTTTTAAATCTACTCTCTTAATTTCATGGAGTGTCCTTAGCCCTGGTACAGTCTGGAGGCATAAATAACTGTTTCCTATTTATCTGTTCCACCCCACTCATAAATGTAAACTTCTATTATCCCCTCTTTGCTGTCTCTTCTCCAAGCCAAGAACCCCCATTTTGTTCAGTCTATCATGAGAGAGATGTCGTATCCCTTTTATCACTTGTGATGCCCTTCCCTGTACTTTTTCTAGTTCTGCTATATCTCTTTTTGAGATGGGGTAGTAAGAACCGTGCACAATGTGCAGTCGCATCGTGGATTTATACACAGGTATTATAATATTGTTTTATTCTCCATTCCTTTCCAAGTAACTCCGAACACTTAATTTGCAGAGGATTTTAAGGAATTGTCAAGTGTGTCTATGATCTTCTTCCTGGGAGGCAATGCCTAATGTGGAATCTAGTATCATGCATACTATCTAACTGGCTAGCAGACTGCATTTCTTTCACTTATGCTCAAGGCAGACTGGACTCTTTAGGCCATGTCAAGGCTCATAATTTTCAGACTATGGCAGCATCAGTAGCCTACTTGAGATCTGCCTCCATGGATGAAATGTGTACTTAAGTATAACTGATGATATATAAGAATGTAAAATAAAATGTATTCCCATTCTACCACTGTCTAGTCTGCATACTTCCCCCTACCTGTTTAATTTGCATGCAGAACAAAGCATCAGAGAAGCAGGACTGTATGATGACAACAGAAGAGAATAATGGTGGAAGACTCAAGAACCTTCACTATGCTGATGATACGTTACTGGCTGAAAATGATTAGCAAATGTTTCAGATTTGTCTTCAAGATCAAGAAACATAGACAACATGATGGCAGAAAAAGATCACATGACCCATCTAGTCTGTCCTTCCATATCAACTACAATAGTCCCCTTTTTTACTTTAGAGATCCTGTGTTTGTCCCATGCTTTTTTGAATTCAGATACTGTCCTCGTCTCTACCACCTACACTGGGAAACTATTCTGCCCACATACCACTCTTTCAGGAATAATAGGCGAAAATATTTCTTTATGGCGTCTATCCCCTTTCACCCTTATCCTATGTCCCCTCGTAACAGAACTTGCCTTCATTGAAAAAGAGAATCACAATGGCATAAACATCTCTATCATATCTTCCCTATTCCACCTTTCCTCTAAAGTATACATATTAAGATCTTTAAGTCTGTCTTCATATGCTTCATAATGAAGACCACTAACCATTTTAGTAGCCACCCTTTGCATCGACTCCAACCTGCTTATATCCTTTTGAAGGTGCGGTCTTCAGAATTTCACATAATACTCCAAATGAGGTCGCACCAGAGGCATCACCTCCTTTTTTCTGCTAGCCATTCTTCTCCCTATACACCCAAGCATCCTTCTGGCTTTCGCAGTTGACTTTTCTACCTGTTTAGCTACTGTAAGATCCTCAGACACAATTATACCCAGGTTCTGCTCTTCTTTCATGGACAGAAGTACCTCGCCCCCTACACTGTACTGCTCCTTTGTTTTTTTGCAGCCCAAGTACATGACCCTACATTTTTTAGCATTAAATTTCAGCTGCCAAATTCTAGACCATTCTTCAAGCTTAGCTAGATCCCTCATGTTATCTACGCCTTTCTGGGTGTCTATTGCAGATTTTGGTATAATCTGCAAATAAGCAAACCTTACCTGACAGCTCTTCCGCAATATCAGTAACAAAGATGTTAAAAAGAACCGGACTAAGGACAGATCCTTGCGCACACCACTGGTAACCTCCTCTGCCACCAAGCGAGCTCCATTTACCTGTACCCTTTGTCGCCTCCCACTCAACCAATTTCTAATACAATCAGTAACTTTAGGGTTTAACCCTAGGGTGCTCAGTTTTTTTTAAAGTCGTCTGTGCGGAACAGTGTCAAAGGCTTTACTGAAATGCAAGTACACCATCTCTAGGGCTCTCCCTTGCTCCAACTCCCTGGTAACCCAGTCAAAGAAGTCAATCAAATTTGTCTGACCAAGATCTGCCTCTGATGAATCCAGGAACATATTGAAATGTGCATGCAACTTAAACATGAAGGAGACAAAGATCCTGACAACTGGCAAAAAAAAAAATCAATAAATCCTTAATGGAGAAGAAATGAAAATAGTAAACTTTAACCTGCTTGGATCAATAAATTCCAAGTAATCAAGAAATCCAATGACACATTGCTCTTGGCAGAATGGATATGCAGGGCCTAGACAAGATTTTTAAGTGCAGAGATATTTCTGCATACAAAAATTTGACTTGTTCAAGCCATGATATTTTTGGTAACATACTAGGGATGAGAAAGTTGGACAGTGAAGAAAAGACAGGAAGAAAATTGGTGCCTTTGAATTGAGGCACTGGTGAAGAATACTGCGTTTATTGATTGTCGGAACAAATCAGCCAGTATTGGAGATCAAACCTAGTCTTTCTTTAGAAGCTCAGATGACAAGCCTTTAACTTTCATACAGTTGTGGTTAACATTATTGGCATACCTGCATTGTAGGTATGTTGTGTACAATATTTTGAAAAATAATTGGAAATATTTCAATTGTATGTCTTCATAATATTTTAATAGTACGTTCAAAGATATACAACAAAAAAATGATGTCTTTGCAACTTGAAAGTAGTAGTTTCTGAGAAAAAAACAATACAAACATGACCTGAACTGGATTAATGACACAGTACAAAACGTGATTATGACACCAGATTTTATTGAATACTTCTTACTGCCAACCCGACACAGGCCGTGTTTCGCACACTTTGTCAGGGGCTGATCAGGCAGATAACAACTAAAAAACATGAACATATAAACATGATTAGTAATAAATGTATAAATACATGAATAATTATTAAAAACACATAAAAGAACAGATAATACCATAAATACAAATACATACATATTAAAAATGAGTCTCATTAAATGTTGATGCATAAAATATTAGCTTCTAACTCATATTAAAAAATAAAAATTAATAAATACAAACTCCAAGACATTGTGTTGTGGAGGGTAAAAGGTGTGGATGCAAAGTCATAAACAAATAAATAAATACCCTTTTATCAATACATATAAACATAAAAAATCATAAAACATAGGACATATGCATATAAATACCAGAACTGAGATGAGAAGAGCCTGGAATGTGACAATCAATATTAAGGGGTATGTTTACTAAAACCCCGGTAATGTGCGGGCCGCGCTAGTGTGCGGGTGCCATATAAGGAGTGGGCGTTTCTTTCTGAAAAAGCAAAACCTGGATTTAAATATGCGCTAAGGTGCGCAGCACCCATGTGTGCCCTGCACATTAGCGCATGAGAAAGCTGCGCGGGAGGCATAAGTGGCGCGCTGATGTGCAAGCAAAGGAGCAGAGCCACAGCACAATGGTTAAGACACTGACCAATGGTGCAGGAGTCAGGAGTTCAATCCCCCACAGTGCCCAATGAAGACAGCTGGCTGAGGCATTACTTTAGGAGACATTTAAATAATGGGCAGCATAAGGCAGCGTGCTATTGCTTTAGGAGGCATTTTAATATTGGGCGGCATAAGGCGGCGCACTGATGCACAAGCACAGGATCCAAGCCACAGCACAATGGTTAAGACACTGACCAATGGTGCAGGGATCATGGGTTCAATCCCCTACTGTGCCCAATGAAGAAGGCTGGCTGAGGCATTACCTATTATGGGTAAGTTTGCTTTAGGAGGCATTTTATTTTTTATTTTAATTACTACTACTAGCAAACGCACTCTCAAAGCGGTTAACATAAGGCGCCCCATAAGGCACATTTTAAAGTGCACTGTCCGCCAAGGCACCCTAGAATGTTGCTTATAGGGCGCTTTATAGGGTGCCGTATGAGTTACCGCAAGGTCACAGCAATGTTTCTGATGGCAGCACTGTGCAGTTTAAGGAATGCACAGCATAAGTAGGTGTGCTGACATGCAAGGAGGAGCAGCAGTGTAGCACAATGGGTAAGGCACTGACTGCTGATACAGGGGTCATGAGTTTGCTCCCCAGTGTGCCTAATATGTAAGGCTGGCTGTGGCATCAGCTTTGCAATGTATGTATTTTTTCCTGTAGCACTTTAGTTGTATTTTATTAATTGCTGCCAGCAAACAGGTCCTCACGTGCCGTAATTGAAGGTGCCGCATAAGGTACCCTATAAGGCACTCCATAGGGCACATTATAAAGTGCACTGTCCGCCACGGCACCCTAAAATGTCCCCTATAGGGCACCCTATAAGTTGCTCCACAGGATAACGTATAGTGCACCTTATATGGACGGTAACCATAAGGTAACCTATAGGGCGCCCTATAAAGCGCCCCCTGAGGCACCTTATGGGTATAGTACGATGAGGGTGTTTTTGCTGGCAGCAATAATGTACATTAAAAAGAGATAATGCTCTGGGCAGCCCCATCAAATAACCCCACTGTGGGTTTGAACCCATGACCTCTGGCTCCACAGGCAGTGAAGTAACCATTGTGCTACAGCCCTATAGCTGCTAGCAAGCCCCTGACTGACTGCAGAGGGAGTGCACGTCACCACACAGACAGTCTGCTGTGGTCACCAGGATAGGGTTAGCCCACCCGTACCCATGATGCACTGCACATGCAAATCAGCTGTCCACAGATAAACACAAGATGGGGAATGCACCCCCACAGCATCTCGGCCTGGTAGGGGGAAGTGACCATGAGCACCCCCACAGCACCTCGGCCTGGTAGGGGGTACTGACCGTGTGTTTTACTGGCACAGAGTAGCTACACACCGTCACATTGTGCGGGTACTGTGCTCACCCTGAGGGTATGGTGAGGCGCCCAGCACCTTCCATGGCTGAAAGAGGCCATGCCGGAGGTCCAAAGCAGTGTTAATCTGTGAGATAGGTAGTTTCTGCAGAAACACCTTGGATATCTCTGTCTGTCTCAGTCAGGTGTAGCCCCTATGGACCCCTAGGTGGGCTATGTACCACCACTCCCCCCTCCAGGGCTAAGGGTGGCAAACAGGGTCTCCCATCAACAGATCCACATTCTACCTCCTTGCAATGGTGGCAGTAGAGGGGACCATCAACCCCGGTCCTGCTGGGGAACAGACACCCTACAGGGCAGTCAATGCAGCTCTGTACACATCCATAACACAATAGCAGACAGACTTTAGGCCTGGATATGCTAAGCTGCACCCCACCACTATCTGATATTCTCCTGCAGCAAGCCTTCAGCCGCTGCACCCTGCAAGCCGCTCCATCAAGACACATACAGGCTGCAAACAGTCTGCTAGCTAGTCCATAGTGCATGTTCCCAGTGGAAATGCATGCACCCAGAACTGGGATGTCAGCATAAACAACAAGCAGATAAATCAGTGACTGGGCCCCAAAAGGAAACCCATAAATATCACATGAGAAAAATACTGTATAGCACTATGGGGGTGCCTAGCCATGCTGTCGTCACTGTACAGTCAGGGTGAGAGTGATCCCCCAGCAGGACATACTGAGGTCACCCTGTCTGTGTAGGTGGTGGCTGGGCACTACAATGTCCCAGCCAGTGCCCTATGCCCTGTGCAGATGCATCCTGGCCAGGTCACCCTGTCCGGGCTATACCCATGGTACCTTGCTCCTCATTATGCACATTGGCAGGCCAATACTGGCAACAGTGCTGGCAGTGTGGGCTGTGGAAGGTGTTTTCAGCCACCACACACTGTATAGACAGACACACACTCCCACACCTATGCCAGCATTGTGCTACTATAGAGGAGTTTAGCAGCCCTGCCCACCACACCAGTCCTGGGCACAGTACAGGCACGGATATGCTACGCAATACTGTTGGGGGTCACTCCCCAGGGTGGTAAACACTGTCAGAGACCAGACCTGAAGCACACACCGCAGACATCAGAAAGATTGTTATGATGGAGCTCAATGAGCAAACTGTGCTTAACGTAGGACTTGCTATCTGCCAGTAATCATAGGAAACGTTTGATAGGTGTGTACCGTATACCCAGGTGCAGGGTGGCATTGCTAAGGTATGCAAGTGCTAGTATTGGGAGATGCCCACAGGGCCCAATGTCCTGCCTCTCCAGGAGGCATTAGCCAATGGGGCCTGTGGGTGTGGGTGTGTCTGGCCCTGTTGGCTGCTGCTTTATGGCAGAGGTTCCCAACTCCAGTCCTGGTGTGCCAAACACTGTTCGGGTTTTCATGCTGTCCCTCATGAATATGCATGGGATACATCTGCATACCATGGGGGTGGTGCATAGATATGCAGCACAGGCATCTTTATTAGAGGCAGCATGGAAACTGAATGGTGTTTGGCCCTCCTGGACTGCATTTGGGGGATTCTGCCATAGGTAATGCACATTTCTATGGTGTTTGTGCTGTGTAGGGTAAAATAGAGGTTTTTGACCCATGCGTATGGTCTCAGCAATAATGGTTCAGTCTTTACTACCATGATTTCTTCATGGGTAAAATAAGGGGACTGGGTTGCCAGGAGCCCCAGCTGGGATTTGAACCTGTGACCTTCTGGTCCTAAAGGCACTGGCTGTGTCCCACTGCACCACCGTCTTAGCACAAAAACAGTGCATTCCCTGGGGAGTCCATGGCTGTTTGTCAGACAGGGCCTGTCTGTTGGAGGGCACTGCACCCACGTGAAGGGGGCTAGGCCACCGTCTGCTGTGGGCAGCAGCCACTGCCCCCTCCACCAATGGTACCCCTCCGCCACCATGCTGACATGGCCTTATATTGCTGACAGCATCACAGCTAAATGATATGTGGCCCTCCAGGACTGCATTGAGGGGACTGTGGTCTAGGTAATGCGCATGTTTCTGGTGTCTGTGCTCTGTAGGGTAAAATAGAGGTGTTTGGACCATGCTTATGTTATCTGCAAAAAAGGTTGGTCTTTACTATCATGGTTTAGTGGTGGGTAAAATATGGGGATTGGATTTGCAGGAGCCCCAGCTGGGACTTGAACTGGTGATCTTTGGCTCCTGAACACACTGTCTGTGTTCACTGCACCACACTGTGGCCAGAGAGATGGTGCAGTCCCTGGAGATAGGAAACCTGGCCACAGGAGTCATAAACCCTGCTCTGCACAATTTCACTGTGGGATCATTCACCTTGTATGGGGACGGAGCGTAGACCCTTCTAAAATTCATATTTCTTTTTTGGGGCTTTCTTGGGAGTGATTTTTGATGTTTTCCATGACTATCACTATTGCCCAGCTGGATTATAATTTATTATAATTTTGTTGTGGTCATTTTCAATTTTTATTTGCTATTTTGTTCTGTGCACATGTATCACACTGCTCACGTTTTGTAGGTTTCCCTGGTTTTGCTGTACATTGCTGACAGAAATGGTTTCTCTTCCCTTTAAATCGGCTCTAACGCGAGGTTTTCACTCGCGGTATTTTTTTAGTTGAATTTCAGCTCCGCTCCTGTGCGGGGAGCCTCTCCCCTCCCACTCTCCACCCATTGACCCCGTCCCTCCGCCCCTCGGGAGCCTTCCTCCGCCCTCAGAATGCCTTTCCACGCCTCTATCGCACATCAGCGCGCCGCGCACTTGTGCGGGCCCGTTAGTGCAGCGCGCACGTGTGCAGGGCACAAAAATGCACTATTAGCGTGCGCTAAGGTACCTTAGCGCATGCACAATTGCGCGGTTTAGTAAACATACCCCTAAGAAAAATAAATACCTCTGCAATAACGTTGAAGAACTACTTTGTGGATATCCTTTATACTGTGGAGCCCAACTATAAAATGAAACAAATACAAAATGATACTAACATCCAAGGAGAAACTCTTATACATAAATAAATAAATAACTAAATAAATAAATAAAAGACCGGAAGAGAACAAAAGAAGAGGGGAAGGCAGGAGCGTCTAGTGAAAATGATACTTTCCTAAAAAAAAGGGGGTATATGTGCATAATAAAGAATAAAAAACTCAGGACTGTGCCCATCGGGTAAAGGAGCAACTAACTATCTGCTATAAAAATGTGAACACAAATAATACACTGGTATTGCTGACCAGGGGAAACAGCTGCTATAATGAACAATGTGTGAGCCTGACAACAGTGTACATAACATTAATAAAATGTGAATACACTAAAAATCAACTTAAAACTCAGGTAAAAGAAAAATTAAACATAATAATGAATCAACCAAAAAACAACCGAACGTAGTCTGATGTTAGGATTGATGACTAATGCACGCAGTCATTGCCGGTGCCTCATCTAAAAACCAATAAAAAACCACAAATTCAGAAAGGAAATAGAGGCCTTCTAAAACCATTTAAACACCTCCTTTAACCATTTTTTAACGTAGTGGTGAAAATGATAAGCTTTAAAAGGAATAAATGATAAAACATTGTTCATTATAGCAGCTGTTTCCCCTGGTCAGCAATACCAGTGTATTATTTGTGTTCACATTTTTATAGCAGATAGTTAGTTGCTCCTTTACCCGATGGGCACAGTCCTGAGTTTTTTATTCTTTATTATGCACATATACCCCCTTTTTTTAGGAAAGTATCATTTTCACTAGACGCTCCTGCCTTCCCCTCTTCTTTTGTTCTCTTCCGGTCTTTTATTTATTTATTTATGTATAAGAGTTTCTCCTTGGATGTTAGTATCATTTTGTATTTGTTTCATTTTATAGTTGGGCTCCACAGTATAAAGGATATCCACAAAGTAGTTCTTCAACGTTATTGCAGAGGTATTTATTTTTCTTAATGTTGATTGTCACATTCCAGGCTCTTCTCATCTCAGTTCTGGTATTTATATGCATATGTCCTATGTTTTATGATTTTTTATGTTTATATGTATTGATAAAAGGGTTTATGACTTTGCATCCACACCTTTTACCCTCCACAACACAATGTCTTGGAGTTTGTATTTATTAATTTTTATTTTTTAATATGAGTTAGAAGCTAATATTTTATGCATCAACATTTAATAAGACTCATTTTTAATATGTATGTATTTGTATTTATGGTATTATCTGTTCTTTTATGTGTTTTTAATAATTATTCATGTATTTATACATTTGTTACTAATCATATTTATATGTTCATGTTTTTTAGTTGTTATCTGCCTGATCAGCCCCTGACGAAGTGTGCGAAACACAGCCTGTGTCGGGTTGGCAGTAAGAAGTATTCAATAAAATCTGGTGTCATAATCACGTTTTGTACTGTGTCACTTGTTGCACGTGATTATCTGCCTTTTCGTGGGGGTTGTACTGGATTAATGGCATCCTTCACTAATATTTGGTTGCACAATCCTTGGCTGTGATGACACCCTCCAAATGTACAAAACTTATACATGGCTACAAAACATCTCTCTGCTGGTAGCTTCTCCCATTCTTCAATTGCGATTGGTTGCAGCGCATGAATGTTTCCAGGATTCCTCTTATCAATGGCAGATTTCAGCTCTTTCCAAATGTTCTCGATTTGATTGAGATCAGGACTCATTGCTGGCCAGTTTAAAAACAGTCCATATTTTCTTTTCTAAACCATTCTTTTGTACTTTTGGATGTATGTTTTGGGACATTGTCCTGCTGGAGGACCCATGGCCTAGCTTTCTGACACTAGGTAGCACATTTCACTCTAAAATACCTTGGTAGTCCTCTGACTTCATTCTCCCTTTAAGACATTCCAGGCCTGCTCTACCTGAGGCAGCAAAACAGCCCCAGAACATTATGAAACCTACACCATATTTAACTGTAGGAAGGCTGTTTTTTTCCTTATAAACTTAATTTCTTCACTTATAAATGTATTGCTCAAGTTTGGTTTCATCTGTCCATAGAACATTTCCCAGACAAACTGTGGTTTCTCAAGGTGGGCTTGGGCAAAGATCAGACATGCCTTTTTATGTTTGTCTTTGAGCAGTGGGATCCTCCTTGGCTTTTGGCCATGAAGTCCTTCTTTGTTTAGTATGGTGCGGTTGATACCACCTCTCCAGATAGCTCCAGGTCAGCTTTAATCTCTTTGGATGTTGTATGATTAAATTAGACTTACCTGCTAATTGTAGTTCCTGGAGGAACTCCAGTCTAGTCCCGGAATCTCCTCCAGCAGCTTGGAGACTGAAGTGTCATTCTTGTGACATCACTGGTACATAAGCCCCGGAACCGCCTCTCCTCACCAGTTACCTATTGACAAAGCAGACTCACCGGAGCAACCATTAAGTAGTAAGGATATCATAACCAGCACCTAAAACATTAACTGTCCACTGAAGGACGCCGAGCCAAACTATGTACATAATCCTCTTAAATGTGCTCTATGTGCTGAGGTCCACCTTTCCTTCTCCTGAGAAGGATGTTGGCCCCCATCCCCCAAACCACACCCTGAGCTAAGAAAACTACATTGCAGTATAGCCACTCGTGACTCCTACCTGTTATCTTAGTCCCGCTTCAGGCCGTAGTCCTTTCCAATATCAGGGCGGGATACGGGACTAGACTGGAGTTCCTCCAGGAACTACAATTAGCAGGTAAGTCTAATTTAATCTTCCTGATCGTCCCTCCAGTCTAGTCCCGGAATCTCTGGGGATGTAACAGAGCACTGAATAAATTCAACGGGAGGGCCTCGCTAGACCAGCCTGAAGCACCACCGATCCAAAACAGGTGTCCCTCTCCGCCTGAACGTCCAGATGGTAATGCTTCACAAAGGAGTGCAAGGAAGACCAGGTCACCGCCTTACAGATTTCCACCGCTGGCACCAGACTACACTCTGCCCAAGAGGCTGCCTGCGCCCTAGTGGAATGAGCCCTCAGCCCTTCTGGAACCACTCAGCCTTTCAACAGATACGCTGATGCAATGGCCTCCTTCAACCACTGGGCAATGGAAGCTTTAGACGCTGCCTCACCCTTTCTTGCTCCCTGAAACAACACAAACAGCCTATCCAACTTACGGAAACTGGCTGTCCTGCGGATATACCGCTTCAAAGCTTGCCACATATCCAACCTATGCAAATGTCCCGTCGGCTGACCCCTACTCTGTGCCACGAACACCGGCAAGGACACTGACTGATTCACATGAAAAACGGAAACCACCTTCGGCAAGAAGGACGGCACCGGCCTCAAAACCACCTTAGTATCAAAGAAAGCCAGAAAAAGTTTCCTACAGGACAGCGCTTGTAATTCCGATATTCATCGAAGCAATCGCTACCAAGAAGACTACCTTCAGAGTGAGGTCCTTCAGAGTCGCCTTCGCCAATGGTTCAAAGGGCGCTCCGCCTAACGCCCCCAACACCAACGGGAGATCCCAAGTTGGAACAACTTGTTTACACTGCGGCCTCAACAGGGTTACCGCCCGCAAAAAATGCTTAATATCCGCATGTTCTCCGAGCGCCTCACCTTGCACCTTACCCCTATAACAGGACAGCGCTGCCAACTGAACCTTCAATTAAGCGGCTGCCAAACCCTTCTGAAATCCATCTTGCAAGAAGGACAGCACTTGTGGAACCGACACCTTCAAGGGAACGAAATCCCTATCCGCACACCATGCCTCAAATACGCGCCACACTCTAACATAGGCCAATGAGGTAGACTGCCGCCTAGCCTTCAGCAAAGTGATAATCACCCCCGCCGTCATCCTAGCCCTCTCAAGAGCCATTCCTTAAGCGAGAATCGATCTACCTGAGGCATGCACAGGGACCCCTGTGTCAGAAGATCCGCTCGAGCCGGAAGCTGCCATGGCTTTCCTACTAACAGCCTCACCAGATCTGCGTACCACGGTCTTCTGGGCCAATCTGGCGCTATCAAAATCACCTGACCCCTGTGGAGCTCTATGCGCTGCAGCACCCGACCGATCAACACCCAAGGTGGAAACACGTAAAGGAGCTGCTCCTCCGGCCAGGCCTGTATAAGCAAGTCCAGTCCTTCCGCCATTCTCTCCCTTCTTCTGCTGAAGAACTGCTCTACCTTTGCCGATTGAAACGTCGCCATGAGATCCATCACTGGTGTGCCCCAGCGACACACCAGCATCGCGAACACGACTGAATGTAAAACCCACTCCCCGGGGTCCACCCTTACACGACTCAAGAAGTCGGCCTCCACATTGTCTACCCCTGCTACATACGCCACCGACAAAGCCACCAGATTGTCCTTGGCCCGCTCTAAAACTCTCTGCCTCAGCTTCCAGTGCTACACTGCTGGTGCCTCCCTAGCGGTTGATGTAAGCCACTGCGGTCGCATTGTCGGAAAACACCCGAATGGCCTTTCCCTGAAGCACTGGCCGAAACTCCTGCAGCGCCAGTGCCACCGCTCTCAACTCCAGCCTGTTGATCGACCAACTCTTCTCGATGTCGGACCACAGCCCCTGCGCATACTGTCCCTGAAAGTGAGCTCCGCAGCCCGTAAGACTGGCGTCCATCATTAGCGACACCCACGCAGGAGACTCCAAGGGCATCCCTTTTTCCAGACACCCAGGACGCAACTACCACTGAAGCGCCACGCATGTCAACGGCAGGCAGGGCAGTCGCTGAGACAGTTGATCCTTCTGATGCGACCAACTCCTCAATAGTGCCCTCTGCAGCGGTCTCATGTGAGCCCTTGCCCACGGAACTAACTCAAGCGTTGCTGCCATGGTCCCTAGCAACTGTAAGTACTCCCAGGCCATGGGGCTCTGCTTGCCGAGAAATTGTCTGACCAATCTCCTGAGTCCTAGCAGAAAGATTCGTCCCACTCTCGTGTCGAAACACGCCCCTAGGTACTCCAGACTCTGAGACAGTTCCAATTTGCTCTTTGCCATGTTGACCACCCAACCGAGACTTTGCAACAAGGCCACCACTTTGGGTGTAGCCGCTACACTCTTCTCTAGGGACTTCGCCCTGATCAACCAATTGTCCAGATAAGGGTGTACCAACACTCCGTCCCTTCGCAATGCCGCCACCACTACCACCATCACCTTTGTGAAGGTATGCGGTGCTGTTGCTAGCCCAAATGGAAGCGCCTGAAACTGGAAATGTCCCATAGGGACGGCAAACCTGAGAAATTTCTGATGATCCTGCCGAATCGGAATGTGAAGATACGCCTCCAAAAGGTCTAGGGATGTTAGAAATTTGCCCTTTCTTACCGCCACAATAACAGACCTCAGAGTCTTCATGCGAAAATGAGACACCTTCAGACACCAATTCACTTCTCTTGAGATCCAGAATGGGCCAAAAAGATCCTTCCTTTTTTGGCATTATGAAATAAATGGAGTACCGACCACACCCTAACTGGGCGGGTGGGACTGGTACGATCGCTTTGAGAAAGAGCAGTCTCTGCACCATCTCCCTTACCGCCTTGCGCTTTATGCTTGATCTGCACGGTGACTGAACGAAGGAGTCTTTCACCGGCTGCTGAAAATCCAACGAATAGCCCTGTCGTATTACCTCCAACACCCACTGATCTGAGGTGATTTGGACCCAGGCAGGGTAAAACTCCTGTAACCGACCTCCCACGGGAACCAACCCCAGCTGGGCCCGCCTGACTTCATAGGGATTTCTTGAAATTTGAGGATGCGGAAGAGGCTGCAAATCCTCTGCCTGCACCCCTAAATCCACAAAACCCCTGGTTCCTACCGGGAAAATGGTCCCTCTGATTATGGACAAACCTCGGAGACCGGAAACGCCGAAAGTCCCGTTGCTGTCCCCACAGCGCGGGGGTGGGCCGCCCCTGCTTCTGCTTGTCCTCCGGCAATCTCCCGCCTTTGGACTCCCCCAAATCCTTTACCAGCTTATCCAAATCTTCACCAAAGAGTAACTTACCCCTGAAGGGAAGCTTACTTAACCGCGCCTTAGAAGAGCCATCTGCCGCCCAATTGCGCAGCTAAAGACACCGCTGTCCCGCTATCTCCGAAGCCATACTCTTTGCTAACCTCCTGATAAGGTCATAATGAATGTCAGCTAAATAAGCAGCCCCAGACTCAAGTCTGGCCGCCTCCTGGTCCGCCCCCTCGGAGTGGGCCCCCTGAATTTGCTGCGCCCAGCGCAGACAAGCCCTAGCTACCCAGGCCCCACAATAGAAGCCTGTAACAAGAGCGCATTGACCTCAAAGACCTGCTTCAACAAGGCCTCCAACTTACGGTCCTGAGCATCCTTGAGCGCCGCACTCCCCTCTACTGGGATTGTGGTCTTCTTCGTAACCGCCGACACCGCCGCATCTACTCTAGGAGACTTAAACAAGTCCCTCTCCTGATCCACCAGCGGGTAAAGCCGCGCCATAACTCTAAATCCTTTCAACATGGTCTCCGGCATGTCCCACTCTTCCTGTATCATCTCCTTAAACACCCTATGTACAGGGAACGCTCTTTGAGTCTTTCGAAACGCTTGCAATAAGGGGCCCTCCAGCGTAGAATCCTCGGCCAGACCTTCTGGTGGCATATTCAAAGTCTTGAGCGACTCTGCAATGAGAGCCGGCAACTCTTCTCTACGAAACACGCGGACCACCCGCGCTTGGTCCTCCTGCTCCGCGATCTCGCCTTCCTCTAGCTCCTCATCCAGGTCCGCCACGTGATCCGGATCCTCCAACCCTAGCCCTTCCGACATGACCGACCCGTCCACTCGGTCACCGTCTCCTCTGGGCCTTTTCACACTTATGCCTGTCACCGCCGCCGACAACGGCGTACTCTGTCTCTTATCCCCCAGCCCCGCCTCGACCGGGCTGGCTGCAGGCATATTAGTCGAGTGGTCAAGGCCTGCCGCAGCAGGGCCACAAAGTCTGGTGCAAAAATTGCCGCTAGGCCTCCAGGTAACTGAGGCTGTGCAGCTGGGGGGGTCTAGGGCCGCAGAAGTACTAGGCACCGGTTCCCGCGTGGCCCCTGCGTCCAAGGGAGGCTCCAAAGGGCCCGCTGATGCCCCCTCTTGAACCCCTTCCTTAGCTGTGTTGTGCTCCATTGCCACTGACTCCTGAGTACCACCTCTGCAAACCCCCTCCGGGGACACGGATCCCCTTCTAGCCCCGCACATCAAACAAAGCGGCCCAAGAAGGCATCCTGCGTGCCAGCTCCCCTCACAGACTAATGCAGATCTTAAGCAGCTTACAGAACCGCGTTACTGCTAAGCTGAACTTTTTTTTTTTCAACTGAATTAACCGCAGAATCGCCTCCCCAGGCTAAATATGAAGAAAGCTTCTCAAAACGAAGCTCCGCGGCCGAGATATCCTACTTTTAACAGGCTTCAACTGCAATCCGTGAATAACGCGCGAGTGCCACGCGGTCCAGCCTGCACTGCCGCGAACCGCTCCTCCGTGCCCCTTGAAACTGCTCTCTGCCCCTCTGAGGTCTCCTACCTTGTCGGGTGCCGGATCTGCATGTGCTGCGCTCTACCGTCTCCCGGGAGCTGCAGGCACAGACTGATCAGGGCCGGAACCTCTCTTCTGAGCTGCCGCTGGAACCGCCGGCTTCAGACGCGATTGCAGGCAAACCTTCTGCATGCGCTGAGCTTGCGGTCTGCCGGTTCTTTCCCCGATTGCTGGGATCGGGCACCAGTGGCTGCGCTGTCTCTCCCTTCAACAGCCCCCAACGCTACTTCCAGGCAGATAAAGGAAAATGGAGGGGGGGGGGAAGGGGGAAAAGCAGAGGACTTAAAATCAAAGGAAAGGAAAGAACACCTGAGCAGCAGAACGGCTTAGCTCAACCCCCCCGCCCACCACTTTTTTTTTTTTAAAATAAATCTATCCAATAACTCTACTTAATCAATCTATGCTAATCTCTCCTTAATCGTCTCTCTTGTGAGCCCTCAAACCCCTGGGCTCACTCAACCTCCAGCTGCTTGGAGACTGAGATAACTGGTGAGGAGAGGCGGTTCCGGGGCTTATGTACCAGTGATGTCACGAGAATGACACTTCTCACTCTCCAAGCTTCTGGAGGAGGATCACAACCCAGAGATTCCGGGACTAGACTGGAGGGACGATCAGGAAGTGGTGTTTTCCCAACAGTTCGCACTAACCTTTGAAGACGTTTTGGATTAATTTCCCTCTTCCTACCATGTCCTGGGAGGTTCTTGACAGTTCCATGAGCAGAAAACTTCATAATAACATTGCGAACTGTAGACACGGTGTCATGGGACAAGCATCTAGCGGAGTCCCGGTCCAGTCCAGATGACACCTGGTAAGGAGAGAACAAGAGCAAGCAAGGCAAGAAAGAAAAACACATTTTCCATGCAGATATCTTTTTATTCACTGCTATAGCATGGGCTGGCTCACAGTAAGCTATCAAGGAGTCCAGCAGTCACACAGGATACAAGCTGGGTTTTTATACAGTCTTAGCATAGCAGCTTGTCACGTGGGTTAGAGCAGAATAGCAATTTGGAAGAATTTTCTGGGCCCCTTGCTTATCTAGGTGGCATATCTGGAATGTACCTAACGGCTAGGATTCCTTGATTGGTCAGTTGAGGGGTGGCTACTGGTTACCTTATCTCTCCCTGCAGTCTAAGGTATTTGTGGCTAACACCCCACTCCTTTGTGTGTGTGCCTGAGAAGATAACGCTAGCAAAGACATCTCTCTACCTCCTCCTTCCCATTCTTTTGTCAGTTTGGTTGTAAAGGTAGTTTATCTGCTTTTAGCCTGTGGGTGTTCTTGTGCAGCTGCTCCTGTCTTTGTTGCCAGATATTTCAGCCAGCAAGCCATTTTCTTCTAGCATGCTATCCCCTTTCCCATCTCAACAGGAATCACTCAGAACCTCCAAGCTGCTTGGAGACTGAAAGTACTGGTGAGAGGGGGCGGTCCTTGCCTACTTATACTGGTGCCAGCAAAGCGATGATGTATTTCAGTCTCCAAGGCTGTTGGAGGAGGTTGACAACTCTATGGTTCTGGGACTGGACTAAAGGGACGCTAAGGAAGCCATTTTCTTCTAGCATGCTATCCCCTTTCCCATCTCAACGGGAATCCCAAGGTCTTTGGGGATGGTCTTGTACCCCTTTGAACTTTGATGATAATGGCTTTTCTGACTGTTTCAGGCAGCTATCTTGCCTTCACCAGTGTGAAAATTTATTTATTTACATTCTCTTATATACCGCGCTATTCTGCATCTGTACGGTTTACATTGAACAAACTGAAATTACATTGAACAGGGCATTATAACTTGGAGATAACTATTTTACAGGGAACATGGGCTATGGAGGGTTAAGTGGCTTGCCCAAGACCACAAGGAGCACCTGTGGGACTAGAAACCCCAGTCCTTCCGGCCCAAGATTGCTGTCCTTTAGTGGAAAAGGAAGTGAATGTGGCCCTTTAAACATTAGGGCCATCATTCATTGGTTGATTCAAGTCAGGTGAGTACTGACAATTGATCACAGGTGTGTCTAATTTTACTGCAGTGGGAATGTGGCTCTTCTGTTCAAACTGATTTGAATTGCTTATAAAGGTGACAATAATCATCTCCAGGAACAAGCAGGAATAAGTCCTCACATATGGGTACGTCGGTACCGACGGAGCCCGTGCGGGAAAGCTCCCCAGCTTCTTAGAATAGAAGCTTTTGGGACCTCCCACTGCACATGCGCACTGCCTTCCCGCCTTCCTGAACAGCTCTCCTCAGTTTCTCTTTTTTCCGCGCGGAGCCAGCAGGTCGTGTTCCTGTCACCGCTGAAGAAATTGTTATTTTATTTGTTTCTTTAGACCGCGTACCTGCCTTCCCCATACCGATACCGGTATCGCCGGTCTTTTCTTTCTTTCTTTAAAAAATTATAATTCTTTTTTCTTATTTTTTAGCTTTTTGGTCACTTCAGAGAGGCCTCTCGGCCTACTCAATTTCTCCTCATGGAGAAGCCAGCCCCTGGATTTAAGAAGTGTACCAAATGTAATGCTGTTATTTCAGTCACAGACACCCATGACTGGTGTCTGAAATGTTTGGGGCCTGACCATTCCATACCGGACTGCCCATCTTGCTCCCACATGTCTAAACGTGGGCTGCAGAACCGGGCCAACAAATTCCATGTGCTGTTTGCTTCAGAGAATACAGCATCACAGTCATCCAGGTCTTCTTCTCCGGATGGATCTCAGGTAACCAAACCTTCTGTGGGCAAGTCCTCAAAGAGCAAATCTCCTTCAAAGCATCGAGAGGCTCTTAGCTTAGAACTTGAGGACCCTGCCCCAGCCAAACAACCCCGGCGGGAAGTCCAACTTCCAAAAACGCCAATTCAGGGGTCTCAGGTTGATATCGATGCTACGGCCTCGACAGATCACCTGTTAGCCTGCTCTGGGGTACCGGGTCACTCCGGTACCGACATCCAGGCAGCTATGGCGTCCATGGGCGATACTGTACAGTCCATGCAGCAGGCCGTCATGGCTTTCATTAAAGCTGCAACGCCATCGGTTCCGCTTTCAGCGGTTCCGGGCCCGATACCGGTATCGTCCGCCATGCCGGTATCGAGGCCGTCCACCTCTAAACGCAAGTCGGTACCGTATGGGCTTTCGCTCCATACCGGTTCCATACCCGATACGCCCGATATCGATACCGATCGGTACGCGTATCGTGCGTTAGAGGAAAGCACCGATTCCTCTGAGGATTTTCACTCCTCTGATGATTCTGCTGAGTTTTCACTCAACTTACCTGAGGAGCCCTCTTCTCCTAAAAGGAGAATGTCCCCTCCAGAGGATTTGTCCTTCCAGGACTTTGTTTTAGATATGGCTACAGCCCTTTCTATTACCACATCCTCTGAAAAGGAACCCAGATCCAAAAAACTGGATATTTTGGGATACTCAAAGGCCCCTAAGGAGGCAGTTACCCTGCCTATCCATGAAATCCTTCAAGAACAACTGATGGATTTCTGGGAAAATCCTTTGACTTTGTCTCCTTATTCCCGTAGGTTGGACACCATGTATAGGGTCCCTCCTTCTCCTGGTTTCCAAAAGACTCAATTGCCCCACCACTCTATTGTGGTGAAGTCTGCAATGAAGAAGATTAGGAGTACCAAAAGGCACTCTTCCACCCCTCCAGGACGGGAATGTAAGACTTTGGACTCTTTTGGTAGGAAAATTTTCCAGGCTAGTATGCTTATAGCCAGGATTAATTCCTACAGTCTCTATATGGGCATGTTCCTGGAGGAACTTGCCAAAAAGCTGCGGCATTTTGCCCCCTTTATCCCTGAGGATAAAAAGCAGGGATTCCTTTCCCTAGTGAAACAACTCTTAGAGGTTTCTAAGTTCTCTAATAGGGCAGCATATGATTCCTTTGAGGGAGCCAGTAGAGCTTCGGGCATTGCTATTGCAGCCCGACGTCTTGCTTGGCTCCAGGCCTCTGATCTGGAACCTTGGGTTCTAGATGGCTTACGGAATCTGCCCTGTACAGGTGAGAACTTATATTGGGAATAGAGGCAAATCAAAGCCACACAGATGGATGCTGAAAATGACACCTTGGAAAGACTTTCAAATTACAATACAATTCCTACTAAGAAAAAGTCTTTTAAAATTCCTTACTATAAGAAGGCCAGAGTTGCTTCAAATACTGGCCAGCAGTCTTCTCAACCTCGCTATACTGCTAAGCGTCAGCATCCAAACAAGCACGAGCTAAGCCTGCAGCAGCTACTGTAGCTCAGCAGGCTCCAACCCCTCAGGGGTTTTGACTTGCTCCTAGGGAACTTGCCACTTCTGGTTCTAACACAACCAGAACCTCTCACCATACCCGGAAGGTTGGTTCACTTTGCTCCCAATGGGAACAAATCACAACAGAACAATGGACCCTCTCTATCATTCGAGAGGGTTACAAACTTCATTTCTCCAGCCTTCCTCCCCATCATATGGTGAGACCATTCAATTCTCCCCCATCTCTCCTAACCCTGTTGGGTCAAGAGGTTTCCTCTCTTCTTGCCCAATGGGCCATAGAAGAGGTTCCTCTTCCTCAACAAGGGTCCGGTTTCTACTCCCCTTATTTTCTCATTCCAAAGAAGACAGGGGGATACAGACCAATCCTAGATCTGAGAGAATTGAACAAATTTCTCTTCAAGGAGAAATTCAAAATGCTGTCTCTCGGCATTCTCCTTCCTTACCTCCAGGGTCAGGACTGGCTTTGTTCCCTAGACCTACAGGATGCGTATACACATATACTCATCCATCCATCCCACAGAAAGTATCTTCGCTTTCTGTTTCAGGGAAAACATTTCCAATACAGAGTACTCCCCTTCGGTCTAGCCTCTGCTCCAAGAGTATTCACAAAATGCATGGCAGTCGTAGCCGCATTTCTAAGAGGCATGGGAATCTTTGTCTTCCCATATCTGGACGACTGGCTCATCCGAGCTCCAACTCAGTCACAGGCCCAGATTTCCCTGGACCACACAAGGAGCCTTTTGCAGTATCTGGGACTGGTAGTAAACCTTCCCAAGTCCCAACTCATCCCTACTCAATCTCTAGAATTCATAGGGGCCCAGTTGGACACCATCACTGCAAGGGCCTACCTTCATGTTTTTCGAGGCCAGCGCCTCCTGAGTTTGGCCTCCCAAGCTCAGTCCAGCACTCACTTGACAGCCAGGGAAATGCTACGCCTACTGGGTCATATGGCCTCCACAGTGCATGTGGTGCCTTATGCTCGTCTTCATATGAGAGCAGCTCAATGGACCCTGGCCACTCAGTGGACTCAGGCGTCAGGAGCGCTCTCAGACCAAATACAAACCTCCGATCGTCTGTTTTGGTCCCTCCACTGGTGGACTTCCACCAAGAATCTGTTGTTGGGGGCTCCATTTCAACCATTGCTACCCCAAGCAACCCTCACAACAGATGCCTCCCAAACAGGGTGGGGAGCACATCTGATAACTCTCTCCACTAAGGGCACTTGGTCTCTACAGGAGACCACCCTTCATATCAATCTTCTGGAACTGCGAGCAATTTACCTTGCCCTCAAGGTCTTCCACTCCCTCCTAGCCAACCTCACTGTCCTAGTTCAGACGGACAATCAGGTGGCCATGTTTTACTAAACAAACAAGGAGGGACGGGCTCTCTGTCGCTTTGCAACGAAGCTCTAAGACTATGGGCCTTCGCCAGAGAGCATCAGATTCACCTGCTAGCAGTGTATCTCCCAGGAGTTCAAAACTCTCGGGCAGACAGGCTCAGTCGAGTTCTGCTGCCACACGAATGGTCCCTACATTTGGACCAAATAAACCGAATCTTTCAGGAATGGGGGACCCCGGACATAGACTCTTTGCAAGTCCGTGGAATGCCAAACTTCCCCGGTTCTGTTCCAGAACTCCGTGTCAGGGAGCTCAGGCTACGGAAGCCTTTCTCTCCTGAATTGGAATCAGGCATTCCTATATGCCTTTCCACCCATTCCTTTGATTCCCAAGACTCTGTTCAAACTCCAGAGGGATCATGGAACTATGATCCTCATAGCTCCACGCTGGCCACGCCAAGTGTGGTTCCCTCTACTTCTACAGCTCTCCCAGGGATCCTACTTGGATCTGGGAGCTGCGCCAGACCTCCTGTCTCAGGAGGAGGGGACTTTGTGGCACCCAAACCCCAAATCCCTTCACCTCAGTGCTTGGTTACTGAAGGCTTAAGCCTTCAAGACTTTCATCTTTCCCAACCAGTGAAAGATATCCTTTCTGCCTCTAGGAAACCCTCTACCAGGCGTTCCTATGCTTTCAAATGGAAACGTTTTTTCCATTTGGTGTGCTCAGCAGGGTCTTGACCCTCTGGCACTTCCTTTGAATTCTCTTCTTGATTATCTCCTGCATCTATCCAATGCAGGCCTCAAGACGAATTCGGTAAGAGTCCATTTAAGTGCTATTGCAGCATCCTTGAAACATATAAATGGACAACCTATCTCCTCTCATCCTCTTGTTGCAAGATTCATGAGAGGCCTGACTCTCACTAAACCTCCCATCAGACCACCCCCGTACGCATGGGATTTTAATCTAGTGCTCGGTCAACTTATGAAGCCACCTTTTGAGCCAATGTTTTCCACCTCCTTGAAATTTCTTTCCTGGAAGGTCATCTTCCTCATTGCAGTCACTTCGGCTCGCCGCATCAGTGAGCTGCAGGCTTTAGTGGCTAATCCACCTTACACAAGATTTCATCATGATAAGGTGGTCCTTAGGACGAATCCCCACTTTATGCCTAAAGTGGTCTCGCCTTTTCATCTTAATCAAGAGGTATATCTACCTGTCTTTTTTCCAGCTCCTCATGCATCCAATGCAGAGAGGAACCTTCATACTCTGGATTGTAAAAGAGCTCTCGCTTTTTACCTTAATAGGACTCAGCCACATCGAAAGTCTTCTCAACTTTTTGTGGCCTTTGATCCTTCCCATTTGGGACTTCCAGTCTCCAAGCGTACACTTTCCAATTGGATTGCTCAGTGTATTTCTTTTGCTTACCAGAGCAAAAACATTTCTCTGGAAGGCCATGTCACTGCTCACAATGTGAGGGCCATGGCAACTTCTATGGCTCATCTGCACTCTGTTTCCATAGATCAGATCTGTCGAGCCGCTACCTGGGCCTCGGTTCATACCTTCACAGCCCATTACTGTTTGGACAAGGACTCCCGCCGGGATGCCTTGTTTGGCCAGGCTGTCCTCAAGCACCTGTTCCATTCCTAAACAACTCCTGCCCACCTTCCCAGAATGGATGCCTGAGATCCATACGAAGATGGCGAACCTTTACAGGGGATCCCATGCATCTAAGCTAGGGAGTCCCCATATGTGAGGACTTATTCCTGCTTGTTCCTGGAGATAGCACAGTTACTTACCTGTAACAGGTGATCTCTGGGAACAGCAGGAATTAGTCCTCACAACCCACCCACCTCCCCTAGGAGTTGTATCTTTTATCTATCTATCTTCCTGTCCTCTCTCTGTTGACTCAGCTATAAACTCGAAACTGAGGAGAGCTGTTCAGGAAGGCGGGAAGGCAGTGCGCATGTGCAGTGGGAGGTCCCAAAAGCTTCTATTCTAAGAAGCTGGGGAGCTTTCCCGCACGGGCTCCGTCGGTACCGACGTACCCATATGTGAGGACTAATTCCTGCTGTTCCCAGAGATCACCTGTTACAGGTAAGTAACTGTGCTATGTCCTGGCATATCCCAGTTTTTATACTATTTCCTACTCTTTCCTTTTTTAATTGGTCTTATTTAATTTGATTATTTTGTGTCAAACCTGTGTGCATGTGTAGCCCAAAACCATTTCATTGGCCAGATTTATTTTTTAGGAGATATTGGACATTAAGGGGTTGAACTGCAAGGGTTCCAATAATGTTACCCACAACTGTACTCTGGACACATCATGAAAGGAGAGAAATCATTCCAGAAAGACATCATGTTTGGTAAGGTGGTCAACTCCAAAGAAGGCCAGCAATGCGATTAATCGATGCTAGCAGCTATGGATGCCACAGTATCAACGATTTAGCCACCTGTAAAACAGTTTAACACAACTATCCATGGGGTCACCATAAGTCGGTACTTAACAACATACTTGTTGTTTACTTTAAACACCACTTTCTGCGTGTCAGAGGTTTAAAACGCTATAAGCCCTCTCTTCCTCCCGTTTTACCAGTCAGTTGCATTCCCGCAGCCACTGTCCCTGCGCAGCGTTATTACCATCAGTAATCACCCCGCAACGCTTCTAGCGCGCTGTCCATAGTCTCTCTATCCCTCAAGCGCTCATCTCACTAGCAGAGCTCTATTCTTCGGCAGCCGACATCGTTAACCAGCACAGGCTATCTATGGCCTCTCTATCCCTCAAGCACTCAACTCAGTAGTCACTCACAGTCTTCTGGGTCCACATTCCTGTCTTTTTCATGTCATCGGGCTCCGCCCACTAGCCCCCATTTCCGGTGACGTTTTTCCTCCGATTAGCTCCTTTTCCGGCGAAGTGACACCCCCCCTTCTCCCCCTTGCATGCTGGCTCTCAAGACATGGCGGCCCCTGATGGTCCTGATGTGTCCTTGCCCTCAGAGGAGTTGATGCCGAAGGTTCCGGCCCGGCTAGAGGATGAGATCGACGAGGACGATGAGGAGGTGAGCGCTGCGGACGCGTGTTGGGTCAGAGTTGGCCCGGCACGAGTTAGTCTCGGTCACCTAAAGAGCGAAGGTATAGGGAGGGCTGTGGTGGTCACTGTAAGAATAGAGTATTCTGGGACTTGTAGTTCTCTTTAGCCCCCCCCCCCCCTTCCCCTATTAATGAATACGATCGCGGCCCTAAAAGCCATGCAACCCTGGAATCTGTAGCCCACAGTGTGCAGTACTAATGTTCCCTTGGGTTAGGCGACATGATCGGTTTGTAGGGTTTCTCTCGGGGTGTAGTATTTTCAACCATGACAGAATTGACCCTCAGACTTAAGCTTAGTCTCCTATGTGATTCCTTACCATATCCCTAAATGTATTCTTGTCCTCAGCTGTTGTGTTGTCTGATGACCACGTGCCTGTGTAGAGCTGCGTACTCCTTGTAGCGCTATACAAATTATCTATAAATAGTAGTAGTAGCATATGATCTCAGTCTCTCAAATTTACTGCTAGAGCGCTCTGCAGTACTTATATCGGGCCAAAGAGAGCTTCCATCTGAAATCCATAAGATGTAATTACCTATAGGCAGTTTATCAAGGTATGCTTGAAAATTCATCTTAACCTTTTAGGCGCCAAGTTCCACATGTGGAACATATTTTTGCAATGATATAGCTTTATCGGTTTTCAAGCAAATTAGATGAAACTTTGTCAATGAGTTTATAGACATTGACCCTCTTGAGCAATAAATTTTTTTTTTCCAATTGGCGATATACCCTCTTCTACAGTATGCCAAAGTTGGCACTTTATGGTTTATGTAATATATCCCTCTACAATTTTGTTCTCACATGTCCGTCTGTCTTATTAAGGTGAGATTCATACTCTGGAATGTTTTATGAGTGTGTTGGTCAGGTTTTATGCATGTCAGTAACCTATTCATGTTTTTGTGATTACTTCTTTCCGTGTGTTCCACTTGTGGAACGTTGGGACTTCCGGGTGTCATTTTTTTCATTTTACAATTTCTGCCATATTTTTTGCAGGATTGTTATTCAACTAATTCTATATAGTTATAATGCCTAAATACCATTGCCTGACGCTTCAAGAAGCAGTAACACGTATTGCGGAAGATTCAGATGTAGAAGAAGCCGACATTTTGATTTTGCCACCCAATGATGAAATGGCTGCTTTCAGACATTGAAGAAATTGATGAAGAAAATTTGGAGTCTATTGAGCCTGGCGAAGTGTGTGGTGAATTAGATCTGGATATTCAAAAAGTTGCTAATGTGGAATCCGAGGGAAGTGATCAGCTGGTAGAAAGTGACAGTGAGCTCTTATCCAGTCAGCTCAACCAGCAAAAAAGCGTAAGTGGATAAAATCAACCCCAAAATGGATGAAGAGGGATGACTTTTTGACTCCAATGCCAGAAGCATCTCCCGAAAAATTAGCCAGTCCTCGCACTGATTTGATTGATAAATCTCCCTTTGACCTCTTTATGCAAATTTTTGGTGATGATTACGTTGATCATCTTGCCAGTATGACCAATATTTATGCTCAGCAGAAATTGGCAAATATTGATACAAATGGGGATGAGTTGATTCGTTTTTTTGGCATTTTGCTTCTCAGTGGATACGACCAGTTGCCCAGAGAAAGTCACTATTGGTCGACCGCCGAGGATTTGAGCAATAATATTGTCCCAAAGATAATGAGTCGCAAACGTTTCCGGGATTTGAAAACGTACTTCCACATTGTTGATAATCTCAATTTGCAACCTGGAAAAGTAGCAAAAATTGAGCCATTTTACGATCACCTCACAGCACAGTTTGTGAAAGTCGGTGGAGTGTTCAGTGAAAACTTGAGTATTGATGAATCAATAGTGCCATATTATGGGCACCACAGTTGCAAAATGTTTATTTGAGGTAAGCCAATTCGATTCGGTTACAAAGTGTGGATGTTGTGCTGCCCTGCTGGGTATTCATTTTCTATGCAAATTTACACTGGTGCCAAGGAAAAAGATGGTCCTCAGTACAATGTTCCACTTGGCACTAGAGTTGTTCTTGATTTGATATCAGTTGTTGAAAATCCAAATCATCACAGCTTGTTTTTTGACAACTATTTCACTTCATATGATCTCATGATTGATCTGAAAGCAAAAGGCTTTCGTGGTGTTGGAACTGTTCGTGAAAACCGTACCAGCAAGTGCCCCTTGGTTTCTTCAAAGGAGCTTGCCAAAAAGCCTCGTGGCGAATATGATTACCGTGGTGATGGTAATGTGGTGTGTGTGTCCGTTGGAATGACAACAGTGTGGTTACAGTCATGTCAAATTGGATGCAGCCAAAACCTCTTCAAAATGCCAATCGATATTCTGTCAAACAAAAGCAAAAAATCATTATCAAGCAGCCAAAATTGATTGGAGCTTATAACCAAAGTATGGGTGGTGTCGACTTGTTAGATCGTTTGCTAGGTAGCTACTGTCCTAAATTACGAAGCAAAAAATGGTGGTGGAATTTGTTTGCCAATGGTCTAAATATGGCCGTTGTTGTTGCCTGGCGTTTGCAATGTCATCTTTTGGGCAAACAAGCCCTGAGTCACTTGGATTTCCGCCACGAGGTTGCTTTGGTGGCTATGAAAGTTGGACTCGAGGGCTATCGTTCTCGAAAAGGTGACCCAACAGCTTTGATTCCCTCTGCTATTATAGCTTCAGCTAACACCAGTCACTATTTGTCTTCTACAAGCCAAGGTCGTTGCATTGTCTGCTCAAAGAATGCAAAAAAATGGTGCCAGTTTTGTGGCAAGCGCCTGCACGAGAAGTGTTTTCCGGATTTTCACTCTCGCTGAAATTTTCCCTTCAAGCTTTATTCTGTACAGTCATCTCCGTTTGTGTCTAATTACTTTTAAAAATTGCTTAATTGAAGTATTTGTTTTCCAGTTTACGATATTCAATAAAAAAAAGCAATTAAAATTTTTGAAAAAATGACGCTTGGAGGGGCCAACGTTCCACAAATGGAACATGCTTTTTCCTAGGAAGTACATATCCAAATTAGCTGAAAATTTATATTTGACATATTTACATGTAGTGTACTAATATACATAACAATTAAGTATTAGAAACAATTGCTTCTATGAGCGGCCTCTCAAAGGTTAATCAAGTTTGTGGCACCCAATACGATGGAAAGTATTTAGGAGTGGAGAAGTGGCCTAGTGGTTGGGGCAAGGTACTTCAGGCCGGAAGGTCAGGGGTTCAAATCCCACTAGAGGACAGCAACCTTGGGCCGGAAGGAATGGGGTTTCTAGTCTCACAGGTGCTCCTTGTGGTCTTGGGCAAGCCACTTAACCCTCCATAGCCAATGTTCCCTGTAAAATAGTTATCTCCAAGTTATAATGCCCTGTTCAATGTAATTTCAGTTTGTTCAATGTAAACCACACTGATGCAGAATAGCGCGGTATATAAGAGAATGTAAATAAATAAATGTATCCTTCTGCCACATTTTCTTGGGTCATAACCACTGTTCCTTCTAAGCTGTGCGCGTGTGCGCGCGCACACACCTCGCCGAGCGAGCGCACATACTTTACAACAGAGCGCACAAAAATTACAGCTCTGATTCTGATAGAAAACAACACAGACGTCTTAAAATTTAAAAGTTATGATTGTAATTACTAGAAATTTCCCGCTTCATTTAGTAATCGTCTATTTTCATTTAATTTGATTAAAATCAATGTGGTGTACATACTGTATTCTGATGTGTAGTCAAATTTTAAAGTATATAACTCCGAGTGTCGTCATGTGGCGCACAAAAATTTAACCTTCCTTCAAAAGTTGCACACAGCTGATATTTTATGCGCACACAGCCTACAGAAAATTAGAGGGAACATTGGTCATAACTGCATTTTTTGGTAATTTGAGGATCTTCTCTTCATACAATTAACTGAATAATTGCTTCTTCCATATCGTTCTGAGGATCTCAAGGTGGCAAAACAGTGTGACAAGGCAGTGGCTAAAGCCAGGAGGATGTTGGGTTGCATACAAAGAGGAATTACCAGCAGAAAGGAATAGGTACTAATACCACTGTATAAGTCACTGGTGAGGCCTTACTTGGAATACTGTGTTCAGTTTTGGAGACCATATTTTGCAAAGGATATAAAAAGACTGGAAACTGTTCAGAGGAAGGCAACCAAAATGATTTGGAGCCTGCGTCAGAAGTCTTATGAGAAGAGACTTGAAGACGCCAGCCGCGAATCAAAATCCAAGAACCTGAAGCCACAAAGACCTATCCAGTGAGACCCAGCTACTAAGAGGCGACCACAGTAAGCCATGAACTATCTGACCTGCCAAAACTCTGAAATATTCTAGGCCGCCCTGCCTGAGGCACATATAATCCTGAACTGCTCTGCCTGTTATTGCGAAAATATTGTCTAGTGTACGTTATATTGCTTGCCTAATATACTGACTAGCTTACTGTCTATTGTTGTCTATTACACCAAGCAAAACTAGTACTATCGACCCTGCGCACTGCCGGATGTACTAGCTGCAGGTACCACAATTAAAGTCCCACAATGACGCCCTACTCCGGTGCCTTAACCAGCTGTTGCATTCTCTTAGGTCTGCTCCACAGCACCCTCGCCCTCACATCCTCCCACAATCCCATACCAGTCTTACAGGGCTCAGGGAGGAGGTGGTCTAGTTCCCCCCCCCTGCCATCCAGCATCGGGGGCTAGACTCGTGCCAGGCCCATACCTGCTCTACATCTCCCTTCAGCAGACCAAGCCTTCCCAGCGAAAGAAACACACACACACCCACGCAACCTTTGGTATGCCCTTATAAATGCACGCTCTGTCCGGAAAAAATTGCCAGCCGTGGCCGACCTGGTATCCGCCCATGACATGGACATCCTACTAGTCACCGAAACATGGTTGTCCACCTCAGACACAGTCCTCCTTCACCAGCTTGTCCCCCCCCCCCCAACTTCTCCATCCATACCTGCCACAGGGCCGATCGTAGAGGTGGAAGAGCACTCATTCTGACCAAGATGGAGCTACAATTCCAATTGATCTCCGCCAACAGCACTACACACCTCGACTCCATCACCATAGCCAATAAGCACAGCACCATCAACGTAGTCTACAGAGCCCCCACTCCAGAGGACCTATCAACAATAATCGACCTCGCCTGCAACCCCAAGAACCACCGTACATCTCACTGGGTGCTGGGCGATTTCAACCTTCCGGCTCTCCAAGGCCTTCCTCGAAGCTCTTAACGAGCTGGGATTTATACAAATAATTGACGCCCCCACTCACATAAAGGGAAACATGCTGGATCTGATATTCGCCCCGCAAGCAGTCCTGGACCCGAAGCATGACCTTGATCTATCCATCAGTCCGGTACCATGGTCTGACCACAGCCTGATAAGATTCCAGATGCCAACACACCCTGACCATAGTAGCTCCCAGTCCTCAGTCAAGGCTCCCACAGTATCATCAAGACGTTTCCGGCCATTCAACAAGGAGAAAATCCCGAACAGAGCCCAGCCTCTCCATAGCTCGCCAGCACACAGCCTCGACGAGATGATCTCCACAGGGAACACGAGCCCGGATGCCATCGTCCACCTTCCACCCACTAATAAGTCACCGGGAAGAAGACAGAATGCTCCATGGTATTCCCCCGAGCTCCAGACGTCACTTCACCTTATAAAGCTGGAGAAACGGCGTCGCTCACGGACAACCGAGAACCATGATTTATACCAGGGGTCTCAAACTCAAATTGCTTTGAGGGCCGAATGAGGACTTGTAAAGTAACCCGGGGGCCGCATAAGACACGGGTCCTCATTTGCATAAATATTTGCATAATGTGTGCATGGATAAAGAAAGACTAGAAAATTTCTATATTACTATAATCCAGTGCCAACCGCCAGGCACATTAGGAACTACTACTAACACTGCCCATTTAGAACCCATAGCAAACCCCCCGTATCATAACAGCACTACCAGGACTCACAAAGCACCAGACCCTACCTATCAAAAGGCAACACTGCAAATATTAAATCAATACATTTCAGAGAACAATACATGACCTACTGGGAAAAAAGAACAAGTAGCAATGTCAAATAGGAATTACACAGAATACCTCAGCACTGTAGAAATAAAACTATAAATTAATTTCTTGTACTAAAGCACAGACATAAATGATGCACATTTCCCAGAGCTGACATATTCCAGTTAATAAACTCAAAATAAAGAGATATTTTCCTACCTTTTGTGCATTTTTTTTTCAGTTGCAATTGTTCCGGCCACTTTCTTATGGTTTCTTCGTGTCTTCTGCTAACTCTCCATCGTCTGCTGTCCATTTGTCCTCTCTTCTCTCTTCTAGTTTTTTTTTTCATGCAGTCCACTGGTAATGTGCTGGGGGGTTTAGAACTGGTAATGTGCTGTGGGCTGGGGGGGGGGGGGTCAGAACAGGTAATGGTTCTGACCCCCCCCCCCCCAGCCCACAGCACATTACCTGTTCTGACTCCCTCCAGCCCACAGCCCCCCTCCCTCCCTCCTTCCCTCCTTGGCAAAATCACAGGCCCCTCCTTGGCAAAAATCACAGGCCCCTCCCTCCCTCCCTGGCAAAAAATCACAGGCCTCCCTCCCTCCCTCCCTGGCAAAAATCACAGGCCCCCCTCCCCTCCCTCGCAAAAATCACAGGCCCCCCCCCTCTCCCTCCTTCCCTCCTTCCCTCCCTCCTTGGCAAAATCACAGGCCTCCCTCCCTCCCTGGCAAAAATCACAGGCCTCCCTCCCTCCCTCCCTGGCAAAAATCACAGGCCCCCCCCTCTCCCTCCTTCCCTTCTTCCCTCCCTCCCAGGCAAAAAACAAAGGCCCCCCCACCCCGCCCGCCATGGCAAAAAACACAGGCCTCCCTCCCTCCCTCCCTCCCTGGCAAAAATCACAGGCCCCCCCCTCTCCCTCCTTTCCTCCCTCCCTCCCTGGCAAAAATCATAGGCCCCCCCCTCCCCTCCCTCCTTGGCAAAAATCACAGGCCTCCCTCCCTCCCTCCCTCCCTGGCAAAAATCACAGGCCCCCCCTCCCCGCCCGCCGTGGCAAAAATCACAGGCCCCCCCCTCTCCCTCCTTCCCTTCTTCCCTCCCTCCCTGGCAAAAATCATAGGCCCCCCCTCCCCTCCCTCCTTGGCAAAAATCACAGGCCTCCCTCCCTCCCTCCCTCCCTGGCAAAAATCACAGTCCCCCCCTCCCCTCCCTCCTTGGCAAAAATCACCGGCCTCCCTCCCTCCCTGGCAAAAATCACAGGCCCCCCCCTCTCCCTCCTTCCCTCCTTCCCTCCCTCCCTGGCAAAAATCATAGGCCCCCCCTCCCCTCCCCTCCCCTCCCTCCTTGGCAAAAATCACAGGCCCCCCCCCTCTCCCTCCCTCCCTCCCTCCCTCCCTCCTAAAATCGCAGGCAGGCAGGCTCGCTCCCTCCCTCCTCTCCTCTTCGGGCTTAGAACCGCGACGGGAGCGACCCCCCCCCGCGACTCTGTTAAGCCGGCTGAGGCTTATGGTAAATTCCCCCCCGCCCCCCGCCAGCTAACCAGAGGCGCGAGGGAGAAGCTCTCCCTTCGCGGCTCTGAAAGCCGAAGAGGAGAGGGACAGAGGGAGGCAGGGCTGGGCAGACTGCTTCCTTACCTGCCGCGGAGAGCTGTGCACCCTGGCGATCCTCCAACAGGCGATCCAAGCAGGCGATTCTTCAAGGCTGTTCAGACTGCTTCTGGGCCCGGCCCCCCCCCCCTCCTTTTTCTCCTCCTCCTGCCTGTCGCTGATTGGTGGAGGGCAGGCGTGTGACGCGGACGTGAGAAACACCATGCAGCCCCGGGAATCACGCGAGGTAAAAAAAAATATAGAAACAGCAGGAGGACAAAAATGCAATGTAAACAATACTCCGTGGTGTCGCGGGCCGCGTGTTTGAGACCCCTGATTTATACCATACTCATCTAGGAAGGCACCGTGCAGCAGTTTCAGCGAGAATGAAGCAATTCCATGCAGAGAGATTGCAGCGCTCCCTAAATAAACAGCATAAGCTTTTTAACCTAATCAAATCTCTAACGAAAGATCCTTCCCCTACTCAACCAAGCCTTCCTAACCCACAGGAATACGCCAACTACCTGCAGGCCAAGATGAGCCAGACCGGTGAGACCACAAACCTCTTTCCCTTGCAGGGGGCACACCACAGAACCCCATCGCCTTCCTGGACTCCGGCCACGAAGGACACACATGACATCACCACCTTCTTGGCCCCAACCGAGAAAGGCATCCAAGACATCACAGCCATAAACACCACCACAGCTCCAAACAACCCTTGCCCATCATCTTGGGTAAAATCACTGCGTGTTCACCTCAGCCCTTTCCTGGCCAAGCTCATAGAACTATAATTTTCGACTGGGACCTTCCCTCAAAGCCTGAAGCAAACAGCTATCAGACCTCTGCTAAAGAACAACAAGCTAGACCCAGCTAATGTGGACTCCTATAGGCCAATCTTAAGCATCCCTCTTTTGGCAAAAATTATTGAGAAGGTTGTCCAACGGCAACTTCATCATTACCTTGAGACAAGCGCACCCCTCGACCCATGCCAGCATGGATTCAGGGAGTCTCATGGCGTTGAGACCCTGTTGACCACTCTTTTCAGCTCGTTAACCATCAGATTGGATAACATCAAACAAGGGTTTGCCCTTATCTTCATGGACATCGCTGCAGCCTTTGACTCTCTCAGCCATGAGATACTCCTAACATGCCTCAAGGAGAAGGACATCCACGGTACAGCGCTTACCTGGTGTAAGTCGTACTTAACAGACAGATGGCAGCATGTCCGAACCGGCTCCTCTACCTCCAAACCTTTCCTGCAAGAGAAAGGCGTGCCACAGGGATCATCACTCAGCCCTACTGTTCAATGTATACATGCAGCCCATTTGCGAGCTCATCCGCTCTTTCAATATCAACTGCCTGGTCTACGCCGACGATGTTCTGCTTTACATGCCTATCTCAACTGAACATCCTGATCTCTCACCACTGACAACCTGTTTCGATGCCGTTACTGATTGGCTACATATGCAGAGACTCAGAATAAATTTCAAGAAAACAGAGGTCCTTTTTATCACCAGGAACCCAGCATTCACTCCACCCACCGCTCTGAATGTACGAGATGCAGAGCTCCTCAGCAAGCCCACAGTACGGTACCTAGGGGTCACGATAGACCAACAGCTTAACATGAAAGCCCCCACTCACCAACATGGTCACTGCCTTGACTTAATTTTCTTCTCTTACTGCTCACCCTCCAATTTCTGTAACTCTATCCTTCCCTTGTCTGACCACCACCTTTTAAGCTTTACTATTCGTCATCCCCAGCCTTGTCCTGTCTGCACTAACCTATTTAGAAACCTCCTTGCTATTGATCCTTTAGCTCTTTCCTCCACTATTTCCTCATCGCTTTCATCCACTCTGCTTTCTAAATCTATTGATGAGGCTGTGACCTATTATAACACTGCACTCTCCTCTACCCTTGATGCTTTTGCCCCCCTCATCCCACGTCCTGTTAGGTGTTGTTCTCCCCATTCCTGGCTCTCCCCCACTGCCCGTTATCTGCGCTCTTGTGCCCGCTCTGCTGAGCGTGCCTGGCTCAAATCCTGTTCTTATCCTGACTTTCTCCATTTTAAATTCATGCTCTTCTCCTTCCAATCAGCCATTGCACTTTTCAAACAAATCTACTTCATCCATCTGACTAACTCTCTCTCCTCTAATCCTCATCGTCGCTTTAGCACACTCAATTCTCCTTAGTGTGCCTCCACCCCTGATTCCTCTCTTCCTGCCCAAACCTTGGCTGACTACTTCCATGACAAAATCCACACGATCACGATCACCCTCCAGTTCCCTTCCCCCCCCCACACTTCTGCTTCCCTTTCTTCCTTCCCTATGGTCTCTGATGAGGAAACACCACTCCTTCTCTCTTCCTCCAAACTTACTACCTGCTCTTCTGATCCCTTCCCCACTCATCTCCTTAGCTCCATCTTTTCAACTATTGTCCCTTCTATTTCTCATATTCTTAACCTCTCTCTCTCTGCACTGCAACCTTCCCTTCTGATTTCAAGCACGCCTCAAAAAACCCTCACTTGATCCCACCTGTCCTTCTAACTATCGACCCATCTCTCTCCTTCCTTTTATCTCTAAGCTACTTGAGCGTGCAGTCTACCACCGTTGTCTTGATTTCCTTTCCTCTCATGCCCTCTTGGATCCTTTACAATCCAGCTTCCGTCCCCTACACTCCACTGAAACGGCTCTTACTAAGGTCTCTAATGATTTGTTCCTGGCTAAGTCCAAAGGCTTCTACTCTGTCCTCATTCTTCTTGATCTATCTGCTGCCTTTGACACTGTTGACCATAACCACCTTCTTATCACCCTGGCCGCACTTGCTTTCAAAGACTCTGTACTATCTTGGTTCTCCTCCTATCTCTCCCATCGCTCTTTCAGTGTGTGCTTCAGTGGCTCTTCCTCTTCTTCAACCCCACTACCTGTAGGTGTTCCTCAGGGTTCCGTCTTAGGTCCACTCCTCTTTTCTCTCTATACCCAATCCCTTGGTGCCCTTATCTCTTCCCATGGCTTTCACTATCATCTCTATGCCGACGATTCTCAAATTTATCTTTCTGCACCTGTTATCTCTCCTGAAATCCAGTCTAAGATCTCACTCTGCCTCTCTGACATTGCTACGTGGATGTCCCACCGCCGCTTAAAACTGAACATGGCCAAAACTGAACTCCTTATCTTTCCCCCGTATGCCTCTCCTCTTCTTTCCCCTTTCTCTCTCTCTGTGGATAACTCTGTAATCCTCCCTGTCTCTTCAGCACGTAACCTTGGTTTTGTTTTTGATTCCTCTTTCTTTCTCTCCACATATCCAGCTCATTGCTAAAACATGCCATTTCTTTCTATACAGTATCTGCAAAATTTGCCCTTTCCTCTCTGTTGATACCACTAAGATGATTGTCCACTCCTTAATCACCTCCCGTCTTGATTATTGTAACCTTCTCCTTGCCGGTCTCCCTGCGAGCCACCTCTTTCCTCTTCAGTCAATTCAACACTCCGCTGCTCGACTTATTTTCGGCCAGTCTCGCTTTTCCCACATCACTCCTCTCCTCATCGCGCTTCATTGGCTTCCCATCCGTCTCCATATCCAATTTAAACTTCTCCTCCTAACCTATAAATGTATTCACTCTTCTGCCCCCCAGTACCTTTCGTCTCTTATCGCTCCTTACACCCCCTCTCGGTTACTTCACTCTTCTAATAGTCTTCATTTATCTGTGCCCTTTACTAGTACTGCCAATTCCAGACTTCGCTCCTTCCAACTGGCAGCACCCTTTGCTTGGAATAGTCTTCCTATCTCTGTGCCAGGCGTCCTCCCTGCCCATTTTCAAGTCCAGACTCAAATCCCACCTCTTCACTACTGCTTTTCGTTCCTGTCTTGCCCTATCTTGATCTCTCCATCAACTTTTGTTTACTTTGTCCTGTAAATTTTGTTATTTGTATTTTGTAACTTATTTTGTATTCTGTCTTGTTAGATTGTGAGCTCTGATGAGCAGGGACTGTCTCTCATATGTTTGTACAGCGCTTCGTATGTTGTGGCGCTATATAAGTGTTTAATAATAATAATAAGATAAGCAACATGGTCAAAGTTGTCTACCACAAAATAAGGATGTGCCATCACCTACGACGACTGCTGGAGCCAGATGACTTCCGGACAGTCTATCAAGCCCTAGTAATCCCACATTTTGACTATGCTAACGTTATACTACACGGACTCCTGAAGAGCTTGCTGAATCCGCTGCAGCTTGCAATGAATGCAGCCGCCAGAATTTTGCACGGAGCCTCCAGGAGAGAACACATAACCCCCAATATTGAAACATCTACACTGGCTACCAGTCCACTGCAGACTCTCCTTTAAAGTCTTATTAATGGCCTTCAAGGCCATCAACAAGTGCTCCTCCACCTCCCTCACGGACCTCATCCAGCCCACCCCCCTTAACAGAGCTAGGAGATCAGCCGCCGCCAACACCCTGGTACTCCCGAAGGTGATAACGAAATGTTCACAGTCAACTAGAAACAGCCTTCGCGATATACGCACCCACATGCTGGAACGCCCTTCCACCAGCCATCTGTGCCATCACCGACCTCACCCAGTTTAGGAAGTCGCTAAAGCACCATCTTTTCCTCCAGCACTATACCGACCCAAATGAATCTCAAAACCAGCCACTCTCATGAACCAAGTTGTCATCCCCAGCACAGCCACTCCGCACGAGTGCAGCCTCACCCGATAGATCATGATACTACTGGCAGGTGGAAAGTATCTGTCAATCTGTACATAGTTAAACCAACTTGTAAATAGTTGTGAACTGACCATGTCGCCTGTGACAGCCAGCTTGCCTGTTGTCACCTGGTGAAGGTCCCCAGAGGCTAAAGCGTGGGTTTTTCACTGGGGCCTCTTCTTAACTAGCAAGGGGATGGTACAAAAAGGCGTTGCAATGCCCTCTGGGAGTTGCAGTCCCGCAAGCTAAGTAAAGAATTGAGTTGTAGTCGAATGGTAAGGCTTAAGACAGGATTTTTTTATTCCCCTTCCGGGCGGATTTCCAAAGCCATAGAAACAGACAAAAGGACCATACGTCTGGTGCAAAATAAAGGAACAACAGGAACCAAAAGTATTGCTTATCTTCAGCTTTACAGAGGAACAAAAAGGTAACTCAAACAGTCTTTCATACACAGGTAAGTTTCTTCACTTCTGTTTCTTTAGAAAACTTCCAACAGCCTCTTTAACATAAAGAAGTGATTTCATCAGAAATAATGAGTGTACAATCCATACAACTATCAGAGGCTGGTTCCTCATAGCAAGCAAACTGCATTTCTTCACATTCCTCTTCTGAATGATTCTCTTTTGGATTGTAATTAATGCTATTATTGAACAGTCTCTCTTCACGGCTAAGAGAGTTCCCTTCCTCCTCTCTGAGTGAGTGGAATGGGAAGTTACCACATTCTTTTGAGTTTCTCTTTTGAGAGCCACACAACTCTTGATAGGTGCAGGGAAAATCTTTGCATTCTGTTTCTCTTATATTAGAAGCAATAAGCCTACCTTCAAACTCCCTTTGCTCGGAGTTTCTCAGTACAGAAAAGTTAGCAGAGTTCTGCCATGACAGAAGCGTCTTACTGCCTTTCTCTCTCAGCTTTCCTTTAGGCATAAAATTACCTTCAGGACAGAAGCTCTTTCCCTTCTTGTACCTGTTGCTGGGAAGGCTGTTCTCCTCGGCTTTCCTAAGCCTGGCTCCTGGAATATCTCCTCTGTCACCTTCGTGGTAAACTTCACTGAACTTTGGTTTGGCTGTGCACTGCTCTCTAAAGCAGTCTCCCGTGGTTCTCTCAGCTACCCTGGTTCTACCGGGTCTCCAACTTCCTCCCGTCCTCCAGTTATCAGCTGTTCTCTCGATACCACGACTCTCTGCTGGTCTCCAGTTACCAGCTGTTCTGTAATTCCCTGGTGGTCTCTCCTCACTAACCTCCGGTGAGTGAATTTTATCTGCGTGTGTCCCGGTGTTTGCCTGGGCTCCGCCCCCTCCCAGCTGCCCTTCATTATCTAATGAACTGTGAGTTAGCTTGCTGCTTGGGCGTGCTCTCACACCTTGTGACGCAGTTTGTATATGTTGCCTATAGCAACTCTGGGCCATGTGCTGCTCTGAGCTGTCGGTGTCAGATCTATTATCCTCAGTAGTACCTATCTCCATAGATTCTGACCGATCTACACCATGACACTGTACATAGTTAACCCTGTCAGCCCCGTGAAGAAATCCCTGTTCTCTGTAAGTCCAGTGTAGGCCCTGCCTGCACTGCACAAATTTGTTAACTGTAAACCGCACTGATTCTAAAGAGCGCGGTATAAAAAAAAGACATTAAATAAATAAATAAGACCTAAATATGTACACTCTGGAGGAGAGGAGGGACAGGGGAGATATGATTCAGACCTTTAAATACTTAAAGAGAAATAATGAACAAACCTCTTGAAGAGACGGGGAAGCTGTAAAACTAGAGGGCATGACATGAAGCTGCAAGGGGGTAAATTGAAAGGCAATGTCAGGAAATACTTTTTCACTGAAAGGGTGGTGGATGCTTGGAATGCCCTCCCGATGGAAGTGGTGGAGGCAAATACAGTGACAGAATTCAAAATGGCATGGGACAGACACAGTGGATCCCTTTACAGTAACAGGATAAAATCAAAATAAACTTAACTATCTAATTTCTCAGCATATAGGGGTGTCCTACATGGAGCGGTGGGTTCACCCCTAAAACTAAGACATGGGGAGGGGTGGCCTGCACGGAGCCGCAGGTGCACTATTCTTGCCGTCTTACTGGGCAGACTAGATGGACCATACTGGTCTTTATCTGCTGTCATTTACCATGTTACTATGTTCTGCTAGACCAGTCCAGAAAGTGGGCTGTGTTTCCCTTCCAGCAGATTGGTGGAGACAAAGAACCAATGAAAAGCCCAGGTTTCAATGGCATCACTCTTATGCCGCTATTCCCCTCAGCCACCAGAGGTCTTTTTCAGTATTTCTTTGTCTCCAACAGATAGTTGATGGATTTTCTCCTCTGATGAAAACCTGAAGATTGAGAGGAAAAAACTGATTAAACACTCATTAATGACTACTCTGAGGGTGACTATCACTTGAGCACGACGTGGGAGGCACCATTAGACTGCAATCTTTTCAGGAGCCATAGGAGGAGGGAAATTGGATCAGCTCCACGTGCTTATGATAACAGCCTGTTGAGGCCAGAAATTGGAAGGATCTGGAAGAGTACAGCAGCCTCGCACAACCTCAACGCTTCTTCCTTTGTCCCTGCTGCTCTCTCCCAGAGCTTGCAGAAGAGGGTGCAGTGCAGTGGGGGTGTTTTCCTGCTGTTTTTCTGCAGACATTAGCTGAGCCCTGCACAGATTCTCTACCTGGGGCTCTCTGGAGGTGAGTACAAACCAAGGCTTGACCTTGCCATTGTCTTTATTGGGGGCTCCCGATTCCGTCTTCCTGGGATGCAATTTGGGGATAGACCATTGGTGCAGTGTGGGTGTTTCCTGCTGTTTCTCTGCAGACATTAGCATTTTTACCTGTTTTGTGCCTGATGATCACACAGTCCTAGAGTGCGTTTTGCCCAAGCAGCTCCAACGCGTTTTCCTTCTCTAGCACCTGCAGTGCACATTGCAATAAAAGCACAGTTAACACCTTTCACTTGTTTGACCTTTGGCAAGCAAGATGCCTCATCTCTGGATAAGAACATAAGATATGCCATACTGGGTCAGACCAAGTCCACCAAGCCCAGTATCCTGTTTCCAACAGTGGCCAATTTAGGTTATAAGTACCTAGCAGTTTCCCCAAAAGACACAGGTTCCACAGTGCTCGTTTTGGGTCAAGCAGTGATATTCTGGGTCCCCTTTAATGATGGTTTATGGACCTTTCCTCCAGGAACTGGTCCAAATCTTTTTTTTTTATGAATCCAGTGGATTCTGGACTCTGCTCTTCTTGCATGGCAGCTTTTGAGTTGTTCCTGGAGGGCCTGCTCCCAC
Source organism: Ichthyophis bannanicus (assembly GCA_033557465.1). Lineage (NCBI taxonomy): Eukaryota > Metazoa > Chordata > Amphibia > Gymnophiona > Ichthyophiidae > Ichthyophis > Ichthyophis bannanicus. The sequence goes on from CM066031.1 coordinate 978,855,367, forward strand.
TCTCTCTGCCGGGGGACGTAGTTAATCTGGCCTTGCCTGCCTCGGAGCAGGAGGTGACAGATGATGTTATGGGCAAGGATATCCAGCAGGCTGGAGGATCTGGTATTCGTACTGTGAGCTGCCCCCATCCTCTAGGGAGTCTGTGTGACTGTGCCCCCTGGTTTTGGGGGGTCCTTTCCGAGAAGAGCTTACGGACTCTGTCCTCCTTGGAATTCTTTTCTTTTTTGCAGCAGATCTGGTCCTCTGGTATGGATATTCAGACCCTAGGGCCTCTGGGTGCCCCCAGGTGCAGCCTCACGTGGGGCAGCCTGAGAGTGGAAGCCCTATTCAATTGCCTTTGGCTAAGTGTCCCCGGCAAGGGGCGTCCACTGGAGATGGAGAACAGCTGGAAACTGTCTGAAATTTTGACTGTAACTTGCATTCAGATGGCTCCGTACTGGGCTCTGATGTGGATGAAGAAGTACCCTCGTCTTCAGAAGATTGTGAAGATCTGCCTATTCCAGAAGGAGGAGCTGGTGGCATTGATTGCCAAGGTCTCATCTGCCTTGACCACGATGGATGCTTCTGGTATGGAGCAGGAGCCGATGGTGCACCTGCTCCTTCAAGGATTGCAGAAATCCATTACTGTCTTCCCATACTCAAATGTGATCAAGGATATGATTTGGTCGGAGTGGAACTCTCCTGACTCCCTGCCTAAGGGATTACAGGTGTGTAAGAAGATCTACACTCTCCTGGAGAAGGAGTGCATAGATTGTTTTGGTATTTCCAAGGTGAATGCACAGGTCATAATGGTTACCAGACAGACCACCATTCCTATAGAAGACAGATTGGCCTTCAAGGATTTTCTGGACCATATGGTGGATTCGTTGTTGAAGAGCCAGTTCACAGTGGCGGCTGCTATTCTGCAGCTGTCAGTATGTGCCAGCCTGATGTCTCAAGCTTTGGTCCAGTGGATTCAGTCTCTTTCTTTCTGATGCTGTATATGACCTGGTGACGGTGTCCTGGCAGTTTCAGTTTATTTACATTTGATATACCACCCTTTATGGCATCAGGGCGGTTTACATTAGTTAGAAACATTTAACAGATGGCTAGAAGCCATAGAAAAGGAAAGGAACTGCAATTGTGACAGGAAAGAAGAAATGGCAAGAGGAGCAGAGACTAGATGTAACGAGGAGGTCAGACAGACGAAGATAAACCAGGTCAGTTGTGTATTTCTGGGAGGGTGTAGGCAATGGTGAACAGATGAGTTTTCAGGAGGGATTTGAAGGTGAGAGAATTCTGTTCCAGATGGAGAGGAGTGGGCAGAGAGTTCCAAAGGGCAGGACCGTGGAAGAAAAAAGCAGAGTGACGTATGAACTGGAGATATGCACGTGAAGGGGAGGGAGATGAAGACGGTTGATATGAAGGGAATGGAGGAGGCACGTGGGAATGTAGAATTGGAGAAGAACAGTGAGATACTGTGGTGTATGTATGTAAATAACTCGGTGAGTATCTTAAAGTGTACACGAAATTCTACCGGAAGCCAGTGTAAATTAAATAGAAGAGGAGTGATGTGATCTCTACAGGTGGCGTGAGTGATGAGTCTAGCTGCAGTGTTCTGTATGAGCTGTAGGCGGCGCAATTGGGTGCGCGTAATACCGGAGAAGACAGAATTGCAGAAATCAAGCTGAGATATTACAGTAGATAAGATGAGAGTGGTTAGAGCAGGAGGAGAGAGAAAAGGGTGAATAGACCTAATTTGGCAAAGAAAGAAGTAAGAGGTTTTGGCAAGATGAGAGATGTTCTTGACTCTAATCTTACACTTAAGGACCACAACACCCAGATATTGGAAAGAGGAGACCAAGGGGATAGTGGAATTTCCAGTGGAGGGGGCAAGTGAGGGACAGGGACTAACAAAAGTGAACCAAGTGGAGGAGGTTTTTGTTAGATTAAGGTGAAGACAGTTCAAAGACAGTCAGTCCGCTACAAGAGCAAGACAGGAATTAAGGGGACCAAGATCCGAGTGAAGGGGATTTGTGTGATATAAAATGATGTCATCTACCTAATAGAAAGCTGACAAACCAGATTGTTGAATGCAGAGAGCAAGTGGTGCAAGAAAAAGATTGAATAAGAGAGGGGCCAGGACGGAGCCTTGGGGAACACCACAGGGGAGGGGGGTGGCATCAGAATGGGATAATGATGGAGATCCGGAGGAGCAGGCCATGGAAAAAGAGCAAAAGGAGAGAAAAGAATGGAACCAACAATACACAGTGCCCCGGAGGCCAGCGTCCTGAAGGCGTGAAAGGAGAAGTGAATGATCAACTAGATCGAAAGCAGCAGACAGATCAAGGGAGACCACCACCGAAATATCACCCCCTATCATGTGCAGAGTGAAGTTCATTGAATAGTGCTACCAAGACTGTCTCAATGCTGTGACCCTGGCGGAAGCCCGATTGGTGAGGGTGCAGGAAGTTTACTGAGTGAAGGTGCTGAGAGAGTTGGGCAAAGACAACTTTTTCTATAATATTAGCAAGAAAGGGAAGGTTGGAAACTGGGCGGTAGTTGGCTGGGACTAATTTTATTTTATTTATTTAGCTGTATTCATATCCCGCTTTTCACCGGGTCAAAGCGGTCAATTGGGAAATACATTTAACATGAGGGGATATGACACACATACGCTAATACTTACAGGGAACATGGGCAATGGAGGGTTAAGTGGCTTGCCCAAGACCACAAGGAGTACCTATAGGACTAGAAATCCCAGTCCCTCCGGCCTGAGATTGCTGTCCCCAGGTGGGACTTGAACCCCCAGCCCTCCGGCCTGAAGTACCTTGTCCTAACCACTAGGCCACTCCTCCCACAAGCAGACTAATGGATCAAGGGAGGGTTTCTTGAGGATTGGACGTGCCAGAGCGTGTTTCCAGTGGGAAGGAAAGAATCCAGAAGAGAGACAGGAGTTAATCTTAGTAAGAATGTAAGGAACGAATGTAAGGGAGGGTTCAAGGAACCACCCAGAAGGGATAGGGTCTAGAGCAGGGGACTCAAACTCCAGTCCTGGAGGGCCGCAAACTAGTCATGTTTTCAGGGTTTCCCTATTGAATATGCATGAGATACATTTGCATGCACTGCCCCATTGTATGCAAATATATCTCATGCATATTCATTAGGGATACCCTGAAAACCTGACTGGTTTGCGGCCCTCCAGGACCGGAGTTTGAGACCCCTGGTCTAGAGGGCAGGTAGTCTTGCGTGCTGTGGAAATGAGTTATGAGTTCAGAGGTGGTGATTATGTGAAAGGTGAACCAGCAGTGAGAAAGAGAAGACGTAGGGGGTGGAGAAGGAGATGGAGGAGGGGGTGATGATAAAGGAGGGGGACAGGAAGGAAGGATGGCACGCAGGTCAAGGACCTTGGCTGCGAAATGTGAAGCCAGTTGAGGGGGAGAAGGCATAGCAAGGGGAGGCATAGGTGGCGGGCCAGAATGAAGGGATGTGAGGGTCCTGAGCATGGAAAAAAGCTGTCTGGAGGGATTTGGAGCAGCGGTGATAGAGAAGAAGGATAGCTTAACCTGGAGGACAGAGGAGCAGTAGTGCCGATGGTGCCCATGAAATAGTGCCAGGGCATGTGCAGTGCGTTTTTTTGCCAAGTACGTTCTGCTCGACGAAGATGAGAGCGGAGGAGCTGGAGACCAGTGTGAAACCAGGGTTGCCGAGTGGAGCATTGAATTTTGTTCCGGTGCTGGGCAGTGGACTCATCTTACAAAGCCTGGTTGGTCCAACTAGCTTTTAAGCGGAAGCTTCTTTTTGGTGCCAATTTGGAGAAGCTGGTGAAGACTAAATCTTACCGCATTCCGGACAACAGGTCCAGGGGACCTGTGTAGCAGGCTGGTACTCCTTTCTTGTCAGCCTCCGCCTGTCCACCAAAGGTATGCTGACCAGGTCCCCAGAGGTCTCGGAACTTTCATCATTACTGATCTGGAAAACCTTTCTTTTGCTCTGCTTCTGGGCTATGGGCTCATTCTTGGTCCTTTTATGGAGTGTGTGGGCCTAGAGTCTGTCCCCTCCAAAGGATGACCCTCCCCACCCTATGCTGCGCAGTGAAGATTTGGGGGTTCATTCCCTGGTTCTTCCAGTTGGAGATAGGCTTCGCCTTTTCTTTTAAGAATGGGCCTGGGTTATCAAGGATCGCTAGGTGCTAGACACCATTCAGTTCTGCTGTGTCCTGGAATGCAACGAGCCAATTCCAGATGCCTTAGTCATCTCCCCTTTATGGGTCTGTGAACAAAAGTGCTGCTGTGCGGAATCACCTTGGATAAGCTGCTGTGCCTAAAGGCAGTGGTGCCCATCCCAATGGAAAAGCAAGGCAAGGGCAAATACTACCATCTATTTTGTGGTGTCCAAAAAAGACAGTTCTGGACCTCAAGGGGGTCAAAGAGCACTTGCACGTCCTGCACTTCCAGATGGAAACCTTGTGTCCCATGATTCAAGCAGTTTATTTATTGGGTTTTGATAGACCACTCTTCACTTAGTGCAGCATGGCGGTGTACAAATTTAAAACAAGTTAAAAGCAAAGATAGGAGAAAAGGAACATCAGTTCTTGGCAGGAAAGGATAGAACATTCACACCAGACGGGAGGGGGAAGGAAAGATGTGATAAAATAGAGGCCATGATTGCGATCATGTAATGGGCAGGTCAGATGCAGTGATGAAGAGATGGGTTTTTAAAGGGCTTTAAACTTAGAATAGAAAGGTTTGTCGGAGAACAGATGGGAGTGTGTTCCAGGATGAAGGACCAAGGAAGTCGAAAGCTGAGCAACGGATGGATTATAGCCAAGCTTGACAAGCAGAGGGAAGGCGTGTAGGCGGTTTGCGTGGATATTGTGGAGGATGTGAGTGGAAGAAGAGAATGTCGGAAAGCTAATGCGGGGAACCTGTTTGCTTGGTGGGCCAGTGTGAGATGTTGATATTGGAGCCAGTATTTAATGGGAAACAAAGCAACCACAGTATGTCAGCTCCACTACTTAACCTTGAGATTATGACTTTTCCCTTATTGAGATCACCTCGACCATGCAACTCTTGGATATAGCAACTAGGTCTCAGACTAGAACAAGGCTGTTATCTAAACTGGAATTTATTGTTTAGATTCTATGCCTTCTGTTGCATCAATGACCCTGATACGTTGCTTTCCAATTGTTTGCCAAAGTCAGGTTGTCCTATGAATCTTTCCTATGCCAGCTTAAACAGTACTGGTGTTATTTGTAGAGGTTTAAAGGCAATGCTTATCTCATAGATCTTGCAAATCTTCCCAACGCCAAACATCAGCGCTGTCGCATTTCACTTATGAAGCGTTTCTTCAGGGGATCTTGAGTTCGTACGTCTTATTGCATTCCTCATATAAACCTGATCTGTGGAGGTTATAAAGATCTACATGTTTAAGTTGCAATCTCATGTTCAATCTCAGTATTACAGACCACCTCTTTAAATCTAAATAGTAAGTACACTCACCATTTCACCGTTGCCAAATCTGGTGAAATGGTGAGTGTACTTACTATTTAGGTTTAAAGAGAGAGAATCCCAGGAAGGGAGGGGTGGGGATCCTTAGAGGGGAGGAGGGGAAGGTTTGTGGGGGTACAGTTGAAATTTGCTGACTCTGAGGTGATGGTGGTGAGTGTATGCAGACCCAGTGAAACATAAGAAATGCCATACTGGGTCAGACCAAGGTCCATCAAGCGCAGTATCCCGTTTCCAACAGTGGCCAGTCACAGGTACCTAGCAGTTTCCCAAGAGACACAGGAGAACATATATAAAAAGGAATATTAAGTACTATAAACTGATGTCATGAAATATGATAACAAAACGTGCTGAATGGGGGATGGAAGGGGGGAAGATAAGGGGGAGGGAGGCAGGAAGGAAGAGGGGAGGGGAAAACAAGATAAAAGCAGAAACATTGGCCAGAACCTAATCCAGCTCTCACGGGCTAGGAGTGGACACCTTCAGAGAAAAACAGACCAATCTATATCTACATTTAAGCCCAGGGGTGTGAGAGACCTGAACTTGAAAATATATCTTTTTAGGGCCTCAGTAGGATACGATTTATGTCCCCACTTCTCCAATGGGGATGCACTTGATGACTCTGAATTTGAGATCTGAAATCAAATGTCGTGTGGAACTCCAATGCGATACCAAAGGCTTCTCCAAAAGACCTCTCTTAATGCAACTCTTGTGTTCTGTCATCCTGGTCCATACTGCCCACTTTGTTTTCCCTATGTAGATCAATTCGCAAGGCCAAACAATCATGTATATTATATATTGTGTCTCACAATTTGAGTAATCTGAAAGAGAGAATTTTTTCTTTGTATGGTGGTGAATGAAAAATTCCTTAGTTACCAAACTGTGAGCACATATGGAACAACGTCCACGTCTATAGTGTCCTCTGAACCTGGGCCTAATTTTTTGTAAAGAAAGCTGTAGTGCTGCAGCGCTGAGGGATCTGTGTCCGTCCATATCTGGACAACTAGCTCATCCAGGCCTGTTCCCTTTCAGAAGTGTCTTGGGTGGCATCCTGAGTGGTGTCCTTTTTGGAAAGCCTCAGCTGGGTGATCGATTTAGGAAAGAGCCAGCTGTTGTCTTCCCAGTTCCTGGAGTTTGAGAACACGTTTCAACATTTGAGTGGGCAGTGTTTTCCTACCAGAGGAGAAAATCAAGACTGTTAGATTGCCTGGCACTGTGCGCAGCAGGCACTTGGAGTTTGGGATTATCTTTAGCTCCTTGGATTGATGGCAAAGACCATAGAGATGCTGCTGTGGGCGCGACTGCTCCAGCGGTCCTTGCTGATTCGGTGGTCCCCAAGTTCTCAGGAATTCGAATGCAGGCTTCAGCTCCTGTTGATGGTAAATCTAGCCTGCGGTGGTGGTAGCAGTAGCCCTGTTATCTAAGGAAGGGCATGCTGCTAGATGATTTCTCCTGGATCCTCCTGACAATGTATGCCAATCTCTCAGGGTGGGGGAGCCCATTGCCAGGACCGTACAGCCCAGGGCCGTTGAAACTACAGGGAAGTGGTGTGGTCTGTCAACCATGAGGTGAGGGCCATCAGGCTGGCTCTTCTGTTTCCAGCACCTGGTCGAGGGCCAGGCGGTTCGAGTGTTTTCAGACGATGCCATGGCATTGGCTTATGTCAATCGGCAAGGCAGCGTGAGGTATTCTGGGGTAGCTCTGGAGATGGCTGTCCTGTTTGCCTGGTTGGAGAACCACCTCCTAGCCTTGTTGGCTCAACACATTGCTGGGGTGAACAGTGTGGAAGCAGACTTCCTCAACCGGCATTCTCTGGATCCTGGAGAGTGGAAGTTGAGTGGGGGAGGGGGGCATTTTCAGTTGATTCTTCACCCTGAAATAGATCTGATGGTAACTGCTCTAATGCCAAAGTTTGCTGCTTCTTCAGTTGCCGCACGAACATGGAGTCTGAGGATGTCAACGCCCTGACCCAGCCTTGGCCATGTTGGCACCTGCTGTACATGTTTCCTCCATGGCCCCTGGTGGGACGTGTAATTCAATGTATAGAACGCCACCCAGGCAGGATTGTTCTGGTGGCACTAGAATGGCCAAGGAGAGTTTGGTTTGGAGGCCTGATGAGGCACCTCTTCTTCGGTTGCATCAGTCTTGGGGCCTGTTGCAGCAGAGACCGATCTTCTATGAGAACCCAGTTTCCCTCTCGCTTATGGCCAGGCTCTTGAAAGGAGATGGCTAGCTTGTAAGGGCTATTTTCCGATGGTGGTCTCACTCTGCTTAGAGCCCAGAGCAGGTCTACCAAGCTAGCATATATACGGGTCTGTTGCCTCTTTGAATGTTGGTGAGGCATTTGGCTCCTGAGGCGCCCAAGGTGCCATCTCTGTTTGGCTTTTCTACAGGATGGCCTGGAGAAGGGCCTTTCCCTTAGCTCCTTGAAAGTTGAATTGGCAGCTTTTGGCCTTTTGCTGAGATCCATTGGCTTGCACCTGGCTGTCTTGTGCTTTCGGTATCTGCATCCTCCCCTCTGGTCTGTGGTCCCTTCCTGGGATCTGTGTCTGGTGCTCAGGGCCCTGATGTCGGTGTCCTTTGAGCATCAAATCCTTCAAAGTAGCATGCTTCAATGGCTCAAGACGTTGTCTTAGTCATGTTTTGTTCCACAGGGCAGATTTCTGAGCTGCAGACTCTTGTCTTGCCAAGATCTTTTATTTATTTATTTAGGCAGTTTTGTATACCACCTTATCCTTCAATCAAAGTGGTCACAACAGAATTGGGGGATACATTTAACACGAGGGGATATGAGACACATACACTAATACTTACAGGGAACGTGGGCAATGGAGGGTTAAGTGGCTTGCCCAAGACCACAAGGAGCACCTGTGGGACTAGAAACCCCAGTCCTTCCGGCCCAAGGTTGCTGTCCTCTAGTGGGATTTGAACCCCCGACCTTCTGGCCTGAGGTAACTTGCCACAACCACTAGGCCACTCCTCCCTTATCTGTCTTTTTCAAAGGAGGCCATCTCCTTTTGGCCTGTGCTGTCCTTCTTGCCTAAGGTGATTTCTCCCCGTCATGTGAACCAGGTGGTCTGCCTGCCCTCCTCTAAAAAGCAGTGTCGGGGGAGGGATAAGGATCTTTGCCTTGTGGATGTCTGGAGGCTGCTTCTCTGGTACTTGGAGGCACTGTTCCCTCTAAGCTGTGCGCATGTGCGCGCGCACACACCTCGTCGAGCGATCGCACATACTTTACAAGAGAGCGCACAAAAATTGCGGTTCTGATTCTGATAGAAAACAACACAGACGTCTTAAAATTTAAAAGTTGTGATTGTAATTATTAGAAATTTTCCGCTTCATTTAGTAATTGTCTATTTTCATTTAATTTGATTAAAATTAATGTGGTGTACATACTATATTCTGACGTGTACTCAAATTTTAAAGTATATAACTCCGAGTGTCATCATGTGGCGCACAAAAATTTAACCTTCCTTCAAAAGCTGCACAGCTGATATTTTATGCGCACACAGCCTACAGAAAATTAGAGGGAACATTGCTTGGAGGTTATGAATTCTTTTTGTAAATCTGACCATCTTTTTTTTCTGCTGTTTGCTTGCCCATGCAAGGGTGACACGGCAGCTAATCTACTTTGGGGTGCTGGATTAAGGAGGCCATTGCCTTGACGTATCTGTTGCGGAACCAGCTGATTCCAAAGGGTTTGTGCGCCCATTCTGAATACAAGCGTCCTTGTGTGCAGCACAAAGCTTTGTAGCCCTGCAGACATTTTGTCAGATGGCAACGTGGACATCACTTTCCACTTCTGTCGAGCATTACTGCTTGGATGTCCACATGGCAGGCGGACACGGCCTTTGGCTCCAAGCAATGTTCCCTCTAATTTTCTGTAGGCTGTGTGCACATAAAATATCAGCTGTGCAACTTTTGAAGGAAGGTTAAATTTTTGTGCGCCACATAATGACACTCGGAGTTATATACTTTAAAATTTGACTACACATCAGAATACAGTATGTACACCACATTGATTGCACTAGAAAACATTGTAGAACTTGTGAAAACCGTAAATACATAACAACTTTTAAATTTTAAGACATCTGTGTTGTTTTCTATCAGAATCAGAACCGTAATTTTTGTGCGCTCTGTTGTAAAGTATGTGCGCTCGCTCACTGAGGTGTGTGCGCGCGCACACGCGCACAGCTTAGAGGGAACAGTGGCTCCAAGGTTTTGCGAGCTGCTGTCTTCTTCCCATCCAGTGGAGTCATAGCTTTGGTATGTCCCAGGGCCCACACCTGAAACTATTTGCTCTGTTCTATTGCTGCAGTACCCTTGGGTCCATTATGATTTTTATACTTGGCTCTGCAGTTTTGTCTTCTACAGACAGCCATCTGTTTAAGCTTTCCTGTACATAGTTCTGTACTGTTGATTACTCATTGTTGCCCACGATTGAGGTTGTGTGAGGCTTGCCATGTTTCTCCCATATTCTTTGGGACAAATACTGAAGAGATTTCTGGTGGCTGAGGCAAATAGAGGCATAGGAGTGATGTTGTTGAAACCTGGGTTTTTCATTGGTTCTTTGTCTCCACCAATCTGCTGGTAGGGGAACATAATCCACTTGCCTGGACTGGTCTAGCAGCACTCAAGAAAAGGACATTAACTGGTAAGTAAAATGTCAAATTTAAGTTACAGGGAGATACAGTGAATTGTCCAAGGACACACACAAAGTTCTATCCCAGGATTTCTGAAATCTCCTCTGGCGCTCTAACCACTGAACTAGTTTATTGCTACCATGCGTTTATAAAGTGCTGCGAGATGGGTGCAGTGCTTTAGAAAAGGCAATGCTGCTGTTCCGGTGACGTCAGCGGGGCTAATGGCGGCGTGATTTAGGCTGTGCCGCCAAAGCCTACGTTTAAGGGGGAATTAGCACCCCTAAACTGCGGAATCGGCGTGCCCAAAGTGAGGGCTGAGAAGGGGAAGAGCTCCGGGCAGACCCACCGGTGCGGAGCGGCCAGCTGCCCCGTTGAGGAGCCGGAATAAGCGGTGCCGGGAAGGTGCCTTGGGGGCCTTGCTGACCGCGTGGCGAAAACCAAAAAGAAAAGCAAACAAAAAGCCCGACGGGAGCGAGAGCGGTGCGGGGTCGGCCAGCCCGGTGGTCAGGCGAGCGGCGGCTGCTCCGGCACACTACAACGCTGCACATTTCCATCCTGAAGCCCGAGGTGAGCGGAGCGCCGGGGAGCAGCTGAGAGCAGGGCAGCAGGAACTCCGTGTCAGAGAGGAGGTGGGAGTTTGCGCCAGCAGCCGGAGGCCGCCGGGGGTAGCTGCAGAGCCCGAGCCAGATCCCGGAGTGGAGGCAGGAGCCTAGTGCTGGCGGCAGTGCACGGCACGGTGAGCAGGAGAGCAGACTGAGGTGGAGTGCCAGAAGGCGGTGGTGCAGATTGATACGGAGCCCGGGGTGCCAGGAGGACGCCTAGGGGGGCAGCCCCGAGTGGAGAGCGACTATATAGAGGTGAGCGGCTCGGGGGTACAGTGGCCCCGGGTCGGTGAGGCTCCAGAGCTGCAGCGTTAGCGCAGCGGAGTGGACTGCAGGTGCAGGATTTAGGGGCGAAACCAGGAAGAGTCCTCCCCAGCAGGACCGGAACCCCAGGGAAGTTCAAGGTTCCCCACACATAAGTATGGAGAAAAACAAGGGGGCTGTAGCGGCACGAAAAAAACTGGCGGACTTTCGCTCCCCCTACGCGACAGCTAAAGGTGGTAAGGAGGGGGAGAAAGAGAGCCGACCGCAAGCGGGAGACCCCAAAGACGTGGGAGAGGAGATGGACCACGGAGCCGGATTGGGGGATTTGTCCCAACTAAAAGCCTGGCTCACTGACATGAAAGACGAGATCAAATCTGAAATCGGCGGAGTGAAGCACGAACTTCAAGAGTCCATACAGTCATTACGGCAGGATATTGTGGACATTGGTAACAGAGTTGAGGAGATGGAGCTCCAGCTGGAACAGTACGGAGAGGAAATGACAGACCTACAGCGGGGCTGGGAGGCTCTCCAGCAGACCCAGGTGGACCAGCAGATGAAGCTGGAGGATCTGGAAGACAGGTCCCGGCGCTGTAATTTACGGATCCGGGGGATACCTGAGGAGCCTCAATATCGCAACTGTGAAGAGGTACTGCTGAGGGTGTTCAAATCCCTGTTGCTGGCTGCGGATTTACAGGGGGAGGTACCGCTGGACCCATCCCCCATTGAACGAGCCCACCGTGGTTTGGGGCCGATACGTGACAACAAACCCCGCGACATAGTGGTAGGTCTACGTACGTATAAGATAAAAGAGGGACTGCTACAAGCAGCGTGGAAAGTACGACAGATTACATGGGAGGAACATCATTTGGAGCTATTTCAAGACCTGTCAGCGGGAACGTTACAATGCCGGCGCAGCCTGAAGGCGGTGACAACGTACCTGCGAAAAGAGGATATTCGATATAAATGGCTGTTCCCCTTCGGGTTGCTCATCACTTGTCGGGGGAAGTCCAGGAGAGTACAAACCAGTGAGGAGGCTTGGACTGTTTTCCGAGATTTTGGGCTGCCTAATATACCAGAAGAGGGGCGGCCGTCGGCGGGAGAGCTGACCGTGACTGTGAAACCCCCAAATATGAAGCGGAACCCACAGAGATGGCAGAGTCCCCACGGCCGGAAAGCGGGCGGCGAGGCTGAACAGAGAGAGTCTGGGACTGTCAGCAGCTGAGCAGGCCATCAGCTGAAACTGTGGACTCTGAATGTGAACTGTTGAGTCAGTGGGGTCTTCATGTTATGGTAACTCTGAGATGCCAATGTGGGGGAGGGGGGGAGGGGCCCGAGTGTAGGGGAAGAGGGGGGAGGGGAGGCTTGTAGGGGGGGCCTGGGTAGCCGGGGGCGAGGATGGCAGGGGGGGCAGCGATGAGATAGGGGGTAGGGTGGGGGTAGGCAGGCGAGGCCCGTTTTCAGGTCACCAGTATGGAAGACGATTCTCTCTTACTGAGAGGGGGGAGGGGTAGGGGTGGGGAGGGGGTAGAAGGGGGGGGAGGGAGGTGGATAGGGGAAGGGGGGGAGTGGCAGAATGGGTGAGCTTAAAATAATTACACTAAATGTTAAGGGGCTTAACTCACCTTTTAAGCGACAACAACTTTACTCAGAGATATCTCGCCAGAAGGCGGATATAGTCATGCTTCAAGAAACACACTTGACAAGGGCCACTGAGTGTCTGGTTAAGCACAAAGGGTATGGGGTCTGCATTCATGCTTCTAACATGTTGGAGAAGAAGAAGGGAGGGGTTGCCATACTATTTGCCACACGTTTAAAATTTCAGGTGGTGACTGTGGTGAGGGACAAAGGGGGGAGATATGTGATGGTACGGATGAAACTAGGGAATGTATGGTATTGTGTAGTGAATGTGTACGCACCCACCGGGGGGCAGAGTGAATTCTGGACAACCCTGAACGGGGAGCTGGGGAAACTGGGAGATGGGATTATCCTCTGCGGGGGAGACTTTAATCTCACATGGAACCCCACGCGAGATTCCACAGGGGCACGGGAGGGAAAGAGGGGGGATCGCAAGCGCTATCGTAGTTTTGTGAAACAGCACTGTTTGGTTGATGCATGGCGGCTGCACCATCCAGGGCGGAGACAGTTTTCCTTTTACTCGCCAGTGCACAGGTCCTATTCCCACATCGATGCTATATGGGTGTCTAAAGAGGTGGGGGGGAAATAAAGGCGGCGGATATGGAGTCTATCACATGGTCTGATCATGCACCAGTGGTGGTCTGTTTGAATGTGGCGGACGAAGGGAAAGGGCACGGGTTCTGGAGACTCAATGAGTCCCTTTTGGAGGAGGAGCAGGTCCGGGCCGAAGTGGAGAAGGGGACGACGGAGAGTACTTTCGACTTAATGATAATGGGGAGGCCACCTGGGGGGGCATCTGGGATGGCTACAAGGCGGTGGTACGCGGTATCTTAATCAAATGGGGGTCACGAAAGAAGAGGGAAAGGGAGGAGACAGAGCGCCTCCTCCGGGAACGGTTATTGGAATTAGAAGAACTGGATGGGCAAGGGAGAGGTGGAGCCTACAGGGGTTCAGTGTTGGCGGTGCGAGCGCAACTCAACGAGTTGCAGGCAGAGAAGATCAGGTACCAGATGCAGCTTCTGCGGCAGGAGGCATTTGTGGGGGGGAATAAGGCAGGGCGGTACTTGGCCCAGCGGTTGAAGCAACAGAAGCTTCGTTCCCATATCATAGGGGTCCGGCGTAAGGGGGGGGGCTTTGGTCACTAAAGACGAGGAAATTCGGGAGGCATTCAAGGACTACTATAGGGAGCTGTATAAAGCGAAAGAACAGCACCCCGTTGAGAGGGGGGCAAACTACCTGGCCTCTATAGGCTTGCCTAAATTGGGAGTGAATGACCAAGAGGACTTAAACCAACCGATTCGGTCTGCTAAAGTGGAGCGGGCGATTAAACAGTTAAAATTGGGGAGACCACGTGATGTGGTGAGCTTGAGTAGCTGTGTGCAGCTCGAGCTCCGGACCCCCTCACCCTAAAACCGTGGCTTAGAACCGATTTGGAATACCCCATTCTGCTTCTTAGTGGGCTGCTAACCTAGCACGACAAGACTTTGTCTTTGTACACCGGGATGGCAGCCGCGGCAAAAGCAGGGAGAAAGGAAAAGGAGCGCGGAGCCGGGCCATCCAAAATGGCGATCTCCCCCTTGAAGCAGGGTGGACTGGCTGACTCCCCCACTATGTCCGCGGAAGTCTCGGCAGCGATCAGAGACGCACTAGCGGGTCAGTTTGATGCCTTACATCGGAAGATGGATACCATTCAGACCACCCTGGAGGCATTGGGGTCCCGGGTACAGCTTGCCGAGGAGCGTGTCTCCCGGGTGGAAGACGAGCTGGAGACTTTCCGGAAAGAGCTCCGGGCTGCCCAGAAATTGTCGCAAGACCATGCGGCTAAACTAGAAGACCTGGAGAACAGGTCCAGGCGGAACAACCTGCGATTCCTGGGAGTAGCTGATACCGTGCAGGATAAAGATCTGCGGCAGTTTGTGGAGGCCTTGGCTACTTCTCTTTGTGAGACCACCGGAGGTAACAGCCCAGTCATTGTGGAGCGCGCCCACAGGATAGGGCCTAAGCAATCGGCGACAGACCGCCGGCCACGTGTTGTCTTGGCGCGGTTCCTCTCCTACCCCCAAAAAGAAGAGCTGCTTCGGTCAGCGCGGCAGAAGGGCTACGTAGAGAAGGACACCATGCGCATCCGCGTCGCCCAAGATTATTCACCTGCTTTGAGCCAACGACGAAAGAGCTATGCCTCGGTCTGCCAGACACTGATTGAGAGGGATATCCGCTTCAGTGTGCAGTACCCGGCCCGCTTGGAGATCTGGCACAAGGGGACTCGCCGGATCTTCGCGACAGCGGGTGAGGCGAGTAGCTATGTGGAACAACTTAACAGGCCGGAGGCTGAGTGACCGGATGAATGTGGAGCCTGTGTGGGTCGGGACTTGACTTTGCTGCTCCTGACCCTGAACGGACTTTAGAGCAGGCCTCACTGTTGTTGGAGGCGGTTGGCCCATCCGTACAGGCATGCGATTGCGGAAAGGTGCCTTGGACCTAAACAGGACATTGCATGCTTGAGTGGGGGGATGCTGGCCTTTCTGAGGGTGGGGTGCACTCCATGTTATCTGCCTCTCCCTCTGAGGCCTGACTTTTTGATGCGGGTGGAAGGGGCCTGGTGGGAGTGGTTTTAACGGACAGCCCTGAAGTCTGTTGGGTTTGAAAGCCGCCTACTCCCCCTCAAGTTCAGCGGGCTTACGCCTTGTGGAGTGCCCCCTACCCAGATTGGAGCTGGGATAGTATCTGTGTTGGTGCTGCTCTAGTTTTGGGGAGTCCCGGGGTGGAGTAGGGGGGACTACAGCAGACTGTTCTTGGTGCTCCTCCCTCCTCCCCCCTCTTCCCCCTTTTGATGTTTATTTCTGCCGGCTAAGTGTGTGTAGGGTGGCTGGCTGGGGGTGGGGGGTGGGGGTTGGGGGAAGATGTGCTATAGGTGGCACTGGGATGTAGTGTCCTGGGTAGGGGTGGGGGATTGGCAGGGGAGCTGCGGGGGATTGGGTAAGTAATTGTAAGTGGGGTATATTATTTGGGTACGCAATTGGGGGGGGGGGTCCTGCTCACATCCATAGTGTCTCCTATGGGTAAGAAGTGGAGTGTATGCAAGGGGGGGGTTAGTTGGGGGGTGGAGGAGGGGGGGAGGGGGTGGAGGGTGGCGGAGGACAAGGGGGGTAAAAGGGGAGAGGAGGGGGGTTGGGAGGGTGGGAAGGGATAGGAGGGAGGGGGGTGGGATACTCTGCACTTCTTTGAGACCTTGTGGAAGGTATTGTACTCTAATTTGGCCAGGAGGGGGGCCCCCACTTGGGGGTGTCCTTTCCGCTCATTTGCAGCTGCTCATCTGGAGGATTCTAGCCACTATTTTGTCTCTAGACTGGATGGCAAGACGGGGGGGGGGGGTGCCAGGCTGGGGGTGCCCCTCTGTGCTCTGTTGTTTTTTACCTTTGGTGGAGCCTTGACACTGCCCCTTTGCTTTGAGAGTCATTACCTGGAATGTGTGCGGTCTGGGTAGCCCTATCAAGAGATATAAGGTGCTCCAGGCCCTTGCCAGAAATGGCTGTGACGTTGCCCTGTTACAAGAAACCCACCAGACGGCGGAAGAACATCGTAAACTCTGTAGGGCCTGGGTGGGGCAGGTTTGGGGATCCCCAGCCGTGGGGAATAAGGGGGGAGTTGCCCTCTTGGTTCATAAGAAAATCCGCTTTATAGCGGAGACTGTTCTAGAGGACGCTGCGGGTCGGTCATTATTGGTCCATGGGCAACTAGAAGGCAAGTTGGTGACATTTGGGACCTTTTATGGACCTAACGTTCCCGACCACGGTTTTTATAATACCTCGGCCTCCAGGGTGGAGCGGCTCCCTGAGTGCCCCCTGATTTTGGGGGGAGATTTTAACGGGGTCTTGGATATTGCCTTGGATACCTCCCGAGGGAGCGGCCCCCCGGGGCGGGCGTCGTCCTCTCGGTTGTTACAGCGTTTTTGTAAACGGCTAGATGTAGTTGATCCGTGGCGCCTGCTACATTCTACTGAGAAAGATATTACACACCAATCCAGGGCACACGGTACCAGTGCCCGTCTTGACTATCTGTTCGTATCTCGGGAACTGTTTGCTCGTACCGAGGGAGCTCAGATCGGGCCCCTGGAGGTCTCCGATCATGCCTTGGTGTGGCTAGACTTGAGCTGGGGGGTTGGCCGCGCTAAGACGCGGCTATGGCGTTTTCCCTTAGGGCTCTACCACGATATGCAATTTCGGCAGTTTTTGCGGCAAAGATGGACTGAGTTTGCTAATGACCACCGGGTTCATGAGGATGATCCGGAACTGATCTGGGAAACGGGGAAGGTGGTCCTCCGGGGGGATATCATAGGCTATGCTGCACGAAAGCGCCGGATTCTCGCGGACCGTATCTTAGCCTTGGAACATCAGGTCACCAAGCTTCGGAGGCGCTCTGCCCAGTGCCCGTCAGCTGAGAATAAGAAACTCCTCTGGGAGGCCCAGGTGGACCTCAACGAGCTTTTGCATCAAAAAGCCAGGAAATCCCTTACTTACTATCGTTATCGGTTACACTGTCACGGTGATAAGCCTGGGAAGTTGTTGGCTCGCTGCTTAAGGGGACGGAGGGGCTCTACACTGGTGGCGGGGCTGCGGGATGCTAAGGGCACCGTGCACAAGGAGAGTGGGGCTATTGCCCAGGTGTTTCGGGGCTTTTTCCAGACACTGTATGCGGCCGAGCCCGACTCTACTCTCACCCTGTCTGAATATCTGCGGGACTTGAACTTGCCACGGCTTTCTGAGGCGCAGAAGGAGGCGCTGGACCAGCCCCTCACCGTTCAGGAAATCCAATCGGTCATTGCTGCTGCCGCATGCTGTAAGGCCCCGGGCCCGGATGGGTTGGGTGCAGAATTTTACAAAATACTGGGTGATCGTGTTAGTCCAGTGCTGAGGGAGGTGTTTGACGCGCGGAGAGATCAGGGGGCTTTTCGATGGGGGCAAAATCATGCCCATATTACCTTGATCCCCAAACCAGGTAAGGACCCGATGCTCGCCGCCTCTTACCGACCCATTTCCCTCCTTAATTTTGATCTGAAGGTTCTGGCGAAGGTTCTGGCCCTTCGATTGGCTGATGTCTTGGGGACCCTCACCCACGGAGCACAGGTGGGCTTTGTCAAGGGACGCTACGCAGTTCGCAACCTTCGTAAGATCTTGGCCTCCTTAGAGTGGGTGCATGCTCGACGGATACCCTCGTTGCTTGTAAGCTTTGATGCTGAGAAAGCCTTTGATAGGGTGAATTGGCAGTACCTATGGGATTTGTTGCCCTATTACGGGCTCGGGGACACATTCTGCAGAATGGTGCGGAGCTTATATGCAGCGCCGACAGCGGGAATACTATGTAACGGCGTGCTCTCGGACAGTTTCCCGCTGGAGAGGGGGACACGCCAAGGCTGCCCTCTATCTCCATTATTATTTGTCCTCTACTTGGACCCCCTGATCCGTACTGTTGTGAGCTCGGGGGCGATTGCGGGGGTGACAATAGGAACGCAGGACTTTGTCATCTTGGCGTTTGCAGACGACTTGTTAGTACATGTGACTTCTCCGGCTACCTCCCTTCCGAAGCTGCTAGAGGAATTTGGGAGATATGGGGCCATGGCAGGCTTCCGTATCAATTATGAGAAATCTGTGGCACTAGATACCTTGGGGCTCCTTCTTGGAACCTGGAATGGATCCTTCCCCCTCCGGTGGGCGGCCGAAGAGTTTATCTATCTGGGTATTGTGCTACCCCGCCAACCCCATAGGTTATACAAGTGCAATTTAGATCGTATCTTGCGGTCTCTGACAACCCAATTGCAGATGTGGGCGTCCCTTCCTTTGTCCCTGTCTGGGAGGATTGCGGCGATACAGATGGTTATCCTGCCCCGTATTTTGTACTGGTTACAGACTCTCCCCGTCTGGTTCCTCCGTCGGGATCTGTGCCGGCTGGAGGCCTTACTTAGGGGGTTCCTATGGGGGGGGAAGAGAGCTCGGATTCCGTGGGGTCGGCTTCTGGGGAGATGGAGGGATGGGGGTATGGGCTTGCCTGACCTGAAGCTATATGCTTTGGCATGCCAAGCACGACATGTGGGTGACTGGTTGGGGGAAAGGGATGACTTCACGGCTAGGGATGTGGAGGAGTGTTTAGTAGCTCCGTGGACTTTGCTGGGGGTCCTGCATGGGAGGTACGTAGACCTGCCTGAGACAATTCGGAGAAGCGCCTTGGTGGACTCAGTACGACGGACCTGGCAGCAGCTTAATAAATATTGGATGACACCTTGGGCTGTGTCAAGTTGGCTGCCCTTACGAGGGAACGCCCACTTCACCCCGGGGTCTGACTCGGCCGTGTTCCAGGACTGGTGGGCACGTGGGCTACGACTGGTGGGACATTTGGTAGACCCCTCGGGCCGTTGTAAATCTTTTTCAGCCCTAAGGCAGGAATATGATCTGCCGCCTCGGCATTGTTTTGCTTACATGCAAGCTTCTCATTACGTGGCCTCACTACAGAGGGAGGCGCTGCATGCTGACCGCTCGGCCAGGATTTTGGTATTTTTTGGGTTGGGGGAGGATGATCTTCCGTCCATCTCCCAGCTAAAACACCGGCTGGAGTGGCACCGGCAACGACCGGATTACCGCCGTGTGGAATTGGCTTGGGCTGCTGAACTGGGTGAGGAGGTGGCTCCGGGGATGGTCGATCGGGCTTTGAAGCGAATTGTACGTTTGGCACAGGGGGCCCGCTGGAGGGAGATTCAGTTTAAGTCCGTGACCAGAGCCCACTTCTCCCCGCGACGGGCTTATCGTAGCCGGCTGGAGACGGATGGTAGCTGTCCCCGCTGTTCTGCACCCATGGCGACTTTGTTGCACATGTGGTGGGGTTGTCGTAGGGTACGGCCTTACTGGGCCAGGATTCGGGACTTTCTTAGTAAGCTGTTGCAACAGCGAGTTCGCTGGAATGGCCTCTTTGTGGTTTTGGACCAAATGGCACCTCCATGGCCTACTAAAGCAGGGGAACGTATGCTCTTGTGTAAGGCCTGTCTGGTGGGTAAAGGGCCGATTCTTCGGTTATGGAGGGAACACCAACCACCTACTTTTAGTGAGTGGCGGAATAGTTTCCACCACCCCATGCTGATGGAGCGCTGGCTCGCAGGGGGTAGTGTCAAACGCTGGACAGTGTTTGTCAATATGGGAGCCCTATATTCAGCAACTGGGGCCTCGCTGCCGCAATGAACTCCTCCAGATGGGCTGCTGACTTTCACCTTCCTTGATTTGGCTGCTGTTGGAGTGTGGGGGGGGGAGGGGTTTCTTTGTAAAAATGCCACTTGCTGCTTTTCTTTGTTGTCACCTCCCGGTGGGGATCAGAGTACATCCCTGGTGGAAGGTTTGATTGTTATACTGTATGGCTGATAATTTTTATGGTGGCTAAAATAAAGTATTATAAAAAAAAACAGTTAAAATTGGGGAAGGCCCCGGGTTTGGATGGGTTCTCCGCTAGGTTCTACAGGACCTTCGGAGGCCTGCTGATTGGGCCCTTGGTGGGACTCTTTAACCAACCTCGGGAGGGCGAGACATTAGCGGATACCATGGGCTGGGCAGGCATCACGGTGATTCATAAGGAGGGGAAGGACCCGCGGGAGTGTGCCTCCTACAGGCCTATCTCCCTGCTCAACTTGGATGTTAAGCTCTTGGCCAAGATCCTTACCGCCAGGCTGAATAAAGTCATTGGGAAATTGATTCACCAAGACCAGGCAGGGTTTATCCCAGGCCGCCAGGTTGCTGATAACATTCGGAAGGTCCTCAATATCATTTGGGCTAGCGAGAGGGGAGGGGAGGAGGCGCTCTTGCTCTCACTGGACGCGGAAAAGGCTTTCGACCAAGTGTCCTGGCCTTTCCTCTTTCAGGTGCTGGAGAAGGTAGGGCTGGGGGGGGGAGTTCCTAAAGTGGGTGCAGGCGCTTTATGTGCATCCAAAGGCGTGTGTATGGGTAAATGGGGCCCACTCGGAGTTTTTTGGTCAAGGGCAGGGAACGCGGCAGGGCTGCCCCCTGTCTTCGCTGCTGTTCGCTTTAGCCATGGAGCCTCTGGCGCAGCGGATACGGGACAGGGAGGACATTTTGGGTATAACTGTAGGGAGGAGTGCTTATAAAATATCCCTGTTCGCGGATGATATAATTTTAAGCCTAGCGCGTCCCCGGATGAGCCTGCCTATAGTGAAGTGGGAGTTGGAAGAATATGGTGCAATCTCGGGGTTTACGATCAATCAGGCAAAATCGGAAATCTTGAACCTGACGGTTCCTAGTGGGCTAGCCCATACTCTGGCTACGAAATATCCCTTCAAGTGGGCTCGAGGACGTATCCGGTATCTAGGCATTTGGATAAGCAACAAAATAGATGAGTTGTATAATTTGAACTATGGGAGGGTGCTGGGGAAGATAGAGGGATGGTTGGAGGGGTGGGGACGGGGGTACTTATCCTGGTTTGGGCGCATAGCGACGGTTAAAATGATGCTGGTGCCCAGATTGTTTCTTTTTCAGACGCTTCCAGTAAGGGTCCCCCCACATAGTTTAAAGAGGATACAGCGGTTGATCCACCGGTTTATTTGGGTGTAGCGGCGGCCTAGGATAGCCCAGCAGGTTTTGCAACGGTCTAGAGGGGAGGGGGGGTTGGGGGTGCCTAACATACGTAAATACTATGAGGCAGCGCAACTCAAAGCGGTGTACGAGTAGCAAAGGGAAACATCCAAATCCTGGGTCAAAATGGAGTATGAGTTGGTTGGGGGACTGGACCTGGAAAAGGTGATCTGGCGGGGGTATAAGGGAATGGACCAATATGCTGTGAGCCCCATGGTAGCGAACAGTTTGAGAATTTGGAAACGTCATAAATCCCAACTTGTTCCGGATAAGGGTTATATTCAGGGGATGACTATAGCGTGCTTCGAGCGGGGTCAGGGCCCCGGAGTGCACGTATTACGTAGATGGGCTAGTACTGGGCTGACACATGTCCAACAGGTCATTCACTCTCAGGGGGTTCACCCGTTTGAAGGCCTTCGGGACCTCTACAAGCTGGAAGGGAGCGATCATTTCGCTTACATGCAGTTGTGGAGCTTTCTGAGGCAACCTAAGGTATGGAAGGATCTATGGGAGAACCGGGGGTGGTTTGAGGCTATCTGTAATGTCCAGGGGGGGGGGAAAGGGGGTCTTGTCCAGAATTTACAAAGGCCTACTGGGGACTGGGGAAGGTAAGCTTCAATACATGTTGCAATGGGAGGAGGACTTGGGGGTGTGCTGGAGTGTGGAGAGCTGGGAGAAGATCATACAGACGATTGCTTCTGTGTCGATAGCAATACAAATCAAAGAGAACGCATATAAAGTTTTATACCGATGGTATTGGACGCCAGTGCGTCGCTTGAAGGCTGGGAAGGGGAGGGACAATTTATGCTGGAGGGGATGTGCGGAGCGAGGAGATTGGCTGCATATGTGGTGGAAGTGTGATAGGTTACAAGTTTATTGGGGGCTGGTTTGGGAGGTGATTTACGGGATGACTGGGCAGAAACTCCATGGGCAGCCAGCGGCTTGTTTGCTGCATAAACTCGATGGAAGTCTCTCGAGACGGGAGGAGGGGGTTCTGCATCATTGTATAGCAGCTGCCCGATGCGAGATAGCCCAGCACTGGGGGGGGGGGCAGAGCACTCCCCAGTTGGCAGGTTTTGTGCGAAGAGTGGCTGAGGTGAGCCTGATGTATAAACTAACGGAGTTGAGGCGGGGGACAGGAGGGAAAAGCGTAGCATATTGGCAGAAGGTTTGGAGATGGTTGGAGGGCTGGAAGGGGGGGGTTGGGAGTAGGACGTACCTAACTGGGGTGGTTGGCCAGGCTGTCCGGTGAGTGTTGAGTGGAAGGGTTGGAGATAATGCATGGGGGACGGGCGAAGTAAGGGGGGGAGGGGGGGTTAGTTGGTCTGGTAGTCTCTAATTTAAGTAAGGGGTGGGGGGGTAAGGGGGAAGGGATAGATTTGGCTGGTCTGTATGCACTGTTGTATGTTTACATTGGGATTGTTGATGAGGTTGATGGTTGTTGGTTTATATGAACCATAATGTATACAAATGGTCCTTCACTGGTTTGTATTGTATTTCTCTTACCAAACCTTAATAAAATTCTAAATGGAAAAAAAAAGAAAAGGCAATGCTTCCACTTCTCTGTAGCAGCCAGTGTTCTTGCTTGCTATCGGTTGTCCTTTTTTGTATCTATGAACAAATTTTTAACTCGCTAGTCCACAGATCCCTAGTTCTGAGTGATTTATGAACATAAAACATAAAATACAATGTAACCAAAAATATATACAGTACAGTGCATTCACAAGCAATACCTATAATCAACTAAAATACAAATACAAGCAGTACAACCTGCCAAATAGGAATAGGTAGTAGGGGACTCGGTTGGCTGTTGATACCAGGACCTGTCTGAGATCTGGTACAAAGTGAGTGCATCTAGAACTTTTTACCATTGGGTGGCAACTGAATGTGTTAAAAAAAGAAAATCTTAACTAGTAAACCAAATGGTTAAATGGGGGAAAATGCAGAGAATCACATGTGGGTCACATGAGGCTATAATTTTTACACAATGATGCTTGTAAAGAAAACAGGATCGTAGATAATAGTAATATTTAATTAATCTAAATATGGTATTCCATTAACCATATCATTTATTTATTTTATACACATTTATATACCGCGTCTTCCAAAGTTCAGTTGCGGTTTACAGTGAACAATAGTTAACAAAGCAAGTTTGTTTTACAGGGAACGTCATATTATAACAGAACATATTTACAAGGAACATCATATTATATATAGAATATACAGTCTAAACAATGTGAGATAATACAGAACAGAGTAAACTATATACAATTTTATATATGTATTTATATACATGGAAGTGAAAGGACATAAGCTGTGAAGTCATCATGATTGTGTGTTATTTGTGTGGGTTAAGGGTATTTGCTTGATGCAGATAGATACCTGTTTAACCTTTGTCTAAAGCAGGTTGTGAGTTATCTATGTTATAGTGTTTGGTGAACAGATAAAGTTTTTAATTTTTTACGAAGTTCCATGATCTCCGTTAGTGTTCGTAGCTCCTCTGGGAGGGAATTCCAGATCGTTGGGGCTATGTGGGAAAAGGCTCTGTTATTTGTTGATTTATGGGCTCTTGTATAATCTTTCGGGATCTTTAATCTGTTCAATTGTCCTTTTCTGTGTGTGGACTTAGATGGTTCTTTGTGTATTAAGTTACATAGCTTAGTTGGGGCCATATCTCATAAGGCCTTGAATGAAGTTATTATTGTTTTGTAGATTATTCTACTTTGAATTGGTAGCCAATGGAGGGAGGCTAGTATTGGTGATATGTGTTGGAGTGAGTTAATTTTCAATATGATTCTGGCCGCTGCGTTTTGCGCTAATTGCAATCGTTTGATGTTTTGTTTTGATATGCCTATTAGAATTAGATTGGCAAAGTCAAAATGTGGAGTTATGGTGGCCTGGATTATGTTGATAAAGTCTTGTGTAAATACTAGCGGACGAAGTTGTTTGAGGGTTTTGAGCTTGAAATACATTTTCTTTATGGTATTGCTAATGTGTGTTTCCATCGTAAGGTATGTGTCTAGTATAGCGCCTAGATATCTTATTTCGTTTTTTATTTTAATTTCTTGGTTTTGAAGTCTTATGTGTGTTGGGGGGATATAGGATTTGTTCTTGGTCACGATTAGAACTTCAGTTTTAGTGTGGTTTATGTGGAGGTTTTGTGCTTTTAGCCAAGTTGTAATTTCATTATAGCAGTCCGATAGGAGTTGTAGCGGTATGTTGGGTATGGTGAATGGAATATACATCATGTAATGAGTGATACTTTTGTTGATCATTTTAAGATGAGATGATATAGGGGAAAAAGCAGTTCATGAAGATACTTGATTTCAAGGATTGCCTTGATTTTTCTTTCTCTTTTTTGCTCCCGCAGCTCGATGAAACCCTATCAGAGCGGTTATGGGGTTTAACAGAGATGTTTCCTGATGGCTTACGCACCACAGCTGGTGTTACTTTTGACCTTTCTGCTTATGTGGCCAAGAAACTATACAGGTATTTCTGGATGATTGTTTAGACCTAGATGGGTAAACCATTTTTGGCCTGGGGTTGCATTGGAATCCATGCCTGGTTTGGGGGGCTAATGGCAGTTCAAAGGACTAGCGGAACCTCCCCCTCACTTAACCTTTTGGGGGGGGGGAGGAGAGGTGAGTATCTGCTACCCAGTGCTGTGGCTGTCTTCCAGAGCAAGTCGGCATAATCATTCTGAGCCTGCATGTCTGTTTTTTATGGCATGCTGGTGTTTGTGTCATTAAAAGCAGACATGCAGAGCTTCAGGAGATGACAGACTTGCAGTGGGAGGCAGATCAAGTATCTGGTAAGTGTCGGTGGACTCAAGGTAATACAAATAATGCAGAGTGGTTGGCCAGGTCTGGCTGTGGGCTGTAATTTATCTATCTTGAGAAGAGGAGTGACATGGGAAAAGCGATGCTGACGGAAAATTAGTTGAGCAGTAGAATGTTGAATAGATTGAAGGGGAAAGAGATGGTTTGCGGGAAGGCAATCAAGACGGGAGGTGATCAAGGAGTGGACAATCATTTTAGTAGTGTCATCAGAAAGGAAGGGGCGAATTTTGTTAATGTTATAAAGGAAGAAACGGCAAGTCTTAGCCTCTAATTTAGATGATTGTGCTGAAACCCCTCTGTCTCGCTCTCCCCTCCCCCCCCCCACCCACAAGGAACATTACAGACAAACCGACATTTTCAGTTGTGACACACTTATTTTTGTTTCTTTGTTTGTTTTTGGCATTTTGGGCTGCAGTTTCTCTAGATCGGCGCTATGGGTTGGAACCACATCGTTCATGATCCTCGTACTTCCAGTTGTGTTTGAGACAGAAAAGCTTCAGATGGAGCAGCAACAGCAGCTACAGCAGCGACAGGTAAGGATTTGCGTGCAGGCTGGCATCCTATTTCCTTGCAGGGAGCAGTCACACTTTTCACATGTTATAATTAATATGGTCATGTTTCCATTCGAGCATTGTGATAAAATCAAGACATTCATCCCAGCATCAGATTCTCACCGTTGTCGGCTTTATTTGCTCTCCAGTCTATAGGTTGGATAAACTTGGGTGATTCATAGAAACAGAATATGTTTACATACAAATATTACCAGGCCCATTACTGGTTGAGAACTCTATGCAGTGTTGCTTCCAGCCTCAATATTACAGTTTTGTAAAAGCTCCCTCCCCCCCCCCCCCCCGCTGTTATTTTGATTTTCAGAAAGCACCAGTACTGTACAGAAAACTGCATGTGTGTGGGCAGCGTAAAAATGTAATTAAAAGCTGCTGTAGAATTGAAACGCAGCAAGCTATCTGACGGCACTACAGCCAGAACTAAGGATTTGTCTTCAAGTTTACAGACATTTCAAAACTTTGACCTGATTGCTCGAGTTCTCTTGACCTTTCTGATGTGGTTTTGACCCTAATACCTGTTCCCTTCACAGCACCTCTGCCAGCTGTCTGAGACCCTGTTTTGAAGCTGAAAATTAGCACCCTAGGCAAACCTTCAGCCTTACGCCACTCCTTCACCTCTTAACTTTCAGACTCCTGGGCCCACCTTTCCCCCCTGTGATTTTGATCATTTAAACTCAGCAGTCATGATTACTTTTAAATATGAAACTTTCTTTTTTGTTTAGAAATTCCTCTCATTATGTACCATGTATATATAGAAACCGTTTACCAAGTAAATGGGATACCTGAAAATTGTCTAATATCCCTGTGGGTAAAAGCCAATAGATTCTGAAGCTTGCTCTGCTTTGTCTGTAGCTGCTCCCTGCCACTTTAGGCAACCACCTAGTCTGCCTAATGGTTCAGCCAGCTCTGGTGTCATTGTTTAATTTGTTGACACATTCCCTCGACCATGCGCATGTTAGTGGTGCCACATACTCTAAACTGGTGTCACCTGAGGAAGGGGCCTTAGTAGCTTTGAAGGTCTGTACTATTAAGCATTTTTTAATTTTATAAATGAATTGCCCATACCCAGTTACTGTGGGCTTTTCTTTTTTATTTCAAATCATTTTTATTGATTTCCAAAAATATATACAGAAACATTGAAACTCGTAAGGCCAGTCAGCCAGAGAAAGTCACAGCGAGTAACGGTAAAGAACAAATTCACATTAAACTGAGCAGCAGGACTAAAACAGCCAAAGTAACCTCAATTTTAACAATAATAATACACTATCGAGCATAAGCCGTTATATCCAGTATACAAATACAGAACTACCCCAACCCTCCCTGAGCCACCCCCCTCCCCTCCCTGTTGCTAGCCCCCCCTCCCAGTTCCGCCCCCCCAGATCCACTCCCTCTTTACCTCCCCCCGCACAAACCCCAGCTCATCAACAAAGCCGTAGCCGCAGCCATGAGAGCCCTACCCACCCCAGACCTCACCCTTCCAATCTCTAAAGGCTCACATTCACTCAAGCCACACTGTCAAACATCCTCCAAGAGCCCCTCACCGCTTTCAGAAGCCTCCTCAGTAACTCCCCGCCAAAATCTTTCAAATTCCAACTGTTTCTTGGCTCCCAGCATCCGGGCCGTGCGCAACTCAAGGTCTCTCAAGGCCAAGAGAGCTCGGCGCCATTCCCGAATCCCCGGGGGTCGGTCCTCTACCCAGTGGCGGAGAATACAGTGCTTCGCTATCATGAAGCCTCTATCATAGAATTTTCGCGTATACTGACCCCTGGCCGCATCTCCCCCACCACCTCCCACCCCCGAGCCACCCCCACTGTCACCGGCGGGTGCACCGGACCTACTCCCGTCTCGGCCAGCATCCTCAACAGTGGAGCTAAAAGCGGCAAGGGGAGCACTAGTGGAAGCGACACTGGGAATATCAGCCAAAAGGGCACCCCCAGTGGCCGCCATAGGGATATGGGAGGAGGCGTATCCAGCCCTATCGGCGGTGATAGTAGTGAGAGTAATAGTAGTGATACTGGCGACGCCAAATAAGCACCATTCCGGCGAGAGCTCCCCCGCCGAGGGTCTACAGAGCCGCAGCTCAGTATATACCTCTCGCCAAAACTGTTTTATATGCTCACATTCCCAAAATCTATGCAACAGAGTCCCTCTATGGGTCCCACACAGTTGACACACATCTGTCGAGAGCAGCCCCATCCGAGCCGCCCAGACATTGGGTACATATGCCCTCCATAGTAACTTATATTGAAGTTCTTGAAACTTAATTGACTCAGAGAGAAGCTTGATCTGCTGAAAAGCGTTCTGCAAAGCGACCGCTGTGATCTGTACACCCCCATCTCTACTCCATTTCTGAACCAAGTTCTCTAAGGGGGCCCACTCCCCCCCCCGGACACCATTCCTCCCGCCAGGTCCGCAACGAATATTTCCCATCTGATGTGACTATCAAGTCCCATACCCCTTTTCCACAAAACTGGAAGCCACTCTGGTGCTGTAGCGCTCGAATGTAGTGACACACCTGTAGATAGAAGTAGAACGACTTAGGCGCAAGGTGGTATCTCTGCCTAAGGGACTGGAAAGAATCCAATTCCCCCTGTGACTGCATGCGAAGTTGACCCAGATGCCCAGTCCCGCCAGTACCCAAGTAGCTGGAAGTCTTCCTTGCCTCCCGGGTGCGAAGTCGGCGTTCGCGCTAAGTGGCAGACAATCAGTGGCATACCACTGCATACCCTTTTTCTGACAGAGGAACCTCCACGCCTGTCTCAACGCACCAAAATAAACCGACTCCCGCCAACATTTCGGTAAAACTTTATTGCGGCCATGCAGCAAGTAGGCCGCGTGGAAGGGTGCCGACATCCAGTCAACAAGCCCCTTCGGCAGGACCTCCGCTGTCCCCAGGATTAGGTCCCTTAGGAGACCCAGCAAGGACAAGAAATTGTAATCTCTTACTGAGAACAGCTCGAGCCCCCCCTCAGACTTACGGCTCATCATCACTGACATTGGAATTCTGGATTTCCTGCCCCTCCACAGAAATTGTTTAATATGCCGCTGCAATAGCAGCACATCTCGGCGTAACATCCAGATAGGCAGGTGTCGCAACAGATACATCCATCTAGGTACCTCTATCATCTGGAATAGGGCGAGGCGTCCCATAAGCGAGAGCGGAAGATCCCTCCATTTCTGTAAAGTAGCCGCCGTCTTAGACATCATCGGTCGAATGTTAACATCGTACAATTTCGAGACATGATCGGGTATCTGAATCCCCAGATACCGGAATGCCCCTGGTGCCCAGCGCAAAGGAAAATGCCCCCTCCACTCTTGTTGCGCCCTACCACCCACATCCAACGTCACCCACTTACTGACATTAATCCGTAGCCACGAAAAGGACCCAAAGCGGTGAACCAGTCCCAGAGCCTGCTGCAGGGAGGGCTGCAGGTTACATAAACAAAGCAGCATATCATCAGCAAACGCACTTACCTTGATGCCTCCCTGCGGCCACTCGACACCCCGAATCCCCTCCTCCGCAATGAGCGAAAGTAGTAAAGGTTCCAACTGCAAAACAAATAACAAAGGCGATAACGGGCATCCCTGACGCGTGCCTCTGCGCAACTCAAAAGGCAAAGAGAAAGTTCCACCGCTTGCTACACACGCCAATGGCTGTGCATATAGCGCTCTCACCCAGGCCAGAAAGGCGCCATCAAAACCGAATTTCGCTAGGACTGTGAACATATAGGACCATGATACCCTATCAAAAGCCTTTTCGGCGTCAAGACTTACCAAAATCAGAGACGGCGCCTGACTTAAGCATTTCTCCATACCAAGCAACACCTTACTGATGTTAGAAAAGGCACCTCTCCCTTTCACAAATCCCGATTGGTGACAACCAATGAGCCGTGGCAAAATCGCCTGTAGCCGGGCCACTAGCACCGAGGCTACCAGCTTCATATCATAGTTAATTAGTGAGATGGGGCGATAGGATGCCGGATCCTCCGGATCCCGGCCCTCCTTCGGGATGATCGTAATCGCCGCAGTCCGCATATCCCTCGGATATGAACCCAGTTCCTGGGCTTCCTGATACAAAGCCATCAAAGTGGGGGTCACCTGCGGCATCAAAATCTTGTAGAACTCAGAGCCGTAACCGTCTGGACCCGGAGCCTTGTGGAGCTTCGCCGCCTTTATTACGTTCTGAATTTCTTCGCAGGTCATCGGCGCATTAAGCACCTGGAGTTCTTCTCCCGTCAAGCGGGGCAATGTCACTGTCGCCAAGAATTCCCGCTCTTGTTCCCTATCTTCGACGTCAGGAGTATATAAGTCTTGGTAGTATTGACTAAACACCTGCACAATCTGTTTCAACTCAGTGTGATACGCACCCTGCTTATCGCGCACCTGGGCCACCCCTTGAATGCCACCCTTTCGCTTCACCAGTCGTGCCAGTAGTCGCCCCGCGCGATCTCCATAACGAAACAATTGGTGATTATAATACTGCAGCGATTGAACTGCTCTCTCATGTAGTACCGCGTTGAGAGCCCGCTGTACCTCAAGATACGCAGAACGTTTCTGCGGCCTTGCCACAGCAGCCCGCTTGGCCTCCTGCAATTGGCGCGCCAGATCCAGGATTCGAGCATTTAGATGTTTCCGCTCTCTAGCCACATAGGCTATAATATGGCCCCTCAAGACTGCTTTCCCTGCCTCCCAAAATGTCGCCACCCCCACATCTCCCGTGTCATTCAATAACAAGTACTCCTCCCAGTGGCGCGACAAATAGGCCCGAAAGTCCTCATTCTGCCATAGATATCCAGGAAAAGACCAACGGGCCCCCCCCCACGAGACCGCCTCTCCAATCTAACACCACCTTGGCATGATCAGATACTACTAGGGGTTCAATCTTCACTTTGATCACCTTACCCAAGCTCTCTTTCGAAATCAGGATATAGTCAATCCTAGACCAAGTTTGGTGCACTCTCGACAGATGCGTGTAATCCCGCTCCACTCCATGCAAAATTCTCCATGCGTCGATCAAACCACCCATATTACACAGGTAACCTACCCCTTTCCTACTCCAGGCCCTGCTTGAACCTCCCGTGCAGGATTTATCTAAAGTTGGGTCATGAGGGCAGTTGTAATCCCCCGCCAGTATCAAAGGTATCTTTGGCGCCCCCAGTATCTTCCGCAACAACATCTGAAAAAATTGATGGTTGTAAATATTGGGGGCATAAATAGTTCCCAGAAAGAGTTCCTCCCCCCGTATTTTAGCGTGCAAGAAAAGGAATCTACCATGCGGGTCCGCCTCCTCCCGAATGATCTCCACCGCTAGGCCCCTCTTCACCAGGATCGCCACCCCCCGCTTCTTAACATCGGCAGATGCTGCAAAAACCTGACCCACCCAGTCTTTCTTTAGCTTAGCATGCTCAACTGCGCTCAGGTGTGTCTCCTGCAATAAAGCAATTTGCGCCTGCCCCCTCTTGAGGGCCTGCAACACCTTTGTCCGTTTGACCGGGATATTGAGACCTCCTACATTCCAGGAGACTATGCGAAGATCATCCCTCATGTTCCCCATCCAGCAGCCTCACACACAAACAGACAATACCCCAATCATACTTCTGCTCTAGGTCGCCCAGCCCCAACCCAGAGCTCCTTAGTTCCCATGTAGCTCCCCAAAAGGGCAGGTTCTCTCTTCTTGGGCTCTGCATTTTATATGGTAACACAGATCTGGTAGTAGCCAGGGCCTCCACGGCCAGCTCGTGCGTGGACCTCCCTCTCTCCCTACCCCCCCCCCCCCTTCTCCCACCCCTCCCATCCCTCCCATCCGCGTCCCCTCCCCCCCCTCTCTCACCCCTCCCCAGTCCCCCCATAGGTTAAAGAAATCTAATTCCATGCCCCAGCTCAAACCGCTGAGGTTATATCCCACCAGGTGCCACAGGGCCGCACCAAGGCGCAGCCGAATGGTCTGATCTCCAGGAACAAGCAGGAATAAGTCCTCACATATGGGTACGTCGGAACCGACGGAGCCTGCGCGGGAAAGCTCCCCAGCTTCCTAGAATGGAAGCTTTTGGGACCTCCCACTGCACATGCGCGCTGCCTTCCCGCCTTCCTGAACAGCTCTCCTCAGTTTCTCTTTTTCCGCGGAGCCAGCAGGTCGTGTATCCTGTCACCGCTGAAGAAATTGTAGTTTTTTGTTTTGTTTCTTTAGACCGCGTACCTGCCTTCCCATACCGATACCGGTATCGCCGGTCTTCCTTTTTCTTTCTTGAAAAATTATTTTCTTTTTCTTTTATTATTTTTCAGCACTTGGTCACTTCAGTTAGGCCTTCAGGCCTACTTGAATTCTCCACATGGAGAAGCCAGCCCCTGGATTTAAGAAGTGTACCAAGTGTACTGCTGTAATATCAGTCACAGACACCCATGAATGGTGTCTTAAATGTTTGGGGCCTGACCACTCCATTCCGGACTGCCCTTCCTGCTCCCAAATGTCTAAGCGTGGGCTGCAGAACCGGGCCAACAAATTCCATGTGCTGTTTGCTTCAGAGAATCCAACATCACAGTCATCCAGGTCATCATCTCCGGATGGATCTCAGGTAACCAAACCTTCTGTGGGCAAGTCCTCAAAGGGCAAATCTCCTTCAAAGCATCGAGAGGCTCTTAGTTTTGAGGACCCTGCCCCAGCCAAACAGCCCCGGCGGGAAGCTCTGCCTTCCAAAACGCCAATTCAGGGGCTACAGGTTGACATCGATGGCACGGCCTCGACAGATCACCTGTTGGACTGCTCTGGGGTACCGGCCCATACCGGTACCGACATCCAGGCAGCCGTGGCGTCTATGGACAATACTGTCCAATCCATGCAGCAGGCCGTCATGGCTTTCATTAAAGCTGCAACGCCATCGGTACCGCTTCCAGCGGTTCCGGGCCCGGTTCCGGTATCGTCCGCCATGCCGGAACCCAGGCCTTCCTCTTCTAAACGCAAATCGGTACCGTATGGGCTTTCGCTCCATACCGCTTCCATACCCGGTACGCCCGATGTCGATACCGATCGGTATGCGTATCGTGCGTTGGAGGAAACTAGAGAATACACCGATTCCTCTGAGGATTTTGGCTCCTCTGATGAGTCTGCAGAGCTCTCCCTTGACCTTCCTGAGGAACCTTCTTCTCCAAAAAGGAGAATGTCTCCTCCAGAGGATTTGTCCTTTCAGGACTTTATTTTAGAAATGGCTAAAGGCCTTTCTATCACTACCTCCTCTGAAAGGGAACCAAGGTCAAAAAGATTGGATATTTTAGGATACTCTAAGTCTCCTAAAGAAGCAGTTACCCTGCCTATCCATGAAATCCTTCAGGAACAATTGATGGATTTCTGGGAGAACCCTTTAACTCTGTCTCCTTATTCCCGTAGGTTGGACACCATGTATCGGGTCCCTCCTTCTCCTGGTTTTCAGAAAACTCAATTGCCTCACAACTCCATTGTGGTAAAGTCTGCAATGAAAAAGATCAAGAGTACTAAAAGGCACTCTTCTACACCTCCAGGAAGGGAATGTAAGACACTGGACTCTTTTGGTAGGAAAATCTTCCAGGCTAGTATGCTTATAGCCAGGATTAATTCCTACAGCCTCTATATGGGCATGTTCCTAGGGGAACTTGCCAAGAAAGTGCGGCATTTTGCCCCCTTTATCCCTGAGGATAAACAGGAGGACTTCCTTTCTGTAGTGAAACAACTTTCAGATGTTTCTAAGTTCTCCAACAGAGCTGCCTTTGATTCCTTCGAGGGAGCCAGCAGAGCTTCTGGCATTGCTATTGCAGCCAGACGTCTGGCTTGGCTCCAGGCTTCTGATCTGGAACCCTGGGTTCTAGATGGCTTACGGAATCTGCCCTGTACAGGTGAGAACTTATTCGGTGCAGAGTGGCAAGTTAAAGCCACTCAAATGGACGCTGAAAATGCCACCTTAGAGAGACTTTCTAAGTCCACTTCTACTCCCACTAAGAAGAAGTCTTTCAAGAGGCCTTATTATAAGAAGGCCAGATATGCTTCCAATACTGGCCAGCAATCTTCTCAACCTCGTTTTGCGGCTAAACGTCAGCAAACGAAACAAGCAAGAGCAAAGCCTGCAGCAGCTACTGCAGCTCAACAGGCTCCACCCCCTCAGGGGTTTTGACTTGCCCCTAGAGAACTTGCCATTCCTGGTTCTGGACCAACCAGCACCTCTCACCATACCTGGAAGGTTAGCTCACTTTGCTCCCAGATGGGAACAAATCACAACAGAGCAATGGACCCTCTCTATCATCCGAGAGGGTTACAAACTTCATTTCTCCAACCTTCCTCCTCATCACATGGTGAGACCCTTCAATTCTCCATCTCCTCTCCTAGCCCTGTTGGGTCGGGAGATCTCTTCTCTGCTTGCCCAAGGGGCCATAGAAGAGGTTCCTCTTCATCAACAAGGGTCAGGTTTCTACTCCCCCTATTTTCTCATTCCAAAGAAGACAGGGGGATTCAGACCAATCCTAGATCTGAGAGAATTGAACAAATTTCTGTACAAGGAGAAATTCAAAATGCTCTCTTTGGGCATTCTCCTTCCATACCTTCAGAGTCAGGACTGGCTTTGTTCTCTAGACCTGCAGGATGCGTATACACATCTACTCATCCATCCATCCCACAGAAAATATCTTCGCTTTCTGTTCAGGGGAAGTCATTACCAATACAGAGTACTTCCCTTCGGTCTCGCCTCTGCCCCAAGAGTCTTTACCAAATGCATGGCAGTCGTAGCCGCATTTCTCAGAAGCATGGGGATTTTCGTATTCCCATATCTGGACGACTGGCTCATTCGAGCTCCAACTCAGTCGCAGGCCCAGATTTCCCTAGACCGCACAAGGAGCCTTCTGCAGTATCTGGGACTGGTGGTAAACCTTCCCAAGTCTCAACTCAGCCCTACTCAGTCTCTAGAATTCATAGGGGCCCAGTTGGACACCACCACTGCAAGAGCCTACCTTCCACTGGTTCGGGGTCAGCGTCTGCTGAGCTTGGCCTCCCAAGCCCAGTCCAGTACTCACTTGACAGCCAGGGAAATGCTACGCCTCCTGGGCCATATGGCCTCCACAGTACATGTGGTGCCCTATGCTCGTCTTCATATGAGAGCAGCTCAATGGACCCTGGCCACCCAGTGGACTCAGGCGTCAGGAGCACTCTCAGACCAAATACAAACCTCAAACCGTCTGTCTTGGTCCCTCCATTGGTGGATATCCACCAAGAATCTGTTGTTGGGGGCTCCCTTTCAGCCCTTGCTACCCCAAGCAACCCTCACAACAGATGCCTCCCAATTGGGGTGGGGAGCCCATCTGCTAACTCTCTCCACTCAGGGCACTTGGTCTCCACGGGAGGCCACCCTTCATATCAACCTCCTGGAACTGCGAGCAATTTACCTTGCCCTCAAGGTCTTCTATACCCTCCTTGCCAACCTGACTGTCCTGGTTCAGACAGACAATCAGGTGGCCATGTTTTACATAAACAAACAAGGAGGGACGGGCTCTCTGTCGCTTTGCAACGAAGCTCTCAGATTATGGGCCTTCGCCAGAGAGCACCAAATTCATCTGCTAGCAGTGTATCTTCCAGGAGTTCAAAACTCTCGAGCAGACAGGCTCAGTCGAGTTCTGCTGCCACACGAGTGGTCCCTACACGTGGACCTGATAAGCAGAATCTTTCAGGAATGGGGGACCCCGGACATAGACCTCTTTGCAAGTCCGTGGAATGCCAAACTTCCCCGGTTCTGTTCCAGGACTCCGTGTCAGGAAGCTCAGGCCACGGACGCCTTTCTCCTCCATTGGGGTCAGGCGTTCCTATATGCCTTTCCACCCATTCCGCTGATTCCCAAGACTCTGTTCAAACTCCAGAGAGATCACGGCTCTATGATCCTCATAGCTCCACGCTGGCCACGCCAAGTGTGGTTCCCTCTGCTTCTACAGCTCTCCCAGGGATCCTCCCTGGACTTAGGAGCTGCACCAGACCTTCTGTCTCAGGAGGAGGGGACTTTGTGGCACCCAAACCCCAAATCCCTACATCTCCGAGCTTGGTTACTGAAGGCTTAAGTCTTCAAGACTTTAATCTTTCTCAACCTGTGAAAGATATCCTTCATGCCTCTAGGAAACCTTCCACGAGGCGGTCTTATGCTTTCAAATGGAAACGTTTTTCCATTTGGTGTGCTCAGCAGGGCCTTGACCCTCTGGCACTTCCTTTGAATTCCCTCTTAGACTATCTCCTGCATCTTTCCAATGCAGGCCTTAAGACAAATTCTGTAAGAGTCCATTTAAGTGCTATTTCAGCATCCCTGAAACCTATAAATGGACAACCTATCTCCTCTCATCCTCTTGTTGCAAGATTCATGAGAGGCCTGACTCTCACTAAACCTCCCATCAGACCCCCCCCCGGTCGCATGGGATTTGAATCTAGTGCTTGGTCAGCTTATGAAGCCACCTTTTGAGCCGTTATTTTCTACCTCCTTGAAATTTCTTTCCTGGAAGGTACTATTCCTAACTGCAGGCTCTAGTGGCTAATCCACCTTATACAAGATTTCATCATGACAAGGTGGTCCTTAGGACGAATCCCCACTTTATGCCCAAAGTGGTCTCGCCTTTTCATCTTAATCAAGAGGTATATCTACCGGTCTTTTTTCCGGCTCCTCATGCATCCAGTGCAGAGAGGAACCTTCATACTCTGGATTGTAAAAGAGCTCTAGCCTTTTACCTTAATAGGACTCAGCCACATCGAAAGTCTTCTCAACTTTTCGTGGCTTTTGATCCTTCACATTTGGGACTTCCAGTCTCCAAGCGTACACTTTCCAATTGGATTGCTCAGTGTATTTCCTTTGCTTACCAGAGTAAAAACATTTCTCTGGAAGGCCATGTCACAGCTCACAATGTGAGAGCCATGGCAACTTCTATGGCTCATCTGCACTCTGTTTCCATTGATCAGATCTGTCGAGCCGCTACCTGGGCCTCGGTTCATACCTTTACAGCCCATTACTGTTTGGACAAGGACTCCCGCCGGGATGCCTTGTTTGGCCAGGCTGTCCTCAAACACCTGTTCCATTCTTAGACAACTCCTGCCCACCTTCCCAGGATGGATGCCTGAGATCCATACGAAGATGGCGAACCCTTGGAGGGGGATCTCCCAGGCATCTCAGCTAGGGAGTCCCCATATGTGAGGACTTATTCCTGCTTGTTCCTGGAGATAGCACAGTTACTTACCTGTAACAGGTGATCTCTGGGAACAGCAGGAATTAGTCCTCACAACCCACCCACCTCCCCTAGGAGTTGTATCTTCTATCTATCTGTCTTCCTGTCCTCTCTCTATTGTCTCAGCTATAAACTCGAAACTGAGGAGAGCTGTTCAGGAAGGCGGGAAGGCAGCGCGCATGTGCAGTGGGAGGTCCCAAAAGCTTCCATTCTAGGAAGCTGGGGAGCTTTCCCGCGCAGGCTCCGTCGGTTCCGACGTACCCATATGTGAGGACTAATTCCTGCTGTTCCCAGAGATCACCTGTTACAGGTAAGTAACTGTGCTTTTCCCCCCCCCCCCCCAACCACACTCAAAAGCTATACAACAGACATGGTTATCAAGGAAAAACAGTTGAAAGACAATCAACACTTAGCAAACTATAGCACTGAACTCAGCAACATTAGGAAACAACAACCCGAGCAGTGTATTGCTCCCAAGTCTCACTAGAGTTGTCGATCAGCCACATCAAGCAGCCGCAGCCTCGGCTCAGTGTGCTTGGCCCAGCAGACCCTCACAGCAGCAGTCCATGCCTCATGCAGGCCCAGTTGCTCAGGGTAGTCACTCATCTACCTGCGTATTCCCCGAGAGTCCCTCCAGAAAGTGCTGCGCCGCTGACATAGATTCAAAAACAAAGTTCTTGCCTCGGGACGTTACTCTCAGCGTCGCAGGGAAAGCCAGAGTAAACCGCACCTGTTTCTTGAAGAGGGCCGTACAAATAGATGAAAACTCCTTCCGTTTTTGTGCAACGGCAGCCGAGTAGTCTTGAAAGATCAGTAATTTATGGTTCTCCAACTGCAGATCCCTCTGGCTGCGGAAAGCTTGCATAATCAACACCTTATGCTGGAAATTCAACAATCTCATAATGACCACTCGGGGCTTCTGCTGCTCTGCGGTCACCGGGCCAATCCGATGGGCACGTTCAATATCCAGTTTCCCCTCCAACACGGTAAGGCCCAAGGTTTTTGGCAGCCATTCACTAAGCAGCTTCATAAGGCCAGTGCCCGAGTAGGATTCAGGGATGCCTAGCACTCTTAAATTGTTCCGTCTGGACCTGTTCTCCAGGTCATCCACTTTGGCCTGTAAAGCGGCAATGTGCGTGCGCTGTAGTTTCCATTCCCGGTCACGCCGCCCCTCTTCGTCCTCAATGGCCGAGACACGTTGTTCCACCTCATCAACTCTCTTCCCCATATCGGTCAGAGACTCACCCAGGGATTCCAACTTCTGCAGCATAAGGTCAAATTTCGGCTCTAGAAATTTGGCTACGTCCCTGGCCAGGTCCTCGGCATGGGAGTCTGCACTCTCCAAACTCTCTACCCCAGGCGACGCTGGCTGTGGCGGCGTGGACGCACAGGCCCCAGGCCAAGTAGGCTTGTCCTTTTCTTTTCTCGAGGTCCCCGCCGTCGAGCCGTCCACCCGAGCGCTCCGTTTCATGTCGGTCAACAGCTCTCCGCCTCCCGGTACAGGTAATATGGTTGGGAGAGGGCACTTAGCGCTTAATCAGCCAGTATTTTCAGTGCGGCCCCGGAGCGAGCAGAGACCCGACCTGCTCACTCACGCATCACGTGGGATCTCCCAAATGTCTTCTTTTCTTTTTTAAATAGAAACCTCTGCACCTTAGGTAGTGCATCAAGGACAAGGAAGACTGTTGGCTGCTTTGCATCAATATGAAGGGTTCAGTAGCAATAACAAGGTGCAAGGTTTTCAGTCACCAGCTTGCCTGTGCTGACTGGAACGTTAATGCTGGCATCTTGG
Source organism: Ichthyophis bannanicus (assembly GCA_033557465.1). Taxonomy (NCBI): domain Eukaryota; kingdom Metazoa; phylum Chordata; class Amphibia; order Gymnophiona; family Ichthyophiidae; genus Ichthyophis; species Ichthyophis bannanicus. The sequence goes on from CM066031.1 coordinate 978,894,023, forward strand.
TGTCAGTGGGCCATGGGGGGGGTTGGAAAGCAGAAATCCTTTCCAGCTTGGCTGTTCACTTCTGGCCATAGTTTGTTAAATGGTGCTGCACCCAATAGTGTAGGAGAGATTTGAAGGAGGAGGGTGAGAGCAAGCAAGAAATGGGGATTTTGAAAGCAGAGAGGCAGGGCATTGCAATAGAAACTAAAGCTGCTGGAGGGGCTGCCACAGTAGCAGCTGCAGCCACCAACTTATTTTCCTCCTTGGGCCTGACTGCACCACCCCCATCACAGCATGCTTGGGTCCAACCAGCACAAACAGATTTGGGGTCTGGATTATAACATTATTTATTTATCAATGCTTATATGCTGCTTTTCACCGGGTCAAAGCGGTGTACTACATTCAGGTATGGTATATATTTCCCTTGCCCCCGAAAGGCTCACAATCCTATGTTTTTTGCACCTGAGGCAACAGAGGGTTACATGGCTTGTTCAAGGCCACAAGGAGTGCCTGTGGGACTAGAAATCCCAGTCCCTCCGGCCTGAAGTTGCTATCCTCCAGCGCCATTCTTGTTTATCCCCCAGCGCCATTCTTGTTTATCCCCCTGTGTAACTTTCAAGCCACCTGATTTCATTCAAATTTCTGCTACAGACTGGTGGGCACTCTGTAGATCCTGGCTAGAACTTTTCAAATGTCCTTAATGCTTCAGACACCTAAGGCTTTAAACATCTTGCTTCCCAGTGGGAAATGGGCCAGTCCATTTGAGCTGAAATCTTAAGGATCTCAGGGCACCACATCATGTTACAGAGCATGTTTTAAGCTGTCCTCCCAGTGGGTTAGTATCTGATCATCAGCTGTTTGATTCATTGCTGCCACCTCCTTGGTTACTTTCCAGTGTTGATTGAGGTGGTGCCGTGCTGATGGTCATCGGATATCTGACTCCTGCTTCTGAAATATAGATCCATCTTGAGCCCTGAACCAGTTGATTTTAGTGGCTACTGTTTCCAGTAGTTTGTTTCCCGCTCAAAATAATGCTGTAGGCTATATATATCTTTTATTTTATTTTATTGTTTGTATTTATTTAAATAAAATGGTACTTTGCTCTTAATTTTATCTAGAAACGTAGAAGCATAATAGCGGATAAAGTCTATACAGCATATCCAGTATGTGCATCTGTGCCACCTACTCATTTCTATAATCCCTTTGCCTCAGATATCCTTAATGCTTGTCCCATGCTTTCTTGAATTCAAATACAGTCTGTCTCCACCACCTCATTGAGAGGCTCTTCCACACAACCACCACTCTTTCCATAAAGAAATACTTCCTCTGACTACTCCTGAGTCTACCCTCCTTCACTTTCGTTCTGTGCTCCCCCGTTCCAGAGCTTCCTTTCAGTTGAAAGAGGCTCTCCTGTGCATTTATGCTACAGAAGTATTTCAATGTCTCTATCATATCTCTCATCTCCTACCTTTCTTCCAAAATGTATGTTTTGTGATTTTTTTGTTCCAAGTTTATCCCCCATATGTTTTATGAAATAAACCACTAATCATTTTGGTAACTGCTCTGTGGACTGACTACATCCTGTTTATATCCTTTTGAAGGTGTGGTCTGTAGAATTGCAGACAGTACTTCAAATGAGATCTCACTAGAGACTTATACAGAGGCACTATTGTCATCTTTTTTTCCTGCTGGCCATTCCTCAACCTATGCATCCAAGTCTCCTGGCTTTTGCTAACACCTTATCTATCTGTTTAGCCTCCTCAAGATCATCAGATACGATCACCCCCAGGCTCTTCTTTCATGCACAGAAGTCAATCGCCTCCAATGCCATACCAATCCCTGGTTTTTTTTGCAGACCAAATGCATGACCCTGCATTTTGGTAGTATTAACTCTGAGCTCTCACACATTAGAGTATTCTGTGGGTTTTGCTAGATATTTCCTCATGTTTTCCACACATTCCAGGATGTCTACTCTATTGCAGATTTTGGCATCGGTTGCAAAAAAAGGGCAAATACAGAGTGGAACAAACCAGGCATACAGCTCCAAAGAACACAATTAGTAAAATTTCATTGATGACCAACATGGCTGTGTTTCATCAAATTGCATGTGTCTCGGATCAATATCTATTGCAGCGATCTTTATAAGAACTGCAATCAATATATGCATTTAACAGCAATTCCAACGCTCAGGATGTGGTTTCCAGAGTTGAGAAGTGTAATGCTTTCAGGTGTTAAAACTTAGTTCCTGATCGCACCTCCAGTCTAGTCCCGGAATTCTTGGGTTGTCAACCTCTACCAGCAGCTTTGGAGACTGAGAAACTTTAGAGCTGTGATGTCACTGGCATATAAACGCTGGCACCACCTCCTTTCCTCAGTTTTCAGTCTCCAAAGCAGCTGGAGAGGTGTGAGCCCAGGGATTTCAGGGCTCACTTGAGGAACAATTAGGCAGATTTTTTTTTTTTTAGAAGCAAAAAAAAAAAAAACCGAGTAGAACGGGGGTCCGTGGTTATTTCGGTTTAATTGGCTGAGTCTGGGCAATTGTTAGTGCTGCTGTGTCTCTTGTCAGGGGCTACCTTGAGGTTCCTTTCTCCTCTTCCCTTTATCTGCTAGTATTTCTTTTGGGGGGAAGAATTGGGAGCCGGCGGGATACTTCTGCGCTGAGCGGGGGGGTAGGCCCGCGCTTCAGTCCCTGGCCCTCACATCGGATGTCAGTTTTCACCACCGGGCAGGACTCAGCGCGCAGAAGCTCTGCCTGATAGCGCTTGAGCCGCCCTTTCTATTCCCGGCACGCTTGAGGCAGGATCGCTGGGCCCGCGTGTCAGCGATACTGAGGCTCCGTGGGGCAGGAGCACTCAGATCGCGGGGATTTGGCATTTTTTGGTGGTGAACGGAGGCCTGCAAGGTAGGCGATTTAGAGCGCGGCTTCAGCCTGACAGAAGGAGTCGGGCCGCGCTGCGTGCACTCTGCACGGGAAATCCAGCGGGGGGGGGGGGTCTGTTGCCTTTCCTGCAGCCCATTGCAACGTTGAAGAACCGCGGATTGCACTGTTTTTTTTCTCCTTTGGTGCTGGGGAGGCAGTCTCTTTAGGTTATTCTTATAATATAAAAAATAAAAAAATAAATAACTTCACCGGGAAATCCTTTTTCCTTCTGGCTCATAGCAGCATGCCAACCAAGCAGCTCTGCTTACTCTGTGGGGTTAGACGGAGCTCACTTACTCCTGAAGGGTCTGTAAGGGCTGTAGCCTTGAGGCTGGTATGGGTGACCTGCCTGCTGAGGGGGGAACAGAGGGTAAGGAGAACTCCATGGAAGGGGGAGATCCGGTTCCTCTGCCCCCTCCCGAGTCGGGGGTCACTGCGGGGACTGGTCAAGATTCCTTGCAAGCAAAGCTGCCGGTATCAGGAGGCTTGGCGGCTATTTTTTCCACGGATTTTTTATCTTTGATTCATAGGGCCTTGGGCTCTTCCCAGGAGGCCCCAATAGCGGGATCTTCAGGAGAGTGCTTCAGGGGTAAGCGGTCCAGTTCTCCAGGTCTCGGGGACAGCTCTAGCACTGTGGCAAAGAGGGCCTGTTTGGACAGGGAGAGATTAGAGCAGTCTGTGCTGTCCGAGGATTTGTGCACAGACGTAGCGGACCTTGAAGAGGGCCTAGAGGAGGACTTGGAGGAAGGTGAGATTAAGGATCAGGAGGATCAAGCCAGAGTGGTCAGTCTTCCGTAGAGAGGAGCTACCAGTTCTCATTTCAGAGTCCCTTAAGACCCTAAATATGCCCATAGGGCCTGCAGAGGATGCCACCCTGGAGGATCCCTTGCTGCAGGCCTTCCGGAAGTCTCAGAAGGCGTTCCCAGTGCATAGGGTGTTTAAAGAAATGATTCAGGAAGAGTGGGATATGCCCTAGGCGGTGCTTAAGGGCTCCAGAGTGATGTCGAGACTTTACCCGCTGATGGATCAGGACCGGGATCTTTTTAAGGCTCCGAAGGTGGATGCGGCGGTTTCTGCGGTGACTAAGAAAACCACCATTCCGGTGGAGGGGTCCGCGGCGCTTAAGGATGCGCAGGACCGTAAGCTGGAAACTTTGCTGAAGCAGGTTTTTGAGGCGAATGCGTTGTCGTTGCAGGCGTCTATTTGGGGGCTTGGGTGGCTAGAGCCTGTTTGCGATGGGCGCAGCGGATTCAAGGTGAGAGCTCGGTGAAGGAGACCGAGGAGGCGTCCCCGTTGGAGTCCAGTGCAGCGTATTTAGCCGATCTTCATTATGATCTCATCCGAGGGTTGGCTAAGAGTATGGCCTCGGTAGTAGCGGGTCGCAGATGTCTCTGGCTCCAGAATTGGGCGGCAGACGGTTCTTCTAAGGCTAGGTTGAGTAAGCTGCCGTTCCGGGGCAAGCTTCTGTTTGGAGAGAATTTGAAGAAGTTGGTGAAGGATTTAGGAGAGTCCAAGGGGGGTCGGCTGCCGGAGGATAAGCAAAAGCAGCCTCGTTCTGGACTCGGTTTTCGGGGGCAGCAGCATGATTTTCATCGTTTTCGGAACACACGGTTTGGTCAGGGGCAGCGAGGGCGTTTCCCTACTCGGAGCCCGGGGTTTCGGGGGGCGAGCAGAGGTTTCTCTCAGACGTCCTCTTCCTCTTCCTTCAAAAAGTCACAATGAAGTCAGGCGGACCCAGGAGGGGTTGGTTCCCATGGGGAGTCGTTTGCGGGAGTTTTACCCTGCCTGGGTCCAGCTCACGTCCGATCAATGGGTGTTGGAGGTGTTTTGCGACGGTTACGTGTTGAAGTTGCAGCGACCAGTATCCGAGGCATTCGTGCAGTCTCCGTGCAGAACCCTCACGAAGCGCGGGGCGGTACGGGACACCGTTTGTCGCCTGCTGGCGCTCAAGGCGATTGTTCCGGTTCCACCCGACCAATTAGGAGACGGTCGATACTCCATTTATTTTGTGGTTCTGAAGAAAGAGGGGACGTGGCGTCCCATTCTAGATTTGAAAAGGGTGAATCGCTGTCTCCGCGTCTCCCACTTTCGGTCAGTGATAGTAGCAGTGCGACAGGGCGAGTTTTTGACGTCTTTGGACCTGTCGGAAGCGTACCTTCATATTCCGATCCGGCAGGAGCATCAGAAGTTCCTCAGATTTGCGGTTCCGATGGGTCATTTTCAGTTTCAGGCACTGCCCTTTGGCCTGGCAACTGCACCACGGACCTTTATCAAGGTGATGGTGGTGGTCGCAGCGGCCTTGCGAAAGGACGGTGCACCCGTATCTGGACGATTGGTTGATCAGGGCGAAGTCACGAGAGGAGAGTGTCTCGGCCACGGCCAAGGTGTTGGCGCTGCTGCAGCGCTTAGGTTGGGTGGTGAATGCGGCAAAGAGCAAGTTGCAGCAGACTCAACAGTTGGAGTATCTGGGAGCTCGTTTCGACACGGAGCTCGGCCAGGTTTTCCTCCCACGGCAGCGGAGATTGGCGCTCCAGCGGTTGATAGTTCGTTTTCTCGGCGTGCAGAGGCCTACCGCCTGGGAGTACCTGCAGGTGTTGTGGACCATGGCGGCGACGCTGGAATTGGTACCGTGGGCGAGGGCCCGTATGCGCCCGTTGCAGAGAGCGTTGTTGCGGCGCTGGTCCAACATTATCCCCTTTCATTCTACCACTAATTAACCTCTCACTAAATCAAGGCTACCTCCCGCCCATACTAAAACATGCACAAATCAGACCCATATTAAAAAACAATACTCTGGACAAAACCTCACCGAATTCATATAGACCCATTTCTAGTATACCTTTTATGGCCAAACTTATAGAAAAAGTAGTTCAAACACAAACACAGGAACACATTGACACATCAGCTCCCCTTGATGACCAACAATATGGCTTTCGCCCTGGCCATGGGGTAGACACACTTTTAACTGTTCTCCTAGACACACTAGTAAGAGGAATAGACAGCCCTAAAAACGCATTCCTACTACTTTTTCTAGACATTTCTGCAGCATTTGACAGTGTTCACCATACACTAATGCTCAATAGGCTCAAACAAATAGGTGCCAACTCAATAGTTCTTAAATGGTTCACATCGTATCTATCCAACAGAACCCAAACTGTCAGGATCAACACTCAAACCTCCAACACATACAAACAGGAAATAGGCCTTCCCCAAGGATCTGCCCTCTCTGCACTCCTATTTAATATATATATACAACCAATTTGCAACATCTTTAAAAAATTCAAAATCCATTATCACATATACGCAGACGACATCATGTTATACATTCCTTTCACAATCCCTACACTTCCACTTCAACTATTAACAGATTGTTTCAAGGAACTAACAACTTGGCTAGAAGACCACAACCTTTTTATTAACCATTCCAAAACTGACATACTGATTGTAACAAAAAACAAAGCCTACACCCCCCCTACCCACATTACACTTCAGAAACATGACATCCACATAAAAAACGAAATAAAATACCTAGGGGTGATACTAGATACACACCTTAGTATGAACATCCACATAAGAAATACAACCAAGAAAATATACTTTAAACTCAAAGTATTAAAACAATTACGCCCTCTAGTACACCTGCAAGACTTCCTGAGCATCATTCAAGCCATTATCACACCACATTTTGACTTCGCCAACCTCTCTCTACTAGGCACAACTAACCAAAACATCAAAAGGCTCCAATTGGCCCAAAACGCTGCAGCCAGAACTATAATGAAGGTACACCCTTTTGAACACATATCACCTTATCTAGCCAAACTACACTGGCTCCCTATCCAATGTAGAATAAACTATAAATTAATAATAACCACCTTTAAAGCATTAAATAACACTGCCCCAGCTACCCTAAATAAACTAATCACTAAAGACACAGCCCATTCCGCATATAGAAGAGGCAACGCTAATAAATTAAGGATTCCGAAAGAATTCACAAAGACCAAAAAAACAACCAATAAAAAAGCATTCTCCCATGCTGCACCTATACTCTGGAACTCACTACCAGACAATATCAGAGCCTTAACTGACCTTAAAGACCTACGAAAAACAATAAAAACTCACCTCTTTATCTCCCACTACGGTCCACTGGCAAACTCCCAACACCAAAATGAAAAGGGATAATTTATATAACGCATAGAAACTAACACTGCAATTGCCTTATGATATTATGACCTTTAACACTGTCCACGATGTTTTGTATCTACCATCACTGATGAACTCATTTCTGCTAACTGTATATAGTTTAATGTACATAGTTCTCTAAAGTTCAAAAGTTCAATTGTTAATGTACATAATTCAGGCAATGTTCAATGTAAAAACAGAAGTGTCTTTCTGTCCCCTTAACTGTTATATGTAAACCGCACCTGATCACCGGAAGGTTGCGGTATATAAAAGTTTGTTAAAATAAATAAATCAGCGGGATGCTTTGTCCCACAGATTGGTTTGCCCCCCTCAGACTCGGCGAGCCCTGCAGTGGTGGTTGGCTCCAGGGAACCTAGAGAAGGGCGTAGCGTTGGAAGTGCCGGAGTGGGTTCCTCTTACAACGGATGCCAGCTTGCAGGGCTGGGGAGCCCACTGCCAAGGCCAGATAGCGCAAGGCGTGTGGTCAGTGCAGGAAAAGACTTGGTCCATCAACAGGTTGGAGTTGAGAGTGGTGGTCTTGGCCTTGCAGGAATTTCGTCCGGTTCTCGTCGGGAAGGCGGTTCGGGTATTCTCGGACAACGCGACAGCGGTAGCTTATGTGAATCGTCAGGGAGGCACCAGCAGGGTGGTGCTAGAGACTGAAGCAGATGGATTGTTCGAGTGGGCCGAACGGAATCTGGTGGCCATGTCGGCAGTGCACGTCGCGGGGGTGGACAATGTGCAGACCGATTTCTTGAGTCGCGTAAAGGTGGATCCGGGGGGGTGGTCTCGTCATCCGGAGGTATTCCAATTGCTAGTGCATCGCTGGGGGAAGCCGGTCATGGATCTCATGGCGACGTTTCGCTCAGCGCAGGTCAACCGGTTCTTCAGCAGGAGAAGAGAAAGAATGTCCGAAGGACTGGATGCGCTGGTGCAGGAGTGGCCACGGGACGAGCTTCTGTATGTTTTTCCTCCGTGGGTGTTGATCGGGAGAGTGCTTCAACGCGTCAAGCTTCACAGGGGGACAGTGATTCTCGTGGCTCCCGATTGGCCGCGACATCTGTGGTACGCGGATCTGGTGCGGCTCGTGGTGGAGGGGCCCTGGCGGCTTCCGGTTCGACGGGATCCCCTAATTCAAGGGCCCCTGTGCATGCCTCAGGTGGTTCGGTTCTCGCTTACGGCCTGGCTATTGAGAGGGCTCGGTTGAGAGCGAAGGGTTATTCGGCGGCAGTGGTGGCGACCCTGCTGCAGGCGAGGCGGCGGTTGACGTCTCTGGCGTATGTTAGAGTATGGCGAATCTTTGAGGCGTGGTGTGCGGAAAAGCATTTTCTTCCTTTTCGGGCATCCGTGCCTCATGTGCTGGCTTTCTTGCAGGATGGTTTTCAGAAGGGTTTGGCGGCGGCGTCATTGAAGGTTCAATTGGCGGCTTTGTCCTGTTACCGAGGTAAGGTGTGTGGCAGTTCCATGGGTAGCCATGCGGATGTGAAGCGTTTTTTTGCGAGCCGTAGGATTGTTGCGGCCTCCCTGCCGGAGGGTAGTTCCGTCCTGGGATCTTCCTTTGGTTTTGGGAGTGTTGAGGAAGGTGCCATTTGAGCCTTTGGCGGCGGCGACCTTAAAGGACCTGACTCTGAAGGTGGTGTTCCTGGTGGCTATTGCGTCTGCGAGGCGGGTGTCGGAGTTGCAGGCGCTGTCCTGTAGGGAACCTTTTCTGTCCTTTTCTGCTACCAAGGTGGTGTTGCGGATGTTGTCTTCCTTCTTGCCTAAGGTAGTTTCGGGGTTTCATATGAACCAGGTTGTGTCTTTGCCGTTTTTTTCGTCCAAAAAGAGTCTTCCGGAGGCGGAACGCCTGCATCGCTTAGATGTTGAGCGGGCCTTACAGGCGTATTTGGATAGGACAGCTAGTTTTCGTAAGTCAGACAGGTTGTTTGTCCTCTTTGCAGGGGCTCGACGAGGTGAGGCGGTCTCTAAGGGTTCGATTGCTCGGTGGTTGAAGGAGGAGATAGCGTCAGCGTATCTTTTGCGGGGCCGCTTGGTGCCGGCAGGTTTGCGGGCTCACTCCACTAGAGCACAGGCTACCTCCTGGGCGGAGTATAGTCTGGTGCCGGTGGAGGAGATTTGTAGAGTGGCGACGTGGTCATCAACGCACTCCTTTGTGAAGCATTATTGTCTGGATGTGCAGGCAGAAAGAGATGTCTGTTTTGGTTCGGCGGTGCTTCAGGCTGGCCTAGCGGGTCCCTCCCGTTGATTGGTTTGCACTGCTCTGTTACATCCCAAGAATTCCGGGACTAGACTGGAGGTGCGATCAGGAAGGTTAAATTAGACTTACCTGCTAATTGTAGTTCCTGGAGCAGTCCAGTCTAGTCCCGGTTCCCGCCCGGGAAGTTGATGCTAGGGGCCTGAAGCTCGAGGACATTTACAGGTAAGCTTTCTCCGCTCCAGTAGTCCGGTATAGGCCGGTCAGTATTTTTGTCTGTGGGCTTGAGGGCCTGTCCCTGTAGGGAAGGGGAAGAAGAACCTCCTAGCATGACCGCTGTATAGTATTTATCCTGTAAATAGTTTTAAGGAAGGTTAGCTTTGTTGATTGTTTGTGCATTCTCTACTTACTTGTTGCTCTGGTGAGTCTGCTTTGTCAATAGGTTAACTGAGGAAAGGAGGTGGTGCCAGCGTTTATATGCCAGTGACATCACAGCTCTAAAGTTTCTCAGTCTCCAAAGCTGCTGGTAGAGGTTGACAACCCAAGAATTCCGGAACTACAATTAGCAGGTAAGTCTAATTTAACCTTTTTCTATACATGGTTACAATAGTCTGCTGCAGAAAACTTGTGTCATTGAGTATAACAGCAGGAATATAAGTAGAGGTTAGGTACTGCTGGGGATGAAGGAAAGATTCTGCAAGCTTGTCCAAGTCCACAGTAGATTCTGCATTCAGAGTATGAAGTCATTATTTGGAAGACAGTGTGGCCAGTTTGGGACTAAAATAGACCCAGGGGCTGAAGAATTCTATTCTCTGATGCAGAATCCTTCCTTCATTCCCAGCAGTGCCTAACCTCTATTTGTATATCTATACTGGAAGCAATGCATACAAATCTGAAATCCAACTGGCTGGGGGTGTCCTGAAGTGTTAAAAACCATTGTTTTTTAGTGATGTAATGATTTTAGATATGTATAAGATTCTATGGATTCATTTGAATAACTTTCTATCTCCAGGAACAAGCAGGAATGCAGTCTGCACATATGGGTGACGTCAACACCAGCAGAGCCAGTGCTGGAACGCTCCCCAGCGTCCAATTGGAAAGCCTTTGGGAGCAGTCCTCTGCACCTGCACATCTGCTTTCCTCCCTTCCCAACTCCTCTCCTCAGTTCTTCGTTTTCCATGAAGCCATCAGTCACTTTGTTTCTGTCACCGCTGAAAAACATTTCTAATTATGCTTTTGCCTTTCCGTCGATGCCGGTACTGCTGTTAACGACACCGGTCCCTTTTTGTTTTAATTTTCCAAAAAATGTTTTATTTTCCTTTACTTTTTCAGTGCAGTTCTCACTACCCCTTTAGGCCAGCTGGCCTACAAAGCCTTTTTCTATGAACACCATTCACTAGAAAGGCATGGCTAAACCACACAGTAGGCTTAAAAAGTGCTCAGTCACAATATCGGTCACAGACAGACATGATTGGTGCCTCAAATGTCTGGGGCCCGGGCATCAACCCAATGCCTGCTGCCTTTGTCAAAAAATGACCAAGAGAGGCCTACAAAATCGGACCAGGCTGTTTGGAACGTTATTTTCCTTGGACTCTTTCCATAGCTTCGACGTTGTCAAAGGCCTTCACTTCTTCCCATGGGTCACAGGTATCCCTGGTCCAAACATAAGGGTTAGTCCAAATCTTCGTTATCGGCATCGAAATCTGTTACAGTTACCCTACTAAAGTCCCATAAACATTGAGACTCCCCACAGGGAGCCTCTGCTGACCAGTCAGCCAAACAACCCCGTTGGGAGGCTTCATCCCCCAAAGCACTGATGGGGCTCCGGGATTCTCCTGAGGCATCAATCTCCGGAGAGCTACTAGTGTCGTGCTCTGGAACTGTGGTCCCGAGCCCCATTGATACTTCCACCCAGGCATCGACAATTTCACTAGAATAGTGTATGCTGATTATTGAAAGAAGTTTGACAGTACTCCTAGTGGCCTCGATACCAGTATCATTGAGTGCACCGGGAGTGCAATTGTTGCCACCTAGCCTCCAACCGGAGACACAACTGCCAGTAACGGAACCATCAGCATTGACACTGATGCCTCCCCTGGCACCCATCGATGCAAGGGTCTCCCAGCAGCCTCAGCCTGCTTAAACTATGCTAAACCTTGTCACCCACCTCCCAATAACTCATTTCTCTTTAACCCACTGTAACCCATGTAACTCATCGTTGAAAGGGAAACATTGTTGTAACCCATTCCCACTTATTTTTTGTTGACTGTTGACTGTTTTGACTGGTACAAAAACAGTATACCAAAACCGGTTAAATAAATAAACCGCTGGATTCAGAGGTATTGGAGTACCATGGTCGGCATAGACATCGAGCTTCATCCAAGTACCGTCAATACTTCGACTTCCTCCCAGACTCAGACTCTACCTCCTCTGACTCGGAGCAGGAATCAGTCGATTCCCAACACCTTCCCGATATCCTGTCGGACACATCACCACCTCTTGAACAGCGCCAAACCCCTCCAGAGGACATGTCCTTCCAGGACTTCATCGGGGATATGGCAAGGGGTCTGTCCAAGCAGCTACCCTGCTGATACATCGCATCCTTCAGGACCTGATGTTCCAGATGTGGGAGACCCACTCACAGTATCACCAACTAGTAAGAGACTCGATACATTGTATCGAGTGCCAGAGTCTCAGGTTTCTAGAAGCAACAACTTCCAAATCACTCACTAGTAGTGGAATCGGCGATACGCCATATTAAAAAGTTCCAAGCAGGTTGAGAGTCTAGAACACTCGATGCCTTTGCTCGACGCTGCTTCCAGGTATGCATATCAGCATCCTGCATCAACTCTTACATGCTCTATATGGGCATGTTCCTCAAAGACATCAACAGGGAATTGAATGCTTTTACTCCTTTTGATTCTAGATGACAAATGCAGTGCTTATCAAGCACTTGTATAACACAGCCAGAACATATCCAAATTCCTAACAAGAGAATTTTTTGATGCTTTTGAATCAACAAGCAGGGCATCCTCGATCTGCATCAGGGCTCGAAGGATGGCTTCGCTACAGACATCAGACCTGGAACAATGGGTCCAGGATAAGTTGGCCAACATTCCTTGTAGGGGGGGGGAAAGGCTGGAGAGAAAACAGAGGAGATAGACAGGTGATCTTGCGATGAAACGTCTCTCCAGAAAGACTGCTGATCCCTCCAGGAAGAAAGCCTTTACTAAAAGCCCTCTTCAAGTCCAAGCTCAAGACTCAACTCTTATGAGACCGCCTTGGATTCTTAATCTTCTCCCTTGTGTTTCAACTCATAAACCGCTCTGATCTAAAATAGAGCGGTATAGAAGAACTGTTAAATAAATAAAAAATAAAATATTGCCCTTATTCCTGTCGTATTATTTTGTCCTGTATGTTTGTCTTCTAGACTGTAAGCTCTTTGAGTAGGGACTGTCTTCTTCCTACCTCAGCCTGTAGTGCAGCCTCAACTTGTGCCTGTTTTTTTGACTTTCATTCAGAGCATTGCCAGTCTGCCACTGGTGGAACCTCAGCCAACACAGATAGCAGGCAAACTTTGCCTTTTTGCCCACAGGTGGCACCTCATCACAAAGGAGCAATGGACACTACAAATTGTTCAAAGAGGGTATTAACTTTTACTTCCAAACCTTGCCTCTCACCAGATTCAGAGACTAACACAAACTGCAGCCCCTGCAAAGTACTCTCCTCACCACAAAGGTGTCCTTGTTGGCACAGGATGCCATAGAAAGAGTTCTCCTGCAGAACATCGAAAGGGGTTTTACTCTCCTTACTTTCTAATCCTGAAGAAAACGGGGGTTCAGACCCATTTTAGATCACAGGGACCTCAACAAATTGTTGGTCAGAGAAACATTCAAAATGATTTTCTGGGAACTCTTCTACCATACCTCCAGATAAACTGTTGGCTCTGATCTCTCCACTTGAAAGAGGCCTACACGCACATATTGATCTACCCTCCACACAGACAGTATCTGAGCTTCATGAATCTGAGAAACTACCATCAGTATCGTATTCTCCCCTTTGGCCTCGCTTTCACCCAAGGTCTTTACGGAATGTTTGGCGGTGGTCTCTGCTTACCTATGTACCTTGGGAATATTAGTCTTCTTTTACTTAGATGATTGACTAATAAGAGGGGGGGGTCCCCTAAGGAAGTGATGAACGGCCTTCACTGCACCATAACGGTGCTACAACATCTGGGCTTCGTCATCAACTTCCAAAAGTCTCACTCCATTCAAAACCTCGAGTTTATAGGAGCATACTAGACACCATATAGGCCAAGGCCTTCCTGCCTCAAGACCAGTGCTCCCATCTTATCAAACTGGCAAGCGCCATGCAAAAACAAACCCAAGCAACGGCACAGCAAATGCTACGCCTCTTGGGTCGCATGGTCTCCACAGTCCACATCTTACCTCATGCTTGCTTGCACTTGCTTCCAGCACAGTGAACCACCACCTCTCAGTGGATGCAAGCAACTGGAAGTCTCCAAGACAAGATCTTCACCACTCCTCATCTCATTGCAGTGGTGGTGTCTACTCAAAAACCTGCTCTTCAGGTCATCTTTTTGGATGCTTCTACCTCAATGCACACTTACAACTGATGTGTCCAAGCTCGATTGGGGTGCTCATCTGAATGGGCTGACCACCCAAGGCCTGTGGACACCACAAAAATGTGCTCAGCAGATCCATCTCTTCGAGCTATGGGCTCTCACAAACCCACTTGGCTGGCCAGTGTTTCCTGGTCAGAACAGACAACCAGGTTGCAATGTTCTATGTGAACAGGCAGGAGGGGACAGGCTCATGTCCCCTCTGTGATGAAGCGACTGTTCTCTGGACCTTTGCTGTTGCTCACCTCATCCATCTTGTAGCGGTGTATCTCCCAGAAAAGCTCAATGTCCTTGCGGATAGGCTCAGCCGTATCCTCCATATGCATGAATGGATGCTGCATTGGGACATGGCTGCCTAAATCTCCCATATGTGGGGAACTCCACTCCTGGATCTCTTTGGAACTCCACAAAACATGCAGCTTCTGCACTTCTGCTCCAGATAAGCCCCAGACGCCTTCCTTCTCCACTGTGGGAAGGGATTGCTCTATGCATTCTCACCCATGCCCCTGATACCCAAAACGCTTTTCAAACTGCAGGCTGGAAGGAGCTCCATGATCCTCATAGCCCCCTTGCCAACCTTGGTTTCCTCTGCTTCTGTGTCTCGCACACTCTCAACCATTCCATCTCAGCTGTGCACCCGACCTCCTCTCACAGGATGATGAGACATTTCTCCATCCCAGTCCTCATTCCTTATGCCTTACGTCTTGGCTTCTGAAAGGGTAGCGCTTGCTGACCTTAATCTTCAGAAGACGTCATGGTCATCATCCTGGCTTCTCACAAGGATTCAACTCGTCGCTCGTATGCTTTCAAGTGGCGACAGTTTGCCTCCTGGTTTTCCCCCAGACATATCAACCCTTTTGTCTGCCCAGTGGAGCCCCTGCTCCAATATCTCCTGGACTAGTCCCTCTCACATTTATAAACTGTCAGTGCATCCGAGTACCATAGCTGCATCTCACAAGATTTTGGAAGGTCGTGCTATTTCCTCCCACCCTCTCGTGCCATGCTTCATGAAGGGTCTCTTGCTCTCAAAACCACCCTTTTAAGCCACCTCTGGTGGCCTGGGACCTCAGTGTGGTTTTAGCCCAACTTCTCAAACCACCCTTCGAACCTTCAACCACCACTTTGCTAAAGCTCCTCTCCTGGAAGGTCCTCTTCCTCATTGCTCTCATGTCAACTCACAGAATCGGTGAGCTCCAGGCCCTTGTGGTTGATCCTCCATACACTTGTTTCCACCATGACAAGGTCATTCTCTGTACACATCTACACTTCCTCCCGAAGGTGGTTTTCCCCATTTCATCTAAATCGATCCGTTATCTTACCAGTCTTTTTCCCCAGACCACACACGTCTCAAGAAGAAATAGCACTGCACACTCTGGATTGCAAGCAAGCGCTGGCTTATTACTTGGAAAGAACCAAGGATCACAGAACATCTTCCTAGCTTTTCATTTCCTTTGTTTCTAGTCTCCTCGGTCTCCCAGTGACCAAACACACACCTTATCCACATGAATAGCAGACTGTACCTTGTTTGCCTGTGCTCAAGCAGGACTCTCCCTAGAGGGATACTTAACTGCCAATAATATGAGGGTAATGGCAAACACAGTTGCCAATTTCTGTTCAGTCAGTATTCAGTAAATCTGTCGGGCAGCCACTTGGTCCTTAATACACACCTTCATGGCCCATTATTGTCTTGACAAGCCTCCCGCTGGGACGCTGCATTTGGCCAGGGTGTTCTCCAGCACCCATTTGGGACTTAGTATCAACTCCTACCCTCTGTCCCAGACTTCTCAGGATACCAGACCATCATTGCAGGACCATACCACATGAAACGGAGTCCGATGGCCCTCAACTGTTTCACTTTGTCCAGCCTTACCTTTAGTTAAGGAATAACTCCTCTCTCCCCCGTACCGGTCTGATTTCTTGGGAGCTAGTGAGTCCCCTATGTGAAGACTGCATTCCTGCTTGTTCCTAGAGATAGCATAGTTACTCACCTGTAATAGGTGATCTCCAGGAACAGCAGGAATCGGTCTTTGCAACCCGCTCTCCTCCCCTTGGAGTTGTAGGATATTCTCTTTTTTCCCCTACCTCTCAGCTACAAACTCAGCTGAGGAGAAGAAGGCAGATGTGCAGGTGCAGTGGATTGCTCCCAAAAGCTTTCCAATTGAATGCTGGGGACCGTTCCCATGCGCGCTCTGTCTGTGCTGACATCGCCCATATGCGAAGATTGATTTCTGCTGTTCCAAGAGATCGCCTGTTACAGATGAGTAACTATGCTTTGTAGTTGCCATGTAAATATTTTGTGTGTTTTGTTAGAACAGTATACAAAAGGTTTTAAAGAAATTGAACATTTTTTACTTCACTCCCTACTGTCTTGATCTTTGATATGAGATGGTGCTTTTAATTCCTTTGATTGCCAGCATGACACAACATCTTGTAATGTAAGAGGCATTGCGTTTATTTGAAAGCTTATGGCCACATGTCTAGATGTTACCACTACCTCAGAATATCAATTGTCTTTTTTTTTTTTTTTTTCCCTTCCTTTCATCTAAGATTCTTCTGGGGCCTACCACAGGGATGTCAGGAGGTATGCCTGGCACACTCTCTCCTCTCTCAGGAAAGCTGTGACTCAACATCCAAGCTTCAGAGACTGAGAATACCTTGGCTTGTACTGTGAATGGACCAACATTTGGAAGTCTCTGATATTTCCTCATATAAATTTTTTAATTTTAAACTTTGCATATTGACTGGTTTATGGTTTTTCCAACATCCTTAGCATTTAATCTTCATTGGACATGCTGGATATATCCAGAATGCTGACACCTATACTTTGTTGCTCTCCAGGTGTTCAAAAAAAAAAAAAAAGCTGGCACTTCTTGTCAGAAGACACTGATTTAAGGAGAGAGTCTGCATATAGAATCTGCATGTGTTTTACTAAAATACATCCGTTTCCTCCAGTTGGACCTCAAACAGATTGAAATTCAAAGCATTGCGTTTTGTTTTTTTTTTGTTGTTTTTTTTTTAAATCTGGTATTAAACTATTGAAAGGGAAACATTGTTGTGGATTATTTGCTTCTCTGTCTTTGAGGTAGTTTACATGTAAGCAATAACAAAACACAGATAGGTTCTACAGGCTGAATATTCCTTATCTGAACTTCCGAAATCTGAAATGCTTCAAAATCCAAAACCTTTTGAGCACTGACGTGAGATATTGAACTATTGGAAAGCAAAAGGTGTCGTTGTACACAAACTTTGTTTCCTCTTTGTCTCTCCGGGCCATTCCAGGAACATTAGGGTTGTCGACCTTCTCCAGCAGCTGAGGACTGAACTCTGAAGTTTTGTTGACATGCTATCCGGCTCCCCCTGCTGGCAGAACCTCAGTCTTTCAGTCCTCAGCAGCTGGAAGGGACATAAAGCTGACTGGCTCCCGGAGAAATGAAAAGAAATTTTAGGCTGGAGGCTAGTTTGTTGGTTTTTCAATTCTGCAGGGAGAGAATGAGAAGGACTCAAGCAGGGCTCTTCTCCACAGACACGGAGATCATTTGATTTTACAGTTAAGGCAGCCAGTTTTGGCACGGAGCAGTGGAGGCCTCCTGTTCCCGGGTGAGGGTGGAGAGAGGTGCTGGGAGCCCCAGAGACCATCATACTGCCTCCGGAGGCAAGTACACTCTACCGCTAGCAGCACGAGTGAGTGACTTGAAAAGGAAAATATAGCGGTTTAGCGGGCAGTGTGTCAGGTACGTCAAACCGGACGGCTGAGGTCAGTCAGATCGCGGGGTGATTTCATGCGGCGCTATTCGCTAGCGTTACTAAGGACACGCATGCTGCCAGGCCTGACGAGATTCTGTAGCTGTCGACGGGGGCCCTTTGTACCGGGGTTTTTGTCGGCGTTTTCTACCAGGAGTTGAATTCGACGCATTAGGGTCACGGCAGCATGGAGAGCAAGCCAGAATCCGGCGATCCGTTAGGGGGCCTTCAGAGCGGCATGGAAATGGCGGGAACGGCAGCCATTTTAGATAGATCTCCCGTTCTGGGGTCTGTGAAGGAAAAGCCTGCAAAGAAAAAGTCTAAGTCAAAGAAGCCAGTTCAGGTGGAGGAAGCTCCCTCACATTCGTTGTCTGCAGCACAGGGGGGGCTTGGAGTCTGTTTTTTCAGCAGACTTTATTTTGGCTTTACATCAAGCTTATTGTTTAAAGTGGCAACAAGTTCAGGGCAAGGACCCTGCCCTCCCAGAACCCAGACAAAGAAGTCTCCCTGTTGGACCCGGGGGAAGGGCCTTCCAAATCGGCACAGGGGGCTGAAGGTGGGCACCGATAGCATCGGTCAGCACATCTCAGGGCTCCGAGGGGCTGAAGAAGGGGAAATCCTTTCAGAATCAGGTCTGGATCAGTGGGCCACAGATCTGGAGGAGGGTGAGATGGGGCCCAGCGAGGATCCTAATCTGTTTAGAGTTTTTAGGAAAGTAGAATTGGGGGCGCTTATTGCCCAGACGCTGGCGGTCTTAAATATCGTTTGGCCAGCGGCTCAAGAGGAGCCCTTGGAGGATCCTCTGCTCCAAGGCTTTAAAGCGGAGCAAAGGTGTTTTCCTGTTCACAGGGTCATGAAGCAGATGGTAGAATCTGAATGGGAATGTCCGGAGGCTACCCTACAGGGAGCATGGACTATCGGACGGTTGCACCCGTTGCCACAAGAGGAACAGAACTTACTGAAGATGTCTAAGGTGGATGCCTTGGTGTCCATGGTGACTAAGAAAACAACAATTCCTGTGGAGGGCGGGGCGGCCCTTAAGGACTTACAGGATAGGAAATTAGAAACCCTGCTGAAACAGACTTTTGAGACTTGTGCACTGTCGCTGAGAGCAGCTATCTGTGGTGCGTATGTCTCCAGGGCCTCCATTCGATGGATTTAAGGCGGTACGCACTCCAAAGGAGATGAGGAGGAAGGGGCAAAGCTGGAGTCAGCTGCAGCGTACTTGGCAGATACGTTCTATGATCTAGTGAGGATTTCAGCGAAGTCCATGGCAGCGGTAGTTGCAGCCAGGAGGTTTCTATGGCTGAGAAATTGGGCGGCGGATGCATCGTCCAAAGCGCGGCTTAGTAAGTTTCCGTACAAGGGCACGCTGCTCTTTGGGGCAGTCTTGGAGAAGATTGTAAAGGATCTCGGGGACTCCAAAGGGGATAGACTTCCAGAGGACCGCCCGAAAAGTCAGAAATCCAACAATATGCAAAGGGGTCCATCTCAAGAGTTTCGCAGATTCAGAGGATCTTGCTTTGCCCCGTATCAGAGGGGACGCCTTGTGGCCAGAGGTCAGTCCTTTCGAAGAGCTCGGGGGTTCGGCAGGGGTTATTTCGGGACCCAGCAGAGCTCCAGTAAAAAGCAACAATGAAAGGAGGTTGGTCCAGACGGAAATCCTGGTGGGAGGACGTCTACAAGGCTTCCTTTCCGTCTGGGCCACCATAACAACCGACCAATGGGTACTAGAAATTATTCGTGATGGCTACGCACTCAAATTTGCTTGGCCGTTAGCGGAGGCTTTCGTGGTGTCTCCATGTGGGTCTGCAGAAAAGAAGACAGTGGTGTCCGAGACACTTCAGCGGTTGCTGTGTCTTCGGGCGGTGTTTCCGGTCCCTCGCGACCAGTTAGGATTAGGTCGATACTCGATTTATTTTGTGGTTCCCAAAAAAGAAGGATTGTTTCAGCCTATTTTGGATCTCAAGAATGTGAACCGCAGCTTGCGAGTTCCGCACTTCCGAATGGAGACATTATGGTCGGTTATTCATTCGGTGCAACCGGCAGAGGTGCTTACATCTATAGATCTGACAGAGGCCTATCTTCACATTCCCGTCAGACCAGAGCATCAAACGTTTTTACGTTTTGCGGTGCCTGTGGGTCATTTTCAGTTTCAAGCCTTGCCGTTTGGTTTGGCTACGGTGCCACGGACCTTCACGAAAGTGATGGTGGTGGTGGCGGCAGCGTTGAGGCGAGAGGGCATTTTTCAGCAGGCGCAGAGAGCGTATGTCGGAAGGTCTCGACGGGTTAGCGCAGCCGTGGCCGTCGAGGGTGCTCCTGTATGCTTTTCCTCCATGGCCGATGATAGGGCGAGTCATTCTGTGGATAGAGCGTCATGACGGTCGGGTGATTCTCATTGCCCCAGACTGGCCCAGGAGAGCGTGGTATGCAGACCTGGTGCATCTCTTAATAGGCAAGCCCTGGAAGCTACCCGCTCAGACGGACCGCTGCTCATGCCGAATGTGGATCGCTTCTCGCTTACGGCTTGGCTCTTGAAAGGGAAAAGTTAAGGCGTAGAGGTTATTCGTCGTCAGTCATAGCCACTCTGTTGAAAGCCAGGAGACAGTCTACTTCCCTAGCTTATGTTCGCATTTGGCGTATCTTTGAGCGCTGGTGCGGCGAGCAGGTCCTGCGACTGAGTAACACTCTGGTACCAGAAGTGTTGTCGTTTCTGCAAGAAGGGCTGGATAAAGGGTTAGCCCTCAGTACTGTCAAGGTGCAATTGGTGGCTCTGGCGTGTTTTCGGGGTAAGATTCGGGGAGTTCTGTCTGGTCATCCGGATATTCTCCAGTTCTTGAGAGCGGTGAAGAACATGCGTCCTCCGGTACGGGCAGAGGTTCCAGCCTGGAATCTGAATTTAGTTCTCGAAGCTTTGGCGAGACCTCCCTTTGAGACAGCAAGGGGGGTATTGCTCAAGGAGTTATCGTGGAAAACCGCTTTCTTAGTAGCTTTGTGTTCAGCAAAGAAGGATTTCGGATCTCCAAGCGCTTTCGTGTAGAGAGCCGTATCTTCAGTTTTCCGAAGAGAAGGTACGGTTGCGACCGGTTCCCTCTTTTCTCCCGAAGGTGGTGTCTACGTTTCATGTGAATCGGACTATTTCGCTGCCAACCTTTCGGGACCAGGGCGGAATGCCCATAGATGGGGTTCTGGAGAAGTTGGATTTAGGTAAAGTGCTCAAAAGGTACCTTAGGAGGACAAAACCTTTTCGAAAAACAGACAGGCTGTTTGGTGGGCCTCGGAAGGGGGAGGCAGCTTCCAAGGCCTCATAAGAACATAAGATATGCCATACTGGGTCAGACCAAGGTCCATCAAGCCCAGTATTCTGTTTCCAACAGTGGCCAAACTAGGTCATAAGTACCTAGCAGTTTCCCCAAGAGACACAAGTTCCACAATGCTTGTACTGGGTCAAGCATTGATATCTTCGGTCACTTCTTAATAATGGTTTATGGACCTTTCCTCCAGGAACTTGTCCAAACCTTTTTTAAACCCAGCTACATAACAGCCTTTACTACATCCTCCGGTAACAAATTCCATAGTTTGATTACACGTTGAGTGAAAAAATATTTTCTTTTATTAGTCTTAAATAGTTTACCCTGTAGCTTCATTGCATGTCCCCTAGTCTTCCTATATTCTGATAAGGTAGACAATCGATCTACGTTGACCCGTTCCACTCCGTTCATTAATTTATAGACTTCTATCATATCTCCCCTCAGCCGTCTCTTTTTCAGGTTAAAGAGCCCTAACCTTTTTAGCCTTTCTTCATAGGAGTATCCTTCCATCCCCTTTACCATTTTGGTGGCTCTTCTCTGTACCTTTTCTAAAATCGCTATATCCTTTTTAAGATACGGCGACCAGAATTGCACACAATATTCAAGGTGCGGTCTCACCATGGAACGATATAGAGGCATTATAATATCTTTTGTTTTATTTTCCATTCCTTTCCTTATCATACCTAGCATTCTATTTGCTCTTTTGGCCGCCGCTGCACACTGGGCCGAGGGTTTTAACATAGTATCCACAATGACGCCTAAATCTTTTTCCTGGGTGGTGGTTCCTAATGTGGAACCTTGCATCGTGTAACCATAGTTTGGGTTGTTCTTCCCTAGGTGCATAACCTTGCACTTGTCCACATTAAATTTAATCTGCCATTTTGATGCCCAGTCTTCCAATTTATCAAGATCCTCTTGCAATTTTTCACAATCATCTTGGGTTTTAACAATTTTAAATAGTTTTGTGTCATCTGCAAATTTGATAACCTTACTCGTTATTCCACTTTCCAGGTCATTTATGAATATGTCAAAAAGCAGCGGACCCAGCACAGATCCCTGGGGTACACCACTATTCACCTTTCTCCATTGGGAAAATTGGCCATTTAGCCCTACCCTCTGCTTTCTATCTTTTAACCAGTTCCTGATCCACAATAGTACACTGCCTCCTATCCCATGACTCTTTAGTTTTGCTATAAGTCTCTGATGAGGGACCTTGTCAAAGGCTTTCTGAAAGTCCAGATACACAATATCAACCGACTCACCTTTGTCCACCTATTTATTCACTCCTTCAAAAAAACATAACAGATTAGTAAGACAATATCTTCCTTGTCTAAAGCCATGTTGGCTGTCTCCCATTAGGTTGTGACTATCTACATGCTGAGTAATTTTATTCTTTATGATGGTTTCTACCATTTTTCCCGGTGCTGACGTCAGGCTCACCGGTCTGTAGTTTCCTGGATCACCCCTGGAACCCTTTTTAAAAATTGGTGTTACATTGGCGATCCTCCAATCTTCAGGTATTAGAGATGATTTTAATGATAGTTCACAGATTACTGATAGCAGTTCTGCAATCCATATTTCAGTTCTTTCAACACCCTTGGATGTATACCATCCGGCCCAGGTGATTTGCCACTCTTCAGTTTATCTAATAGTTGTAATACATCTTCCCGATGTATTGATATTTCCTTCAATTCTTCCGCACCTTTAAATACCACTTCAGTCATGGGTAACATCCCTACATCTTCCTCAGTAAAGACCGAAGCAAAGAATTCATTCAGTCTCTCCGCTATCGCCTTGTCGCCTCTTAGTGCTCCTTTAACCCCTTTATCATCTAATGGACCAACTGACTCTCTCACAGGTTTTTTGCTACGAATGTACTTGAAAAGATCTTTATTTCGCGTTTTTGCTTCCGCAGCAAGCTTCTTCTCAAATTCTCTCTTTGCCTGCCTTATCAATGCCTTGCATTTGACTTGCCAGTGCTTGTGCTGTTTCCAGGTTTCGTCATTTGGCTCTTTTTTCCATTTCCTGAAAGATGCTTTTTTGGCAACAACAGCCTCTCTGACCTCACCTTTAAACCATGCTGGCAGTTTTTTGGACTTCCTTCCACTTTTCTTAAAGTGTGGAATACAGCTGGTCTGGGCTTCCAAGATAGTATTTTTCAACAACACCCAAGCTTGATGTACGTCTTTAACCTTCGCAACTGCTCCTTTTAGTTTTTTCTTAACTGTTTTCCTCATTTTATCATAGTCTCCCTTTCGAAAGTTAAAAGGTAGTACTGTGGATTTCCTTACTATCCCTCCTTCACTAATTAAATCAAAGGCGATCATGCTATGATCACTATTGCCAAGTGGCCCCAACACCCTTATCTCTTGCACTAGATCTGGTGTTCCACTAAGGACTAGGTCTAATATGGCTTCCCCTCTGGTCGGTTCATGAACCAGCTGCTCCAAGAAGCAGTCATTTATTTCATCTAGGAACTTTATCTCCCTAGCATGTCCTGACGTGACACTGACCCAGTCGATACCGGGGTAATTGAAATCACCCATTATTATTACTGCGCTGTAACTTTTGTTAGCTTCCTTGATTTCTTTGAGCATTTCATCGCCCATTTGGTCATTCTGGCCAGGTGCTCGATAGTACACCCCCACTGCCATTGCCTTCCCCCTTTTATATGTAATTTCAATCCATATAGATTCGACAGCAGATTTTGTTTCCTGCAAAACTTTAATCCTTTCTGAGTCAATGCCCTCTCTAACATAGAGCGCAACCCCTCCACCAATTTGATCAGCTCTATCATTATGATATAGTTTGTACCCAGGTATCACAGTGTCCCACTGGTTGTCCTCCTTCCACCATGTCTCTGATATTCCAATCATATCTAACCTTTCATTTAGTGCTATATATTCTAACTCTCCCATCTTATTCTTTAGACTTCTAGCATTTGCATACAAGCATTTTAGAGAATGTATTTTATTCATGTTAATTTGGCTATTGTTAGACATGGGTAAATTGGGATCTTTAAGTTCTCCAGGACCAAGCAGGAAGTCAGTCCTCACTTATGGGTGACGTCGGCGCCGACGGAGCCCTCGCGGAGCAATTTTCCCCAGCTTTCAAAGAAAGCCTTTGGGAATTGCAGCGCGCATGCGCGGTCGTCTTCCCGCCTGAGGGTGCCATCTTAGCCAGTCTTCTTTTTTCCGCGGAGCCCTACAGACGTCCCCGTCTTGTCCCCGCGAAAAAGTCGATTTTCTTCATTATTTTATTCTTTTTCCTTTCGGTTCGACGCCGATCGCTTTCCCGCCCGGACTCGCGACGCCGGTCTCGAGTCCGCTTACTTTTTTCGGTTTTTCTGACTTAGTCAGCTTTCGTTTTCGGTTTCCCTGGCAGCCCGGTCCTTTGACCTCGCAGGGGCCCTTTTTCCCCCGATGGCTGCCAGTGGGTTTAAGCGGTGTGGTCGGTGTGACCGAAATATGTCACTAACCGACACACACGACTTTTGCCTCCGCTGCCTGGGCCCGGATCATGAGGAACTGATCTGTGGGCCCTGCAGCAAACTGTCCTCAAAGGCGTTGAGGAGTCGGCGGCATCAGCGTGAGAGAATCTTCGCTGACCCCAGCCGTACCCGGACCTCGTCGGAGGCCTCCGCGTCGAAAGGCTCCAGCTCGGACCGTCGCCGGAGCTCCTCCGACCGGGGTTCTCCCTCCGGGGACCATCGTCGGAAGGAAAAACCCGCGAGGGCGGCGTCGGTGGACGCTCCTGGTTCCGCGAGGGCCAGGTCGCATAGCCCCGACAGCCGCCCCGGGTCCTTGGAGAAGGAACACATCCCGAAGCGACCTCGCCTGGAGTCGGAGATGCCTGCCCGGGTAAGTCCTGTGGTCCTTCTGGACTCGCCTCCGCGACAGCCGACGTCGGGCCCGACGCCGTCGGGGCCCGAGTCGGGGGCTGCTGGGTCACCTGAGCTCGGACTCAGGTTGACGGCCTTGGAGAGCAGACTGTCTGCCTTCATGGACCAGCAGCGGGCACTGCTCGCTGGCCTCGCTGGCGCCGCTGCCCCGACCGCCGGGACGTCGACGTCCAAGTCGACCCCGGAGACCGAGCCGATCCTCGAGTCAATGAGAACTCGAGTCGATCCTCGGTCGAGGTCACCCTCGGCCTCCCGTTCGGGACCGAGGTCGCCGACGCCGACTCCCTCGACGTCGGGACGGCTGGCGCCGCACCCTGCCCGGGCCGACCCCACCGAGTCCTCGTCGGAGTCGGTCTGGGAGTCTGAGGAGGAAGAGTCACCTGATTCTTTCCGGACTCGGTGTGTCCCATCGGACTCACCGGGGTCCGAGCCTCGGAAGCAGTCCCCCCGGAGGATGCCCGGTTCTCGGACTTCGTTAGGGATATGGCCAAGGCTTTGGCCTTCCCTGCGGATCCCGAGGAGGAGCCTCGAGCCGAAGAGCTCGACGCCCTCCAGTATGACTCTCCCGCGAGGGAGCACTTTACTGTGCCGGTTCCTCCTATGCTGGAACGACTACTCTTCCGCATGTGGGAGAGTCCGGCCTCCTCGCCGGTCCTGAGCAAGCGGGTCGATTCTATCTATCGGGTCCGCAAGAGCCCTGGCTTTCAGAAGGCACAGCTGCCACACCATTCCATGGTAGTGGAATCGGCCATGCATCGTCTTAAGAGCCAGAAGATGCACTCCTCGGTGCCTCCTGGAAGGGAGGCCCGTAACCTGGATGGCCTTGGCAAGAAGTGCTTCCAGGGCTCTATGCTCGCATGTCGTGTCCAGACTTACCAGCTCTACATGGGCATGTATCTCCGGGATCTGGCTAAAGAGCTAGCCGGATTCTCCGCTGGTCTCTCCGAGGAGCCCTTGCGGAGGTTCCTAGCCTTGTCCACGGGCATTCGGGAATGCTCAAAGTTCATGTCCCGAGCAGCCTATGATGGCTTTGAGGCCTCGGCTAGAGTGGCCGCAGCCGGCATCGGTGCCCGCCGACAGGCTTGGCTTCAGTCGTCGGACCTTGAGCCCTGGGTACAGGACAAGTTGGTCGATGTCCCCTGCCGAGGCGAAAACCTCTTTGGCAAGCCCATGGCGGAAAAGGCTGCACAAATTGAGACTGAGACTCTCACCAGGACCAGGCTTTCTAGGAAGACCTCCGCCCCTTCCCAGAAAAAGAAGGGCTCGGGAAAAAAGTCCTTTTACCCGAGGAAGGCGGCTGCCTACAAACAGTACCCCCATTATCAGGCCCCTGCAGCTCCCCAACAGGGCCAGCAGGCCAAGGGACGGGGTAACGGGTCCCGTAGGCAGCAAGCCCCCAAGCCTGCACCACCAGCCCCTGCTCAGCAGGGTGGGGGTTTTTGACTCGCTCAGCATAGCCTCTCCCCCCCCGCTGGTTCCTCCCAGCACCGGAGGCCGGCTGGTTCACTTCGCCCACAGGTGGTCCAGCATCACCGCAGATGCCTGGGTACTTCAGGTCGTGCGAGAAGGCTACCTTCTCCACTTCCATCAGGTCCCTCCCTCCTATTTTCCGGGAGAACCTTCGCGCCCCCCTCTGCACAGGGAGTTGCTCCTTCAGGAGTTAGCAGGTCTTCTGCAGGAACAGGCGGTGGAACCGGTGCCCCACCACCTGAGAGGTCAAGGCTTTTATTCAAGGTATTTTCTGATACCAAAGAGAACAGGGGGCCTCAGACCCATCCTGGACTTGCGCAACCTCAACAAGTTCCTTGTGCGGGAGAAGTTCAAAATGCTTACCCTTGGAATCCTTCTGCCCTACCTCCAGCAGGGAGATTGGCTATGCTCCTTGGATCTAAAGGATGCCTACACGCACATCCTCATCCACCCAAGCCACCGCCAATACCTAAGGTTTGTGGTGGCAGGAAATCATTACCAGTACAGAGTACTGCCCTTTGGCCTATCCTCCGCACCGCGAGTCTTCACAAAATGTCTCGCGGTCGTGGCGGCCCATCTCCGGCTTCACGGCCTCTATGTCTTTCCGCACCTCGACGACTGGCTCATCAGAGCAGCGTCCGCTCAAGAGGTCACCAACGCCACGTGCCGCACGGTGACTCTGCTGCAGCACTTGGGCTTTGTCATAAACTTCGCAAAGTCCACTTTGCTCCCCTCACAGGATCTCGAGTTCATCGGCGCAAGGCTGCACACTCCTCGGGCACGAGCGTACCTACCGCTCGACAGGGCTCAACGGCTCATGGACCTAGCCGACCGCTTTCGCAGCCAGCCCCTGGTCTCCGCCAGGCGCTTCCTGAGACTGCTCGGCCATATGGCTTCCACCGTCCATGTGACCCCCAATGCCCGCCTGAACATGCGGTCTGCTCAATGGTGCCTCCGCCAGCAGTGGCGACAAGCCACAGGCGGCCTGGCAGACCTAGTGCGCGTCTCCGAGCCGCTGCTCTCGTCTCTCCGGTGGTGGCTCCGGCAGCCGAACCTGATATTCGGAATGCCTTTCCAGTCACCTCAGCCGACCCGGGTGCTGACCACCGATGCATCCCTCCTGGGCTGGGGAGCACATTGCCAAGAGGCACGTACTCAGGGCCTCTGGACCACGTGGGAGTCTGCTCAGCAGATCAACTTCCTGGAGCTCAGGGCGATCCGCCTAGCTCTCAAGGCCTTCTCCCACCTGACTTCCCAACAGTCCGTCCTTGTCCAGACGGACAATCAAGTTGCCATGTTCTACGTGAACAAGCAGGGGGGCACGGGCTCCTTCCTCCTCTGCCGGGAGGCACAGAAGCTCTGCTCTTGGGCCGTCAGTCACGGCATTCTCCTCAAGGCAGTTTATCTCCCGGGCCAAGAAAATTGCCTTGCAGACAAACTCAGCAGGGTCCTCCAGCCGCACGAGTGGCGTCTGGATCCCTTGGTAGTTCAGAAGCTCTTCCTCAAGTGGGGTCTCCCCACGGTGGATCTCTTTGCCAGTCCTCACAACCGGCAGCTTCCTCGCTTCTGCTCTCGTCAGCCACACCCCCTTCGGGTTGCGGCGGACGCCTTTCTGATCTCGTGGTCGGGGAGCCTTCTGTACGCTTTCCCTCCCATCCCGCTGGTCTCTCGGACTCTTTTCAAGGTTCTCCGAGACAAAGCCTTCATGATCCTGGTGGCCCCTCGCTGGCCCAGGCAGCCGTGGTTTCCGCTCCTGCTGCAACTGGCGGTGGAGGATCCAATCCCTCTGGGGGTACAACCGGATCTCCTCACTCAGGATCAGGGGTCCCTTCTGCACCCCAAACTCAGGTCTCTCAACCTCATGGCCTGGCTGCTGAGAGGGTAGTCCTTGCTCCCCTTCTCCTGCCGGCGGAGGTGGAGGAGGTCGTCTTAGCTTCGCGACGGCCTTCTACCCGCAAATGCTACGCCCTTAAATGGCGTCGCTTTGCAGTCTGGTGTACCCAACAGTCTCAGGATCCCTTCTCCTGCCCGGTGTCGGTGATCTTGCAGTACTTGCTGCACCTCTCTAATCTGGGACTTAAGTCCAACTCCGTCAAAGTTCACCTCAGTGCTCTTTCAGCACATCATGTGCCAGTGGACGGCAGACCTCTCTCCAATGACCCTCTCGTAGCGAGGTTTCTCCGAGGTCTCCTTCTACTTAAACCACCTCTGCGCCCGCCAGCGCCTGACTGGGACCTGAATGTGGTTTTGCAGCGGATCACCTGTCCGCCTTTTGAACCTATGGCTACCTGTTCTCTCCGTTTTCTGTCTTGGAAAACACTGTTCTTGATAGCCCTCACTTCCGCTAGGCGCGTAAGTGAATTGCAGGCCCTCGTGTCTGATCCCCCTTACACTAGGTTCTACAAGAATAGGGTAGTCCTACGGACTCACCCAAAATTTCTGCCTAAAGTGGTCTCCCCTTTTCACATCAATCAGGAGGTGGTACTTCCAACCTTCTTTCCCAGACCACACTCCAGCCGAGCTGAAACGGTCCTCCATACCCTGGACTGTAGAAGGGCATTGAACTTCTACCTTGACCGTACGCGGGAGCACCGTAAAGCTGCTCAGCTTTTTGTGTCTTTTGACCCCAATAAATTGGGGCTCCCGGTCTCCAAGCGTACTCTGTCCATCTGGGTTGCGGACTGTATCTCTTGGGCTTATGGGGCAGCCGGACTCTCCTTAGAAAGTCGAGTCACGGCTCATTGCGTTCGGGCAAAGGCCACGTCAGTGGCTTACCTCCGCTCTGTTCCGCTGGCAGACATCTGCCGGGCCGCTACTTGGTCTTCGAGCCAGACTTTTGCGGTCCATTACTGTCTCGAGAGGGAGTCCCGCAGGGACAGTGCTTTCGGACAGGCAGTCCTCCGTAATCTCTTTGAGGTCTGAGCAACTCCTACCCTCCATCCCGGATGTGGGCTACCGGTGGGTGATAATTCAGCGAAGATTCTATCCTTCTGTGCTGCTGAGCTAGAGGGAGCTCATTTTTGTGCTTAGGGTCTCCGTTAGCCTTGAGCTTGGGAGTCCCATAAGTGAGGACTGACTTCCTGCTTGGTCCTGGAGAAAGCGTAGTTACTCACCTGTAACAGGTGTTCTCCAGGAGCAGCAGGAATCAGTCCTCACTACCCTCCCTCCTCCCCTTGGAGTTGCAATCGTCTGCTTATGTTCTTTTTTGCAAATTTTTATGCTGTCTTTTTTAGCTATGTCATCTGACTGGCTAAGATGGCACCCTCGGGCGGGAAGACGACCGCGCATGCGCGCTGCAATTCCCAAAGGCTTTCTTTGAAAGCTGGGGAAAATTGCTCCGCGAGGGCTCCGTCGGCGCCGACGTCACCCATAAGTGAGGACTGATTCCTGCTGCTCCTGGAGAACACCTGTTACAGGTGAGTAACTACGCTCTCTGTCTGCTCCATACTTGAGGGCATTTGGGCTACTTTACTCTTTTGTGGAACCTCTCTGCTTTTGGTAGTATCCTTCAAGGATACATTCTTCCGAACCATCCGCTCTTGGGTGACTGTCGGCTTTCCCCTAATATCTAGTTTAAAAGCTGCTCTATCTCCTTTTTAAAGGTTAATGCCAGCAGCCTGGTTCCATCCCGGTTAAGGTGAAGCCCATCCCTTCGGAAGAGCCCCTCCTTTCCCCAGAATGTTCCCCAGTTCCTAACAAATCCAAAACCCTCATCTCTGCACCATTGTCTCATCCACGCATTGAGACTCCGGAGCTCTGCCTGCATTTTGGGTCCTGCGCGTGGAACAGGAAGCATTTCGGAGAATGCTACCCTGGAAGTTCTGGATTTCAACTTCCTACCTAAAAGCCTAAATTTTGCCTCCAGAACCTCCCTACCACATTTTCCTATGTCATTGGTACTGACATGTACCAAGACAGCAGACTCCTCCCCAGCACTATCTAAGACCTTATCTAGGTGGCGCGTGAGGTCCGCTACCTTCGCACCAGGCAGGCATGTTACCAGGCGATCCTCACGTCCACCAGCCACCCAGCTATCTACATGCCTAATGATCGAATCACCAACTATAATGGCTGTCCTAACCCTACCCTCATGGGCACATGGCCCTGGAGAAACTTCCTCGGTGTGAGAGGGTTTTACATCACCTGGAGGACAGGTCCTAGTTACAGGATCACTTCCTGCCACACCAGGGTGATGCTCTCCTGTCACGTGACCTCTCTCCTCCATGGCAACAGGGGTGCTGCCAGACTGGAGGTGGGACTTCAGGACTATATCCCTGTGGGTCTCGTCTATGTACCTCTCTGTCTGTCTTATATTTTCCAAGTCTGCTACTTTAGCCTCTAGAGAATGGACTTGTTCCCTGAGAGAAAAGAGCTCCTTGCACCTAGTGCACACATAAGACCTCTCACCAACTGGGAGAAAATCATACATGTGACACTCAATGCAAAAGACTGGAAAGTCCCCATCCCGCTGCTGGACTGCTGTCTGCATCTTAGTTTTAAGTTTGTGTCTAGATCTTTAAGTTCTTACTTACTAGGGGTTGCTATGGGTATTTATACCAATAAAACTGTACCTAATACGTTTAATATACCTTGATCACCAGAAGCTTAATTAATCTCAGGTCCTTAGTGTATGACTGATTTAGGTAATGAGCTTCACCTGAAAGCACCTCCTGTCTTTTAAGATGTGTGAGTACCTATAAAGCTATGATTATCCCAGGGGAGGGTGGGTGTGGGGAGGGAGGGAGGGAAATAACACTTATTAAAAGAGGGCTGCTACACAGTACCCTGTCTTGTGCTGCTGAGGTAAGCTAAATTCCGATTTGATTTAAATTATAGCTCTTATCTGCTGCTAGGCTCTAACGTCTGTCAGACGGCTGCCTGGGTGAGAATCTTCACACTCTTGGCAAGTGCATATTTCTATATGATTTGCAAGGTATTGTGGGCAATGTAGTTCATTCACACCAGACACAGCTGCTGACAATAATTTAGTTGTGCTCTTTGGTAAAGCCAATAAGATATTTATTTATGGGGTTATTTCTCCCAACACAGATATGCTTGGTAACACATAAATTAGGTTACTTGCTTTCAGTGTTAACTTGGAAAAACAAAGTCAAAATCAGGAAAACAACAAATGAAAAGCCACAAAGCAAGAAACAAACTGTTCTTTTCAGGTTAACTTATGATTACTTCCCACATAGATACAGAAGTGATTCTTTCCTAGCTCACAAGCAATTAGGTAAGGCTTAATTGCTAGCAGTCACCAGCTGAAACCCCTTAGCTGGCTTGCCTTCCACTGTGTGGGGCAAATCCTGCTTCAGGAGCTTTTCTGAGTAGATTAAAGAACAAATTTGTATTTCTTTGTGATAGTTGCTGTACTTTATAACAGAAAGTTACCAACGGGGTTTAGATAGAGAGCAGTCCATATAAACAGGATCCTCATCTGCTATTATTCCCCCTTGTTCAACAAGCATGGGTTCAATATCATGGATTGGCACAGATGAATCTCTCAATGGAGCATTTTCAGGAGAATACTTGTTTCCCTGCTGTCTTTCAAGGTTATAGCTAGGGCATAGATCAGTGTTCATACCTGAGCTTCCATTGCTGCTAGAGTTCCTCTCTATATAGCCTGGCCAGTATGTAGTCCAGTTCTTATGTCCAGCCTTCCAATCCAGATCCCTGGACACTGGATCTCTCTTCACATACCTTCTGGCACAGGTCTTAGGGTCCCTTCCACGTGCAGCCGTCTCCCTCACAGGTAGCCTCTGGTGATTCCTAGCTCTGCAGCACCATTCCTCTGGCTTTCCCCAGTCCAATGGTGTATGCTGGCCCTTGGAATACCTCCCAGTATACGTACTGCTTTGGACTCTTCGAGACCTCTCAAAGGCTTTTCTCTTCCTTCTTCCAAAGGGTCTCTTTCCCCCTCTCTCCGTCCGGTTTGGCTTCTGCTTCTGATGATCCTTCAGATGAAACTGATGATCAAACTCAAGCTGATTCTCAGGATACTGAGGACAATTCTCTGGATATCCAAGGTGATCATGAAGATGGTCATCTGTAGAATAAACTCTACTCTTATTCTGCTTAGATGAGTGATCCTCCCTAACACAGCGCAGCTGTGCTAAATCAGGCCCTGCCCTTTGAGATGAGTGCTTAGGGATTACCTCATAGCCCTCCTGATTGAACACACGTTTCCCCACTTCAGCTCCTCTAATGGCTGTTGGAAACCTGGTGCATTCTGGGACTGGTAGTCCTTTATGGCAAAATTCTGTTTTCATATTTCTACCAGAACTGACAGGTTGCTTGTTCAGAGTCACTTCACCTTTTCTATAGCTCCTTCCTGAGCTATGATAAGCTTCCTTATCACACGTCTTATGAAATTTAAACTACAAGCTCTCTGCTGGGTATGAAATGTAACCAGAAAGCTCTCCTCTGTGTTTTAAATTCAAACTTTAATTGCTGCTACTAGGCCCTAACTGATCCAACAAAAAACAGTGGGTTCACAGATTAAGTAGCTTTAATACAAAGAATTCTTTTTAGAAAATTACCAGAAGTATATACTCACAGTTGCAGATTTCTCTCTAGAAGTAACAGTCCCCCTTTCTAGTCCTTCAAGACTTCGATTGCTAGATGGGTAAAGCACACCGTAGCAGTGGCGTATCGGGCAAGCGGAAAAACGCCTCCGGAGGGGCCCCGTGCTCATTCCACTCGCAGCCAGGCGGTGTCCTGGGCCGAGTTTGCTTTGGTTCCGCCTGTGGATATATGCCGGGTGGCTACTTGGTCATCTCTTCACACGTTTGCAAGACATTATAGATTGGATGTTCAAGCCAGGAGAGACGCAAATGTGGGGGCTTCGGCCATCATAGCAGGCCTAGCAGGTCCCTCCCGGGGTTAGGTACTGCTTGGGCACTTCCCTAATGTTCCTGGACTGGCCCGGAGAGACGAAGAGTAAAAAGAAATTAGACCTTATCTGCTAATTGTCTTTCCTTGAGATCTCTCCAGGCCAGTCCAGGACCCACCCGATACATTTGCAGATTATCGGTGTTTGGCAAGGGACTCTGGTACATCCGTGAGCCATGTTTTACCGGGCTTAGGGGCGTATAAGTTACTGAGCAGGAGATTCAGAAGGTGTTATTGTTGGACTTCTGCTCAGGGAGTCTTGGTCGATGTGGTCTATGGGGCTTCCTCGTTTTAAGGCGGGGATCGCTGTAAAAAAAACAAACAAACCCAGAAAGGAGGAGCTGTTAACTTTTTAGGTAGGCTCGGAATATTCATTGGATGAATTAGAGTGGTTTATGATAGTTTGGTTTTCAAGATATAGTTTAGGTTGTTAGACTGAGGTTCTGCCAGCAGGGGGAGCCAGATAGCATATCAGCAAAACTTCAGAGTTCAGTCCTCATCTGCTGGAGAAGGTTGACAACCCTAATGTTCCTGGACTGGCCCGGAGAGATCTCAAGGAAAGACAATTAGTAGGTAAGGTCTAATTTCTTCTTCTTGCACAAAATTATTAAAAATATTGTATACAATTATCTTCAGGCTATGTGTATGAGGTGCATATGAAACAAATGAATTTTGTGTTTAGACTTGGGTCCCATCCCCAAAATATCTCATGTATCTGCAAATATTCCAAAATCCGAAACACTTCTGGTCCCAAGCATTTCGGATAAGGGATACTCAACCTGTATAAGAATGGATTTTGCCCCTGGTATCTTAACATCCTGTACCCTCTCTACCCAGCTATCGCAGGAAAAGTTTGTCATATGCAGCTGAGAGTTTTTACCTTCAACTGACTGTTTTCTCTTCCGTCTGTGCTTTTTAACTTAAGGCTGAGATTTTATGCCATTGTCATTAGCTGGTGTTTTTTATCTAATACCTTTCGATGACTGTTTTCAGCCAAGGATCATGCATAAAGGCTTCGTCCAAAATGCTGCACTCAGAGGCCCTAAATCCAGCCACTAGGTGTCACAGCATTGACTCCCTCTCCCTGCAGGACAGGTGAACTAAGAATCAAGCTCTCTCTGTATGGTAATGTGCAAAACTGCCCCCAGTTGAAGAGTTTGAAAATGTGCATTCCATATCATCCCTCCAGTCCAGTCTCAACAAATGGGTTCTCCTCCACCTTCAGCTGCTGAGAGCTGAGCGTCAGAATTCTGATCTCCCACATAAGAGCTCCCTCTTCAGCTCCAGTATCCTCAGTTCTCAACAGCTGAAGACACATCCCTAAGGTTAGGGAATTTTACTGAGCGATACTCCCACAAATTAGGTTAGGAACATTAGGATTAATTGGACAGAAAAGGCTAAGAAAGGAGACTAAAGTCTTCTAGCCTTAAGCTGGGTTATTCTCACTCAGAATTGTTGAGTGAAAGGGCTGACAGAGCTGCAGGAGCTGGATTACCCACTCCTCTCATCCACAGAGATCTGGGTTTTCTTTTCAAATTGCTGGACTTCCATATTCTCAGTCAGAGCTGGTTGAGTGAGAGGGCTGACAAGGCTAAAATAGGCCTCTCTGTCACCAGGATCCTTTGGTGGATCTGGTGGGCCCTAAGGGGTTAGATACTTTGTAGTCCAGGTGCCTTTCTTCCCCAGCTGGACTGCCCACACCTTCGAGTTAGAGATCTGGGTTTTCCCTACAGATTGCTAAAATAGGCCTTTTTAAGGAAGCTGTCGCTTTCAATACTAAAAGCAGCTTGAGTTTTACTTCTGTGCCAGGTTTACTGCAGAGCTCTGCTTACAGCTGGTGTTTCTTGCTTCAGGCTTGGCAACTAGATCAGTGAACAGTAAGTCTTTCTGTTTGACCAGGGGTCCCTGGGGAACTCGGCATGTGCATGGCTTTCTCTTTTTGCGTCTGTAGTGGAAGTGTGATTTGTTGGCCGACAGCTTCAGACGTGTTTTGTTTAAAGCAGGGAAGGGCTCTGGAGTATGGATTGGCCTTGGGGGTGCATGCATCGCTCAGGGGAGAAGCCAGGTTCTGATTTGGCAGAGCCAGAAGCCCTGCAGTTTTGGCAGGAGCCGCAGCCATGTTAGATTCAGCAGCCATTTTTCTCAGCCAAGGGGAAAGGCTGTGACAACAGGCAAAATAGCAATCAAACAGTTCAGCATCGCGGATAGTGTCTTTGCCAGCTAGTAAGCAGGGAGGCCGGTTTTCTCAGCAGATTTTAGTTTATTGCATAAGGCCTATAGGTTAAAGCAGTGGTTCTCAACCCAGTCCTTTGGGACCCACAGGGTTGACGCACCCATGATGTCTCAAAGACTCGAGTCAAGTGGGCTCTAAGTCCTGCTGATGCCCCTCTGGCCACATACATGGCCCTATAAACTCCTTCACCAGCACATTCTAGTAGCCTTCAAAGCTGACTCTCCCCTACGAGGGCCACCAGACTAAATAGGGTTTGACGCACAGGGTTATTCACTAGGAGAAATTAGCGGGTCTTATCAAGCACTCCCTGGAGGCTTAAATATTGCCTAGCCCGTGATATTGGTGGAGGAGCCATTGGAGGATCCCCTCTAGCAGGGGTTCAAGGTGGCCAAAGATGCTACCCAAAGTAGAGAGTGATTAAAACGATGATTGAAGTGGAATGGGGAGATCCCTGAAGTGGGCCTCAAGTAGGGTGCATCTCACAGTCACCTTAGAGAAGATATTTAACTGTTTTGCTTTATTTTGGGTTGTTTCCTGGGGTTTTCAGCAGGAACATCCATTCTACCCTTCCTTCCAGGCCCGATTGCATACTTACAGAGAAAGATGGCACAACATAAATAAAGTGACAGCGAAAGGCACTCTCTGAAGCATTTCACATAACTGATGTGCCTGCCATACATGGAATATATTTAGGCAATGGCCTACACGATGTAGTTGACATACTTGTAATACATGAAATAACTGATCTATATGATGTAAATGCCTTGAATGAGAAATGACTTAAATGATATACATGACATAACTCATCTGAATGATGTACATGAGTTGAATGTACACATGAAGTACATCCATATATAAGTTGTTAATGCACCGTATTTATTTATTTATTTTATTTAACATTTTTTATATACCGCACTATTCATCATCAGTGCGGTTTACATTGAACAACAATATACCTGCCAATACATGACTGATCTAGGTTTACATATAACAGGGAAGATAAACTGGGTGTGAACTGGGGATAACTATCTACATAATTATACATAATTATATATACATTGAATAGGTTACATCAAGATTCGATATTTGACAAGAATACAGTGTTTTCACATTTTGATCCTTTGTTCTGGATTGCTGTTATGTGTAGGAGTTATCTGAGTGGGCGAGAGCCGGTTCTATTGTGTGTATGGTAGCCTGAAGTGCAAAGTGAATAAATAGTGCTTGATGGACTTTCTAAATTGGGTGATATCCCTGATTGATCTGATGTTTGGAGGTAGATTGAGACAGTTCTCGTGGTACAAGTCATGTCTCTAAATGACATTTCTGATGTACAGGCTTCAATTACGCCTCAGTTATGCAATCAAGGGCATCAATGTAATAACTATTGAATAATGAAGATTCTATCATTGTCTGAGGGCAGTAATGGTTGCCCTTTGGTGCAATCCAACATTTCTATGTACTCGGACATGCCTCGCTGCCTAGTGATTGCTCACATCTGAGCCAAGCAGAGCTGAGCTCAAGTCTCAGGAGTGTGTGTGTGTGCATGAGCCGAAGGATCTGTATTGGTTTGTTTCCAAAGGGCCTATCTTTCAGAGGTGGCGCAAGTTGGGAACAGCTACTTGGCCCTTTTGTTCCACAGGGCTTGCGTGTTAGCCTTTTGGGCCGGACATTGCTCCATGCACCTTCACAAAATTGATGTTGGCAGTGGTGGCTGCCCTGTGGAAGGAGAGCATCATGGTCCATCCATACTAGGATGACTGGTTGAGTCGAGCAAAGGCGGAACAGGAGGCGCAGCAGGCCACCCAATGGGCGGAGCAGTTCCTTTGGAGTCCAGGATGGGTGGTCAATCTGGCAAAGTCAGTTGCAACCCATCCAGCAGTTGGTGTACCTGGGGGCGAGGTTCAATGCAGAAATGGGTCTTGTCTCGCTTCCAGAGGACGGGATACAACAGATCCAGCATCAGATTTGCCAGATTCTGACTATGAGAGAACCAGCAGCATGGTACTAGCTGCAACTGTTGGGATCCATGGTGGCAGCACTGGAATTGATGCCCTGGGAACAAACTCACATGCAGCCCCTCCAACAAGTGCTGTTGACATGCTGGTTTCTGCAGAGTCAGCCGTTGTCGCACAAGCTGTTTTGTCTGGACTCAGTTCGGGAAAGTCTGGATTGTTGGCTACGGAGAGAAAATTTGGTAGCAGGGGTGTCCCTGGAGGTGCCAGATTGGATTCCAGTGATGACGGAGGCCAGCCTCATGGGATGGGGAGCGCATTATCAATCACAGGTGAGGCAGGGGCAGTGGAGAGCACTTGGCCCTTCAATTGGCTAGAGTTTAGGGCAGTGTTTCTGGCCCTCCAGTACTTCTGGCTACTGATCCAGCAAAAAGAAGTGTGACTGTATTCGGACAACGCGACCATGATGGCCTATATCAACTGCCAAGGAGGCACAGGGAGCGCAGCCCTGGTGTAGAGGCCTCAGTCTCTACGCCTGTGGGCAGAGCAGTGGCTCACCACTCTTTCGGCAGCACATGGAGAATATACAGATTTTTCTCAGATGTCACTACTTGGATCCAGGCGAATGGGAACTGAACGAGACCGGGTTTCACAGTATCACAAGGCGTTGGGACACGTCTTTCATGGATCTGATGGTGTCATTTGCCAGCACCATTGTGGCCGGGTTCCTCAGCTGGCACAGGGAGCCACATGTCAGAAGGGTTCAATGCCCTAGCACAACAGTGGCTGAGGAACGGTCTCTTCTGTGTTTCTGCCTGGGCCACTGATCTGGGCTCTTGCAGTGCATAGAAGTGCACTGGGAGCAGGTGATAATGATAGCCCCAGATTGGTCCCTCAGACCATGGTATGCGGACCTGGTACAGCTTCTGATGGATGAGCTATGGCAGCTTCCCTACTGGAGCAATCTATTAATGCAGGATCCGGTACTGCTGCTGCAAGTGGATCGATTCTTGCTTATGGCATGACCCATGGGGGAGGGTGCAATTGAAACGTAAAGGATATTTGGCTTCAGTCAACACCATCCTCCCGCAAGCCAGAAAAAAGTCCACTCAGCTGGCCTTTATACACATCTGACAAGTATTTGAGAGCGGGTGGAGTTGGAAGAGCGTTTGACCTTTTGCAGCAGTTTGGAGAGGGGGTTGACACTCATTTTTCTGAAGGTGCAGGTAGTGGCTCTCACCTATTACAGAGGGTGATTTTGGGGCCAGACCCTGGCAACCCATCCAGATGTGGTCCAGTTCTTGTGAGCAATGAAGCAGATCCGCCTGCTGGTGCCCCCCCGCCCCACCTGTGATCTCAATCTGGTGCTGTTAGAACTGATAGCAGCTCCTTTTGTGTTGTTGTCAGGGGCCTTACTGCAGCATGTCACCTTGAAAACTGTGTCCCTCATGGCCATGTGCTGGGCACGCCAGATTTCAGAGTTGCAAGTACTGTCAGGCCGAGAGCCTTTTTCTCATCTTATCAAAGGAGAAAGATGGGTAGCGACCGGTGCCGTCGTCCTTACCTAAGGTGATGACTGTTTTTCCTGTCAATCAGACAGTCTCTCCTGCTATTTCCAAGTTGGGGGAGCTTGCAGGAGGACCAGCAGTTGCACATGTTTGCTGAGTGCAGAGCACTGTGACAATGTCTGAGACTGATGGTGCCATTCCGTAAAGCATATTATTAGTCTGGTGGCCCTCGTAGGGGAGAGTCAGCTTTGAAGGCTACTAGAATGTGCTGGTGAAGGAGTTTATAGGGCCATGTACGTGGCCAGAGGGGCATCAGCAGGACTTTGAGCCCACTTGACTCGAGTCTTTGAGACATCATGGGTGGAGCACGGTCGGATTCTGCCAGTGGACATTTGTAAGACATGGACATGGTTGTCACTGTATACCTTTTGCTTGCCACTATCGTCTCGATTATATAAGTGACGGAGGATGCAGGTTTTGGGGCACAAGTGCTTTGAGCAGGACTCGCGGGTCCCTCCCATGCTTAGGTACTGCTTTTATAATCCCATTCGTCGACACTGGACTGGAAGGATGATACGGAAAGCAAAATTGGACCTTACCTGCTACTTGTCTGTCCATGAATTCCTCCAGTCCAGTCTCGTTCCCTCCTGGAATTAGGTTGTTGAGGTCTCATGGACGATGGTATGGCAAGTCCAGCAGAACACATCAATACCAAACAAACTAACTAAATAAATAAATAAAGAATGTTCAGAAGAAGTGGATAATATCTTCTCTGGAGGCTCTTCTAAGTTCAAGAGCGCTGCTCTTTGCAAGGCAGCTCTGGCTGTGCCTGGTAGCCCTTTCATGTACATACATTTCTGTTCTCCAAGGGACAATTTTGTCTGAGAGTCCTAGAGTGATTCAGGTTTGTTAGTTTGGGGATATGCTCTTGCTCTTGTTCTTGTGCTTTGTCAATAGGATACTGGATCCTGGAGCTAAAGGGGGCGCTCTAATGTGAGAAATCAGAATCCTGACATGCTCAGTTCTCAGCTGCTGAAAGTGGGGGAGAACCCATTCATCAAGACTGGACTGGAGGGATTCATGGAAAGACAATTAGATAACAGGGGAAAGCTGACAGTCGCCCAAGAGCGCATGGTTTGGAACAATGTATCCTTGAAGGATACTACCAAAAAAAATGAAGTTAAGGCACATCAGCAAAGAGGTTCCATTAAAGACAAAGGTAGCCCAAATGCCCTTGAGTACAGAGCAGACAGAGCTTAAAGATTCCAAATTGCTCCTGCCTACCGATAACCAGATTAATATGAATAAAATAAAGTCTCTAAAATGCTTGTATGCAAATGCTAGAAGTCTAAAAAATAAGATAGTAGAGTTGGAATATATAGCACTAAATGAGAAGTTAGATATCATTGGTATCTTGGAGACATGGTGGAAGGAGGACAACCAGTGGGACACTGATACCTGGGTACAAACTATATTGTAATGATAGAGCTGATCAAATTGGTGGAGGGGTTGCGCTCTGTCAGAGAGGGCATTGAGTCACAAAGGATTAAAGTTTTGCAGGAAACAAAATTTTCTGTAGACTCTCTATGGATTGAAATTCCATGTAAAAAGGGGAAGGTGATGGCAGTGGGGTTGTACTATCGACCGCCTGGCCAGAATGAACAAATGGATGATGAAATGCTCAAAGACATCAGGGAAGCTAACAAAAGTTACAGAGTGGTAATAATAACGGGTGATTTAAATTACCCCGCTATTGACTAGGTCACTGTCACGACAGGACATGCTAGGGAGATAAAGTTTTTAAATGAAATAAATGACTGCTTCTTGGAGCAGCTGGTTCATGAACCAACCAGAGGGGAAGCCATTGTGGACTTAGTCCTTAGTGGAACACCAGATCTGGTGCAAGAGATAAGGGTGTTGGGGCCACTTGGCAATAGTGATCATAGCATGATCGTGTTTGATTTAATTAATGGAGGAGGGATGGTAAGGAAATCCATAGTACTACATTTTAACTTTCAAAGGGGAGACTATGATAAAATATTGTATTTATTTATTTAGCTGCATTTATATCCTGCTTTTCACTGGGTCAAAGCGGTTGGGGGATACATTTAACACGAGGGGATATGAGACACATACACTAATACTTACAGGGAACATGAGCAATGGAGGGTTAAGTGGCTTGCCCAAGACCACAAGGAGCACCTGTGGGACTAGAAACCCCAGTCCTTCCGCACCAAGGTTGCTGTCCTCTAGTGGGATTTGAACCACTGACCTTCCGGCCTGTAGTACCTTGCCCCAACCACTAGGAAAATAGTTAAGAAAAAACTAAAAGGAGCAGTTGCAAAGGTCAAAGACTTACATCAAGCCTGGGTGTTTAAAAATACTATCTTGGAAGCCCGGATCAGCTGTATTCCACCCTTTAAGAAAAGTGGAAGGAAGTCCAAAAAACTGCCAACATGGTTTAAAGGTGAGGTCAGAGAGGCTGCTGTTGCCAAAAAAGCATTTTTCAGGAAATGGAAAAAAGAGCCAAATGAAGAAAACTGGAAACAGCACAAGCACTGGCAAGTTAAATGCAAGGCATTATTAAGGCAGGCAAAGAGAGAATTTGAGAAGAAACTTGCTATGGAAGCAAACATGCGTAATAAAGACTTTTTCAAGTACATTCATAGCAAAAACCTGTGAGAGAGTCATTTGGACCATTAGATGATAGAGGGGTGAAAGGGGCACTTAGAGGGGACAAGGCCATATCAGAGAGACTGAATAAATTCTTTGCTTCAGTCTTTACTGAGGAAGATGTAGGGATGTTACCCATGACTAAAATGGTATTTAAAGGTGATACTGCA
Organism: Ichthyophis bannanicus; assembly: GCA_033557465.1. Lineage (NCBI taxonomy): Eukaryota > Metazoa > Chordata > Amphibia > Gymnophiona > Ichthyophiidae > Ichthyophis > Ichthyophis bannanicus. The sequence continues at coordinate 978,935,790 of CM066031.1, forward strand.
GAGGAATTGAAAGAAATATCAATATACCTGGAAGATGTATTACAATTATTTGATAAACTGAAGAGTAGCAAATCACCTTTCCGTATGGTGTACATCTAAAGGTGTTGAAAGAACTGAAATATGAGATTACAGACCTGCTATTAGTAATCTGTGACCTATCATTAAAATCTGTAATGCCTGAAGATTGGAGGATCGCCAATGTAATGCCAATTTTTAAAAAGGGTTCCAGGGGTGATCCGGGAAACTACAGACCGGTGAGCCTGACGTCAGTACCGGGAAAAATGGTAGAAACCATTATAAAGAACAAAATTACTCATCATATAGATAGTCATGGCTTTAATGGGAGATAACCAACATGGCTTTAGACAAGGAAGATCTTGTCTTACTAATCTGTTATGTTTTTTTTTGAAGGTGTGAATAAACAGACAAAGGTGAGTCGGTTGATATATAATGTATCTGGACTTTCAGAAAGCCTTTGACAAGGTCCCTCATGAGAAACATTTGGCGAAATTAAAAAGTCTTGGGATAAGAGACAGTGTACTATTGTAGATCAGGAACTGGTTAAAAGATAGAAAGCAGAGGGTAGGGCTAAATGGCCAATTTTCCCAATGGAAAAAAGTGAATAGAGTACCCCAGGGATCTGTGCTGGGTCTGCTGCTTTCTGACATATTCATAAATGACCTGGAAAAGGGAATAACGAGTGAGGTTATCAAATTTGCAGATGACACAAAACTAGTTAAAGTTGTTAAAACCCAAGAGGATTGTGGAAAATTGCAAGAGGATCTTGATAAATTGGAAGACTTGGCATCCAAATGGCAGATGAAATTTAGGGGCTTGTTTACAAAGCCGCGGTAGCAGTTTCCAATCGTTATCGGAGCCGCGGCCCCATTGAAATAAATGGAGCCGCGGCCCCATTGAAATAAATGGGGCCGTGGCTCCGATAATGATCGAAACCGCTACCGCGGCTTTGTAAACAAGCCCCTTAATGTGGACAAGTGCAAAGTTGTGCACCTAGGAAAGAACAACCCAAACTATGGTTACACGATGCAAGGTTCCACATTGGGAACCACTACCCAGGAAAAAGATTTAGGCATCATCGTGGATAACATATCGAAACCCTCCGCCCAGTGTGCAGCGGTGGCAAAGAGAGCAAATAAAATGCTAAATATCATAAGGAAAGGAATGGAAAATAAAACAAAGGATATTATGATGCCTCTGTATCTTTCCATGGTATGACCGCACCTTGAATATTGTGTGCAATTCTGGTTGCCGTATCTTAAAAAGGATATAGCGTTATTAGAAAATGTACAGAGAAGAGCCAACAAAATGGTAAAGGGGATGGAAGGATACTCCTATAAAGAGAGGCTAAAAAGGTTAGGGCTCTTCAACCTGGAAAAGAGACGGCTGAGGGGAGATATGATAGAGGTCTATAAATTAATAAATGGAGTGAAAGGGTAAACGTAGATTGATTGTTTACGTTGTCAGAATATAAAAAGACTAGGGGACATGCAATGAAACTACAGGGTTAACCTATTTAAGACTAATAAAAAAAATATTTTTTCACTCAACTTGTATTCAAACTCTGGAATTTGTTACCGGAGGATGTAGTAAAAGCTGCTAGTGTAGTTGAGTTTTTAAAAAGGTTTGGACAAGTTCCTGGAGGAAAAGTCCATAAACCATTATTAAAAGGGACACAGGATATCACTGCTTGACCCAATACAAGCATTGAGGAACCTGTGTCTTTTGGGGAGACTGCTAAGTACTTATGACCTAGATTGGCCACTGTTGGAAACAGGATACTGGGCTTGATGGACCTTGATCTGACCCAGTATGGCATATCTTATGTAATTAATTTTGTCATAACGTTTTTAAAATATATCGGGGGGTTTTGACACTTAATTTCATGTTTCAAAAGAGGTAGCCATTTCCCTTTTTAACTGCATTATCAAGAGCATAGGTGTAGTTCTTATTCTGTGTGGAGAAGCAGAGAAAAAAATCCTCACATATAGGTGATGTCATCTGACAGAGCCCTGCATGGGAGTATTCCCAGCTGCTTTTGGAAGCTCAACTGCACCTGAATGTGCCTTCCCATCTGCTGCCGTGAAACCATCTTATCCTATGTTAATCTCTTTCTACGGAGTTCCACCAATGTGTTTGGCTTCTCACCTGTGAGTAGTGCGTTGTAATGTGATTTTTCAGCTGTTTTTCCCACCTGCCATCATGTTTCTATTTCTCTTCCCATAATCACCTTAGGGTATGGTTTTCGACTATTTAAAGTTTCCTTTATTATCCAGGATGCCCCAGCCCCCTTAGGTGCTTGGCATTTCAGCCAAGAATATTTTTTCAAAATTGAGCTATTTGATTTTACTGCAGCTGTTTTTCCAGGTGATGTCCCAAAAACCTGCCAGTGGGTTTAAAAAGTGCACCAAGTGCTCAAGGACCATATCCATAACGGACACTCATAAGTGATGCCTCCTGTGCTTGGGACCTGATCGCAAGCCCTCTTCTTGTAATTTGTGTGTGCAGATGACAACACGAGAGCTAAAAAGAGAAACGGTGCATTTAAGTCTGATCCATCGACATCAGCATTGGCAGCATAGGTCTCAAAGCTTCCCAAGCTGCACTGCATGCTGACAGCATCGATGAGTTTGAGCCCACTTAGAACTGAACAACCATAGACCCACTGACATTGGTACCCATCGATGTTCCCCCGAGGATGAGGAAGGATTCAGCTTTGTAAGCATTGAAGAGTAAAGACGTGGAACATCAGGTGAGGCCCGGGTGAATCAATGTTGGAGTTGCCCTGAAGAGAGAGAGGCTCAACCTTACTACTTATGGAAGGGCAGCAACAGCTTTCTCTTAGCCAAGACCAGCTAACTGATTAATCCCCATCAGACTCTGGAAACATTGGCCAATTCTGCTGTGCCTTTGGAAATAGCAGGTTTGGGGAACAGTCATTTGAAGGCCGTCAAGGAAAGAATAACATTGCTCTTCACTATGCAGCAGGTCCTTGTCTCAATGAATGTAGCCATGGCGCAACCAAGCATCAGACCCATCCTCGATAAGCTAACCCTGCTTACAGTAGAGGCATTGACATTAGGGCATGGAAAGGCCCGACCCCAATACCTGGCTGGTTGATATTTTGTCCTTCCATATCAACCACTACAACAGTCCCCTTTTTTCCTTTAGAGATCCTCTGTATTTGTCCCATGCTTCTTTGAATTCAGATACTGCCCTCATCTCCAATACCCTTCCCGCCCAAAGGTGCTATCTTACTCGGTCTCCCTTTTTCCGCGGAGCCCTTCGGACGTGCATCTCGTCCCTGGAAAAGTTTTTCTCTGTTTTCAATCTGTTTTAGCTATCTGGCCTTCGCCGGTCCTCTTCCCGCCTCTCGAGCACCTCTGCTTCAGCCTTGGTCTTGGGTTTTTTCCTTTTTTGTGCCTTTTTGTGTTTTAGCGTGCTTCACGCCCTTTTTAACTGCTGGCCGTGTCAAGGGTCTTTGACCTCGCAGGGGTCCTTTTTCCCCCAATGGCTTTCGGTTTTAAGAAATGTGATATGGGTGTCCGTGAGCGACATGTTTTTTGAACACCTAACTCTTGTTTCTGGTGTCTAGGAGCTGACCATGACCCGGAACTATGCTCCCTCTGTAAGAAGATGTCCTCCAAGGCCATCCAGAGTCGTAAGTAGAAGTTGGATGATCTCTTCTGTAAGGCAGCCCCAGTAACCTCCCGCTCTTTTGCCCCACAACCTCTGGAGTCTCCCAAGGCTCTTCCCCTGGCCCGGTGGCACTCTGACTACTCTGAACGCGAGCGGAAGAAGAAGAAGGCAGCGAGGACTCTGTCGGGGGTGCTAGACAAGCATGAGAGGTCACGCGCCTGGTCTCTCAACCCCCCTCGCCAGATTCTCGAGTCGGAGAGGGAGTGGCCCAATAAGGTACCTTGAACTGATACAGAGGCCTCCGGTGAAGGTGCCTGGTCTCCCGAGGGTCATCCCGGTGATGAATCCCTCTCCTCCTCAACACCTGACCCAGTCACCCCGGCGTCTGTGTTGCAGGGCCCCACTCCCGAGTGGGAGGCCCGGATGATGGCCTTGGAGAGCAGCGTTTCTGCATTCCTCACTGCCCAGCAGGCGCTGGTGCCCGGCCCTGCTGGCATGCACCTCAAGACCACAGGGACCTCTACCTTGAGGACTCCCTGGGTCACCAAGGTGACCCCTGAGAGCCAGAAGCCGCCTGAGGATCCTTGGCGCGGGTCTCTATCTCTGTCCCGGTCCTTGGATGCGAGATATTCTTAGGTGAGTGCTTCCGGATCTGGGCAGGTTTTGGACTCGGAAACCCAGCACGGATCACCGACGCATCCCGAGCGAGTCCTCAACGGTTTTACTCCCGATACTTCCTCGTCCTGAAGTGGACAAGGGGCCTCCGGCCTATCCTCGACCTGCGGAACCTAAACAAGTTCCTGGTGCGGGAGAAGTTCAGGATGCTCTCCCTTGGAACCTTACTGCCGTACTTCCAGCAGAGTGATTGGCTATGCTCCTTGGACCTATAGGATGCTTACGCTCACATTCTCGTCCATCCGAAATGCAGAAAGTACCTTTGCTTCATGGTTCAGGGAAACCATTACCAGTACAGGGTGCTTCCCTTTGGCCTCACATCCACCCTGTGAATCTTCACAAAGTGCCTGGCTGTGGTTGTGGCCCATCTCTGGCTGTAGGGCACCTTTCATCTATCCATATCTTGACTGGCTCGTAATGGGGGGCACAGCCTCCAAGGCTCAGCAGGCTGTGGATCGCACCATTTGCCTTCTGGAGCATCTGGGGTTCGTGATCAATTACCCAAAGTCCCACCTCACTCCAGTTCAGTCCCTGGAGTTCATCGGGGCTCGCTTGGACACCCTCTGGGCTATGGCTTTTCTACATCAGGGCAGGGTGGACCGCCTCGTGTCCTTGGTGTCTGAAGTGCGGTGCCGCAGTGCCATCTTGACCCGGACAATGCTTCACCACCTTGGCCACATGGCCTCCATTGTCCATGTCATGCCCAATGTCGGTCTCAATATGCAGGTGGCACAGTGGTGCCTCAGAGCGCAATGGGCACAGTTGATCGGCCGCCTCTGAGACCCCATCTCGGTCTCTTCCAGCACGGTGGAGTTCTTTCGCTTGGTGGCAGGAGTCTCTCAGAATCTGTTTCGAGGTATGCCCTTCCAAGCTCCAGAGCATCAGATAGTCTTGACGATGGATGCTTCCCTGGCGGGCTGGGGAGCCCACTGTGAGGCGCGACACACTCAAGGGACTGGTCCCTCAAGGAGACCAGGCAGCAGATCACTCTGAGGGTTTGCTACTTCACCCCAATCTGAGGCCTCTATCCCTCGCAGCTTGGCGGCTGAGTGGGTCGCTTTAGCTTCCTATCCTCTCCCCATGGAGATTGAGGACATTCTTTTGGCCTCATGAAAGGACTCAACCAGACAGGCTTATGCCTTCAAGTGGCGTCGGTTCTCGGTGTGGTCCGAGTGAACCCATTCTCATGCCCTACCAGTTTGGTCTTGCAGAACCCATTCTCATGCCCTATCAGTTTGGTCTTGCAGTATCTGTTCCACCTCTCGCAGTCGAGGCTGAAGTCTAACTCGGTCAGGGTTCACCCGAGTGCCATCTCAGCAAACCACCACCCTAGCGAGTGCAAGCCTCTTTCGGATCAACCACTTGTGTCTCGTTCCATGCAAGGGCTGCTCCTTTCCAGGCCCCCTACCTGCCCTCCTCTGGTGGAATGGGACCTCAATGTGGTCCTCACACAGCTGACCAAGCCACCCTTCGAGCCCATGACTACCTGCCTGCTGCGGCATTTATCGTGGAAGGTGGCCTTCCTGGTGACTGTCGCCTCCACCCGGAGAGTCAGCGAACTCCTGGCGCTGATGGCTGAGGCACCGTACATGAGGTTTTATAGGAATAGGGTGGTCTTGCGGACTCATCCCAAGTTCCTTCCTAAAGTTGTCTCAGATTTTCATCTCAATCAAGAGATAGTGCTGCCCACTTTCTTTCTGAAGCCCCACGCCAACCGGGCGTCGGCAATTCTCCACACCTTGGATTGTAAGAGGGCTCTCTTTCTACCTGCAGTAGACTCAGGACCACCGTAGATTGGGCCAGCTCTTCATCTCCTTAGTGACCTCCAGCCCCAGATGGCTGGAATCAAAGTGTACCTTTTCTATCTGGGTGGTGGACTGCATCGCCTTTGCCCAGGCCCAGTTCCAGGCTGGGTTTCTCCTGGACTGCTGAATCATGGCTCACAATGTCCGAGCAATGGTGATGTCTGTCACCAGCCTGCGCTCGATGCCACTGGCAGACATCAGCCGGGCTGCCACCTGGTCCTTCACTCACACCTTCGCGGTGCATTACTGGGACGCCACCTTCGGCCAGGCTGTACTCTGTAATCTGTGTCAAGAGCAGGTCAAGATTTCAGTGTTTGATATAGTCGATGAGGATAGGTCATTTGTTCCAGATGGAGCAAACATTTATGAGCATGCAGGTCACGTTTTCTTTCTGTAGAGGCTTACGTCTGTGGGTTTTCTCTGGGGGCCGGCAGACTATGTGTATGAGATGGCTATGGCTTCCTGAGAGTGGTGCCCTTATGGTGGAGAATGTGCCTTTTTGTCCCCTACGGCCATGGCCTTGTATGGAGGGGATGAGGCCCTGTTGTTGAGACTATGAGGACTGGAGGATTTGTCCTCCAAATCCTGATTGACTCAGCTCACTTTCAAAGGGAAATTCTTGGGGTGGACTTGGAGACGCTGGTTAAGGACTTGGACGAATCCAAACCTCATCAACCTCCCAGAAGACAGACCAAAAGATCTCCTGGAGGCATACATGTATGTGTTCCCCGTGCTCGCTATTACAATTTATTATTTATTTATTATTTATTTATTTTATTTACATTCTCTTATATACCGCACTATTCGGCATCAGCGCGGTTTACATGGAACAGAAACGCTCAGTACAGTTAACATGTATGAGTTTACAGATAACAGGGCAAGTAACTTAGATAACAGGGGTAAACTATTTACAAAAACTTGCTACATAAGCTTGTAAACTATTTACAAATATTGCTACATAAGGTTGTATGATCATGAATTCTATAGAAACAAATGCACCACTAAGGGTTAGAGAATCTTTCTTGGCATGTTGTTGGGAAACCATATATTTGCTTAGTGGGTTGCATCTCTGTCTCGGTGGGTGAGGTTGGGTTCTATGAGGTACTTATTGAAAAGATGGTACTTGAGGGCTTTCCTAAACTGCGTAAGGCTCCAAGGACTTCCATAGATACCATCCCGGAAAGCCTACATTCTCCTCCTCTTCTGGTTTCCGGTCTTGGACTCGGCCCTTTTGTGGATCATGAGGTTCCTGGGTCTTCAACATCCCCAGAGGTGCCTCCTCCCATTAGGCGCAATACCTGCTTGGGGGTCTATTCTAGGACACCTCCACTGGGCAGCAGGTTCTGCCTTTTCTTCAAGGAGTGGACTCGGATCATCCAGGATCGATGGGTACTAAACACCATTCAGCACGGCTATGTTTTTGGAAAGCAGAGCCTGTTCCAGACAACTTTCTAGTTTCTCCTTGCAACTCCATGGTCAAGAGAGCTGCAGTTCACTATACCCTGGACAGGCTTCACCATCTATGGGCGGTGGTCTCAAAGGAGGGACCAGAGACGATACTCCATCTGCTTTGTAGTGCCAAAAGAGGATGATTCCTTTTGGCCAATCCTTGACCTCAAAGGAGCCAATGCTTATCTACAAAACCTCCACTTCCGTATGGTGACCCTGTGGTCAGTGATTTGCGTGGTATGCCACGGAGAGGTCCTTGAGTCTTTGGACTTAGCTGAGCCTTACATCATATCCCTATTTGTGAGGATCAACAGCGCTTTCTTCCGTTTGAAATTCTTGGCTCTTGTTTTCAGTTCGCTGCTCTCCACTTTGACCTCTCTCCCACCCCCAGGATGTTCTTGAAAGTGATGGTGGTGGCAGCTGCTGCACTTTGGCACCAGGGGATCTGGACAAATGGGTCAACCGGGCCAAGTCACAATCTGAAGTGGCTTGGATTTTGGTCCTGGTGGTGCTGTTCTAGTGTCTTGGTTAGGTGATAAATTGAAGAAAGAGCTACTTGGTGCCTTCCCAATCACTGGAATACCTGGGACCCTCAGGTAGGCAGAGTCTTTCTGCCTGAAGAAAGGGTGAACAAGTTGCTGACCCAAGTTGGAAGCCTTTTGGTCTCGGCACGCTCCCAAAGTTTAGGATTATCTTTAGCTTCTCGGCTTGATGGCAGTCGATATGGTGCCTTGGTTGTGAGTTCACATGAGGCTGCTTTGCTGGTCCCTGCTTTCTCAGTGGTCTCCCTGATCTCTGGAGTTCGATGTCAGACTATCCTTCCAGCCAGAGGTGGTCTCCAACCTGAGGTGAAGGCGGCAGCCTCGGCATCTACAGAAGGGGTATGTCATCGGACGATCATTCATGGCTTCTTCTGTCGATGGATAGGACTTAGAAACACCAAAAATGACATCATAATATTTCTCTTTACCCTTCAGCCCTCTTTTTGTCATCTGTAAGCGCAATTTGCAAGACGAGGGCTCATAATTGGGTCCCAAGCACTGGAGGCACCAATTATGCATGTCCATAAGGAATATAGTTCTCATACATCTGGAACATCTTTTAAACCTGCTGGCAAGTTTTTGGGACATGTCATCTGGAAAAATAGCTGTGATGAAATCAACCAACTAGATGTTGATATGAGACATTGGTAAAACCGTGGCCAAAGCACCAGTGCTTAAGGGGGCTGAGATGTCTCAGAAAATTAAAGGAAACTTTAAATGTCTGAAAATGCTAAGGGAAACTAAGAGGAAAAATAACACAATGACAAGAAAAAAACAGGATAGGAAAACCCAACAAAACCTATTTTCAACTGCAAATACTCGCTGAGTGCTGGAACTAGAGGTTCTGTGGAAAAAAAAATGGACCCTTAGCATTTTTGGACGGCATCACGGTGGCAGGTGAGAAGATGCACACCTGTGCGGTGAGCATCCAAAGGCTTTTAGAAGGTGCTGAGACTGCTTCCACGCAGGTGCTCTGTCAGATGATGTCACCCATTCAGTACATGAGGGCTTTGCTCTTGTTTGTCCATGGAGGATCAATTTTCTCTAATTTCAGTTAGGCTTTTTAGACTACTAATACACAACAGACAGGTAGTTAAATCTTTTTCCTGCCCCATTCTCGCCCCAACCCCAACTCCTACCCACTCCAGGCACATTCCTTAATTTATAGTCAACTTTCCCAATTAAGAGTAAAATTTGTAATCACAGGATATTTTTTTCATCAGCAAGTGATTAACTCTTAATAGATTAATATCAATTCATTGGGAAGCAAACAAAATATTATCATATAATATTGTTCTTCCCTCAGCTGTGTATGCATATTTACAGTCAGTATATTGTATACAGCTGCCAGCTGATACAGGCAGGTTCCTGCTTGGATCCTGTAACCTTGCACCTACTGTATAGGTTGGATGTTGTATGTGACCTCTCTCTCTCTCCAGTCCCTGGAGACCTGCTTAGGTCATACTTATCTCAGCCAAAGTTTCAACCTTTGACCCTACTGGTCAGTGACAGAGTCCCCTAGCCTTTTGGGTATTCTTCCTTCCTCTCCTCCATGGTCATAATTCTCTTATCTTGGAGCACAAGCAAGCAAGGCTCTATTGCCCCTTCTCCATCTCTACAAAATCACTATCTTTTCATGAATTTAGCTCCCAGCTTACTATAGTCTATGGCCCCCTCCTGACAGTGGCTGTGAAATGAAGCAGTGACCACAGATAATATGATCTCTGCATTCAACTACTAAAGTAAGTGCTTATTTTACTTACAGTATTTTAATAAACAGTTGGAAATTAAGAGGGTCTTCTCCTTTTGATGTTAAACCCCTTTAGCTAGATGTTGACAAATGCACTGAGGTGCATTTTCCATGGAACATCACAAATATACCAAAACTTTCTGAGCTATCATTTTCATTTATTTTATTTATTTATTTTATTTTATTTGGACAACTTTTATATACCGCTGCTTCCAAGGATCAGCAGCGGTTTACATTATAACAAACAGAGCAGGTACATTGAACTTTAAGAACTAGGAATATTTTACATTATAACAAATTGGTTTTACATTATAACAAATCAAATATCAATACAATTGATTTAGAACTTTATAAGTTAGTTTACATTATTACAGATATTACATTATTACAGGTATTGTATAGTGCAATACTAGTATAAATGTATTACAGTATAAAATAACATTATTGAACTATATTACAAGTAATAGTTTATTAATGTATTGATTCAGTTTATGGAGGTTGGGAAGCTATACCTGTTTCTCCATTGGTATAGTATTGTGAGAATAGATGGGTTTTTAGTGTTTTCCTGAATGTTAGAAGATCTTTTGTTTCTCTTAGTTGATTTGGTAGATTGTTCCACAGTATCGGAGCAACTAGCGAAAAGGCACTGTTACTTGTTGAGTGTTTAGATTTTCTTATTATATCTGGGACTGCTAAAGTGTTGAGGTTTTTTCTCCGTCTTATCCTAGTTTCAGGTGGGCTGTGAAGGAGGGTGGTTAAGTATGATGGGGCAATATTATTAATTAATTTGAATGTTGTTAACAGTATTTTATATTGAATTCTACTGGATATAGGTAACCAGTGTAGGGTGAATAGAATAGGGGTGATATGGTCTGAAAGTTTGGTTTTAAGTATTACTCTAGCTGTTACATTTTGGGCCATTTGTAAGATTTTGATGTTCTTTTTGGTTATTCCATGTAGTATGCTATTACAAAAATCAAAATGTGGTATGATCAAGGCTTGAGTAACAGTTCTAAAGTCATCGTCTTGTAATAGCGGTCTTAGTTGTTGGATAGAACGCAATTTGTAATAGATTGTTTTTGTTAGTTTCTTGATGTGTGTTGTAAAACTGAGCGTTTTATCAATGATAACACCTAAATATTTTATTTCTTCCTTGATTGGAAGAGTGGCATTGAGGATATTAATGTTAGCTGGGGGAGTATATTTTGTGTTTTTTGTTGCAATCAGGACTTCAGTTTTTTTTATGTTAATAGTTAGGTTGTTTGAAAGGAGCCATTTTTCAGTTTCTGTTAGACAGTTTATTATATTGTTGTGGTTTGGGTTATTTACATTAAACTCAGAGAATAACATAATGTCATCTGCATATATAGAATAATTAATTTTGTATTTTTTGAATATGGAGCATATTGGTTGGAGGTATATGTTAAATAATAAAGCAGACAGAGCTGAGCCTTGGGGTACACCCTGTTCTTGAGGGAAAGGGGATGATGAACATTGGTTAAACTGAACATATTGTGAACGATCGGATATGTATGATTTAAACCATTCGAGCGTGGTGTTTAGTAATCCTATTTGTTTAAGTCTTGAGATAAGTATGTTGTGGTTGATGCTGTCAAATGCAGCTGATATATCAAGGAAAACCATAAGGAATGCATGTTTAGTATTGTCTAGACCTTTATTAAGTGTATCAAGAAGTGTAATGAGTAGGGTTTCTACGCCGTGAAAAGGGCGAAAACCGTATTGATGTTCATCCAGTGGGGCAAATGTATCTATATGATCCTGTAATTGAAGTTGTACGGCTTTTTCTATAATTTTAGTTATGAAGGGGATGCTAGCTATCGGACGATAGGATGATGGGTCATTTTTGTTCAAAGTCTTGTTTTTTAATATAGGGCGGATTGCAGATAATTTTAGTTCTTTAGGTAATACCCCTTGAAGGAGTGATTGGTTAACTATATTTAGAATAAAGGGCGCAAGTTCTTGCTTTGTTTGTTTGATCCAGAGAACTGGGCAGGGATCAAGTATGGATGTAGTTGTATTGATATTCGATATAATGTTGAGTAATTGCTTCTTATCTATTGGGTGGAAAACGTTCCAGGTGTGGTTACTAGTAGATGGAATAGTATTGAAAGGTATTGGTATCATTGATGATTTAAGTTTGCTGGCAAAGTAGTCTGCCATATCTTGTATGTTAATTGAGGCTGGTTGTTGGGTATCTATGGGAGCTTTAGATAATGATTTGACTATTTCAAACAGTTCTCTGGGGCGATTAATGGCTTTGTTTAGAATCCTCGCATGGTATTGTTTTTTGGCATTGTTTGTGGATGATCTGTAGTTGTTGAGAGTTGCAAAGTATAAGACTCGTAGATCTGTTGTTTTTGTTTTTCTCCATTCTTTTTCGATTTTGCGAAGGTTTTTTTTTAATGGAGGCTAATTCTGTTGTGTACCATTTTTCTGATTGTCTAGTATGGTGTTTTTTTAGTATCTTATGTGTTGGTTTAGATGCTGATTTTATAGTTGAATTCCAGGTAGCTGTAGCTTCATCGAGGTTTATTATGTCAGTAGATAATTGTGGAATAATTGTGTTGAGGAATTCTTCAGGTGAGAATAGTCTAAATTTGGGTCCCAAATGAATTTTAGGTTGATTAGAAGAGGTAGCGGAGGGTATTTTAATAGAGAAGTTTATTAGGAAATGGTCAGACCATGGGATTTGTGATATTATAGGGGGAGTATATTCATGTGAAATAGTGAATGACATGGGAAGGAATATTAAATCCAGAATATTACCTTTAGTATGAGTAGGTTGTTTAATGATTTGTTGATAGCCTATAACATCCATTGATTCTAGTATTATTGAAGATTGGTTATTATTGCAGGTTGGTAAGTTAAAATCACCTAGGATGATATGAGGTTTGTTCATGGATGCTTTGCATGCTGTTTCTAGTATAGATGTCAAATTATGGGTGTTTGAAGCAGGGGGTCTATAAAATAGGCAGATTGCTAGGTTTCTGTTTTCTATCATTAGTATATCAGTATTTTCATTAGTTTCACTAATGGAAGTGGAACAATTCAAGCTAGATTTTGCTAGTATCAGGACTCCACCACCTTTTCTTTTATTTCGGTTACAGATGAATAAAGTATATCCTTTTATTTTTAGTTGGTTAGTTAGGACTGTATCGGAATTGCTCAACCATGTCTCTGTTAAGCAGAGGTAGTCTGGGTTTTCATCAGTGAGGAGATCTATGATGATTGGAATTTTATTCCTGACAGATCTTACATTTATGAGGATAATTTTCAGGTTTTGATTGAGTGAATTCAGTTTTTTTATTTCATTATCAGTTTTAGTTTGTATATTGATTAATCTTCTTATCCGTGTGTCTGAGTATTTAGTTGTTGGTGGGTTATGTGTGTGTGTGTATGATTTGTGGTTATTAATGTTCATATGATTGATATGTGGTGGGGCATTATAAAGATGAGCTATTCTAGCAGGATGATAGAGTAAGTGTTGTGATTGGTAGCATATTCCACGGGAGGTTAGTATACTTAAAGTAATACTTATTAAATATAAGAGCTGTATAATGACTTGTGCAGGTTTCATTTTTGCTTTGAATTAGTGTGTGTATAGGAATAATGGTGGGTGTAAAATGTTGTTTTTGGGAATGCTAAAGATGAGATTGTAAATATGTTGGCAACCGTGGAGGCAGGTGGGAGGCAATTGTAATTAGTGAGGAGAGAGTGTCATTTAGGTATCCTTAGCCCCTTACCAACTCTAAACAACTTAACAAAACAAATATGTAAACAGCAGTTCAGCAATGAGGTGGGAGGCTATCCAGTCTTTTGCAATGAGTGCCATATCTATGATTATCTCCCAGTTGATGAGAGGTCACGGCTAAAGGGAAGTGCAGCATGAAATTCAGTAGCAGTGGTTGGTGAATTGCTGTCCATCTCTTGGAGAGAATAGTCTCCTCTTCCGGCCTTGCTGAGTACCTTCACATGGTGAGCCTGTTGTACAAAGTCTATACTAAATCTCAGCAAGGCAACATTACAGTTGAAGTATGGTATGAAAGAAAAAGAAAAATACATACTGGCTGCATGTCTCCCAAGATAAAAAGGTACCCACCCCTAGCTTCCACACTAGGGCTAACAATGGTGGTAGCGATAGTGCGGAAGGACTACAAAAACGGACTGCTACTTCTGGAGAGAGATCTGCAATTGTAAGTATTTACTTCTGGGAATTTATCTAAATCTTGATGAAAAAGGAATTCTTTAGATTAAAGCTGATTAATCTGTGAATCCAGTGTATTTGTTAAATCAGTCAGGGCCTAGTATCGGCAAAGAGCTTTTAGTTAAATTAAAAACTCAACAGGTAGCTTTCAGTTTAAGTTTAAAACTCAGCAGAGAGCTTTTAGTTTAAATGTAATACTCAGTCATGGCCTAGCAGCAGCAATGAACTTTCAGTTTAAATGTAAAACACAGCAGAGAGCTTTCTGGTTAAATTTAGAACCCAAGACTTCCTCTATCCAAGCAAGGGCTATGTGAATCACCCAGGGAATTTATCACAGATTACCTTAGAAGCACAGGACAGGGTACTTTGTAGCAGCCAGCTTTTAAAAAGTCGTCTTTCCCTCTCTCCTCCCCCCCCAACCCAACCATCCCTGGCATAATCATAGCTTTATAGCTGCTTAAACCTCTTAAAGGAAAGGAGGTGCCAAATTCACTCTCAGTTGCAGCTGTTTATCCTCATCAGGCATACATTAAGGACCTGAGATTAATTAAAGCTTCAGGTCATTAAATGTATTAGGTATAGTTTTATTTGTATAAGTATCCCCAGTAACCCTTAGTAAGTAAAGAACTTAAATACCTAAACACAACCTTAAACTAAGACGCAGACAGCAGTCCAGCAGCGAGATGGGGATTTTCCAGTCTTTTGCATTGAGTGTCACATATATGATTTTCTCCCAGTTGGTGAGGAGTCTTACCTGTGCACTAGGTGCAAGGAGCTTTTTGCTCTCAGGGAAAGAGTCTGATGTCTGGAGGCTAGAGTAGCAGACTTGGAGGACATAAGGAAGACAGAGAGGTACATAGACAAGACCTACAGGAATATAGTACTGAAGTCCCACCTCCAGTCTGGCAGCAACCCTATGTGCCCATGAGGGAAGGGTTAGGACAGCCATTGTAGCTGGTGATTTGATCATTAGGCATGTACATAGCTGGGTGGCTGGTGGACGTGAAGATCGCTTGGTAACATGCTTGCCTGGTGCAAAGGTAGCGGACCTCACACGCCACCTAGACAAGGTCTTAGATAGTGCTGGGGAGGAGTCTGCTGTCTTCGTACATGTCGGTACCAATGACATAGGAAAGTGTGGTAGGGAGGTTCTGGAGGCTAAATTTAGGCTTTTAGGTAGGAAGTTGAAATCCAGAACTTCCAGGTTAGCACTCTCCGAAATGCTTCCCATTCCATGCGCAGGACCTAAAAGATAGGCAGAGCTCCAGAGTCTCAATGCATGGATGAGACAATGGTGCAAGGATGAGGGTTTTGGATTTGTTAGGAACTGGAGAAAGGAGGGACTCTTCTGAAGGGATGGGCTCCACCTTAACTGGGACGGAACCAGGCTGCTGGCATTAACCTTCAAAAAGGAGATAGATCCGCTTTTAAACTAGATAATAGTGGAAAGCCAACAGTCACCCAAGAGCGCATAGTTCGGAACAATGTATCCTTGAAGGATACTAGCAAAAGACTGAAGGTGGGGCATATCAGCACAGAGGTTCCAATAAAGACAAAAGTAGCCCAAATGCCCTTGAGTACAGAGCAGAGCAGAAAGATCCCAAATTATCCCTGCCTACTGATAGAGGCTGTATTTTATTCATATTAATCTAAAATGCTTGTATGCAAATGCTAGAAGTCTAAAAAAATAAGATGAGAGAGTTAGAATATATAGCACTAAATGAGAGGTTAGATATGATTGGTATCTCAGAGACATGGTGGAAGGAGGACAACCAGTGGGACACTGTGATACGTGGGTACAACCTATATCATAATGATAGAGAAGATCAAATTGGTGGAGGGATTGCACTCTATGTTAGAGATGGCATTGTGTCACAAAGGATTAAAGTTTTGCAGGAAGCAAAATTCATTGTAGAATCTCTACGGATTGAAATTCCATGTAACAAGGGGAAGGCGATGGTAGTGGGGGTGTACTATCGACCACCTGGCCAGAATGAACAAATGGATGATGAAATGCTCAAAGAAATCTGAGAAGCTAACAAAAGTTACAGCACAATAATAATAATAACACAGGTACACTACCAAAAAACTGCCTCCAATTTTGCAACTGATTCCTATAGATTTTGGGGTGCTGAATCCAGGAAAAATAGCCAAAATGTTCCATCACGTCACGTTTTCTTGCAAAATTAGATTTCTTACCCATATAAGGAATGTTCACATAATTTCTTTTTAGCCGACTGCAGTTTATTTTCTTGGCCCAAAATAGAGGTTGTAATGGTTAACTAACTAGAAACACTCCCTCATGATATTTTAGAGTGTTTTGTATTCATTTTATACATTAACAGGACAATTGGGAGGCGGGGGGCTAAATCCAGTAGTCGCGCTGGCGCATGTTCTTTCCTGTTCGCCTCGCCTCGTTCGCTCACTCAAACATGGTGGTTGCGACATGAACGTTCCTGTCAAATTTCAGTTTCTTGCAAGTTCATTATTACCTTTTGTTTGCTCAGTCGTAATCCAGCTTTATTCCGAAGTGGTTCACTACAGTTGTAGTTTGCAGTGCTGTGTATTTGTGATGGCTCACAGAGCCAGAGGTTGCGTCAACTCTCCGGACAGTTTTTGTTTTATTTGTGGGGAATATACCGTGAAAAAGCGGCAGAGGAACATTTCTGCATTTATTAAAAAAGTATATTTCGCCTATTTCGGTTTGAAGTTAGGCGATCAAGACAAACCGTGGGCTCCTCACAAAGTGTGCAAGACATGTGAGGAAGATCTACGCTTATGGATGAAAGGTAAAAAACAAGCATTTCGTTTCGGAATACCTATGATGTGGCGTGAACAAAGAGACCACAGCAGTGACTGCTATTTTTGCTCTTGCATTGTGAAGGGATACAACTTAAAAAATAAGAACGTAATAAGTTACCCCAACCTTCCCTCAGCAATTAGGCCTATGCCTCATAGCAACGAAGTACCTGTGCCTGAACCACCAAAATCTTTGGATCATATTTGTGTGGACGGTTCTGATCATGATGAGACTCATCAGATGGCTTTTCCCGATGAGTCCAGTACTTCCGAGTTTGAAACTGAACCAGATCCGAAACCTGAACTTTTCTCTCAAGCTGAATTGAATGATTTAGTCCGGGATTTAGGACTCCCAAAAGATGCTGCCCAACTGCTAGGTTCTCAGCTTAAACAGAAAAATCTATTGTCACCAGGAACAACTTTTTATTGGTACCGCAACCGCGAGACACAATTTTTGAAGTATTTCAGCAAAGAGGAAGATTTGGTATTTTGCAACGATATATACGGAGTGATGGAAAATTTTAAACTCAAGTATGATCCTGCTGAATGGCGGCTGTTCATTGATTCGTCAAAAGACAGCATAAAAGGTGTTCTGCTTCATAATGGCAACACATTCGCTTCAGTTCCTATTGCTCACTCTGTTATTCTCCAAGAAAAATACGAGAATTTGGCCCTGATTCTTCAGAAGATTCGTTATGATGAGCATAAGTGGATGATTTGTGGAGACTTTAAAATTCTATCCATGCTATTAGGGCAGCAATCCGGTTTCACCAAATATCCCTGCTCCCTTTGCTTGTGGGATAGCCGGGCCCGTGACCTACACTGGGGGAAAAAAGACTGGCCAATTCGGGAGTATTTGAGACCCGGTGAGAAAAATGTTCTTCATGAGAGCTTGGTACCTCGTGATAAAATTCTATTTATTTATTTATTTATTTATTTAACATCTCTTATATACCGCACTATTTATAATCAGCGCGGTTTACAAAGTTACCACCTCTCCACATTAAGTTGGGTCTCATTAAGCAATTCATCAAATCCCTTCCAAAAGATGGTGAGTGCTTTCGGTACCTTTGCTCAAAGTTCCCCCGACTTTCTGAAGCAAAGCTAAAGGAAGGAGTGTTTGTTGGCCCTGATATAAGGAAACTCATTTCAGATGGAGCATTCGCTGAAACGATGTCTGAGAAGGAAAAAGAAGCCTGGGATTCCTTCAAGGATGTTGTTCTCAAATTCTTGGGGAACAGGCGGGATGAGAACTTTAAGGATATTGTTGCCAGGATGCTCAATGCCTTCAAAGAACAAGGCTGTAACATGAGCCTGAAAGTCCATTTCTTGCACTCCCATGTGAACTACTTTCCCGAAAACCTGGGGGCGTACAGTGAAGAACAAGGTGAAAGGTTTCACCAGGACATCAAGGACGCAGAGAGAAGGTACCAAGGAAGATGGAACACCACTATGATGGCTGATTTCTGCTGGTTGCTGCTGCGGGAAACCCCAGATGAAAAATACGCCAAGCAGCGCACCAAGAGAAGCATTCGGGGGAAGAAGAAACGGGCCCACCAGGAGATTGATTGACCCAAGAATGACTTTAAAATCTAAACTGTGTTGACAAATATCGTGTTTTTACTAAACTTTGAAATAAAAATGTGCTAGTTATTACCACAGTGTCGGATCTCATTTATTAGAATTTTATTTTCACACCATCGGGTGTTTGTCTTCATGTATTGCAATGGTGCGGTTTGCGTTTTCTATTCTTACATACATACCTGTACAACATTTTTTGCACATTTCTTTGCTTTGCTTTGTGTCTAACCTCGCTCTTATATGCTCAATGTTTGTGCACATGTATGTGGCTGTTTTAAGTGCAGACAATTTTGCTACCATCACAGTGTGTTTTGTTGACATTACTCTATTCTTATGTGCTGCCTTGTTACAATTTTCTTTATTCTTATTTGAATAACTACTAAACAATTAGTATAAAGAATTCATCCAAGAAACTTTTATCTCGATCGCACTCAATCTGAAACGTTCACCTCAAACTGCTAACCCAATGTAGCAAAAAATCTGTACGTGATGGAGCAAATTGGTTACCAGATTTGGATTCAGCGCACCAAAAAACGTAAAAATCAATCGAAACATTAGATGCAGTTTAAAAAAAAATTTTTTTAGTGTACCTGTGTAATGGGTGATTTCAATTACCCCGGTATTAACTGGGTCAGTGCCACAGCAGGACATGCTCGGGAGAGAGTTTCTAGATGAAATAAATGACTGCTTCTTGGAGCAGCTGGTTCATGAACCGACCTGAGGGGAAGCCATTTTGGACCTAGTCCTTAGTGGAACACAAGATCTGGTGCAAGAGATAAGGGTGTTGGGGCAACTTGGCAATAGTGATCATAGTATGATCACGTTTGATTTAATAAATGGAGGAGGGAGGGTAAGGAAATCCACAGTACTACCTTTTAACTTTCAAAAGGGAGACTATGATAAAATGAGGAAAATAGTTAAGAAAAAAATAAAAGGAGCTATTGCAAAAGTTAAAGATTTACATCAAGCTTGGGTGCTGTTTAAAAATATTATCTTGGAAGCCCAGACCAGTTGTATTCCACGCTTTAAGAAAAGTGGAAGGAAGTCCAAAAAACTGCCAGCATGGTTTAAAGATGAGGTCAGAGAGGATGTAGTTGCCAAAAAAGCATCTTTCAGGAAATGGAAAAAGGAGCCAAATGATGAAAAATGGAAACACAAGCACTGGCAAGTTAGATGCAAAGCACTGATAAGGCAGACAAAGAGAGAATCTGAGAAGAAGCTTGCTGTGGAAGCAAAAATGCATAATAAATACTTTTTCAAGTACATTTGTAGCAAAAAAACTGTGAGAAAGTTGGACCATTAGATGATAGAGGGGTGAAAGGGGCACTTATTTATTTATATTTATTTATGTACATTCTCTTATATACCGTGCTATTTTGCATCAGTGCGGTTTACATTGAACAAACTGAAATTACATTGAACAGGGCATTGAACTTGGAGATAACTATTTTACAGGGAACATGGGCTATGGAGGGTTAAGTGGCTTGCCCAAGACCACAAGGAGCACCTGTGGGACTAGAAACCCCAGTCCTTCCGGCCCAAGGTTGCTGTCCTCTAGTGGGATTTGAACCCCCGACCTTCTGGCCTGAAGTACCTTGCCTCAACCACTAGGCCACTCCTCCACTCCACTTAGAGGGGACAAGGCCATATCAGAGCGACTGAATGAATTCTTTGCTTCGGTCTTTACTGAGGAAGATGTAGGGATGTTACCCATGACTAAAATGGTATTTAAAGGTGATGCTGTGGAAGAATTGAAAGAAATATTGATACACCGGGAAGATGTATTGCAACTATTTCATAAACTGAAGAGTAGCAAATCACCTGGACCGTATGGCATATATCCAAGGGTGTTGAAAAAACTGAAATATGAGATTGCAGAGCTACTTTTAGTAATCTGTGAACTATCATTAATACTAGAAGCCCCAAAAGGAATTTTACCTAGAAACCCCAAAGTGCGTCAATTGACGCATTATCACGATGACTGTGTTTAGCATGAAATGCAGATGTGAATTAATGTGAAGTTACTTATTTGTTAAATGTGTGCAGTATGTGACATCATTACATGACATCATCGTGTGTTTATTATTTGTAATGTCGGAGTAAAACTGTAAACAGTAATTTAGATGCGCCACCTAGTGGGAACATGAATTTATACCTAGAAGCCCCAAAGTACGTCAATTGACGCATCCAAGACAACTGAGTGCGTCAATTGACGTACATTTGGGCTTCTAGGTATTGTCATGTAGAAGATCCTTCCGAGGCTATGGAACTGGGTAAAGCAGAAGAGTTTGCTTCAGAAACTGACAGGCAGACAGAGCACATGGCCCAGGGTTGCCAAGGGAAACATAAACAGAGTGAGTCACGAGGGGAGCAAACACGCCCAAGCTGCAACGTATCCCCGAGCTCAGGGATTAAGGAGAAACACCTGGTTGGGGGAGGGGCGCAGCTAAGCCCTCAGAAGCAGGGATATAAAAGGTACTCACTAGAATTGAGCCACAGAAGAGGTAGAGGTGAAGGTGGAGAAGCAAGAAAGGCAAGAGAGACGAGGACAGGAACAAGCACCTGGGAGAAGCAGCAGCAGCTGAGAGAGAAATGGGAGACTCAGCTCAGGAAGCCAGAGCAACAAAGATTCACAGAGCCCGTGCCCAAAAGCCACGTGCGAGCAGCCCACGACGGGAGCCCTATTGGGAAGGCAGCTGGAGGGAGAGACTGCCTGGGAGGCTGGTTTGGGAGCACTCAGAAACTCCTGAGAGAGAGAGAGGTGCTGGCCAGATGATATTTGTATGTCTGAGGAAAAGAAGAAGCTAAAAGGTAGGAAAACACAGCCAGTGTTTGGAATCCTTGCTGACCCAGCCGTGCTAAGAAGTCCTTCCTTGAAAAAAGCCAAAAGGTAGGCTGTATAAACCGTATAGAGAGGAAACTAGGTTTAGAAGTTTTTCTTGTGATTGCCAAGATCTGCTGGACTCTCCATATGCTAAATCCCATATATACGGTAATGCTCAACCCTGCTCTTTAGAGTGCTGTGAAGAGAGGCCTTGGGGAAATAGAGAGGGACTGTATTTTAAAACACCGTATAACTGTTCACAAACTTACCCAGCTGAGAGTGATGTTGAGGAAATGCAGACGGTCTGTTACCGAAGAGATATCAGATGAGCAAATGGACTGCACGCTATCACTAGCTGATCACGTCGTATCACTTTGCTGAGCTGGCTGTTAACAAGGCTGGTTGAACAACAGAGAAGAAGCAAAGTGTTGCCTTTGTATGAAAAAGGGACTGTTACTTTTAAGTTTGTACGGAGCACTGTATGTTTGAAGCTGAAAGCCAAAGAAGCTGTTTTTGTATTATGAGTTCCTGAGATGTTTTCTTTATGCCAGAAGTATGGTAATTTTGTCCTAAATTTCACTTGCAATTAATCTGCCCAGAAGGGGAAATAAAACCTTGTCATTGTTTTGCCTGAAACCACTCGACTACAATTATTCCTGGCTTAGTGAGTACAAGGAAATACAACTCCCAGAAGGCAGTGCATGATCAAGTGAACTGCCCTGCTTCCTAAGTTTGGATATCCTAGGCTGACCTACCCTACATGCCCCTGGCTCTGGGGAGGTTACTGGTGACAAGTTGGTGTAGTTCTTCGGATTTTTGCCTGAAAATAAGGACATTATAATCAGAAGAAACATCAGGAGACACCAGTGTCCATAAGGGAAAAGAAACTGCTATCCTGTAAGCGGAAGGACGGTCAGAGATTCACTGGCAGACTGGCCAGGAGGACCAGGACACCTTTCTCAATGCCTGAGTCTACACAGTGCCAAGGTAAAGGTAGCTGGGCACGGGTGTAGGTGGATGCAGAGAGTGAGAAAGGGGATCTACTGTCCTGCAGTTAAGACAGGGTTAAGAAAGAAAGCTGTAGTGTGCCGCACTTGGTGGGCCCTTTTTCTTTTTCTGTCTCTGCAGGAATAACAGCCACCGGGATGGATCCACAGGACGTGATGCACTGGATGTCTGCCCAGTGGGAGAAGCAGATGGAGCTGGCGCGTCATACGCAGGAGCAGAGTGCCGCGGCAATGCAGGCCCAGCAGAGGCCACTCATTGAACTGCTGGAGGCTTTGCTGAGGAAGCCAACGGACACTGAAGGAGCTATTCCCTCGTTGGTTAAGGGGGTAGGACTACAAGACTGTAGCGCACTAGCGCTTGGACAGTTAACCGCTCATGATAATCTCGATGATTTTATAGAGGCCTTTGAGCGAATTGCAGAGGCAGTCAAATGGCCTGTAGAACAGTGGGCAGTGAGGTTTGCCATGTCCCTCACAGGAGAGGCTCTGGCCGCTTATAAGACCATGCCTGCTGCTCTAGCATCAGATTATACTGAGGTAAAGAAAGCCGTGAAAGACAGGCTAGGCTTAACGCCATTGTTTTACAAACGCATGTTTAGGGAGGCTAGGCTGAAGCCTAAGGAATCTCCAAAAGCTTTATTTCAAAGGCTGAAGGGATTGGCATGGAAATGGCTTGCTCCAGAGAGGAGGACTCTCGAGTCGGTGATTGATACCATCATCCTGGAGCAATTCATGCAAGCCGTACCTCCAGAAGTTAAGGCTTTCCTGATGCTCCAAAGTTGCCAGACCACTGAGGAAGCAGCCAACCTCACTGAATGCTACTTTGAGGCCGAATTGGCTGGCACCTCAAGAGGGGGTGTTCTGAAGGTGGCTGGCGCCGCTAGCTTTGGGAGATCAGAAAGGAACCTAAAAGTCAAAATACCCAGTGAAAATGCTGTTGTACCCCTATTCAAAAGGAAATGTTATAATTGTGGCAAAGTAGGGCATTTTCGTAGGGATTATATGGAGCGAACAGTCCTTGTGTCTGGGAGAGAAAAACATATACAAGAGGGGTTCCTTTTGAAAGTTCAAGTAGAGG
Source organism: Ichthyophis bannanicus (assembly GCA_033557465.1). Taxonomy (NCBI): domain Eukaryota; kingdom Metazoa; phylum Chordata; class Amphibia; order Gymnophiona; family Ichthyophiidae; genus Ichthyophis; species Ichthyophis bannanicus. The sequence goes on from CM066031.1 coordinate 978,959,182, forward strand.
GCATTGAAGCTCTGGCACTGCTTGACTCGGGTGCTGGCCAGAGCATGGTCTCGCGCAAGCTCTGGCAGGCCATTGAAGCCCACCTGCGATCAGCACCGAGTCAAGCAGAAGGGCAAGTAAAAATATGATGTGTGCATGGGGCATCTTCGTATTACCCCCTATACAGGTTGTCTGTGAAAGGGCTGGGAACCGAAAAGGAGGTGCGGGTAGCCATAGTCCCACGGCTCCCGCATGATATCATCCTAGGGAGAGATTGGCCTCCATTCCGCAAAGGGATGGTGAAGGGCCTGAATGAGAAAACAGGCCTAGTATCCACCCGGTCCCAGGCTGGAACCTCAGGGGTAAGGGGTGTGTTAGCAGAAGGGACAGAGGAACTGCCTAAGGATAGGGAAGAGTCTACAGAGCGTGAGGATAGATTAGAAGAGGAGGTGTCAGATACGCTTCCCATACATGAGGATCTAATCAACGCTCCCTCCAAAAAGGTTAGGAAAGAAAAGGCCGAGAGGCGCCAGGAGAGGCGTCGTAGGACCCAAGGGAGGGCTGAGTTAGAAGCCGGAGAAGGGTTACCCTGGGTTCCTGCAGAGCTTGTCCAAAAATTTCCTTCCTTTCCTAGGAGACAAAGAGAAAAAGATCTGAGGAATCGCCTGAAAAGGACGTCCCAAGCGTCTGTAGAGAATTTGCAGGCCAGTCAGCAGCATCAAAAACGCTATTATGACCGAGGGACGAAACCTCGGCAATTGGCTATAGGGGATAAGGTAATAATCCTAGTAGCCGACCCAGGACCCAAATTTGAATCCTGGTGGAAAGGACCGTGTACGGTGGTAGAGAAGGTAGGTCCCATTTCCTATGCGGTGGAAAATGATAGGGTACGCCGCCAAGTATACCACCTAAATGTCCTGAAACCTTGGCAGGAGAGGTCAGCGACAGCCAGGCTAGTCAGTGTGGAGAAACGCATGAGCAGCCAGTTAAAGATTACGAGCTGTCTGAATAAAAGGTCAGCAGCCCGTAATATCTTAAGGGGGGGGATCTGTCATGTAGAAGATCCTTCCGAGGCTATGGAACTGGGTAAAGCAGAAGAGTTTGCTTCAGAAACTGACAGGCAGGCAGAGCACATGGCCCAGGGTTGCCAAGGGAAACATAAACAGAGTGAGTCACGAGGGGAGCAAACACACCCAAGCTGCAACGTATCCCCGAGCTCAGGGATTAAGGAGAAACACCTGGTTGGGGGAGGGGTGCAGCTAAGCCCTCAGAAGCAGGGATATAAAAAGTACTCGCTAGAATTGAGCCACAGAAGAGGTAGAGGTGAAGGTGAAGAAGCAAGAGAGACGAGGACAGGAACAAGCACCTGGGAGAAAGCAGCAGCAGCTGAGAGAGAAACGGGAGACTCAGCTCAGGAAGCCAGGGCAACAAAGATTCACAGAGCCCATGCCCAAAAGCCAGGTGGGAGCAGCCCACGACGAGAGCCCTATCGGGAAGGCAGCTGGAGGGAGAGACTGCCTGGGAGGCTGGTTTGGGAGCACTCAGAAACTCCTGAGAGAGAGAGAGGTGCTGGCCAGATGATATTTGTATGTCTGAGGAAAAGGAGAAGCTAAAAGGTAGGAAAACACAGCCAGTGTTTGGAATCCTTGCTGACCCAGCCGTGCTAAGAAGTCCTTCCTTGAAAAAGCCAAAAGGTAGGCTGTATAAACCGTATAGAGAGGAAACTAGGTTTAACCCTTTCCAGGCCAAGCCCAAAACTCTCTGGATCCAAAATTCTGACTGAATATTCCTATCAAATGGTATATAATACATGACCATAGCAGAAGGAAAATCACTATTAGAACATATTGAATAAGACGGGTACAATTTTCCTGAAATATGCAAAAATTAACCCTGCTGCAGAATGTGGATTAAAATTCTAAAGTAGGCCTTCAAAGGGTTAAAAGTTTTCCTTGTGATTGCCAAGATTTGCTGGACTCTTCATATGCTAAATCCCATATATACGGTAATGCTCAACCCTGCTCTTTAGAGTGCTGTGAAGAGAGGCCTCGGGGAAATAGAGAGGGACTGTATTTTAAAACACCGTATAACTGTGCACAAACTTACCCAGCTGAGAGTGATGTTGAGGAAATGCAGACAGGGTCTGTTACCGAAGAGATATCAGATGAGCAAATGGACTGCACGCTATCACTAGCTGATCACATCGTATCACTTTGCTGAGCTGGCTGTTAACAAGGCTGGTTGAACAGCAGAGAAGAAGCAAAGTGTTGCCTTTGTATGAAAAAGGGACTGTTACTTTTAAGTTTGTACGGAGCACTGTATGTTTGAAGCTGAAAGCCAAAGAAGCTGTTTTTGTATTATGAGTTCCTGAGATGTTTTCTTTATGCCAGAAGTATGGTAATTTTGTCCTAAATTTCACTTGCAATTAATCCGCCCGGAAGGGGAAATAAAACCTTGTCATTGTTTTGCCTGAAACCACTCGACTACAATTATTCCTGGCTTAGTGAGTACGAGGAAATACAACTCCCAGAAGGCAGTGCATGATCAAGTGTACTGCCCTGCTTCCTAAGTTTGGATATCCCAGGCTGACCTACCCTACATGCCCTTGGCTCTGGGGAGGTTACTGGTGACAGTTGTGATGTAGCAAGCCCTTCTGGCCCGGCAGAGAAGCTAGAAAATCAGGTAGAGAATGCAGGGCTGAGGGATAAACAAAGACACATGGCTACTAGTTGCCCGGGAAACAAAACACAAGAGAAGGAAACACGCCCCTGCTATCAATATAGCCAGGAGTCACGGGGGAAGTTGGAACACCTGCTAGGGGGTGGGACTAGACCCTACCCAGAAGGGCGGTCTCATAAGGAGGCTACAGCAGGCAAAAGGGAGCAGAGTGAGGAAAGCAGACTTCCAGTAAGGAGATGGAAGGAGTTCTCAGCTGGAGGGAGGTCAGAGGCTCCGGTTAAGGGCTACCGAGGGAGCAGACCAGATCAGCTGCAGCACTCACAACCTTACAAGGCAAGGAAGGAGGGGAAGGAAAGCAGACACCCAGCCAAGAGGTGGGCAGAGTTTTCAGCCGACGGGAGGTCAGGAGCTCTGGTGGATATTTTCAGGAGGAGCAGACCAGATCAGCTGAGGCACCCACAGGCTTACGAGAAGCCAGAAAGGCATCCGGGAATTACTGCACACAAGTACAGCAGAGAGCTAACGGGTAATTGCAAAACCCAGAGAAAGGCTTATACAACTGGGTCCCCAGGTAAGCCTAAGGGCTGGAGAGAACAGAAATACTGGGGTTTTATTGATCCAGAAGGCTGGGACTGCAGTGGAAAGTACCGGGGAGAAACGGAAGGCATAGGGCTGTTTCAAACCCAAATGCTCTGTGAAAAACCAGAGGTGGGAAAAAAGGGCGCGGCTCCAGAAAAAGCCAAGCAAACATTTCCTGTTTCAGTAAGGGGATGTGTTGAGACGAAGACAGCCTGGTTGAATGTTAACAGGGAAGAATTGAAGTACATGATTGCCTGGGCTAAAGAAAGTATATCTTTACGTTAAGCATTGTGGTGAAGAGAATACATGCTGGCTGTGGAAAAAAACAGAATTGTATTAACCATGTGCTGAAGCTCTAATTGCTGGAAAGAGAAGAATGTTTGTTTGCTGAAGAAAGCTATATTTAATTTGTCCTTTTCTGCAAGGAGCAGTTAATTTGTGTTCTTCTTTGGTCCTTGTAAAAGTCCAACCCCGGGAGGGGAAATAAATCCCTTTGCTTATAATCACTTCGAGTCACACTACTCTTCTTTTAAAACTGATGGTAAAAACTACACTTCCCAAGAAGCACTGCTCCGGGAAGTGAAAGGCCTTAGTTCAAAGAAGGACTTAACCGCCTTAACCCCTACCTACGGGTACTGGTAAGGGGAGGCGCGACACAGTATAAATTCATTTTCCTGCTAGGTGGTGCATCTGTCATTAATTTTCGATGCACATATTTGAACATCTTGACCTTGCTAACAAAGTCATGGAACATGACTGACATGGTTCTAGCAGTGGCGCTGGTATACAACTTCGAAGATGCATTTGCATCAATTGATGCACTTTGGGGCTTCTAGTGTTAAAATCATCTGTAATACCTGAAGACTGAAGTATGGCTAATGTAATGCCAATTTTTAAAAAGGGTTTTAGAGAGCCAGAAGGGAAAGAGTTAACACAAAGAACATCTAAAATGTGTCCAAATTGCTGGCATTGTACTGCATGTGCATTGTGCGATGCTGTGAGTATTAGGTGACATCAGATGGAAAAATGTGAGGAAAAAACACACTTATCTACAGAGCACAGGAGAGAGAAAGACATCATTTAGCATGGTTATGCCAGTTTGACATGGGGCCTACTGAGGCCTAGTGTGGAAACTGTCAGAATATCAGAAAACTAATAAGATATATATTTTCTATATTTCTTAAAAATAGGGGGATGGAAAAACAGACCAGGTGAAAGTTGAATAGGTGGGAAAAGGGTCAGATAACAAGGAACAAATCTGACAAAGGCCTGAGAACATGTTTGTACACAAGGCCATAAGGGTCACAGGTCAGTAGGAATGGGGAGTGCAGATATGACAGGACAAAGAAAGGAATGAAAGAGAAAATCCAGATGCATGGAATCAAAAACAAAGGGACTATTTGGAAAGAACTCTTAAAGATTGGGAATTTACACCCCATTTTCTGAAGAAGGTGGTTTGTAAATTTCCACTGTATGTCTGCTAATGAGAGAGTGAGTATGTGTCTGTTGTCTATGTGAAAGTTTCTTTAGTTTATCTTTGAGTGTAGATAGGAATCTCACTGTCATATATCCTTCTCTTTCACTGTGCTAGGAACTGTTGATGGACAGGCAATCTTAATTACTTTATAGCTGTAAGTAGGGGGTGAAGAAATTCTCCAAGTTACAGTCAAACCTCGGTTTTCATGATTAATCCGTTCGAAAAAGTCTGACTAAAACCGAAACGTATGAAAACTGAAGCAATATTTAGCATAAGAAATAATGTAAATCCAATTAATCCGTTCCAGACACCCAAAAATATTAACAAAAAATACATTTTATAGAGAATAACTATATTTTTACATACAGAAAACAATGAGAAATAAATATAAATGACTAATGAAATGGATAAATGAACATTTAACATCACTGAAAGCAAGCTAAGTACAGTACTGTACTGTACAGTATGTTAGAATCAGGCCTTAGCCACCCCTGACAAGCTGCTGTGCCCAGCTCTCTTCGGAATCACATTGGATTCAGCCCATTAAAATACCTTTACATTATCTGCTCAATGCTTCAGAATGGCAGAAAATCTTAATGATATAGCTTCAGACGTACCCTGCAAGAGAAAGAACTGCCTCCCACATTCATGCAACATCTCCTGCTTACGTTGACAGCTTTTCTTCCCTGCTACCTCCGAGCCTGAGGGGGTGCTCCAGAGAACGGGCAGGCGGTGGATGAGATCGGGGCCTTCCTCTCCGCACAATCCTTGCCTCTCTAACTCTGACCAGGCTCGAGGATGTGTTTCATTTACGTGCTCAGCTGGCTTTCACTTCTCATCACGCTGGCGATCGGTGAGTCCGGGGGGCAGTGCTGCCGGGACCGGGCGGGCGTTCTGGCAGTGTATACAGACCGGTGTGCAGCGCGAGGGTGTATGTATTTACAGTACTGTACTTTACGAAAACCGAGGCGATGTACGAGAACCGGGACAAAATCTCAGTCAAAAAAGACGTTGAAAACCGAAGCGATGTATGATAACCGGGACAAAATCTCAGTCAAAAAAGACGTTGAAAACCGAAGCGTATGAAAACCGGGGCAAATGAAAACCGAGGTTTGACTGTACTTTGTATTTAGTTAGTTTTGGTTGCGCTTCCTGTATGTTTGTTTCTGTGATAAAAGAAATAAAGGGTTTATTTGTAAGAAGAATCTGTGGGAACTTTGTGCCAAGTACGAGTATAATCTGCATGAGGTGTGGTTTATTGGGAGGAGGTGGTAAAGCCCTCCCTGTATGTGTATGTAAGGTTTTGGTTTTCCCTCTTGCGCGGAGGAGGAGGTGTGGCAATCCGCCTGGCCAACAGCTTCCCCCCCCCTGGTTCCATACAGGTTCCAGGGGTGATCCGGGTAACTACAGTCTGACATCAGTACTGGGAAAAATGGTAGAAACCATCATAAAGAACAAAATAACTGAACATGTAGATAGTCATGGCTTAATGGGAGACAGACAATATGGCTTTAGTCAAGGAAGATCTTGTCTTACTAATCTGTTATGTTTTTTTGAAGGTGTGAATAAACAGGTAGACAAACGTGAGTCGGTTGATATAGTGTATCTGGACTTTCAGAAAGCCTTTGACAAGGTCCCTTATGAGAGACTTTTGGCAAAATTAAAAAATCATGGGATAGGAGGCAGTGTACTATTGTGGATCAGGAACTGGTTAAGAGATAGAAATCAGGGTAGGGCTAAATGGCCAATTTCCCCAATGGAGAGAGACGAATAGTAAAGTACCCCAGTGATATGTGCTGGGTCTGCTGCTTTTTAACATATCCATAAATGACCTGGAAATGGGAATAATGAGTGAGGTTATCAAATTTGCAGATGAAACAAAATTATTCGAAGTTGTTAAAACCCATGAGGATTGTGGAAAATTGCAAGAGGATCTTGATAAAGTGGAAGACTGGGCATCCAAATGGCAGATGAAATTTAATGTGGACAAGTGCAAAGTTATGCACCTAGGAAAGAACAACCCAAACTATGGTTACACAATGCAAGGTTCCACATTAGGAACCACTACCCAGGAAACAGATTTAGGCGTCATCGTGGATAACATGTTAAAACCCTTGGCCCAGTGTGCAGCAGTGGCCAAGAGAGCAAATAGAATGCTAGGTATCATAAAGAAAGGAATGGAGAATAAAACATAGGATATTATAATGCCTCTGTATCATTCCATGGTGCAACTGCACCTTGAATATTGTGTGCAATTCTGGTCGCCGTATCTTAAAAAGGATATAGCGTTATTAGAAAAGGTACCGAGAAGAGCCACCAAAATGGTAAAGGGGATGGAAGGATACCCCTATAAAGAGAGGCTAAAAAGGTTAGGGCTCTTCAACCTGGAAAAGAGACGGCTAAGGTGAGATATGTTAGACATCTATTAATTAATAAATGGAGTGGAACGGGTAAACATAGATCCATTGTTTACGCCATCAAAATATAGAAAGACTAGGGGGCATGCAATGAAGATACAGGGTAAGCTATTTAAGACTAATAAGAGAAAATATTTTTTTCACTCAACGTGTAATCAAACTCTGGAATTTGCTACTGGAGAATGTAGTTAAAGCTGTTAGCATAGCTAGGTTTAAAAAAGGTTTGGACAAGTTCCTGGAGGAAGGTCCATAAACCATTATTGAAGGGGACCCAGAATATCCACTGCTTGACCCAATATAAGCATTGTGGAACCTGTGTTCTTTTGGGGAAACTGCTAGGTACTGTAGGCAGGGTTCACCTACAAAGTGTCCCAAATATCACCAATTGCCTGGGCACATGGGAGCCGTACATCAGGAAAATAAAAACTCAGATCACAGTCACTTGTCAGCAAAACTCTTTTATTTAGTACAAGCAAAAAAGCTGCAAGCACAGATATACAAGTGTCTGTCTGAGGGATCTGAGCGCAGGCAACGTTCTCTACCTCCACAACGGTGGGGAGAGAAGGCTGCCCATGATGCTCTATAGTTGCTTTTCTTATATACCTCTCTGTCCCAAAGTTTGTGATAAGGAAGCTTATCATAGCTCAGGAAGGAGCTATAGGAAAGGTGAAGTGGCTCTGAACAAGCAACCTGTCAGTTCTGGTAGAAATAAGAAAACAGAATTTTCCCATAAAAGACTACCAGTCCCAGAATGCACCAGGTTTCCAACAGCCATTAGAGGAGCTGAAGTGGGGAAACGTGTGTTCAATCAGGAGGGCTATGAGGTAATCCCTAAGCACTCATCTCAAAGGGCAGGGCCTGATTCAGCACAGCTGCGCTGTGTTAGGGAGGAGCACTCATCTAAGCAGAATAAGAGTAGAGTTTATTCTACAGATGACCATCCTCAGGATCTTCAGGATCACCTTGGATATCCAGAGAAGGATCATCGGTTTCATCTGAAGGATCATCAGAAGCAGAAGCCAAACCGGACGGACAGAGAGGGAAAGAGACCCTTTGGAAGAAGGAAGAGAAAAGCCTTTGAGAGGTCTAGAAGAGTCCAAAGCAGTGCGTATACTGGGAGGTATTCCAAGGGCCAGCATACACCATTGGACTGGGGATATCCAGAGGAATGGTGCTGCAGAGCTAGGAATCTCCAGACGCTACCTGTGAGGGAGACGGCTGCACGTGAAAGGGACCCTAAGACCCGTGCCAGAAGGTATGTGAAGAGAGATCCAGTGTCCAGGGATCTGGATTGGAAGGCTGGACATAAGAACTGGACTACATACTGGCCAGGCTATATAGAGAGGAACTCTAGCAGCAATGGAAGCTCAGGTATGAACACTGATCTATGCCCTAGCTATAACCTTGAAAGACAGCAGGGAAACAAGTATTCTCCTGAAAATGCTCCATTGAGAGATTCATCTGTGCCAATCCATGATATTGAACCCATGCTTGTTGAACAAGGGGGAATAATAGCAGATGAGGATCCTGTTTATATGGACTGCTCTCTATCTAAACTCCGTTGGCAACTTTCTGTTATAAAGTACAGCAACCATCACAAAGAAATACAAATTTGTTCTTTAATCTACTCAGAAAAGCTCCTGAAGCAGGATTTGACCCACACAGTAGAAAGCAAGCCAGCTAAGGGGTTTCAGCTGGATAACTGCTAGCAATTAAGCCTTACCTAATTGCTTGTGAGCTAGGAGAGAATCACTTCTGTATCTATGTGGGAAGTAATCGGAAGTTAACCTGAAAAGAACAGTTTGTTTCTTGCTTTGTGGATTTTCATTTGTTGTTTTCCTGATTTTGACTTTGTTTTTCCAAGTTAACACTGAAAGCAAGTAACCTAATTTATGTGCTACCAAGCATATCTGTGTTGGGAGAAATAACCCCATAAATAAATATCTTATTGGCTTTACCCAAGAGCACAACTAAATTATTGTCAGCAGCTGTGTCTGGTGTGAATGAACTACATTGCCCACAATACCTTGCAAATCATATAGAAATATGCACTTGCCAAGAGTGTGAAGATTCTCACCCAGGCAGCCGTCTGACAAGTTCCAGAAAGTTCTGCATAAATTCTTATGTCATTTGCAGCTTTCTGCACAAACCTCTCTCCCGGGGACCCTCCCATGTTTATTAGTTTTGCAGCTGAAGTTTCAAGGTCTACTTATCTATGCAGTTGAGCGCAGCCCTCTCTGCTTCTTACTGTGTTCCATTTTTTGGCACTATTTGTAATCTTCAAGGCTCAGTGTATGTGTGTTCTTTGTTTCCAGCTTGGTCTGTATTTTTCTTGCTAGGCCCAAACCCTGCACACTCCTGTACAAAGTATGGCTACCCAAACTCTTTCATAGTAGGCTGCATTTACTCTGTCTTGTAGCCCACAGGCTGTTTCTTCTGTGCCATCCATAGATTGCAGTGAGCAGTTCCAGCAGGCAAGGGTGCAGTCATATAAAGCAGCCATATAAAACAGACCTAAGCCAAATTTCCCCACATTCTCCACTTTTTCTTTTTTTTTCTCATCTCGGGAGGGAAGCAAAAGTAATCCCACTAAGGGGCATGGATAGCAACCATTTGAGACAGAGAGGGATCATCAAGAGGCAACTTCTCATATTGTTCCCTGGAGACAACATACATTGTTTTTGGAACTTTGTATTATCATTTTCTTACACCAGTCTAATAAGAGAGAAAACACACAACATGAAATTATGCCGAAGGCAGGCTGCAATGCTTAAAGGAGTAATAAAGAAAGCTTTGAAATATTACAGCAAAACTTAAGCTGGTGTGGGTATTGCAATTGCTGAAGCCCAAATGGCTTGCAGATGTCAGTTACTTTCTAAGAAAAACAATAAGAAAAGGATAACAATACAATCATTCACAAAAGTCCCTAATCAGTCTAATAGTCCACTTCTTATTTTCAGATAATTTGGTCCTGCTTCTCAGCAGTTCTTCAGGACTTCGTAGTGGGCTTCACCTTTCTCTGAAGTTTAAGTTTGGTTTCTCTCAAAATTTGAACCTCTCATTCTCATAGGCGAACATTTTTGTCCTTTTGTTCAGTGTGATGCACTGATCCAGGTAGGGACGCTTTCACACATTACACTCTTTGTCTCTTTATCACTGGAGATTCATTTTGCTGATAGGAAATACTCTATTGTGCTTCACATCATTAAATTACCTTCATCAGTTTACTGTTCATCAGTCCTTTCCTTTTACCCACTTCATCCCTCATAACATTTTTCATCACTTGCATCATTCTACCAACGACATACATAGGTCCTTCTCATGTTTTGTATACCATACTAAATGGATATATGAGCTCATTCTAAATAGCAACTGTCTAAACAATATAGGCAAAGTCCTTACAATATAAAACTATTATTTTGCAACATTTTATAACACCAATCCCAATAGAAAGAAATATGGCTCCTAACATGACAGCCACATATCTCTCAAGTATGGCTAGAGTCTATTGTATACCCAGTTCCCAGTGAGAGTGCTGTAGGAAACTTAAAAATATTTGGACTGATCTTGAAACTGCAGTGTCCACAAAGATTTGGGCAAGCTACTTATTAATTATGGTGTTTACTACTTCCTGCAACTGAAATTTTAAAAAAAACAACTTTCAGTACACTTTTTCTCTGGACACCAACACGTAAAATTCAAATACAGAAAAACAGGTGAATTTATCCTAAAATGCAATATTGTAACAAATAAAACTGGAAAGATCAGTGTAGTTAACACCTATGGTGTTACTGTCCTGTTCAGCAGTCATTAGCACTGAGCTTAACAATGCAAAGTAATTACTCTGAATCTTACAGTTCAGAAAACAGGCATTCAAATGACATGAAACTGATACTTGTGCAGAAAAAGGTTGGTGGATATCTGGAATGCAAACACTCCCCTTTTAAGTTATTTTAAAGCAAATTACTGAGAGTTACAGCCAACCTTGATGTTAGCTTAAACACAGATAGCAAAGTAAACAGTAGGTCTCTTTTCTGACTTTCAAAGCAACTGTAACTTCTTATCCACTCAGGATTTAAATCATTTTCAAGGTGCAATCTGGTAACTACGGGCTCAGAATGCCCCATTGTCCTGTCAGGGCTCTTAACCTCTACTTTGAAGGTCAAAGGAAAAACGGAAGCAGTTTCCTTAATTTTCTATTTTTTTGTTTGTTTCATTCAGCTTTAGTAAAGAACTCCAGTTCAGTTCCAGGGACCATGAAATCTAATTGAGAAAGCATCAATTGTGTGAGTGTTATACAGGGCTAAACCAGGCACTCCCAGAAGGGAAACGGCTGCACTGGTATATTCTGCTTTGTAAACGGGGGCGCTGGGCGTGAATGTCCACAGTCTTGGCAAAGGCAAAATACTATTATGACTTGCAAAGGATTGTGGGGAATGTAGTCCATTCATACCAGAATCAGCCGTTCACAAAATAATGAGTTGTGTTGCTCGAGTGTAAGCAAAGAAAAATATATTTTATTCTTGGGGTTAATTCTCCCACACAGATTTACTTGGTAACACAAAAGGACACTTGCTTTCAGTATTGTACTTAGGAAAAACAAATCATGATATAAACAACTGAGCCTCTTAAGCAGTCAATCAAACAATAAAGACCTTGATGGGAAACAGAAAAGGTCTTTCTGAGGGCTCCTGCTAATACCTTTTAGCAGTGCTCCAAAAGCAAAAACAAAACCCAAAAGTAACCAAAAACTGTTCTTTTTCAAGGATAACTTTCTTCTAGTTTCACACACAAACAGTAGTTTCCTTTCAGAGCTCACGTGCAACTGTGCATGGCTTAATTACCAATAATTAGCCAGCTGCAAACCCCTTTTGCTGATTCACTTTCTCTACGTGGCTCAAATCCTACCCTAAAGCTTTCTTGTAAACTTTTCTGGGTAGATAAAAGAACAAGTTATATTTCCTTTTGATGGTTGTTGTATTTGTGAAAGTATTTTACCACAGCAGCCTAGACAGAGAGCAATCCATGTATTCATTCTGATCATTTAAAATATCTCCTTCTTCTTCAACTATCATAGAATCAATATCATGGTCTGGCTCAGAGGAATTCCTTAATGAAGCACTCTCAGGATAATATCTGTTTCCCTGCTGTCTTCCAGATGAAGAGCTAGGGCATAGATCAGAGTTCATACCTGAGCTTCCTTTACTGTTAGGTTTCCTCTCCAGATATTCTGGCCAATAAGTAGTCCAGCTTTTATGTCCAGCCTTCCAATCAAGATCCCTGGACACTGGGTCTCTCTTCACATACCTTCTTGCACTGGTCTTAGGGCCCCTTCCAAATGCAGCCGTCTCCCTCAAAGGTGCCGTCTGGGGATTCCTGGCTCTGTAACCCCACTCCTCTGGTTTCCTCCAGTCCAATGGAGTATGCTTGCCTCTGGAATGACTCCCAACACACGTACTGCTGTGAGCTCCTTCTTTAGACCTCCAAGATGTCTTTCTCTTCTTTCTTCCACGTTGTTGCTGCTGCTTCCTGATCTGTCTGATCTCCATCTGATTCTGTGTAGAATATGTTTTACTTTTAACTTGTTTAGAGGGATACTCCACCCTAGCACAGCTCAGCTGTGCTGAATCAAGCCCTGCCCTTGGAGATGAGTGATTGGGGATTACCTCATAGCTCTCCTGATTGAACACACGTTTCCCCACTTCAGCTCTTCTAGAGGCTGTTTGAAACCTGGTGCATTCTGGGACTGGTAGTCTTTTATGAAAACATTCTGTTTTAATATTTCTACCAGCTAAGACAGGTTGCTTGTTCAGAGCCAATTCACCTCTATTATAGCTCCTTCCTGAACTATGATAAGCTTCCTTATCACAGCTTTTAGAAAGCAAAGTAACCTTTGAATCACAATCTGCAGTTATGATAGCTGTTATTGTTCTTCTATTTCTAATTTTCCCGGAATATATGTATGTGATATTACCACAAGACAAATAACCATAGCTTGTAATATTGTTTTAATTACTTAATACACTTGTTTGAATGTAGTTGTATCATTCACTTTCTTCCTTTAAGTAAACAAACTTGCTTGACTTAACTTGGCAAGCAATTCAATTTTGTCTTGTTTTGTTTTTCAAGTTAAGTTACTAACTTCTATCCTTCCTTTAAACACTTAATTTTTCTTAACCTTTGTCACATCACACAAATCCACACAATTTATCGAATCTCTAAATACATCAAAGCATGGAAGATCTTCCCATTCATTCACAATTATAACTAAAAATACATTACACATAGAATGGAATCAGGTCCCTAATTTTCGTTAAAATGAGCGGGTCGAATGATCCTCCCACTGGCAAGTCGAGAGTAGGATCCTTCTTTGCCCATTTCTCCCATTTTTTAGAACAATCTTTTATTGAGGATTCCAACAGGGGGTTTTGTTTAATGAGGCAATCTATGGGGTTAGGGCTGGACTCGGCTCCTTTCTTATTATCTACCCCTTCATTGGATTTTTTTTTTAAACTTTCTCCCTAACTGTCCCTCTTCCTATTGTAAACCTGGTGTGTTCACTGTTTGGGGACACTTTAATTACGGGAATGATCCTGTTTAATTTCACCTTTTACAGATGTAAAATCGAACTTTATCTGCAGAGGGGCTGGTATCCTTGCCTTTTACAGAACCTCTTTACAGAGGGACGAAGGTACAAAATCCAGGACTCATACAGACACGCAGTCCTTACGCTTTGTCCGTCTCCGGCCGTCCCTCTCGCAAGAGTATGGAACCGCGGATCAGGACTCCACACTCGCTTTGCACGCAATTGTACGTCTCATACATACACAGTCAATCCTGGAGATATTAAGACCTAGAGTCTGGGCAAAACTTCCTTTCCCTAATTATTACAACTGGATCCAAAACACACTCTAATGTTTTCTACATAGAAAAATATTGATTATATACATATGTGTGAATTCACTGCTCACCCACTAGCTGAACCGGGTAAGTCTTCTGTCCTTGGGGGCAGACAGGAAACGCAATACTCACCACTGGAGTCTTCCTAGGGTATCCAAATCTCTCGTCGTCACTCAGGACGGTATCCTTTTTCTCTCATCGTCCCTCAGGACGTTATCCTCATCTTCTGAACCAGCAGAAGGTATCCTCATCTTCTGGACCAGCAGAAGGTATCCTCATCTCCTATTGAGATGGTATCCTCATCTCCTGTTTGTCTGTAAAACAGGAGGTATCCTCTCTGAAAAAAATGCAGGCAAGCCAAAACTGCATTCAGAAGAATCCTTGGGCAATTTAGAAAAATTTAGGAGTATCTAAACTTGGGGTCCCTGTTCGTGCGCCAATTGTAGGCAGGGTTCACCTACAAAGTGTCCCAAATATCACCAATTCTGCATAAATTCTTATGTCATTTGCAGCTTTCTGCACAAACCTCTCTCCCGGGGACCCTCCCATGTTTATTAGTTTCGCAGCTGAAGTTTCAAGATCTGCTTATGTATGCAGTTGAGCGCAGCCCTCTCTGCTTCTTCCTGTGTTCCATTTTTTGGCACTATTTGTAATCTTCAAGGCTCAGAGTATGTGTGTTCTTTGTTTCCAGCTTGGTCTGTATTTTTCTTGCTAGGCCCAAACCCTGCACACTCCTGTACAAAGTATGGCTACCCAGACTCTTTCATAGTAGGCCGCATATACTCTGTCTTGTAGCCCACAGGCTGTTTCTTCTGTGCCATCCATAGATTGTGGTGAGCAGTTCCAGCAGGCAAGGGCACAGTCATATAAAGCAGCCATATAAAACAGACCTAAGCCAAATTTCCCCACATTACTTATGACCTAGACTGGCCACTGCTGGAAACAGGATACTGGGCTTGATGGACCTTGGCAGTTTATATGTTCTTAGATGCAGGTAACATCCCTGCCATGGTGAGCATGTTCATGGACCTACTGTGGCAGGAGATAAACCTCAGAAATTAATGAAAACGTTAAGAGGCTTAACTAAGTTAAGTTGACTTCTAGACAGATAAAGAGGAGAAAATATACTGTTTCCTTTGTGATACAAATCTTATATTTAAATCAAGAGGGTATACAAAAAGAATCCACCAAAAACTGGAAGAAAATAAGAATAATGCCCCAAGAAATACTGCAGAAAGCAACTGATGTAAATTTAAGATCTTTAATTTCACAGATCTAAGAGAGGGGGAAGATCTTCAAGTACTAAGAAATGCAGACACCAAGAAAATGTGGCAGAAAGATACAGAGCTATTTCCCATTGTGTTGGGTGCTATAGGCTTCATTAAGAAGAATTTCCAAGCACACCTTGATAAACTACCCATACATGTTACATCTTATGAACTCCAAACACTAGCAGTAATTTTGAGAGATTGAGACCATGCTTCACATACCCTGGCTTAGAAATGAGTTCATGGTATGCACAAAACTAACCCACTTAGAGAAATTGGCCCCCAAGAGCTTCTGCTTCTCAGCGTACAAGTCTGATCCCTAGAGGCTAGGGTAGCACACTTGGATGACCTGGGGCAAACAGACAGGTGTACAGAGGAGACACAGAAGTGTCGTCCCACCTCCTGTATGGCAGCCTCTGTGCTGCCTTGGAGGAAAGAGATCACCTGGAAGGGAAACATTACCTTGGTCTTGCAAAAAGTGGTCCTATAGCCAGGGCCTGCAATATCATCTTGCACTGTGGATGTGTTTTCAGGGGCTTCTGCTCAAGAGGAGAGGGTTAAGAAGTCCATTATAGTTGGTGATTCAATCATTAGGCATGTAGATAGCTGGGTGACTGGTGGGTGTGAATATCACTTGCTTGTCTGGTACACAGGTGGCAGATCTCATGCATAACCTAGATAGGATTTTAGGCAGTGCTAGGGAGGAGTCAGCTGTCC
Organism: Ichthyophis bannanicus; assembly: GCA_033557465.1. Classification (NCBI taxonomy): domain Eukaryota; kingdom Metazoa; phylum Chordata; class Amphibia; order Gymnophiona; family Ichthyophiidae; genus Ichthyophis; species Ichthyophis bannanicus. Next base: position 978,975,198 of record CM066031.1, read on the forward strand.
TAGTAAATGTTAGTATCCATGACATAGGAAAATTTGGCAGGCAGGTTATGGAAGCTAAATTTAGGATTTTAGGTAGAAAGTTGAAATTTGAACCTCCAGGGTAGCATTCTCTGAAATGCATCTTGTTCCATGCGCAGGGTTCAAGAGACAGGCAGAACTCCGGAGTTTCAATACATGGATGAAACAATAGTGCAGGGAAGGATTTAGATTGGCTACATTCTCTGTGGACAAGCAGGAAGTAAGTCCTCACATATGGGTGATGTCACTGACGGAGCCCCCATGCGGGAACGCTCCCTAGCTTCTATGTGGTGCCATTTTCCCCAGTGCCCCTAAGACATGTTTAAAGTACTGTGGTAGAAGTGGCATTTTTCCCCCTTCGGGGGACTTTTTGGCTTGAATTTTTTGAAAGTATGCTTGTTTGTCCAGGGCGGTGTACACCACCAGACTGTCTAAACCTGAGAAAGAGTTAATTTAGTTCAGAACTTTGTTTAGAAATAAACTTCATATATTATATATAATAATCCAGCCATCGGTAAAGATGGTCCCGCATCACTTCGGCCCAAATCCGATGCTCCCTCTCAATTTTTTGTACTTTTTTCATTTTCTTCCTTTTTTCCCACTGCAGCTGGTACCATCGGGCCTTTTGACCTCACCTTGACCGTCTTCCTGGTCATGTCTCAAAAGCTGGTCAGTGGTTTTAAGAAGTGCACAAAATGTGCCTGGACTATTTCGGTCATGGACACGCACAACTGGTGCCTTCAGTGCTTGGGTCCCGACTGTCAGCTCTTCTCTTGCGATCTGTACCTGCAGATAATGAGAAGAGTCCTGAAGGGTCTAAAGAAACAGTGGGAGTACCTCTTCAGGCAGCGCTCGGAGTCCACATTGTCAGCTCATGCATCAGTCCTGATGGCCCTGCTAGGGCATGCTGAGGCATTGACATTGAGGGGTGCTTGAGCACATTCAGAGCCGAGGGGCCTTGGTGACCTGGAGAGGAGGCTGTCCATAGACATCGGACCAAGAAATAACTGACCCTGTCGACATCGAAGGGGGATCTATCTGAGCACAGGGCTAAAGTCCATGTGCAATGGCATCGGCGCCCTTCCCAACATGATGCCAGGAGTGATGGCCAGGAATGGCACGCTAAAGTGCCCAGGTGGGAGCCATCGACTCCTACGGTGCCAGAGGAGTGCCATGCATCCCCAATGTTTGCAGGCTGATGTCCCCGAAGGGATGCCGAAGATGGTGGCCAAAGTTGTTTCGGCCCAGAGGCCTTTTGAAGCGGCAGTCCTCGAGAAGCACCTCCAGGCCCTTGAGGCCCACATGACGTCAGTGCTGGCACGGCAATAGGCTGGGCCCACAGTGCCGATGGCATCGTCACCACATATCGTTCAACCAATACTTGAGACCCACGTGTTGCCTTAGGCAGTGTAGGGACATCCATCAGAGTTGACACCAGTTCCCAGTTATTTCGCTATTGAGTGTGTCAAGGTCCAATGTATCAGTGAAGCCCAGGAAATACTTGATGCTGCATCAATCCCATCAATGCTCCCCCTCGCCGCGCAGTTGGAGCACCGGGAGGAGTTCCAACAATACTTCAGCTTCCTTTCAGAGTCAGACTCGGATGGTTGGGCGACCAACGTGGAATCAGAGGTCCTGTCGGACAGCAGGTCTCCTGAACTTTTGTCAGACCCTTCTCCTCATAAACGCTGGAAGTCTCCTCCCGAGGACATGTCCTTTCAGGATTTTGTCAGTTGGCAGTTAAGATTTAATGCAAAGAAGTGCAGTGTCATGCACTTGGGAAGCAGAAATCCAAGAGAAATGTACGCGATAGGGGGCAAGGGTTGGTGTGCACAGAGCAGGAGAAGGACCTTGGTGTGATTATTTCTGAGGATCTCAAGGTGGCAAAACAGTGTGACAAGACAGTGGCAAAAGCCAGGACATATTGGGTTGCATACAAAGAGGAATTACCAGCAGAAAGGAAGAGGTACTAATGCCACTGTATAAGTCACTGGCGAGGCCTCACTTGGAATACTGTGTTCAGTTTTGGAGACCATATCTTGCAAAGGATGTAAAAAGACTGGAAACTGTTCAGAGGAAGGCGACAAAAATGATTTGGAGCCTGTGTCAGAAGCCTTATGAGAAGAGACTTGAAGACCTAAATATGTACACTCTGGAGGAGAGGAGGGATAGGGGAGATATGATTCAGATCTTTAAATACTTAAAGAGAAATAATGAACAAACAAACCTCTTCCAAAGACGGGGAAGCTGTAAAACTAGAGGGCATAACATGAAGCTGCAAGGGAGTAAACAAAGGCAATGTCAGGAAATACGTTTTCACTGAAAGGGTGGTGGATGCTTGGAACGCCCTCCCGATGGAAGTGGTGGGGGCAAATACAGAGACAGAATTCAAAATCGCATGGGACAGACATAGTGGATCCCTTTACAGCAACAGGATAAAATCAAAATAAACTTAACTATCTAATGGGTAGACTAGATGGACCATACTGGTCTTTATCTGCCGTCATTTACTATGTTACTATATGGCCAAAGCCATCTCCTTTTATCTGGAGGTGGAGGATAAACCCAGAGCTGGAGATCTTCCAGTTCCCTTTGGCCCTAAAGGAGGCAGTGATGGTGCTGGTGCACCAGATCTTGCAGAGGCTGTAGATGAGGATGTGGGAGAACCCCCTCACGATACCCGCTGTCAGCAGAAGGCTGAACTCAATGTATTGGGTCCAGAAAGCCCCGAGGTTTGAGAAATCTCAACTTTCAAAATACTCTCTGGTGGTTGAGTCTGCCCTGAAAAATTCAAGAGCAGTAAGACTCACTCCTAGATGCCCCCGGGTAGGGAGGTACAGACACTGGATTCCTTTGGCCTGCAATGCTTCCAGAGCCCCATGTTGGTGACCAGGGTCCTGTCGTGCCAACTCTACATGAACTTGTTCCTAAAGGACATCTGCTGAGCTCAGCTCATTTATGTCCCCAGAGCTACTAGATGCCTACTGTGTCCTGGTGGCCCACGACAAGGACTGCTACAAGTATATGATATGGACAACCTATGATGCCTTTGAGTAAGTTTGCTGGGGCCTTCTGGCTTGCCTGGCTCCAGTCCTCAGACTTGGAGCAGTCTGTCCAGAACAAGCTGACAGATGTGCTATGCAGAGGAGAGAACCTCTTTGAGTAGCAGGTGGAGGCTGGTGATATAGAGAAGCAGCACATGACCTTCACTAGGCTCTCGAGGAAGACTTCTGAGGAACCAGGGACTAAAAAAATCTTGCTACCAGCGTAAGCACAGGTACTTTCCAAGCCTTCAAGGCACACAGCAAAAGGCACAGGTCCCTTGCCAGCAGCAACGAGAGAAGTCTCAGAAGGTCCAGTCCGCCCTCTAACCCAAGCCAGGGGCAGGGTTTTGACTGGTTCCTGCAGAGCATAGTCCATCTGCCTATTGCAGCAGACAGATACCTCCCGGTGGGGGTGGGGGGCGACTCGTCCACTTTGCCCACAGGTGACCTCTCATCACTCAGACTCATGGGTGTTACAGATAGTCCAGAGTGGCTATATGTTGCACCTCACTGACCTGACGCCACCCTGCCCCCCTCTCAAGGGAATTTCCCCTGCACCTCATCCTGCTGCAAGGAGAGATTTCCACCTTCCCTGGCTGATCTTGCCATAGATCCTGTGCCTCCCACTCAGGTAGAGCGGGGCTATAATTCTAGGTACTTCCTGAATCTCAAGAAGACGGGTGTTTCCACTCATCCTGGACCTCTGAGACCTCAACACCTTCCTGGTGCGAGAAAAGTTCAAGATTGTTCTTGCTGGAGACTCTGCTCCCTTATCTTCAGAGAAACGATTGGCTATGCTCCCTGGATCTCAATGATACATATGCGCGCATTCCCATCCATCCCACCCACAGGAAATATTTACTGGGGGGGAGGGGGGGTCAGCACTTCCAGTGCCACATGCTTCCCTTCAGTCTGGCCTCAGCATCCCAGGTCTTCACGAAGAGCCTTGCGGTGGTGGTCTCTTTTCTCCATACCCTGGGGGTGTTCGTCTACCCCTACTTGGATGACTGGCTCGTTCAGAGCTCTACTCTGGACAGAATTAATCAATCAACTTAGCTGACCACCCAGATGCTCGAGCTGTTGGGGTTCGTGATCAACTACCCCAAGTTCCACCTCCAGCACTCTTAGCAGCTGGAGCTCATCAGGGCCTTCCTTGACACCACTCAAGCTTAAGCCTTTCTGCTGTCTGCAGAGGCTGATGGCCTTGATCTGCGATGTCCAGCAGAGGCGCAAGATAATGGCTCGTGGGATGTTGAAGGTCCTCGGGCATATGGCCTCAACAGTGCCCGTCACTCCCTTAGCTTGTTTGTTGATGATACAAGCTCAATGGACTCTCAGTACTCAGTAGAAGCAGGCCATTGGCCATCTCCATGACCAGATGGCGGTCACTGCGCCTCTGGTCCAGTCCCTGCATTGGTGGCTGAATTCTCAGAACCTGATCAGGGGTCTCCCCTTCCAGATGTTGCCCCTCCCAGTGGCTAATGATGACAGATGTGTCCAAGCTGGGCTGTGGAACACATCTGGATGGCTTTTGCATGCAAGGCATATCATCTGGGTGAGAGAGCCTCCACCAGATCAACTTTCTGGAGCTCTGTGGCATAGCAAATACTCTCAGGGCATGCAGGGACCACCTTGCCAACCAGATTGTCCTGATCCAGATTGCAAATCAAGTGGTGATGTACTACATCAACAGGCAGAGGGGCACAGGGTCATATCTCCTGTGCTGGGAGGCGGTCTGCTTGTGGAAGTTTGCCATCACTCAGGGTATGGAATTGAGAGCAACTTACCTGCCAGGGGAGCTCAACTCCTTGGCAGAAAAGCTGAGCCACGTTGTACAGCCGCACAAGTGGACTCTGAACAGGAAGGTCGTAGCCCAGATCTTTCAGTCATGGGGTATCCCCTCGATAGATCTATCTGCCACTCTGAGCAATGCCCAAGTGGATTGGTTCTGCTCCATGGTCACCTCGAAAGACTGGCTAGCACAGGATGCTTTTCTCCTGCACTGGGAGGTGAGCCTGGTCTATGCGTGTCCTCCCATTCCACTCATAGCAAAGACCCTGTGGAAACTTTAGGCCACAAGGGCTCAATGATTCTCATCACTCCGTTTTGGCCCACACAGCTGTGGTTTCCCCTGCTGCTGCGACAATCTTGTCAGGAGCCTCTGCAGTTGGGCTCAGTTCCGGACCATATCACTCAGGAGGATGGGAGTCTGCTCTATCCCATCGTCTGGTCCTTGGCTCTCACAGAGTAGATTTTGAGTGGATAGGCCTGTTGGAGCTCAATCTGCCTGAGGAAGTCACAGAGATCCTGTGAGGTCCTCCGGGAGAACTTCAATGAGGAGGTCTTATGCCTTTAAGTGGAAATGGTTCACTGCCTGGTGTGTGGACCGAGCTCTTGCTCCATCGACAGGTTGCTCGAGTACCTCCTGCACCTCTCTGAGTCGAGTCTCAAGTCCACTTCTGTCCGGGTTCACCTGAGTGCAATTTGGGCCTACCATCATAGCTTGGAGGGAAGGGGGAGTCCATCTTGGCTCAATCTCTGCGAGGTCTGTTCCTCTCTAAGCCTCCTATCAGGCACCTGGCGGTGGCTTGGGACCTCAGTGTGAATTTGCCACGTCTCATGTCGGCGCCCTTTGAGCCACTCACTTCCTGTCCTCTGAAGTTCCTGACTTGGAATTGTTTCTGGTGGCGATTACCTCAACTCACCATGTCAGTAAACTCCAGGCCCCAATGGCTTATCCACCCTATACCAGATTCCACCACTGGAAGGTGGTTTCTGCTTTCCATCTCAACCAGGCGGTGGTATTGCCCACCTTCTTTCCCAGTCCTCATGCCCGCAGGGGAGCGACGGTGTTGCAAATGCTGGGTTGTAAGTAAGTCTTGGCCTTCTACCTCAAGCGGACGAGGACCCACTCAAGGTCCACCTAGCTGTTTGTCTCTTTGACCCCAACAAGCACGGGGCTGCTATTTCCAAATGCACTTTGGCAATTTATTTATTAGCAGACTGCATCTCTTTCACCTATGCGAGGCTGGCCTGAGCCTTGATGGTCATGTCACGGCTCATAATGTCAAAGCGATGGCTGTGTCTGTGGCCAGCTTGCACTCATTCTCCATGGAAGAAATCTGCAGGACTGCAATGTGGTCTTCGATTCACACATTCACATATCATTATTGTCTGGAAGGGGATTTCAGACACGACAGCAACTTCGGCCAGTCTGGCATCTCTTTGGGGACTAGGTTCAACTCCTTTCCACTTAAGCTCTTCTGTCCAACCAGGCTACCAAAAAGAGACTCCATATAGAGCAAGAGCACTAATGTATGGAGCTGTATGATGTGGATTTCAAATCAGAGAGTTCACCCAAGGGATTACCTCTGCTACTATGTGTTGTTTCTCCAATTCTTGTTTCGTTTCCCCTGTTGGGCTTTTTGTTTCCTTGGGTTTTGGTAGCCTGTAGCTTGGGAGTCCCATATGTGAGGACTTCATTCATGCTTGTCCACGGAGCAAGCACAGTTACTCACCTTTAGCAGATGTTCTCCATGGACAGCAGGAATAAGTCCTTACAACTCTCCCACTCTTCTGCTGCAACTTTTTTATCATACTGGTGAAGATGGTACCACGGCAGGTGGGAAGGCAGGTGCGCATGTGTGGTGGAGCTTCCAAAAGAAACTGGGGAGCGTTCCTGCACAGGACTCTGTGACATCACCCATACGTGAGGACTTATTCCTGCTTTCCACAGAGAACACCTGCTACAGGTGAGTAACAACGCTTTCTGGGGAAACAGTTGTAAACATGGGCTCCATCTTAACCAGGGTGGTACCAGGCTGCTGGTGTTAATGTTTTTAAAAAAAGGAGATAGAGCCGTTTTTAAACTAGAACCTGGGGAGGGAGGGGCCAACAATTTCTCAAGAGGGCATGGCTCGGAGTAAGGTATCTTTGACAGATACCATCAAAATGGGGATGTTAGGGCATCCTGATAGAAAGGTTGCAATAAAGGCTAAAGAAGCCCAGGTGCCTTTTGAATAAAAAGCAGAAGTTCAAAGATTGCGGGGAGCGTTCCATCTGCTGTCCGGTGCCATTGTGGGTGAGGAGGCCGGTTCTCGCGGCTGGCAGCTGAGCGGGCAGTTTGCTGCTGACGTCATCTTCAGGTCCTGATTAAAGCCTCTGCCTTGCTACTTGCTTTGGGAGCATTCCATCTGCTGTCCGGTGCCATTGTGGGTGAGGAGGCCGGTTCTCGCGGCTGGCAGCTGAGCGGGCAGTTTGCTGCTGACGTAATCTTCAGGTTCTATTTACTGGACCTTCTTCGGTGCTCAGCCGTCGGCGCGTCTTCTAAGGGGCGCTTTTCAAAGGTGCTTCTGGCCCCTTGTGAGCCCCTTTGGAGCTACTTTGGAGCGGTGAGGAAGTTATACCGGGGGGGAAGCGTAAGAAGAAACCCCCAGCTGAGGATCCGCAGGTTAGTGCGATTGAGAAACACCTAATTTCCACACCACGAGTCTCCATAGCAGGTACTGTGCCTTTCAACCCTGAGAGTGATGGCGCGAGTTTAAGCTCTTTGGAGCGAACACCTCCACTTCCCCCTGGTTTTTTAGAGTTGTCAGGGAAATCTTCTCCTGTTTTGTCTTCCTCGGAACTGGTTCCTAAGGAGGTTTCTTGGAGTTGTTCTCCTGTTCTGCCTGCTCAACCCTCTGCCTCTACTGTTTCTCTCTCGGATATTTGGAGTGTCGTCTCTCGTACAGAACAAATGCTTGCAGAGACTGTTCCTAAGCTATGTCAATTTACTAAGGATTCTGTACAAAAGTTTCAATCTCTTGATTCCCAGATTGGGGCCTTTGGCTCTGCTCTGGTGAAGATGGAGTCTCAGGTTAGTAAGTTTTCTGATTTTACGGCTTCTCATGCTCAAGACAGTTTTCTTCTGCATCAGAAGCTGGAGAATCTTGAAAACTTAACTCGCAGTCGGAATCTTTGAGTGTTAAATTTTCCTATTTGTTCGTTATTGTCTCCTCTAAATCTTTTTAGGAAGTATTTAAAAGACACCCTCCTTTATTCACAGGCTGAATCTTGTGTGGTTACTAAGTGTTATTATTTACCTTCAAAATACTCTGTTTGTCCTGTGGATAAGGATGAGGTGTCTTCGCCAGCAGAAAATGATTTCAATCTAACTGCTTTTTTAGAGGAATCTCAAGATGTGATTACCACTAGGGCCACCCTGTTGGTAACTCTATCCTTGGAAGGGGATAAGATTTCTATCTTAAAATCTTATTTCAAAAGGAGGGAGTTCCAATTTTGTGGTGATAAAGTATCTATCTTTCCAGATGTCTCTCGTTCTACACAGCTTCGTAGGAAGTCTTTTCTGTTGTTAAAACCTTGAGTACTTGCATTGGAGGCAACATTTTTTTAAAATATCCTTGTAAATGTTGTATTTCATTACTTAATGATAAGTTTGCTTTTTTCTCTTCATCTGAGTTAGAGAAGTGGATTATAGATCGTGAAAAGGCACGTGTTGATTCATGATAGGTTAGAGGGGGTATGGAGGGAACTCTTCCGGCTGCATCAGTAGGCTAATTGACCCTCGGGTCTTTTTGCTTTGTTTTCCTCTAGTATATTGTTTGTTAGTTTAATGCTCTCTGAGACGTGGACTGTTGAAAGTGAATTATTATATGTATATTTTTCTTTTGATGTTTCTACTTTTCTTTGGTTGTCACTGTTTTTTCAGTATAACTATGTATAAGGTATCTTTCAAAGATTGCATATTATCCCTGTCAACTACTAAGAAAATTGCAAATTCAACAAACATACCTTGAAATGTCTCTATACAAATACTAGAAGTCTAAAAGAAATAAGACGGGAGAGAGTTAAAATATATATAACACTAAATGAAAAGAGAGATAATAGGCATCTCAGCGATCTAGTAGAAAGAGGATAACCAATGGGAAATTGATACCACAGTACAAATTATATCACAAGATAGGATGGATCAAGTTGGTGGAGAGGTAGCACTATATGTTAAAAAGAGCATTGAATGAAATAGAATAAAAGTTCCTCAGGAAACAAAATGCACCATTGAATCTTTATGGATAAAATTTTGTGTGTGAAAAAAAATAGTGGTAAGGGTTTTACTACCATCCCCTTAGCATTTCATCATTTGTCTGCTCATTTTGTCTGTATGTCTTCCACAGTCATGGTGAAGGCCTCAAAATGATTATTTAAATATTTTTGCCGGACAGCACTGAGGGAAGACAGTAGATGAACTATCCACACCAGTCAAGCGGTGTCCATTTTATTCTCATAAATTGCATTGAAATCAGAAAATCGTTATTTAAAAGCACACTCTAATCCAGAACTCATCAGAGCTAAATTCACTTAATTTGATGAAAATCGCATGACATGCACGTTTCGGGGTACTCCAACCTCTGTATCAAGTGCTCGACCAGTCTTTCCACAACTCATTCATTACTTCCAACTGCTAAAAAATGCTGCCAACCAAGGCAGTCAATCATATAAAGGACTTGTTTTCAAATGATTGGCTATTCACAGCTGCCATTCAACCAAGAACCCACCAATATGAATGGGAGTTTCCACAAAAACAGGGAAACCCACCAGTAATTGGTGTGACATCAGAGCAAGCTAGTCTAATCGATTTCCCGATTCATGCTCATTCTTTCTATCAGAAATTAGGGAAGCTATCAAAATTTGGCACCACAATAAAAATGGGTGATTGACTGGATAAACGTTACATTAGGATATGCTAGGGAGGTAAACTTCCTAAATGAAATAAATTATTGCTTCATGGAGCAGCTGGTTTGGAAACGAACTTGAGTAAGAGCTATTTTAGTCCTTTGTGGAACACAGGATTTGGTACAAGAGCTAACTGTTGGGATCCCTTGGCACTAGTGATCATAATATGATCAAATTTGTTCTTAGTAACTGGATTGAATACACAAGGAAATCTACTGCATAAGCATTTAATTTTCTAAAGGGAGACTGATTAAAATGAAGAAAATAGTTAGAAAAAAACTAAAAGGAGCAAGCGCAGACCAGATATATCCCATGCATTAAGAAAGGTGGAAGGCCAAATAGCAGCCAGCATAACTAAAAGGTGAGGTGACATGCTATTTGAGCCCAAAAAAAAAATCTAAAAAAATGGAAAAAGGAACCAGATGAAGAAAATAGGAAACAGCATAAGCACTGATGTAAAGTACTGATAAGGCAGGCATAAAGAGTATGAAAAGAAGCTTCCCATAGAGACAAAAACTCACAGTATGTTTATTTACTATCATTCTTACCATTCTGCTATTAATAGCAACATCACAGTGGTTTACAATATAGTTATCAAAAATAATATTTAAAGAAAGCCCACTTTAGGCAAGAATAATTCGGCAAGGACCACATGTACCAGGCCTATGAATGACTATTCATTCAAATTAACCATGTATCTAATGGTTTGTGTGGGGAAGGACCTGTGCTGCTAAATCCCAGGACTGAATACTAGCTTTGATTCCTTAACCCACAAAAAGAGAGGTGAACAAATGACTAAAACCCTCAAAATGTACACAAAAACAAAGCTAAATAAACTTTTTGAGGTACATTCAACACAAGAAGCTGGCAAAGCAGTCAACTGGACCATTAGAGGATCAAGGAGTAAAAAGGACACTGAGGGAAGACAAGGCCATAGCTGAGAGACTAAATTAATTTTTTGCTTTGGTCTTTACTGAGTAAGATGTGAGGAAGTTACCCATGCCAGAAAAAGACTTAACAGTGCTGAATCAGAAAAGCTGAATCAAATCTCAGTGAACCTGAAAGACATAGTAGAACAAATTGGCAAACTAAAGAGCAGCAAATCACTTGAACCGGATGGTATACACCCAAGAAGAAAGAACTCAAAGATGAAATTGCATGTTACTATTAACAATTTTTAACCTATCATTAAAATCGTCTATGGTACAAAAAGTTTAGAGGGTGGTCAATGTAATGCCAATTTTGTAAAAGGGCTCCAGGAGTGATCTGGGAAACCGACCAGTGAGCCTAACATCAGTACTAGACGAAATGGTGGAAACCATTATAAAGAACAGAATTACTGAACACATGGACAGATATGGTTTAATGGGACAAAGTCAACATGCAGGGCCGGCGCTACCATTAGGTGAACTAGGCGGTTGCCTACAGTGTCAGCCCTGTGGAGGCACCCATTGCTGCCACTGTCACCCCTCTCCACAACCAACAGCGATGACAATAGCTGCAAACAGCCACGCAGAGCTTACCTTCAAGCAAACAGCCCTACGTGCCCCTCTCTGACTATTGATGCTGATTTCCTGTTTGTAAGGGAAGTCTGCATCGGACGGCTGAGAGCGGCGGAAGCAAACAACCCCACGGTGCTGAAGCTTGAAGGTAAACTCTGTGGGGCTTTTTGCAGCTATTGCCATTGTTGTCTGTCCCAGAGAAGGACAGCAGTGGTGGCAATAGGTGTCGTGGGGGGCGCAAGGGATGAGGTTCGCCTCGGGCACCTCATCTCCTTGTGCCGGCCCTGTCAACATGGATTTAACAAGGGGAAGTCTTGCTTCACCAATCTGTTCCATTTCTTGAAGCATGAAATGACGTGGATAAATCTAACTTTCAGACAGCATTGGATGAAGTACCCCCATGAGAGACTCCTGAGGAAATTAAAGTCATGGCAGTACCATGTTCTGATGCAGAATTCAATGTGGTACAAGAACCAAATACTTGTTCAAGATAACTGTTCCAGTCTTGGATTGCTGGTTACTAAAGCTATTTGTTTCTGAGGGTTTTTTTTGCAGTTTTGCTTACTGCTTGGGAGGTGTCATTCTGTCTTCCCTCAGTGCTGCACCATCAGCTATGCCTAGTGGTTGCGTTTATGGGGATTGCATGAGTCTGCTTCCACCTGCTTTGCAGGGATCATGGCCCAATCATCTGGACTGGTCTATCAGGATTCAAGGAAAGAAAAATATCAGGTATGTAAAATGTTTCCATATTCTATAAATGAACTGAGAATGTTTTTCCTGTGCACGCCCCTAAATTTCTGAGGTGAGTTCAGGTACTCCATGGTCATTGTAGCTGTGGGTGGTATGAGGATTTAAATAAATAGAGGAAGAACATTACAATATGGAGAATGCATGTTCATGATGCTCCAGAGTCCAGTGGAGCTGGTTTTAATTGAGGTGGAAGTCCAAATGATCTGGAGGAATCTGACAGGCCATAAAAGAATAACATTTGTAAAATCATTTTCTACTTGATCTTGGATCAAAATTCACTAGGCTTGTTAATTTTGTTATTGGTTTACAAATGTTATGTAAGTTCACATTCCCAGATCATATAGTGAAATTTCCAAAGAACTTGTATATCCATTTCCGATGTGGGAAGCTTGCCTTTCTTCTTCCTCCTCCATCTCTTGTATTTGTAAATTGCTATGATGACTCTTGAGCCCATTGGTGGTATAGCAAATGCTTGGAAATAAAAATAAAAATCATGGCATAGGAGGAAATGTCCTATTGTGGATTGGATACCAGATGAGAGATAGAAAACAGAGAGCAGGGTTAAATGGTCAATTGTATCGATGGAATGAGAGTGTGTGTGTAGTGGAGTAACCCATGGATCTGTGTTAGGACCAGTCCTTTTTAACATATTTGCAAATGATCTAGAATTAGAAACAAGCAGCAAGGTGATTATATTTGCAGATGACAAATTATTCAATGTTGATAGATCACATGCAGATCGTGAGAAATTGCAAGAGAACCGTGTGAGACTAGGAGACACAGAATCCAAATGGCAGATGACATTTAACGTGGACAAGTACAAAGTGATGCTTGTAGGTAAGAATAACCCAAACCATAGATACATAGTGCAAGGATCTGCATTAGAAATCATCACCCAGGAAAAGAATCTAAACACTATTGTGGGCAATGTGTTAAAGTCTGTTCAGTGTGTGGTGACAGCCACTAAAGCAAACAGAATGCTAGGAATCATTAGAAACAGAATAGAGAATAAAACAAAGGATATAATGCCTCTGTTATCACGCCATGTTGTGACTGCATCTTGCGTATTGTGTGCAATTCTGGTCTCTGCACTTCAAAAAAAGATATAGTGGCATTAGAAAAGGTACAGTGAAAGGCAACCAAAATAATAGAGCGGCTGGGGCGACCCTCCTATGAGGAAAGGCTAAAGAGATTAGGGCTCTACAGCTTGGAGAAGAGACGGCTGAAGGGAGAAATGATAGAGACTCAAAGTCCTGAGTAGAGTGGAATGGGTAAACGTGAATTGACCGTTTACTCTTTCAAAAAGTACAAAGACTAGAGGACATGTCATGAAGTTACAAAGTAGTGTTTTTAAAACAAATAGGAGAAAATATTTTTTTCTCTCAATGAATACTTAAGCTTTGGAATTCGTTGCTGGAGGATGTGGTAAAAGCAGTCAGTTTAACTGGGTTTAAAAAAGTTTTGGGCAAATTCCTGGAGGAAAAGTCCATAAACCATTATTAAGGTAAAGCAAGGGAAAATATGAAACTGGCTACTTTAGAGATGTGCCTGGTACTTGTGACCTGGACTGGCCACTGTTGGAAACAGGACACTGGGCTTAATGGACCTTTCGTCTGACACAGTTTGGCGCATCTTATGTTCTTATCCAACGGTCTGACACATGGCAGGGAGCGGGTTTATAAATGAATTGACAGTGTTTGGGAGCTGAGAAAAGGAAAGCAATGGGTGTGTGCATGGGAGGGGGTTAAGAAAGAAAAGGATGAAGAGATAACCGGGGGGGGGGGGTCTTACTGGGGGACTAGGAGAGATGGAGATAGCTGAGCTGCCACCTTGGAAAGGGGGAGGTGATGACTGGGGTCTGAACCTCTCTTGGGAAAGAGAAGGGGGCTTCATGTTAAAGTCAAGGAGTGAAATGGCTAGAGGGGAAGGATCAGTCCTGAACAGGGAGAAGGCTGGGGGTGTCAGGTCTGGGGCAGGGAGGAGCCAAGCCTTTATGATGGGGCAATGCTACACAAAAAAAAAGCATTGCAAAAGAACGTTGTAGAATTTTAAAATACTGTGGTCAGGCGAGATCCAAGATGGCTGCACCCTGAATAGCTGTCTCACACGCCGATTCTGGCATGGGAAAGAAGAGGAAGGTAAAGCAGTGCCAGTGACCCCAGGCTAATCTGCTAACCTCCTGTCGGTTGCCTTTGGACCTATTGATGTGTTTGTCTGCAGAGAACAGCATCTGGTGATTGATCGGGTGGCAGTTGGAAGCCCAGCTGAGGGGCTTTTGAAGAGTTGTGTCTCGCGGTCGCCTTTGGGCAGTGAGCTTAAGCCCCCGGAGACGCGGAAGCCCTCTAAGCTGGTGTGCCCTAGTGTATCCTCAAGTTGGGCAGAGGTTGTTGGAGCTGTTGAAACAGGGGTTCCTTGTTCCTTGCTGGGGTCGTGCATTGGAGGAGGAGCGGAGGCTGAAGGAACTCTGCTGGATCAGTGTCTAGGTGTGATAGCGAAGAGAGGGAGTTTGCGTTTGTTGGTTATGACTGCTTTAGCTGGTCCCCACCTGAGGAGACCATGGTGTCCTTGGACATACGAGACCCAGCAGATGGTATAACATTTGCTTTTGAGTTACAAGGACCAGAACAGTTTACCTTAGAATCTATTTGGACAACCATTAAGCTTCTTGGGGAGGCCATTACACCTCAGATTCAAGTTTTGCATGTGAAGAGCCAACAAACTGCTGAGGTTTGTGCAAGATACAGTGAGTCTATTGAATCACTGCAATCTGCAGAAACGGAATTAGCTTCTCATTTAAATGTGATGGAAACACAGTCTGAAGCCTTCATTAAAGACTCTAATGACCTAAAGACTCGTATAGAACAGTTGTATAATTTTAATCATCTAGCTAACTTTAGGTTAATTAATTTTCCAAAGGCTCCTTATGTAAGCTAAAGATATGTTTAAAAGGTATTTACAGGAAGTATTGGGGGGTTCAGCTGAATTTTGCCCTCCGTTGGTTAAAGCTTATTATTTCCCATCCGGTCAGAAGGTCCCTGCTGGGGCAGAGATCCCTGGCCTTCAATTGGTTGGTATATTGAATGTATCAGAGATATTGAATATTTCTGACACTGAGGTGACTGTTCCTGCTCCGTGTTCCTGCTCCTGAGGTGTTCCTGAGGTGACTGTTCCTGCTACAGGTAGACAAAGGTAGACAGGTAGACAAAGGTGAGTCGGTTGATATAGTGTATCTGGACTTTCAGAAAGCTTTTGACAAGGTCCCCCATCAGAGACTTTTGGCGAAGCTAAAAAGTCATGGGATAGGAGGCAGTGTACTATTGTGGATCGGGAACTGGTTAAAAGATAGAAAGCAGAGGGTAGGGCTAAATGGCCAATATTCCCAATGGAAAAAGGTGAATAGTGGAGTACCCCAGGGATCTGTACTGGGTCCGCTACTTTTTGACATATTCATAAATGACCTGGAAAAGGGAATAACTAGTGAGGTTATCAGATTTGCAGATGACACAAAACTGTTTAAAGCTGTTAAAACCCAAGAGGATTGTGGAAAACTGCAGGAGGATCTGGATAAATTGGAAGACTGGGCATCCAAATGGCAGATGAAATTTAATGTGGACAAGTGCAAAGTTATGCACCTAGGAAAGAACAACCCACACTATAGTTACACGATGCAAGGCTCCACATTAGAAACCACCACCCAGGAAAAAGATTTAGGAGTCATCGTGGATAACATGTTAAAACCCTCCGCCCAGTGTGCAGCGGCGGCCAAGAAAGCAAATAGAATGCTAGGTATCATAAGGAAAGGGATGGAGAATAAAACAAAGGATGTTATAATGCCTCTGTATCGCTCCATGGTACGACCGCACCTTGAATATTGTGTGCAATTCTGGTCACCGTATCTTAAAAAGGACATAGCGTTATTAGAAAAAGTACAGAGAAGAGCCACAAAATTAGTGAAGGGGATGGAAGGCTACTCCTATAAAGAAAGGCTAAAAAGGTTAGGGCTCTTTAACCTGGAAAAGAAACGGCTGAGGGGAGATATGATAGAGGTCTATAAATTAATGAATGGAGTGGAACGGATAAACGTGGATCAATTGTTTACGCTATCAGAATATAGAAAGACTAGGGGACATGTAATGAAGCTACAGGGTAAACTATTTAAGACAAATAAGAGAAAATATTTTTTCACTCAACGTGTAATCAAACTCTGGAATCTGTTACCAGAGGATGTAGTAAGGGCTGTTAGTATAGCTGGGTTTAAAAAAGGTTTGGACAAGTTCCTGGAGGAAAGGTCCATAAACCACTATTAAAAAGGGACCCAGGATATCAATGCTTGACCCAGTACAAGCATTGAGGAACCTGTGTCTTTTGGGGATATTGCTAGGTACGTATGACCTAGATTGGCCACTGTTGGAAACAGGATACTGGGCTTGATGGACCTCGGTCTGACCCAATATGGCATGTCTTATGTTCTTATGTGTTTGAGAACATTAGCTTTGAGATCGAGAGTGGCTCCTTAGGATGTTTTATAGGAAAAGGAATATTTCCTTTATTGGTTGTATGATTCGCATCTTCCCTGACCTGGCTAAAGAGACAATGCCGCAGGTGGGAATTTCTTGCCCTGCGTCTGCGAGTACTGCAACTGGGTGGGGTTTTTTTCCCTGAAATATCTCTGCAAGTGACTTGTTAAGTTCCAGGGGCAATCTTATATTTTCCTTCACAATTGGTTTCCTTTTTACATACCCAGGAATCTCTAGGAGACAGGGTAACTGACTCTCCTACCAATGTCACTGAGTAAGGCTGGTCGTGCCAGTTCAGTTTTCCTTGTGTACTTGCTTTATTAGTTTTTCATCTTGGATTCCCCTTCTAGTGGGCTGGGGGATGGATAGTCGTATGTTTTATTTTTTTCTTCTTCTTTTCTGCTTATTGTAGATTTCATGTTTTTGCTGTATGCTTGTATCTTAGGTTACCCACATTTGATGATCAAGTGTGATAGCCTGTAAGCTGTAAAATTTACGTAAATATACAAATAAATACTGTGGACAGAATTTCAAACTTTTTGCACAGATTTCCTCTGGTTTGAGTGGTGTGACCTAGGTCACAAAGAATGTGAGTGGGAGAAGCAGGATTCAAATCCTGGCTTTCCTGTTTCACAACCCACTGTGCTACTCCTCCATACATCAGCTAGATTTTTCATATAAAGGTTTTCTCTGTAGAGACCAGCTGCATAGTGACTGTTATTTGCCGCATCCAAATCTGTTGTTCATGAAGCAAGCCATGAACTGGAACAGCAAATGTGCCTTATGGAGTTCCAGTAAAAAAGCCAAAGACATCTAGCCTGTATTAAAATCTTGTTCCTTATTGTCCCTCCAGTTCAGTCCCTCACCTCTGGGTTGTGCACCTCCTCTCGCAGCATGGAGACTGGGCATGTCAGAACTGTGACACCACTGTACATATCCTGCTGGCACCTCCCACCAGCTCCCAGTGTGCTCAGTCTCCATGCAGCTGGAGGAGGTAGTGAGCCTAGGTGCTGGTCTCACTAGAGGAGCAGATAAGGAGCTTTAGACAGGTTAGATAGGGCTTTTAGCTTTTCTTTGCTCCCTATAACGTTTTTTCCTTTGATCTGTAGCTTTAAAGTTCATTGAAAAAAAAATAAATACAAAGTCAGAAAGGGGATCAGAGGGTAATCAGGAGTCTCCTTTCTCCCTCCCGTTTGCTTCTGTCTCCTTTGCCTGCTCTCCCCTCCTTGTTTGCACAGAGGGGAGCTGTTCAGCAGGCTTTTCATCTTCTTACCGGCACAGTTTCTGCACTGCTGATTTCCTGTCAGAAACTATCGTCGGGGTTTTCTCTCTGCTGCTGCTGCCGGCTGTCAGTATTTCACACCTGTGCTGCTTACAGGATGCCCTTTGCTTTCATCGAGGTGCAGAGAGGATCCAAAGGTCCTGGAGGCAAAGGTGAATGCTCCGATCACTGTTGCTAGTGTCGGGGGAGTTTTTGGGGCCTGTTACAGCATGGGAAACACGTTTAGGTGGTTAGCAGTGCTGAGGAGCTTCACGGGCCGTTCTTCCCACAGTTTTTGATCACAGTACTGGTTTTTCTTCACAGACAGCTTTAAATTGGTTAAACGATTTAGCTTTTGGTTTAATTTGAATTCATTTTGATTGTTTTGGATTAATTTTGGAGGCAGTTCTTTAATTTTCACTGTTGTGAGCTCTTAAAGGGCCGGTACAAAAAAAACCCCAGATTCTGCATGTTTTTGTTTTTGTTGTCCTTTTGGTGGTCTGCGGGAGCCCTTTGATTTTTAATAACCGGTCTCTCGGATCCCATAGCGCTAATGCCTATGCATCCTCAGTCAATAAATATCAAGGTCATTTAACAGAGCCTAATTATGATACTTCATCTTATTTTAACAAATAAGCTCCACTTACTAACTTCACCATAGTATCAGTTACTCAGCAACATCACAGATCACTCAACCACTACCCATATTCCACCTTTCAGTGAATCCAGGTAATCCGATGAGTTTCATACATCAACGGTTCGCTAACTTTTTTCCACTGTGTCTAAACAGAATATCAATAGCCACAAGAGAGATCTTAGAACCATGCCATAATCACATAACAATTTTATATATATATACTTTAAACAAACTGCATAACAGCATGTTCCAGTGTTAACCATCAAAGTATATCTAGGTGGCACATGATGTCCCAACAGATCAATCCCCGATGCCCGCTGGAACGTCCCTTCAGCGTTTCATCTCAGATGCTTCAAGGGAATATAACTATAAAATAAATAAATGTACAATCATTGCTTAACCAACATACTACATTGTCAAGAAAAAACTTTTACAGACTGAAACAGAATTCTTCCTACCCAACCAATTCATTTCACTCCAGAGCCAAATGAAATCTCTTGCACAGCTGGTCAATTCAATCTTAGGCGTAACACACGCTTAATCTAAACCATCTTGGCTCAATCACAAAAACGCCACACAGGGTTGTTGGGGGCGGTGCTTGATTAAGATGGCGGCAGCCGTTTGTCCGGAGTAAGCACGTTTTCTTTTTGGAGCCCTATGGGCAGGAAACATAAGGGGAGAGGTGGGTCATTGCCTTCTCAGCCCCCCCCCTACCTCTACGCCATTGCTGTGGGACCTCTTGATTCCTTTGTGGTGCGCACGTCCCCGGACCCGGTTGTTGGGGATGACTGCCGAGCTGCAACCTTGCCGGAGTTGGGTGACTTGGCGGCTGCTTCGGCTACATCTGGCTCCCCGCCATTGAGCCCGGCACCAAAAGTCTTCCGTGGGCAGTCCTTACCCGAGGATTTCCTGGAGCTTGGTTCCCCTCTGCTGAAGAGTGAAGCTGGTAGCTCGAGAGGGTCAGGAGTGGAGAGTCCGCAGAAGCAGAAGAGTGAAGTCCTGGGCTACACGGCTCTGTTCCAGCTTCGGTGCCGTTGAGTGAGGTCGGCGCAGAGCAAGAGTTCTCTGCGGTGTGTGGAGGAGAGACGCCAGCAAGAATGGAAGCTTTTTTAACAGCTGCTGATCCAGGGTCAGTTTTCTCTCTTCAGCATCCGGTTAACTTCACTTTGGAGGCTATTTGGCAGGCCATTCTATCCTTGGGAGAAGCTTTGGTCCCACAGATAACATTGCTGGATCGGAAGGTGACTAATTCAGTGGCTGAGGTTAAGGATGTGGAGTGGAAGGTTGTGGAAGTACAATCTGAAGTGTCGGAGACTCGGAGAAAAGTTTCTCTCCTTGAAGACCAATCAGATGCATTTAAGAAGAACTTCTCCTCAGTACAAGTTAAGTTGGAACATTTGGACAATCTGTCTAGAGTTAATAATTTAAGACTGATTGATTTCCCTAGGCTTCTTACTGTGTCTCCTAGAGAAATGTTCATACAATATTTGGTTGATGTGTTGGGGGTCTTCCCTGAATTAATACCACCGTTGGTTAAGATTTACTATCTACCTAAGGCTAAGTTGACACCTGGTTTGGTTCATTTAGGGGGTGATTGGGAGCAAGGGAATGTATTGAATGTTATTGATTTACTAGAGCAGTCTGATTGTGAACCTCTAGTTCCCTCGACTTTACTGGTTACCTTTGCTTTACTCTCTGATAGAGAGTGGCTTTTAAAGCTTTTCTTTAGGAAGCGATATTTACTTTTTAAAGGATTAATGGTTCATATTTACCCGGATTTAGCTAGGGAAACCCAGAAACGCCACAGGGAATTTCTGCTGCTGCGTCCTGGTGTTTTACAGTTGGGAGGGCTCTTTTTCTTAAAACATCCTTGTAAGTGTCTGGTGAAGTACTATTC
Organism: Ichthyophis bannanicus; assembly: GCA_033557465.1. Taxonomy (NCBI): domain Eukaryota; kingdom Metazoa; phylum Chordata; class Amphibia; order Gymnophiona; family Ichthyophiidae; genus Ichthyophis; species Ichthyophis bannanicus. Next base: position 978,995,556 of record CM066031.1, read on the forward strand.
TATTTCTTATATTTTCTATGAACCCTCTCAACTAACCGCTTTCATTAATGCTAGACGCCTGGAGTCCTCTATTGGTGCCTCACCTGTGCTCTCTTAATTTAGGAATCGGGTTTGGTTTGTCGTATATATTTCTTTCTCTTTTTGTTTATGATTTAAAAAAAATAGTGTATTGTCCCTCTCCTCTTGTGGGCTAGGGTGAGTAGATACTTTGTTTTGATTATGAATTACTTTGTTCTTGTTATATTGTGATTGCTAGATGTATCTGCTCTTTTCTCTGCAAGAATGTTTTGTAAACTTTCCTGGTTTAAATTTGTAAAATTTCATAAATATAAAAATAAAAAAATAAAAACACGCCACACAGGCACACTCATATACACCAAAACTCCTCCCATTTCTCTCTTGACCAATCCACTTTTATTTGCTATGCACAGACTCGCCAATCAATGCTCGAATTCAATCCCTCTGGTATAACTGTCCCTAATGATAAATCCAGCGTTGTTCTCTATATATAAGATGATGTTCATGTGTCTTTCCTCTCCTCTACTCCTCGAACAAACTTGTTCAACACAAAAGCATTTTAAATCAGAGAACACATGACCCTCCTTTAAACAATGTTCCACAATGGGAGCCTCACATCACTTACAACGTAACCGACTTTTAGCTCCCCCAATCATATTCTAAATGAACGGATCTTCTTCCCTATATAGCCATTGACAAAAAATGCCATATACAACATTGTTAAATAAATAAATAAATAAATAATCTGAAGTGCATGTCATCATAGATCTTAACATATATACCTTACCTTTATAATGAAATCGATCAGTTTCCCATGATGCTGTACAAAATGCACAGCTACCACATTTCGTATGCCCTGCCTGTCCCACAAACCCCCCTTCCACCGGAGGTAATGCAGAAGGGCTCAATATCTCCTTCAAATTGGAATTCCGTTGCCAAACACATCAAAGACTTTTTACTTCTAAACCTGGCACAGTCTGCAATACATTAGCGTGTTTCTGCACAATTTGTTGAATCTGTTTACTAAAAGGGGAAAACCGTGAAATCAAATTAACATATTCATCTTCCCCCTGTACCCATGTCTTAGGGGATAATAACCACCTACAATCATTATATAATGCCCTCTTATATGCCCGGTTCACTATCTTCTCCGGGTAACCCCTCATCCGAAAATCATTTTTAAGAGAGCTTGCCTGAATCTGAAAATCTTCAAGAGTAGAACAATTGCGCCTATACCTAATGAACCACTTCAAAAGGTTCATCGGGTGAGCACTTGAAAAATGTAAAAATGTATTCCTATCCGTACTTTTTTATGAACAGAAGTGCTCCAAGAATCCCCTTGTCAATGTACTCTGACATCCAGAAATACAATCTCAACCATCTTTGTTCATACAGGCCCATAAATAAGTTTGCTACTGATGGGGTACATCAACAAGGAGATTCTTGGGGCACTTCTGTACATAAAAAAAGTACGGATAGGAATACATTTTTACATTTTACATTTTTGGTGTATATGAGTGCGCCTGTGTGGCGTTTTTGTGATTGAGCCAAGATGGTTTAGATTAAGCGTGTGTTATGCCTAAGAGTGAATTGACCAGCTGTTCAAGAGATTTCATTTGGCTCTGGAGTGAAATGAATTGGTTGGGTAGGAAGAATTCTGTTTCAGTCTGTAAAAGGAGGTTTCTCTTGACAATGTAGTATGTTGGTTAAGCAATGATTGTATGGTTATTTATTTTATAGTTATATTCCCTTGAAGCATCTGAGGCAAAACGCTGAAGAGACGTTCCAGTGGGCATCGGGGATTGATCTGTTGGGACATCATGTGCCATCTGGATATACTTTGATGGTTAACATTGGAACATGCTGTTATGCAGTTTGTTTAAAGTATATATATGAGAAATTGTTATTATGTGATTATGGCATGGTTCTAAGATCTCTCTTGTGGCTATTGATATTCTGTTTAGACACAGTGGAAAAACGTTAGCGAACCGTTGATGTATGAAACTCATCGGATTACCTGGATTCACTGAAAGGTGGAATATGGGTAGTTGTTGAGTGATCTGAGATTTGCTCTTTTTTCCCTGTGATGTTGCTGAGTAACTGATACTACGGTGAAGTTAGTAAGTACGCATCCTCAGTGCCTTGTTTGTGGTGCCCGTAGGGGCTCGGTCTCGGACACGGGGGTGTGTTGTGGCTGCGCATCTGAAGCGCTTACTATGGAGCAAGAAATGCAGGATAGGTCTAAAGAAGGGACTCCTTTGGTGGTGCAGGGTGCTGCCGCTTCTGCGGAAGGGAAGTCTCTGCTAGAGTCTCCATCCGCTCCTCCTACTACAAACTTGGCTTTGCCCGGTAATTCCACCAATCCAATGGTGGATGGAGCAGCTCTCGGGGGTTTCTCCCCAGATTTTGTGCTGCTGTTTCATCAGGCCTACTTGTTGCGGCAACAGGGGGCGGTCACGGATACCTCGCTTCTTGGGGCTGCAGGAGGCCAAGCGGCCACAGAAAGGTTTGGAAGTGTTGACAGTAGACCGGTTAAGAGGGCTCAGTTGGTGGAGGATCAGCCTCTTGGATTGGACTGGCTGGAAGGAGAGGACCTGGATATGGAGCTGGAAGCCGGAATGAAGGAGCTAGAGGAAGGTGAGATTCAGGAACCTGAAGATCAGGCGAGGATTATCCGGGTCTTTCGGAGAGAAGAGCTGACAGCGCTCATTACGGAGTCCCTTCAGGCTCTCAACCTTTCGTCTGTGGTACCAGCGGAGGATGAGGGTTTGGAGGATCCTCTCATTCAAGCGGTACAGCTGTTTTTCCAGTTCACTGTGTGGTTAAGCAGATGATTCAGGATGAATGGGATGTGCTGGAGGCAGGATTGCGTGGTGTGAGTCCATGAATCATCTCTATCTCTTGATGGATCAAGAACGGGAAGTGTTTCATTCTCCGTGTATAGATGCAGCAGTTTCAGCGGTCATGAAGACGACTACCATTCCAGTTGAAGGAAGTGCGGCTTTGAAGGACGTACAGGATCGGAAGGTTGACGTATTATTGCAGCAAGCTTTTGAGGTTAATGCTCTGTCTCTACAGATGTCTATTTGTGGGGCTTGGGTTGCGAGAGCATGCCTTTGCTGATTGCAGCATTTGCAGCAGCAAACGCAGGAGCAGTTAGCGGATGTGACAAGGCTAGAGTCAGGTTCAGCTTATTTAGCCAGTGTCCACTATGATCTTATTAGAGGTTTAGCGAATAGCATGGCTTCCTTGGTAGCCGCATGCCGCTATCTTTGGCTAAGGAATTGGGCAGCAGACAGTTCCTCCAAGTCACGTCTTAGCAAACTTCCTTTTAAGGGGAAGCTGTTGTTTGGAGAGGATCTTGACAAGCTGGTCAAAGATTTGGGGGATTCTAAAGGGGGTTGCTTGCCAGAGGATAAGCCGAAGCAGGGTCGGACTCCGTTACCTTCGCGGGGTCAACCTCAGAATTTCAGATGTTTTTGTACCTCCCGTTTGGGAGGCTTTCAAAGAGGAAGGTTTTCCTCTTGAGGTCAAAGTTTTAGAGGATTCTGGGGAGCTGGCAGAGGGTTTACTAGTCCCTCTTCCTTGGGATTTAGGAAAGCCCAATGAAGCGAGCAGGAATTCAGCCGGTAGGTGGTTGACGTCAGGAGTTTCTTCCTGCCTGGGTCCAGATAACATCCGATCAGTGGGTGTTGGAGGTCGTTCGCGAAGGTTATTCTCTCAAGTTTGCCCATCCAGTAGTTGACTCTTTTGTCATGTCGCCTTGCAGGGGGCGAGAAAGGATGATTTCGGTACGGGAGACTCTGGCTCGTCTTTTACAGCTGGGAGCAGTGGTTCCGATTCCACGAGAGCACTGTGGTGTCAGTCGATACTCTATTTATTTTGCGGTGCCAAAGAAAGATGGGGCCTTCCGCCCAATTCTGGATCTCAAGGGGGTAAATTGCTGTCTGCGGGTACCTCATTTCTGAATGGAAACCTTACGTTCAGTTATAGTGGCGGTTCATCAAGGGGAGTTCTTGACGTCTCTCGATCTCACCGAAGCATATTTACACATTCCAATCAGGCCGGATCATCAAAGGTTTCTAAGGTTTGCGCTGCCGTGGGGGCATTTTCAGTTCCAGGCATTGCCCTTCGGTCTAGCGACAGCTCCACGCACCTTCACCAAGGTTGTGGTGGTGGTGGTGGTGGTGGTGGTGGCGGCTCTTCGAAAGGAGGGAATATTAGTTCATCCCTATCCCTATCAAGGCAAAGTCCAGGGCTGAGAATGTGCGAGTGACAGACAGAGTGGTGGAGCTCCCACAGAGTCTCAGTTGGGTAGTCAATACGGCCAAGAGCCGATTGGTTCCTTCGCAAGTTCTGGAGTATTTGGGAGTTCGCTTCGACACTCGAGTGGGAGCAGTTTTTCTGCCAGATCTCCGAGCTCAGGGCCTTTGGCTCTTGGTGCGCAGTTTTTTGAAGAGTCCAGCACCATCAGCCTGGCACTTTCTCCACGTTTTAGGGACAATGTCAGCGACTCTGGAAGTGGTGCCATGGGCCAGAGCACACATGCGTCCTTTACAGAAGTCGCTGCTCCGTCGCTGGTCTCACAAGAACGATTCTCTGTCCAAGTGCCTTCCCTGTCCAATGCGGGTCAGGGCGTCTCTTCAATGGTGGCTTCGTCCGCAGAATCTTGCAGAGGGCATGCCTCTCAAACAGCCACAGTGGATTCCTTTGTTAACAGATGCCAGTCTCGCCGGATAGGGAGCTCATTGCAGAGAGCTCTTCACACAAGACTACTGGACTGAGCAGGAGACCAAATGGTCAATCAATAGGCTGGAGTTGCGAGCGGTAGCTCTAGCACCTCAGGCCTTCGAGTCCACCTTATGGGGTCGAGCGGTTTTAGTGCTATCGGACAATGCCGCGACAGTTGCATACCTCAATCGTCAAGGGGGCACGGGAAGCACGGCTCTAGAAATAGAGGCAGACTTCAGGCAATGTTGTTGGCGCACATTGCGGGAACGGACAATGTGACGGTGGACTTTCTCAGCTGGGTCCGGATGGATCCCGGAGAATGGAAGCTTCATCTGGAGGTGTTTGCTCAGATAATCATCAAGTGGGGATCTCTGGTTATGGATCTCATGGCGATCGCTTTTACAGCAGAAGACGAGAAAGAATGTCGGAAGGTCTAGATGACTTACTACAACAATGGCCCACACACAGTCTTCTCTACATCTTCCCCCCTTGGGTTCTCATAGGTCAAGTGGTGCAGCACATCGAGGCTCATCAGGGAAGAGTAGTGTTAGTGGCTCCAGATTGGCCTCGTCGACCGTGGTATGCCAATCTGGTGCATCTGCTCGACGGGAAAACATGGTGGATGCCGACAAGAGAAGATCTGCTGCTTCAAGGTCCTCTACGAATGCCTCAGGTACATCGGCTCTCACTTACAGCTTGGCCATTGAAAGGGCTAGGTTAAGGAAGAAAGGTTATTCTAAGGCGGTGATTGCCACCTTACCTCTGGCCAGAAAGAGGTCGACTTCCTTAGCATATGTGCGCGTCTGGCGTGTTTTTGAGGACTGGTGTGCACAACGTCAGTTTCGTCCTGCCACAGTATCTGTTCCAATAGTGTTAAGTTTCTTGCAAGACGGGTTTGATAAGGGATTGGCTGCCAGTTCGTTAAGGGTACATTGGCAGCTATTTCTTGTTATCAAGGAAAGGTGAAAGGAGTCGCCTTGGGTGCCCATGCCGATGTTGTCCGTTTCTTGAGAGCGGTATCCCATCTACGTCCTTCGCGCAGGGTGTTTTCTCCTCCACGGGATCTCAACCTGGTTTTAGGAGCTTTGACAAGGGAGCTTTTTGAACCTTTGCATCAGGCTTCACTAAAGGATTTGACTTTGAAGGCAGTAATTTTGGTAGCCATTTGCTCTGCACGTCGAATCTCTGAGTTGCAGGCTTTGTCCTGTCGGGAACCATTTCTGACTTTTTCTAGAGAAAAAGTGGTGGTTATTTATTTAACAAATTTTATATACCGTCTTTCTACAAGTCAAGACGGTTTACATAGAACATATTTAGCAGTATGTTTCAACTGCTTACATGGAACAAGATAACGATGAATAAATATGGTAACGAGAAGAACTAATTACAAAGATCAAAGATCAACTATTTACATATGAATTTACAATTAGCCATATGGTTGTGTAAAAGAATTTGAGAGTTGCAGAAGGAATAGGGAGGAAGGTGTAAAGGTTATGAGCTAAGGTGGAAGGGAAAAATGTTCAAGGAAAAGGTGGGTTTTTAACTTTTTTCGGAACTCGGAGTGGTTTGAACAGTTCTGAAGTTCGTGAGGAAGGGAATTCCATAAGGATGGAGCATAGAGGGAGAAGGCCTTGTTACTTGTAGATTGTTTGCAGTGTCTCTTGTTTATAGGGATGGCCAGTAAGTTTTTGGTAATAGGGCGGCGTGATCTTGTGCTGTTGGAGGAGAGAAGGAGAGGGGAAAGGCATGGAGCTGACTCATTGGAAATGATTTTATGTATGAGAGTGAGGACCTTGAATGGAACTCTGTATTGGATGGGGAGCCAGTGGAGATGATAGAGGACAGGTGTAATGTGGGAACGTCTAGGGTTGTTAGTTATAAGCCGCGCTATCGTGTTCTGGGCAAGTTGGAGTGGTTGAATAGAGTTCTTGGGGATGCCATGATAGATATGGTTACAGTAATCAAGAGAAGGGATTGTGAGGGCCTGGCAGACAGTACGAAAGGAGGTAGAGCTTAGGAGGGGTTTGAGGTTGCGGAGGGTACGGATCTTTGCGTATATTATATTAGTGGTTCTCTTTATTTGGTCAGTGAAGGAAAGGTTCTGATCCAGGATAATACCAAGATTTGCGTCCCATTCCGTCTTTCCTGTCAAAGGTAGTTTCGCCATTTCATGTGAATCAGTCTCTCTCTTTGCCTGTATTGGGTATTTCGGATGAGAAGGCGTCGGACCGTAGTTTGCGTTTGTTAGACATAAAGAGGGTACTTCGGCGATACTCGAAGGTCTTGGAGTCCTTCCGCAAGTCTGAGCGTTTGTTCATTCTCTTTGGAGGTCCGCGTAAGGGTGAAGCAACAGCCAAAGCTTCAATTTCCAGATGGGTTCATGAAACAATAGTGTCAGCTTATATCTTACAAGGTCGTCAGGTGCCCATGGGGCTGTGGGCTCATTCTACTAGAGCGCAAGTGGCTTCGTGGGCGGAACATAGCTTGGTTCCTCCAGTTGAGATTTGCAGAGCAGCCACTTGGTCTTCCTTGCATACTTTTAGTAAACATTATCGCCTAGATCAGAGGTTCTGAACCCTGTCCTCGGGACCCACCTAGCCAGTCGGGTTTTCAGGATAACCACAATGAATATGTATGAGAGAGATTTGCATACACTGCCTCCATTATATGCAAATCTCTCCCATGCATATTCATTGTGGTTATCCTGAAAACCCGACTGGCTAGGTGGGTCCCGAGGACAGGGTTCAGAACCCCTGGCCTAGATGTTCAAGCGGCAGGAGATGCCTGTTTCGGGTCTGCAGTTTTGCGGTCCAGGTGGACAGGTCCCTCCCAGGTCCCTCTCAGGTCCCTGCTGTGTTGCTGTTCTGCTGAAAACCCTCTACTTGTTGCTGCCTGCTGTACTTTGTTATATTTGTGTTTTCTGTAGGCCTTGTACTGCTGCGTTTGCTCCCAGTCCTCCATACCATTGAAGTCCCGCCTACCGGAGGTGACGTGGACGCGTGAAACCCTCTACTTGTTGCTGCCTGCTGTACTTTGTTATATTTGTGTTTTCTGTAGGCCTTGTGTTTTCTGTAGGCCTTGTACTGCTGCCTTTGCTCCCAGTCCTCCATACCGCTGAAGTCCCGCCTACCGTAATCCAGGTAATCCTGCTGCCCTTTAAAATCGGATCGCCGGCGTCCCGCGCCATGGTGCGCGCCGCGGGCGCGCGCCGAAGGAGCGCGCACAAGGAGCAGGACGTGCTCCTTGGGCGAGCTCCTTGGGGCGACGACGAGGGGCCCTGAGTCCGGCCCCCCGACCAGAAGGATAGCTCCGTTCACACTTTCTCCCTGATACCTCTCCTTCTGCTTTGCCTTGCCCACCTTTTCCAGCCATTCCCTCACCCCCCTGTTCGCCCTGAGCTCTCTCCCGGGTCTTTCCTCTCGAATCGGTCGGTCACCTCACAACCACACCCTATGGCCGCTATCCCGGTGTTCTGGGGCCACCGCCCCTCTCCTCCCCCCCTCTCAACGAGTGGGGTCTCAGCTCGAAACATGCATAATCTCCTCATTTGCCAGTCTAGTTGCTCCGCCCCGCCTGTTTCCCACCCCCCGTTCTCTCCCGCGTCCTTTCTGACTCTTTCCCTTGCCCTCCTAAACTGTCGGTCCCTTAGAAATAAAACACATCTCATTCATGACCTTGTTGACCAATACTCTCTTGATGCACTCTTTCTTACAGAATCATGGCTCCGTGATGGAGAAGATGGCATTCTCTTTCGCTGTCTTCCCTCTGGCTATACTGCCTTCCACACGCCCCGACTTCACCGCACTGGAGGTGGAGTTGCTGTTATCCACCGGACCTCCTTCCCGGTTGTTCCTGTCCTGCCCGCACCCCACTACCCTGAGTCTCTCCTCTTCCGTTCCACGTCCCCAACCCCGACCTACTTCCTGTTGCTTTACGCACCCCCATCGTTGCGTGCCAATCTTTGGGATTCCCTTCTTCTTTCTCTCTCTGAGACAGTTCTCCTATCCTCCCATCTTGTCATCCTGGGTGACTTCAATGTCCACCTTGACTCCCAGTCGCGACCTCACGACAAATCCCTCCTCTCTCTTCTCAGCGATCTCTCCCTTGTCCAGCATGTTGGTTGCCCCACCCACTCCTCAGGACGTACCCTCGATTTGATCCTCACTCCAGACTCCTCGCCTTTCCCACCAACCAACATTACCCCCTTATCACTCCCTTGGTCTGATCATACTTGCATTTTCTTTTCCCTATGCCTCCCCCTCTCCCGGGACAACATTTCCGCAAATCCCCCTCTTTCCTCTCAGGTTCTGAAACGCCACATTACCCCAACATCCTTACAACATTTCCCATGTCCTGAGTCCCTCTTTCCCACTGATTTTTCCTCTCTTCCAGTCAACCAGCAGGTCACCGTTTGGACCTCCACTCTTTCTTCCGCATTTGACTCTGTTGCCCCTCTTCGTCCTGTTTCTTCTCGCCAGTCATCACATCATCCCTGGTATCATCCAGGTCTTTACTTACAACGTTCCCACCTTCGCCGTGCACTCCGACTATGGCATAAGCACCCCTCAGACACCTCCCTGGCCACCTTCCGACACGTACAAAAGACCTACCATACCATGATTACTCTCGCTAAACAATCTTACTATTCCACCCTCATTGAATCTTCCTCCAATTCCTCCCGTCAGCTTTATCAAGTTCTGAACTCTCTTTCTCCCTCCTCTGCCTCTCTTACCTCATCAACCCCTTCTTCAGTTCCAAGCCCTACAACTCTTGCCACTTTCTTCTCAACTAAGATTCTTTCTCTTCGTTCCTCCTTTAGTTCATGTCCTCCCCCCTCCTCTCTCTCCTACTCTGCCCCCTGCACCTACCCCCGCTCTCTCTTACACATGGTCCCAGTTTCGGCCCATTACCTCCTCTGAGCTTACTTCAGCGTTCTCTTCTTCCCATAAGACTACTTGTCTTCTAGACCCACTACCTTCTTCCTGGCTCACTGACTCCTCGCTTGCTCTTTCTTCTTTTGCCCTCACCATTCTCAACTCGTTTGTCCTCTGGTTGCTTCCCTTCCACCTGGAAACACGCCATCGTTCGCCCCATTTTAAAGAAACCCTCCCTTGACCCCACCTTATCTTCCAATTGGCGCCCCGTCTCCAACCTTCCCTATCTCTCCAAGGTTCTCGAGAAAATTGTCTTTCAACAACTCGATGCTCACCTCGACTCCACCATTTCCCTACACCCCCGACAGTCGGGGTTTAGGCCCGGTCACAGCACAGAAACCATTCTTGTAGCACTCCTCAATGAAATACACTGCGCACATGAAAAGGGTGATTTTTCACTAGCTGTTTCTCTGGATCTCTCCGCGGCATTTGATGTTATTGATCATCACACTCTTCTCACTCGCCTTTCCGACCTCGGTATCCAGGGCACTGTTCATCAATGGTTCCGTTCTTTTCTCTCTTCCCGATCCTTTGCAGTTCACACTGGTTCCCTGTTCTCTACATCCTTTCCTCTCCCCTGCGGCGTCCCACAAGGTTCTATCCTTGCCCCTCTTCTCTTTAACATCTTTCTTGCCCCTCTTGCTCTTCTCATACAACAGCACGGTCTTTCCGCCTACTTTTTTGCAGATGATATTCTCCTGATCCACCACACCCCCTCACTGTCCGCAGACCTCACTCTTCTCAATACCTGTTTAACTGCCGTCTCCGATTGGTTCCTCAACAACTTCCTAGTGGTCAATCCTTCTAAATCTACAGCTATATGGTTCACCTTTAGCCCCCACTCTGTCACCACACATGTCTGATTCTCCTATTCCCCTAGTTTCTCACCTACGTTATCTTGGTGCTACTCTCGATTCCTCCCTCTCCTTCCATCAACACATTTCCGGTGTGGTACATAGCTCTCTCTTTCACCTTCGCAGGATTAGGGCCGTCCGGCCACTGCTCTCAGCTCCATCCCTCACCACCCTAGTGATTTCCTTAGTAATTACCCGACTCGATTACTGTAACTCTCTCCTCACTGGCCTCCCCTACTATCAACTTCACAGACTACAGCTCATTCAAAACACCGCTGCCCGTCTTCTCACCTTCTCTTCATGCCGAGATCACATCACTCCTCATCTCCTTTCCCTCCACTGGCTCCCTATCAAGGTTCGCTACCAATACAAAATCCTTATTCTTACACATAGGGCCCTCCACACAAGCACGCCCCAGTACCTTTCCGATCTCATTTACCTCCAACCTGTACCTCGCCGCCTTCGTTCTTCCCACGGCAATCGCCTTTTCCTACCTTCCCCCAAAAATGCACACCTTGAGTCAACCCTCCGCGCCGCTTTCTTCTTTGCAAGTCCCGCTCTCTGGAATTCTCTCCCACACTCCCTCCGCATTGAAATGTTCTTTCCCCGATTCAAGACCCTCCTCAAGACCTATCTTTTTCACCAAGCCTTCAACCTCCCTGACCCCACCTAGAAATCTACATGTCATCTATTAAGTCATCCCCACTTCACCAGCCATGCTTCCTATACCTCCCATCAATTTACACAATCCTGACTTCCCTACTCCCCATAACCCCTCGGACCCTTGGACACCTCCTATTTTAACCACCCAGCCCTTACCTACCCTCACCTCCTCACCCCCCCTTCCCCCCACCCTCCCCATTTCTCTTCTGTGCTTGTATTGACATCTGTCCTGTTCTATCTTTCCACCTTTATCTCTCGCTCCTTTCCTATCAATTTTTGGCGTTCCTTTCTCCCTTTATTTTCTAGCAGTCCATTATATTGTACACCGCCTTAACGCTTTGGTACAGGGCGGTTTATCAAATATTTCGAATAAAGATAAAGTAATTTACGGTTCTGTTACATCCCAGAGATGAGGGACTGAACTGGAGGGATGATAAGGAAAGAGAAATTAGACTTACCTGCTAATTGTTGTTTCTTGAACTCCAGTTCAGTCACGATTCCTGCCCGGGGTTTTTTTGTCAGCTTCCGCAAAGTCTTTTTTGTTGTGTGGGATGACTACAGCCAAGCAGTAGAAGATCAGCAAAAAAAAAAAAGTTTATCCTCTCATTTAACGGGGATTTAGTTCAGTTTAAGAGTTAAGTAGCTATAATATTAAATACAAAAACTTATTTGTTGCTCCTTTGAGTCTGCTTTGTCATTACATCACTGGGAGCTGGTAGGAGGTGCCAGTAGGATATGTACAGTGGTGTCACAGTTCTGACATGCCCAGTCTCTATGCTGCGAGAGGAGGTGCACAACCCAGAGGTGAGGGACTGAACTGGAGTTCCTCAAGGAACAACCATTAGCAGGTAAGTCTAATTTCTCTTTGTGCAACAAAGGGTACCTCTTTGGCTATGTGTTGTGCAAATCAGTGTATGATAAATCTTTGTAAAACAATGAATTTCTAGTTGGAGAAGGATCAGAAGGAATTCCTGTAGACAGCTCCTCAGCCATTGGAATAAAGAGAGGATCATCATAATCTTCAAATCGTACCTGAGCATGCTGTGAATATGGGGAAGACGGAGGCAAGGAATGATTAATCCGTGTCTCAGAATCTAAGATAGATATAGGAGTCTGAGAGGAATGGGGGGGGGGCGCGGGCGGGTCTGTGCAAGAATTAATGCCTGTGAATTAAAAAGTTTGCACCGCCTGATTGTGATATGTTATCCCCAGCAGATCTTTGCGGCAGCCTTTGCCATAGTTATTAAGCATCCTGTGCACAAACAAAGGAGGTTGTTCCTGGAGAGGCAATGAAACCCATGGGAGGACTCATCTGCCACCATGATCAAATTGGGGTCAATGATAGTGGTTTTAAACCTGCAACTGGAGCGCTTGAAGTAGCCAGTGCATAAGAATGTCATGAAGTAAAGGATGGTCAATTAGAACTCTATACTTAAATTGACAAGCATGATGATAAGAACATAAGATATGCTATACTGGGTCAGACCAAGGTTCCACCAAGCCCAGTATCCTATTTCCAACAGCGGACAATCCAGGTCACAAGTACCTGTCAGGCTCCCAAAAAGTACACAGATTCTATGCTGCTTATCCCAAGGGTAAGCAGTGAATTTCCCTGGTCCTCTTTAATAATGGTTTATGGACTTTTCCTGCAGGACTACACTAACAGCTTTTACTACATCCTCTGATAACAAATTCCAGACTTTGATTACATATTAAGTGAAAAAATATTTTCTTGGATTATTATTAAATGTGCTACACTGTAGCTTCATTGCATGTCCCCCAGTCTTAATAGTTCTTGAAGGAGTAAACAACCGATCTACATTTATCCATTCTACTCCATTCATTATTCAATAGAGCTCTATCATATCTCCCCTCAGCAGTCTTTTTTCCATGTCGAAGAGCCGTAACCTTTTAAGCCTTTCCTCGTAAGGCTATCCTTCCATCCCCTTTATCATTTTGGTTGCCTTTTTCTGTACCTTCTCTGCCTGTGCTGGAAAGATCACTGTGCAGAAGAATCTAATGCACTGTACTTGCTGCTGCAGAAGCATTGCCTGTATCAAAAGTGTTGCAAACTGCTGCTGCGCTGATGGAGCTAGGAGAAGATCCGCGCCACAGGTTTCTCAAGGGTTTTTGCCATGGAATTTTGTGCTTAGCTAATGGCACTTCTCAACTGCCTTGGAGTCACACTAAGTTTTTAGCTCATGTCTTTCCAGTAGGAGTTGAAGGCGAGTTACCTACTGTACCTGAATGTATTTCCCTGTCCCCAGAGAACTTACAATCTAAGGTTGCTCCTAAGGCAATGGAGGGTTAAGTGACTTGCCCAAGATCGTAAGGAGCAGCAGTCTTGAAGTTGTCTGGTGTTCAGACCTATGCAACTGCACTAACACCCATCTGGGCTTTAGGTTAGGAGTCTTGGCCAAAACCTGTCCAAGGTAAAGTTTTAAGGTGCTGACACTATATGCCCTTGAGCTTTGTCTTCTGCATGAGTTGTCAGCGAGCCGCCGCCATCAGCACGCCCCAATCGGCATCTAGCACAGGGAGCAGGATCGTGGACTCCTCCTGCTCCCTGCACCGATGGCCATTCAGGCCCCAGCAGGACTCTTTAAACCCCAGCAGCTGAAGGGCACGAACATGGATATACCATCCAAATACCTTACACTTATATACCTCTCATCTCTACTAGCACACTGCCTCTCAACCTACCTCACCCTTCCCTCCTTCATTCCCATCATTCACCTCCCAAAGCCTATAATCCACTACACTCCAATCCCCCATTACAGCCAGCAACACAAGAGGCAATCACATCTACTCCCCATTCCCACCTCACCCCTCACCACAACAACATTCCCTGACACCCCTCCCCCCCACACTCAACCAATTAGATGCAGCCTAATCAACGCCCATTCCACCAGGAACAAAATCCAAACCCTTGCTGACCACGTCACCAACAACATAATCGACCTTTTCTGCATCACTGAGACATGGTTCAGTGAGACAGACAATGTACTTCTCAATCAGCTCAACACCAACACCCACCACATCTACAACTGCCCACGAACCAACAGCAGAGGAGGAGGAGGAGGAGTCTGCATCCTCTCCAACAAACAACTCTGCTTCACCACCATCAGCACATCATCCTCTCATGGACTGGACATCCTCAACATCGGCAACAAATGCCTCACCATATGCCTCGTATACAGAGCTCCACACCACAAGGCAGACCAACTGGACTTTCTTCTTGCGGTAATCTGCTCCATTGTCCCATGCCAACACCACCTTGTCCTACTTGGAGACCTTAACCTCCCCTCAGCAGACTCCACCCACAGCAACGCCTTTCTCCAAGCCATGAATGACCTCCAATTCATCAAACTTATCAAGACCTTTACCCACCAAAAAGAAAGCACCCTGGACCTGCTCTTCCTACCCAACAAACTACTCTCCTCCTCCTACTCAATCACTCCCTCATCCACTCCAGTCCCATGGTCTGACCATCACCTCATTTCCTTCACCCTATCTAACCTCTAACTCAAACATTCCACACTGCCCAAACCTCACACGACAAGAAGATTCACAAACTTCCATGAAGACACCTTCATCCAACAAACCATTCCTCATCTAAAGCAAGCATTTCAACACTCAGACCTTGATCTCCTCATTCAAACCTTGGACACCATCATCACCACAGCCTCTCAAGCTCCACAACACAACCATCCCAACCCCCCCCCCCTCGACACCATGCCCCTAGTACTCATCCTACCTCAAAAATCAGAAATGCCTACTCAGAAAACTAGAACGAAGATGGAGAAAAACCAAAGACTCACAGCTACTGACCATCTACCTTGACCAACATATGCAGCATACTCTACCAGCACTCTCAATGCCAAGCGGGAACACTACAGCAACTTACTACTCCGTGCCATAAACAAGCTTAGAGAACTCTTTCAACTCATCAGAAGTCTCACAAATGATTCATCCCAGTCCCCCCAGGAAGACATCATCTACCCCCAAGTGATGGCAGACTTTCTCATAGCTAAACATAGCCACTCTGCCACATATATCTTAACCATTCCATCTACCACCTTCTTAACCCCCACAACCCAGCCCTGGACCTCCTTTCGGGATGTCCACCTAGAGGAACTCCAGAACATTACCCACATCAACGCCACCACCTTCCCCCTAGATCCATGCCCAATAACTTGGATCAAGCAAACAAAGACCCTGATGCTTCTGCTCATCTCTACAGTCCTCCATGCCTCCCTCATCCAAGCATACCTCTCCCCATCACTCAAAAAAGCCTCCATTAGACCCCTCCTGAAGAAACCCAACCTTGATCCCACCTCACCTGCATCCTACAGACCCACTGCCAGCATTCCTTTCCTCTCTAAAGTCATCGAAAAAGCAGTACAAATTCAGCTTCAGGCACACCTGGTCAGTTTCGCCCCACTTGACAGCAACCAACATGGATTTCCGGAAACCCTCCTCACTTCCCTCCTCAACACACTCATAATTGGGACAGAGAAACCCCGCTCGGTTTTTATCCTACTATTCCTTGACATATCTGCAGCTTTCGACACGGTGTCTCACCAGACCCTCATCAATCAACTCAACACCATCGGCATCCGAGACAAAGGTTTCATTCCTACCTCTCCCAACGAACCCAACAAGTGAGAACTGGAAACCAATCCTCATCACCATTCATCCTTCCCCAAGGAGTACCTCAAGGATCGGCCCTCTCTTCCCTCCTCTTCAACATCTACATCAGGCCTCAATTTCGGCTACCAACTCTATGCAGATAATATAATGATCTTCACCCCCTTCAACA
Source organism: Ichthyophis bannanicus (assembly GCA_033557465.1). NCBI lineage: Eukaryota > Metazoa > Chordata > Amphibia > Gymnophiona > Ichthyophiidae > Ichthyophis > Ichthyophis bannanicus. The sequence goes on from CM066031.1 coordinate 979,011,578, forward strand.
CCACCGCTCCTGACTACTCCACCCTTGCAGCCTGCTTCACAGAAGTCACCACATGGCTAAAGCAGCACAATCTCACAATCAACTTAAGCAAAACAGAGCTCCTTCACATCTCCAGAGATCCCAGCTTCAACCCCTCACACAGCATCAAACTGAGCGACACTGAAATTCAAGTCAAACCCCAGATCAAGTACCTTGGTGTAACCCTGGCCCACCTCCTGAACCTCCAGCCTCATATCCTAAACACCACCAAGAATATCTACTACAAAATCAGAATTCTCCGCAGCCTACACCCTCTTCTACCCTATGATAGCTTCCGCACAGTCTGTCAAGCATCCATCACCCCTCTCATCGACTACTGCAATTCCATCCTACAAGGACTACCTAAGACCTCGCCCCCCTGCAGCTGTCACAAAACACAGCTGCACGACTCATTGCCGGAGCAACCAGGCACACCCACATCATGCCCATATTGAAATCCTCTACACTGGTGCCAGTTGCATCCCGTATCAGATTCAAGACCATTATCCTCACGCACAGAGCCCCCTTCAACACTACGGCAGAACAACTACTACTACTAATTGAGCACCCCAACAACAGCAGACTCCAGCACCAAAATGCAGCAAATCTCCTCCTCCTACCTGCACAGAGCTCCAAGAAACCTCAACGCACCTGCACAAGAGCTTTCCAATTCTACGTCCCCACCAACTGGAACAAACTACCCCCCATCTTACGGGCCCTTCAATCCCACACTCTCCTCAAAAAACATCTCAAGACCTTTCTTTTCGAAGAATACTTTAACACATCTACTGCCACAAATCACCCACAAGATCATACCCTGCCCCTCCTCACCACTCACCCCCCCATAACTCCCCTCCTTAAACCCATACCAGTACCCCCTCACTTAGCTTTTCCCCCAAGTAGGCAAACACAACGCCTTACCGCATACCCACTATACCACCTGTAAATAGTCACTTTTGTACTTTTGTTCATTGTAACAATGTAATATTTATTTATACCAAAGTCACCTGTACTTAGTTCCAACTGTTCCATATAAACATTACTACTTTTGCCTTGCAGAAAAACGGTATATAAAACCAGTTAAATAAAATAAATAAATAAATAAATGAGCAGCAATTTCTTTTGTCTCTTGTAGTTGCTCCAGACCAATTAAGTTACTGTAGTCTCTCGGGGCTTGCAGAGACATGCTTTCATCCCTCCTGCTTATGCTCTGAACCCAAACAGAAGAGACGTCTGGCATGAGAGTTTAAGTAAACAATCCCCATGATACCAAAATCTGCAATAGAGTAGACACCCAGGAAGGTGTAGATAACATGAGGAGGGATCTAGCTAAGCTTGAAGAATGGTCTAGAATCTGGCAGCTGGGATTTAATGTTAAAAAATGTAAGGTCATGCATTTGGGCTGCAGCAATCCAAGGGAGCAATATACGAGGGGGTACCCAAAAAAACAGGAATTATTTTTTAAAAGCTATTTATTTCAAATTCTTTACAAAACAACCTTATCCCCTTCAAAATACTCTCCATTACAACTGATACATGTCCCACCGGTGCTTCCACTGTTCGAAACATTTTTTGTAGTCATCTTTAGAAACGGCTGACAGCTCCTCCCTCCTTTTTTTCTTGACTTCTTCAATGTTGTCAAATCGGTGTCCTTTCATGCCCCTTTTCATGCGTGGAAATAAGAAAAAGTCGCACGGAGCCAGGTCAGGCGAGTAAGGTGCATGGGGCAGCGGAACCATGCCATTTTTAGCCAAAAACTGTCTAACAGAGATGGCTGTGTGTGCAGGTGCGTTGTCGTGGTGGAAGAACCAGTCTCCTGTCTGCCACAAATCGGGTCTTTTTTGACGAATACTGTTGCGCAATCTTCTTAAAACTTCCAAATAAAAGGTTTGATTGACGGTCTGACCTGGGGGAACAAACTCTGAATGAACTACCCCCTTGGCATCAAAAAAGCAAATCAGCATTGTTTTGATGTTTGATTTGACTTGATGACATTTTTTTGGACGGGGTGACGATGACTTCTTCCATTGGCTTGACTGTTGCTTTGTTTCTGGGTCGTAACCATAGCACCATGACTCATCACCTGTAATGACCTTTGACAGAAAATCTGGATCAGTTTCAAGCTGTTGTTTCAAAACACGACATGTTTCAACTCGATGTTCCTTTTGATTGTCAGTCAGAACCCAAGGAACAAACTTGGCAGCAACCCTTTTCATTCCCAAATCTTCCGTTAAAATTCGCTGAACCGAGCTCCAGGATAACCCACTAATCTCTGACAGTTGATCAATTGTCTGTCGATGGTCTGTGAGCACAAGCTCTCTAATTTTTTCAATATTTTCATCAATTCGGGCAGTTGATGGACGCCCAGAATGAGGTTTGTCATCAATCGACATGTCGCCACTTTTAAACCGAGCAAACCACTGGTACACTTGACTTTTTCCCATAGCGTCATCTTGATAAGCTGTTTTCAACATTAAAACAGTTTCAGCAGCATTTTTACCGAGTAGAAAACAAAATTTCACAGCTGCACGTTGTTCACTTAAACTTGTCATCATAAAAAAAGAAACAAGAACAAAACAGCGCTAGCAAAAACAATCACTGCAGATGAACAGAACAAGCCAGGTCGACAACACAGGCGGCACTGAACTGACAATGAGTTGCACTATACACGCCTAGCGGCAGAAGTGCGTACTACACAAGCTCCGCCCACGGCAATGTTATTCCTGTTTTTTTGGTACCCCCTCGTAGTATAGGGGGTGAAGTATTTTTGTCCACTAAAGAAGAGCGGGACCTAGGCGTGGTTGTGTCTGATGATCTTAAAGTAGCTAAACAGGTAGAAAAGGCGAAGGCAAAAGCTAGAAGGATGCTTGGGTGCATACGGAGAGGAATGGCTAGCAGAAAAAAGGAGGTGATAGTGCCTCTGTATAAGTCTTTGGTTCGACCTCATTTGGAGTATAGTGTGCAATTCTGGAGACCGCACCTTCAAAAGGATGTGAACAGGATGGAGTCAGTGCAGAGGGTGGCTACTAAAATGGTTAGTGGTCTTCATTATAAAGCATATGAGAACAGACTTAAGGATCTTAATATGTACACCTTAGAGCAGGGGTAGGGAACCCTGGTCCTGGAGAGCCGCAGAACAGTCAGGTTTTCGGGATATCCCTAATGAATATGCATGAGATATATATGCATTAGAGAGATCCTGCCAACCTGACTGGTTTGTGGCCCTCCAGGGCTGGATTTGGAGACCCCTGCCTTACACCTATGTCATTTAAGATTGTGAGTGGGCAAGGTGCAGATGTCCTAGACATCGAAAGGGTATATAGAATGTGTCACATTCCTCCTCGATTCTCACCACCACCAAAAGGTTGTCTAATAGACAATATTTTGGTGGTGGTGAGAATCGAGGAGGAATGTGACACATTCTATATACCCTTTCGATGTCTAGGACATCTGCACCTTGCCCACTCACAATCTTAAATGACAGGTGTAAGGCAGGGGTCTCCAAATCCAGCCCTGGAGGGCCACAAACCAGTCAGGTTGGCAGGATCTCTCTAATGCATATATATCTCATGCATATTCATTAGGGATATCCCGAAAACCTGACTGGTCTGCTGCTCTTCAGGACCAGGGTTCCCTACCCCTGCCTTAGAGGAAAGGTGGGATAGAGGTGATATGATTGAGATGTTTAAATACCTCTGTGGCATAAATGTTCAGGGGGAGAGCCTCTTTCAATTGAAAGCAAGTTCTGCTATGAGAGGACATGGGATGAGGGTGAAGGGGGATAGATTCAGGAATGATTTATGGAAATATTTCTTTACGGAAAGAGTGATGGATCCGTGGAATAGTCTCCCAGTGGAGGTGGTAGAGATGAGGACAATAACTGAATTCAAAAAAGCATGGGACAAACACAGAGGATCTCTAAAGGAAAAAAGGGGACTGTTAATATGAAAGGACAGACTAGATAGGCCATGTGGTCTTTTTCTGTCGTCATGTTTCTGTGTTTCTAAATAGGGTAGGACTGGAAACCAGGCTCTCTGCACCATAGCCTTCAGTTCTCACAGCAAGAAAAATAAATTAAAATTCTCTTTTTTTCAGGCTGATGCAAAAAACTGGCACAGAAAGCATGCGCTGCAGACTTTTTACGTATTCACATAACGCACCAGTCTGAACATGCAATGCAGAAAGAAGAGGCCATGCAAATACAGGGTGTGCAAAACCAAGTGCATGCAAATGTGATATGCATAAAACCCCAATGCTAAGGAAAATATCATCATAAAATATTGGCATTAGAAATCAGGTAAAGCAAGCACAAAAGAGGAAACGCAAGAACAAGTTGATAGATCATGCGCATAATTTCGCAATCCAGTCCCTGTGGATGTCATCACACAATATGCATATCTGTGTGTCCATTGCGATGCATAAATATAAACACCGCAGTACTGTGCTTTTCTTTGCGGTTACAGAAACATGCTGGGCTACCGTGCATTCACTACAGCACATACATATAAACGCTTTCTACAAGTTTCCTTCTGTAGACTCAGGGATGTTTGGTGAGTAGATATCTAGCAGAACCAGGTATATTTGGGTGGAGGGATTGCAAGTGTTGGGATGAAGCAGGTTGAAGCCCACTTCATACCATGTCCAAAAGCAGTTCTGTGGCCTGTACTAACAGAGACATCTGAAGCAGACCTATAACGGAAGTCATGCCCATATGAGTAAAAGCTTGCACAGACTTTGCAGAGAGCTCTGGCAGTGAGTCAAGTACACGGCATGCAGAAACAGGAAATATACCCATCACAGACTAGGCAGTGGGAGGGAAAGGGGACTGGAGACAAGCTGGAAGAAAACTGATAACATAGTTGCTAGAATTTGTGGAAGTCTGGAAGTCTATAAACTGCTTGCTCAGGAAACAGAACTTGTCACAGTAAAAAGTCCCAACCACAACTAGGTAACAGGCTGAATTAATGTATATAAGAACAACATTTGGTATCATTCACTGGGGGGAGGAGACAAACAGGATCCATTACAGAGAGTCTGTGCTTGGTAGCTCAGCTTCTGTACTCTGTCTCCTAACTTCTGACTCAGGCAAATTCTATTGTTTAAGAAAATAATGTTGCTTTTGGCTTTTTGGCTAAGACTAACTTATTGGGCATAATAAAAAATCTCATTTCCTTACTGACCAAGTGTCTGAGTCTGTTTGGAGCAGTGCCAAGTCAATCTTTGGGGTCCACCAAATCCCCAAGACAAGCATACTCAATTTTACAGCAATCCCTTTCTCATTGCAGTCTGCTTCCATCGCCTCCATCTCTTCTGATGAGTATATCCACCCAGGATTACCTTGGGCTTCCTTTGGGAGTTGGGCCTGGGAGGAGGATGTCTGTATTAATCTTCCCCTTGCTTTCTCATTGCAGTGGGTTCCTCTCCAAGACCTGGGGACCTGTCTGCTCTGCCCTCCATCTCTGCCGGTGTGTATACCCACCCAGCATTATCTTGGACTTTTGGGAGTTGAGGCCTAGACCTCCTCCCTTGTCTGTGTGAAATTTGGGGCCAGTGAGTATTGTGTTGTGGCCCTGTACTCTCAGCTGTCATATTTTATTTCAGTGACTACAGATGGAGATCTCTTCTGTGTGTCTTGGCAGCATGCACCACACACACACGCAAGAGATAGTAGTGACTGCAGCCCCCTGGAAGATCTATCAGCTCAAGTTTTGACACGGCAGGAATAGGCACATGACGCTGTGCAGCAAGAGCTAGCTGGCATGAGACAAGAGCTAGTGGGCGTAAGCCAGCCTCTAGGCAGCATAAGCTTGGAGCAGGTGCTTCTAGCCCTGATTTCTGCACAAGCCCAGCAGTAAGTATCTGTGCCTGGTAAGTGGATGCAAGGTTCTGTAGGCCTTACAGTAGTATTTTATGCTCATTGCTTTCTTTAACAAGTCTCCTCTTCTCTTTCCTCCTCACAGGTTGTACTTCACTCCCAGCAAGATACAACAAGATGGAGTTCTTTTTTGTTTTGGTTTCAGCTTCAGCATGTTAAATACTTATGTATAGTTTTGTTAATATATGTAGAGGGGATATATTGTACTGTATATATTGTATATATTGGAGAAGGATCAGAAGGAATTCTTGTAGATAGCTCCTCAGCCATTGGAATAAAGAAAGGATCATCATAATCTTCAAATCCAAAGTAAAATCATGTATGTATGTATTGTACTGTGTATATTGTAAGAATATCCTGGTGGTCTTTGCCAGATTAAATATATCTCCAGGAACAAGCAGGAATGTAGTCTTCACATATGGGTATCGTCAGTACCGACGGAGCCTGCGCGGGAACGCTCCCCAGCGTCCAATTAGAAAGCCTTTGGGAGCATCCCACAGTGCCTGCGTGCTGCCTTCCCGCCTTTCCCAACTGTCTAGTTTTCCGTGGAGCCAGCAGGTCGCACTTCCTGTCACTGCAGAAAATATCCCATTTATTCTTCTTTTTTGTGGTCGCGTCTGCCTTCCTTCGACGCTACACCGGTACCGCCGGTTCTTTCTTTCTTTTCCTTGTAAAAAAAAAAAATCTTTTCCTGGAGTCTTCCAGCTTTTTTCTCCTCTGGTGCCACGCACCATTTTGGGCACTAGGCCCAACTTTCCTCTACAATGGAAACACCCGCTTTGGGCTTTAAAAAGTGTTCCAAGTGTGGCGGTACCATCTCTGTCACCGACACCCATGAGTGGTGCCTCAAATGTTTAGGTCCTAACCACTCTGTCTCTGAGTGTGTTGCCTGTGGGATGATGTCGAAGAGGGGTCGGCAAAACCGAGCTGCTAAACTTAGCACCCTTTTTCCCTCCGATGCAGCATCTGTGGCATCAACATCTTCCAGGGCTTCATCTTCCTCCCATGGATCTCAGGTAATTAAAGATAAGTCTAGCCGGTCCTCAAAGGGTAGATCTCCTTCTAAGTATCGAGATGCCGCTGGTGTTGCCCTTGAGGGACTCATACCGGCAAAATTGCCCCGGCGGGAGGCTTCAGCTTCCAAAGCATCATCAGGGCTCCAGGATGTTCTCGAGGCCCCAACCTTGGCAGAACTACTGGTGCCATGCTCTGGGGTACCGGCCGTTTTGTCCAGTACTGATACCCAGGTATCGGCGGCATCGATAGACCAGAGATTCTTGGCTATTGAACGCAGTCTGGCGGCTCTTCTTTCGGTATCGATGCCCCCGAAACCGCTTCAAACAATTCAACCGGTACCGGTACCGGCACCTACATCGGTACCGGTACCGGCACCTACATCGGTACCACTGGCCAATTGCATCGACGTCGGCAGGTGGACTACCGGTCCCGACGCATGCTGTGCCCTCTGGTACTGACAAGTCGGTACCGGACCCTGTCGATACCGACTTTGCTCGGTACCGGTATCGTGCGTTGCACGATTACCCGGACAGGAGATACTTTGAATCCTCCGACGAGTCTGAAGACTCTAACAGCTCTGTTGATACCAGAGTACTTCTTCCTGAGGATTCTTCCTCTCCTAAATGTAGGATGTCTCCTCCAGAGGATATATCCTTCCAGGATTTTATCTGGGATGTGGCTCGAGGTCTTTCCATCACAGTGGCTCCTGAAACAGAGCCTAGGGCAAAGGAATTGGAGATTTTACAGTATCCTAAAGCTCCCAAAGAGGCAGCTACTTTGCCTATTCATGAGATCTTGCATGATCTCATGCTAAGGATGTGGGAAACACCTCTCACCACTTCTCCTCATTCTCGTAGGCTCGATACCATGTATCGAGTTCCTCCCTGTCCTGGATTTCAAAAAAACTCAGCTGCCCCACCATTCCATGGTGGTGGAATCAGCTATGAGAAGGATCAAGAGTGCAAAAAGACATGCATCTAATCCTCCAGGACGTGAATGTAGAACTCTTGATGCCTTTGGGCGTTGAACCTTCCAGGCCTCTATGCTTTCTGCCAGGATTAGTTCCTACATTTTATATATGGGAATGTTCCTTAAGGAGGTTACAGGAGATCTAGAGCTTATGAGCCCTCTCCTTCCTGATGATAAGAGACAAGATTATCTTGCACTTATCAAACATGTTCAGGATGTTTCCAAATTTGTAAATCGTGCAGCTTTTGATTGTTTTGAGTGCATAAGCAGAACTTCTGCTAGTGCCATAGGCGCACGTAGGATTGCCTGGCTCCAGGCATCTGACTTGGAACTTTGGGTACAGGACAAACTGGGGAATATTCCTTGCACAGGAGAGAATCTCTTTGGCATAAATTGGCAAGAGAAAGCTAATAAGCTAGATGCTGATAATCTCACCTTGGATAGATTATCAAAATCTACAGCTGATCCTGCAAGGAAAAAGTCCTACAAAAAAACATTCTTCACTAGAAAGAAGTTCTACCCATCCTATACCCAGCAAGGGCATCGTTCAGGTCAGTCTGCCCAAAAGGGTCAGCAACAACCTAAACAAAGAAAACCAAAGGCTTCTAAGCCTCAACCGGCTCAGCAGACTCAGCCTCCACAGGGGCTTTGACTCCCATCTAGAGAACTTTGTCTTCCTGGCCCTGAACGGGCCAGAGCCTTCCACCATTCCAGGAAGGTTATGTTATTTTGCCCCCAGATGGGGCAGATAACAGCAGAAAATTGGACTCTGTCCATTGTAAGAGAGGGGATACAAGCTTTACTTCCTCAGCATGCCCCCTCCTATAATGGTAAGATAGTTCAATTCTCAGACCTCTCTCAACTCCCAGTTAGATCACGAGGTCAGTCTGCTTCTTGCCCAAGGGGCAATAGAAGAAGTACCTATTCATCAACAAGGTGCAGGGTTCTATTCCACCTTTTTCCTTATTCCAAAGAAAACAGGAGGGCACAGACCCATTTTGGACCTCAGAGAATTGAACAAATTCCTGTTCAAAGAGAAATTAAAAATGATTTCTCTGGGAACTCTACTGCCATACCTTCAGAGTCAGGACTAGCTTTGTTCTCTATATCTCAAGGATGCGTATACTCATGTTCTCATCCATCCAACTCACCGAAGGTTTCTTCGCTTTCTATTTCAAGGGAAGCACTGCCAATACAGAGTTCTTCCTTTTGGCCTGGCCTCGGCACCAAGGGTGTTCACAAAATGCATGGCTGTGGTGGCAGCATTTCTCCGCACCCTAAAAATATTCTTCTTCCCTTACTTGGAACACTGGTTCATTCGAGCCCCATCAGAGCCAGAGGCCAGGTTTTCTCTATTTCGCACAATTTATTTTATTTTATTTATTTATAGTCTCTTATATACCGCACTATTCAGAATCAGCGCGGTTTACAATAAACAAGGAGTTACACAATTCAACGGTACTTTGTGTTTACAGAAAAAACAGGAAATACAACTCGGATAACAGGGTAATTAATTAATATAACAGGCATGATCTCATCCTGGCTTCAGTATTGTGTATGGGAGGTCTGTGGGGTGTCTGTATTGAATTTGTATGTTTGGAAGGTCTGTGGGTAGGTTGTGTTATCTGGATTGTTTAATGGATAAGACAAGAGGAAGAGGTAGTGTTTCAAAGCTTTTCGAAACTGCAAAAGGTCTGGTATTGATCAGATGTTTTGAGGAAGGCTGTTCCAACACCTTGGTGCACAGAAAAAGAAAGCCCTGTCAGTAGTAGTTTTGGTGTATTGTGTTATTGATTTAGGGACTAACAGAGAATTGAGTGATACTGACCTTCTATCCCTATTGAGGGGTGTTGTTTGGATCATATCTGATAATGATGCAGATGAGAGCTCTTTGATGGCTTTGAATGTAATTAGTAAAGTTTTGAAAGTGAGTCTATTTCGTATCGGGAGCCAATGAAGATGTTTTAGAATAGGTGAAATATGTTCTTTCCGGGATGCTCCATGAAGGACTCTTGCTGCGGCATTCATTGCCAATTGAAGTGGATGTAATGTGGCTTGAGGGAGACCTTGTAATATTGAGTTCGCATAATCAAAATGAGGTATGATTAGCGCCTGATAGATGGTTCTAAAATCGTCTGGCTCTAGCAAGGATCGTAGATGTCTAAGGGAACGTATTTTGTGGTATACTGCTCTTACAATATTTCCTATGTGTGCTTTCATATCCAAGTTCTGGTCTAAAGTGACACCAAGGTATCTGATGGTGGTCTTGGTCTGGAGGTTAGCATCCTTTACTTTCAAAAAGGACGGAGCAGTGAAATTTCGGTTCCGTGTAATGAATAACACCTCTGTTTTTTTGTGTTGGATCCTTAGATTTTGAGATTGTAGCCAGTTGGATACTTCATTTATGCAGTTTGTTAAAGGAGTGAGGTCAGGGTTCTCTGTTGTAAAAGGAAAATATAATAGTACATCATCCGCGTATATCATGCAGTTGACTCTAAAGGATCGTATCAGGTTGCATATAGGCTGCATGTATATATTGAACATAAGGGCGGAGAGGGAGGAGCCTTGAGGGACACCTTGTTTTTGATGAAACTGATCTGATGAAGTATCGTTGGATCGTACCTGTTGCCATCTGTCCGAAAGGTAGGATTTACACCACTCGAGTGCTTTATCGGTAATTCCCTTCCCTTTGAGACGTTCTAGGAGGCGTTCATGGCTCACAGAATCGAAAGCGGCTGCGATATCTAGGAAGACAAGGACAAACCCTTGGCGGATGTTATCAATACCTGATAATAAGCTGCTGAACAGTGTAGTTAGAAGCGTTTCCACACCGTGGGATTCTCTGAAGCCGTGCTGGCATGGGTCTAGTGGAGCATTAATTTCAATATGATCCTGAATTTGTTTTTGTACTTCTTTGTCCAATATTTTTGCTAGTAAAGGAATGCTTGCTATTGGTCTATATGATTCTGGTTTAAGAGGGTCGAGCTTGTTGTTTTTTAGTAATGGCCTTATGGATGTTTGCTTAAGGATACGTGGGAAAGTTCCTGTTGTAAATGATTGAATCATGAGTCTGGATATGATGGGACTGAGGTCAGCTCGTAAATCTTTGATCCAGAACGCAGGGCATGGATCAGTATGAGCGGTGGTCATGTTTAAGCTAGTAATGGTGTCCTCGATTTGTCGTTTAGGTGGTATTGAGAAGATAGTAAGTAGAGCTTGATCTACTGGATCTAGAACTATGTTAGGAGCTGAGATATTGTCAGTTTGGCAAATTTTGGATTGTAGATAGTTAGCAAATAATTGAGGGTGGATTTCGTATTTGAGTTGCGAAGCGGGTTAATTTGTCAAACGCTTAACTATGGCAAACAGGTCATGAGGCTTGTTTAGAGATCTTTTTAACGTGACCGCATGGTAATGTCTCATTGAGTCAGTAACCGCTGTGCGATGAGATGTGAGATGTAGGATATATGCAGTTCTGTCTACTTCTGAGTGTGAGCGTCGCCATCGTCTCTCAAGTTTCCTTAGGGTTGTGCGAGAGGCTTTCAGCTCAGATGAATACCAGATAGCAGAGTGTCGTTTGCTTTGAGATTTGTTAGTCGATGGACATGTGGCAATTGAACTGAGCGTATTATTCCAATTAGAAACTAAATCAAGGCTGCACTCTGGTAAGTTGGTTAGTGGAAGTGTTGTTTTTAGGATTAAGTCTTTGTCAAATGGCTTAAATCTTCTCAGGGTGGGACTGGTAATGCCATTCACTCCATTTTCTTCCTTTTGGTTACATCTGGGAAGGGGAACCTTGAATATAATTAGTTTGTGATCTGACCATGGAACTGGGTTGATTGATAGATCCAAGATGGATGGTGAGTTGACAGTTGTTTCAGTTGTAAATATTAGGTCTAATATGCCACCTTTAACATGGGTTGGATCTTTAATTAATTGGTTAAACCCTAAAACCTGTAAAGCTTCAAGAAAAGCTGTTACATGGGAGTCTTGGAGAGATGGTAGATTGAAGTCTCCTAGAACCCAACTTGTTATATGGGGGTTCTGTGAGTTGGAGGCTAAGTCAATTATCATTGATAGTGAATCTGAATTGGATGAAGGAGCGTGGTACAGTAGAGTGAAGGAACAACAATTATTTACTATTGAGATAGTATCTAGGAGTGTTGAACTTGTTGCTTCCTTAAGGTTGAAATGGAGGTCAGATTTGAAGATGGCTAGAACACCACCTCCTCTCTTGCCATTTCTATGACATGTATGTAAGGAGAAATTGGAAGGCAGGAATTGGTTGATTAATACATTGTCATCACAAGAAAGCCAAGTCTCAGTGATTAGGAGTAAGTCAAGGTTGTGTAGTGATATTAAGTCAGAGATGATAGGCCATTTCTTGCGCACAGATCGGGCATTTATCAATGCACATTTCAGATGTTGGGGAATAGGATTTCCTTCTTGTTTCTTTTCTGTGTTGTTTTGTAATGAGATGAGTAGAAGATGATGGTGGGAAGTTTGGGTAGAATCTCTAGATTTGAAGAAGGGTGTATCTGTCCATTTTCTTCTGTAATTGTGGATTGTTGGTATTCTATTGTGGCTAGTGTGTAGGCTGGTAACATTACATATTCCCATAGTGATAAGGTAGAACATAAATGTTATAATGTAGGGTAAGGCCATAATGTATGTGTGGATGAATAAGAGTGTATTATAATTTAATAATAATAATAACAGGTAAACTGGAGCTTACAGGATGGATGAGAAACTATAACACCACTTAACAGTATTTCAGTGAGAGCAGGTTAACTGGAGCTTACAGGATGGATGAGAAGCTATAACACCACTTAACAGTATTTCAGTGAGAGCAGGTTAACTGGAGCTTACAGGATGGATGAGAAGCTATAACACCACTTAACAGTATTTCAGTGAGAGCAGGTTAACTGGAGCTTACAGGATGGATGAGAAGCTATAACACCACTTAACAGTATTTCAGTAAGAGCAGGTTAACTGTTGTGGTGATTACAGCTTTGTTGTTTGCGATAGTAAATATTTACTTGCGTTTTCGAGATCGATGTCAGCCTGCTGCAGAGTGACCTCCGTCGGTGGCCTCCGCCTAAGGGCCACGCCAAAGGGCCCTCTGGCGAGGCCACCAGGCGCGGGCCCACCAGGCACGGGCCTGCCTGAAGGCAGCTGCTTTTTAAATGGAGCAGGCTCCTCCCCCTCTCAGGATAAGCAGGATAGATGGAAGGCTGCAGGCTGCTTAACCCTAATCAGAGCAAGAAGCAGATGGCAGTTAGCTTGTACCTTGATTGAAGGCAGCTGCTGTTTAAATGGAGCAGGCTCCTCCCCCTCTCAGGATAAGCAGGATAGATGGAAGGCTGCAGGCTGCTTAACCCTAATCAGAGCAAGAAGTAGATGGCAGTTAGCTTGTACCTTGATTGAAGGCAGCTGCTGTTTAAATGGAGCAGGCTCCTCCCCCTCTCAGGATAAGCAGGATAGATGGAAGGCTGCAGGCTGCTTAACCCTAATCAGAGCAAGAAGCAGATGGCAGTTAGCTTGTACCTTGATTGAAGGCAGCTGCTGTTTAAATGGAGCAGGCTCCTCCCCCTCTCAGGATAAGCAGGATAGATGGAAGGCTGCAGGCTGCTTAACCCTAATCAGAGCAAGAAGCAGATGGCAGTTAGCTTGTACCTTGATTGAAGGCAGCTGCTGTTTAAATGGAGCAGGCTCCTCCCCCTCTCAGGATAAGCAGGATAGATGGAAGGCTGCAGGCTGCTTAACCCTAATCAGAGCAAGAAGCAGATGGCAGTTAGCTTGTACCTTGATTGAAGGCAGCTGCTGTTTAAATGGAGCAGGCTCCTCCCCCTCTCAGGATAAGCAGGATAGATGGAAGGCTGCAGGCTGCTTAACCCTAATCAGAGCAAGAAGCAGATGGCAGTTAGCTTGTACCTTGATTGAAGGCAGCTGCTGTTTAAATGGAGCAGGCTCCTCCCCCTCTCAGGATAAGCAGGATAGATGGAAGGCTGCAGGCTGCTTAACCCTAATCAGAGCAAGAAGCAGATGGCAGTTAGCTTGTACCTTGATTGAAGGCAGCTGCTGTTTAAATGGAGCAGGCTCCTCCCCCTCTCAGGATAAGCAGGATAGATGGAAGGCTGCAGGCTGCTTAACCCTAATCAGAGCAAGAAGCAGATGGCAGTTAGCTTGTACCTTGATTGAAGGCAGTTGCTGTTTAAATGGAGCAGGCTCCTCCCCCTCTCAGGATAAGCAGGATAGATGGAAGGCTGCAGGCTGCTTAACCTTAATCAGAGCAAGAAGCAGATGGCAGTTAGCTTGTACCTTGATTGAAGGCAGCTGCTGTTTAAATGGAGCAGGCTCCTCCCCCTCTCAGGATAACCAGGATAGATGGAAGGCTGCAGGCTGCTTAACCCTAATCAGAGCAAGAAGCAGATGGCAGTTAGCTTGTACCTTGATTGAAGGCAGCTGCTGTTTAAATGGAGCAGGCTCCTCCCCCTCTCAGGATAAGCAGGATAGATGGAAGGCTGCAGGCTGCTTAACCCTAATCAGAGCAAGAAGCAGATGGCAGTTAGCTTGTACCTTGCGTATCCTTCAATATTTGGGACTTGTCATAAACTTCCCAAAATCCAACCTAGCTCCCACTCAGTCTCTAGAGTTCATAGGAGCCCTGCTGGATACCAGAAAGACAAGGGCCTATCTTCCACAGTCCCGCTGCCTTCGCATTGTGCAGTTAGCTTCCCAAGCAATGCTAAAGTCTCACCTCACTGCTCAGGAAATGTTACAATTGCTAGGCCACATGGCATCCACTGTGCATGTGGTCCCTTATGCCCGCCTCCATATGAGGGCAGCCCAGTGGACTCTATCCACTCAGTGGACTCGGGTGTCAGGTTGCCTGTCAGACAAAATAGCAACCTCAGATCGTCTTACTTTGTCTCTTCAATGGTGGCAGTCACCCCAGAATCTGTTGGTGGGGTCCCCTTTTCAGCAACCCCCACCCCAAGTAACTCTAACAACAGATGCCTCACAGGTGGGTTGGGGAACCCATTTGCAAGGCCTCTCTACCCAGGGTTCCTGGACTCCACAGGAGACCAATCTACACATCAATCTCCTAGAGCTCAGAGCAATCTTTCTTGCTCTTTGAGTGTTTCACACTCAGCTCCAGCTACAAAACTGTCCTAATTCAAACGAACAAGCAGGGCGGAACAGGCTCTCTGTCGCTCTGCAACAAAGCTTTGTGACTTTGGGCCCTCGCCAGAGAGCATCTCCTTGCAGTGTATCTTCCAGGCATTCAAAACTCTTGGGCAGACAGACTCAGTCGAGTTCTGCTTCCACACGAATGGTCTCTCCATGCAGACCAGGTGGCCAAACTTTTCCAATTTTGGGGAACCCCGGACATAGACCTCTTTGCAAGTCTGCTGAATGCCAAACTTCCCCGGTTCTGTTCCAGAATTCCGGCTCAGGGATGCCTTCCTCCTCCATTGGGGTCGGGACTTTCTGTATGCCTTCCCACCCATTCCCCTAATTCCCAGAACTTTATTCAAGCTTCAGAGAGACAGAGGCCATATGATTCTCATAGCCCCACATTGGCCACGACAAGTGTAGTACCCTTTGCTCTTGCATTTCTCTCAAGCTCCTTATCTGGAGTTGGGATCTGCTCCAGATCTCCTATCCGAGGAGGATGGGATGCTGTGGCATCCCAATCCCCAGTCTCTACATCTCAGGGCTTGGTTGCTGAAAGCCTAGAACTTCTTGGTCTTAACCTTTCTCAGCAAGTAAAGGATATCCTTTATGTTTCCAGAAAACCATCCACAAGACGCTCTTATGCTTTCAAGTGGAAAAGGTTTACCATATGGTGTTCGCAGAAGGGTCTTAACCCTCTTCCAATACTTCTGGAATCATTACTGGAATATCTCCTTCATTTGTCTAATGCAGGGCTTAACCCTTTCCAGGCCGAGTCCAAAACTCTCGGGATCCAAAATTCTGACTAAATATTCCTATCAAATGGTATATAATACATGACCATAGCAGAAGGAACATCACTATTAGAACATATTGAATAAGACGGGTACAATTTTCCTGAAATATGCAAAAATTAACCTGGCTGCAGAATATGGATTAAAAATTTAAAGTAGGCCTTCAAAGGGTTAAGACCAAGTCAGTGAGAGTTCATTTGAGTGCTATTGCAGCTTCTCTCAAGCCTTTAAATGGGCAACCTATTTCCTCTCATCCTATCATAGCGAGATTAATGAGAGGCCTTCTAACTAAGCCTCCCGTTAAGCCACCACCGGTGGCGTGGGATTTAAATATGGTTCTTGGCCAGCTCATGAAGCCGCCTTTTGAACCATAAGCTACTACCTCTTTGAAATTCCTTTCCTGGAAGGTTATTTTTCTTATTGCAATCACATCAGCACGTCGCATCAGTGAATTGCAAGCATTGGTGGCCGATCCTCCTTATACGAGGTTCCATCATGATAAGGTAGTCCTTAGGATTCATCCTCACTTTATGTCAAAGGTGGTTTCACCTTTTCATTTAAACCAAGCAGTTTACCTTCCTGTTTTTTCCCAAGGCCTCATGCCTCTAATGCAGAAAGGAATCTTCATACTTTGGACTGTAAAAGAGCTTTGGCTTTTTACTTGCAAAGGATGCAGCAACATAGAAAGTCCTCCCAACTCTTTGTTGCTTTTTTATCCTAGTCATTTAGGACTTCCAGTCTCCAAAAGGACACTGTCCAACTGGATTACACAGTGTATATCTTTTGCCTATCGGAGTAAGAACCTTCCTCTTGAAGGCATGTCACAGCACACAATGTGAGAGCCATGGCAGCCTCTATGGCTCATCTTCACTCTGTGTCTATCGACGACATCTGTTGAGCAGCTACCTGGGCCTCGGTTCATACCTTCACAGCCCATTACTGCTTGGACAAGGACTCCCGCCAGGATGCCTTGTTTGGTCAGGCTGTTCTCCAACACCTGCTCCATACTTAATCAGCTCCTACCCACCATCCCTGGTAGGATGCCAGAGATCCATGGGGGGAAGTGGAGCCCTTTCAAAAGGGCACACAACTTCTGGGGTTTCTTCCTGGCATCTGCAGCTAGGGAGTCCCCATATGTGAAGACTACATTCCTGCTTGTTCCTGGAGATAGCATAGTTACTCACCTGGAAGAAGTAATCTCCAGGATCAGCAGGAATTTAGTCTTCACAACCCACCCACCTCCCTTAGTTGTTTCTCTTTCTCTCCCTCTTTGTCTCAGCTTTAAACTCAACTGGAGAGAGACAGTTGGGAAAGGCGGGAAGGCAGCACGCAGGCGCTGTGGGATGCTCCCAAAGGCTTTCTAATTGGACGCTGGGGAGCGTTCCTGCGCAGGCTCTGTCGGTACCGACGACACCCATATGTGAAGACTAAATTCCTGCTGTTCCCGGAGATCACCTGTTACAGGTGAGTAACTATGCTTTCTTGTTGATCAGGTGTTCTATTGTGACATACACACCACAGTTATTCACCACCTCCTTTCCCAAAAATAGGCAGGACAAAGTGGTCAATCCAAAAAACATTTATTTGGGCCGAGGCAGGCCTATATAAACCTATATACAAAACTGTTTACATGGGGGAGGGAGGAGGAGGAGGAGGAGGAGTAATGTAAAATTAAAAAAAAACAAGGGCCAATCCAGAAAGAAGAGGATCAGCAAGAGGGGGTGAAGGGGTGGGGGCAGTAGGTGATGGGCAATATGCTCAACATCCTCCATCACTTCTGCGACAAGGACGTTGAGCATATTGTCCATGGTGGCTATGGTTGCTAGCCACCTCCTGATCCATAGCATGCTGTGGACATCCCCTGCTGGTTGCCCAGAGAGGGGGGGGAGGGGTATGCCACAGCATGCGGATCCCTCGCATTATCTTCCTCCTGGATTGGGAGGGCATGTCTGATCATGCCCAGGCATGGAGATAGGGTGGGGGGGGGGGAATCAGGGGAAGGTGGTTCTGTAGGGAGGAGGAGGAGTGGTTGTTGCGGGGGGGGGAGGCTGTGGCTGTGGCCATGTTGCTCGAGAGGGGGGGGGGGAGTGGCGGTGGTGGTGTGGGCAGCAGGAGGGTCCAGAGTCATCTTCGCCCTCCTCTGGGCTGGACTCTGCCAAAAGAAAAGAGAAGCATATATCATGTCATCCATACAAAGTGGTGTACACACCAAAAAATAGAATACAACAGCCCCCAACTTCTGTTTACTTATGATGCCTACCTGAGGATATCTCCCACTCACATCATATCCACAGCAGATACCGTGAGTGCCTCCTCTGGCCTTTTTCTTGAGATCCTCAATCTGAAATACAAGAACCTTTTATTTGTTTTAAAAATAAAAAAACTAAAACCTACAAGTATCATTTGTTATAAAGGTGCCTTCAGGTGCCCAAGACCAAAAGGAGTGCGAGGTAGTGGGCCATTACTCTAACTACTAGGCTATTTCTCCAACCCCATATGTCCCCCCAAAAGGAAACCCCTACCCCTGAAAAAATAAAAATTGGCTAAGTGACACACTCACCTCCTGGTGAAAAATGGACTTTTCATTGAAGGCATTGCGGAGCCTCTGCCACGCCCTCCGCATGAGATGGTAGTTGTGCCTGCAGTTGGGCCTTGGGAACAGCAACTTTTCATTGGTGATGAGGAGGACTGACAGCAGCTTTACACCTTCCTGGGGGGAATTGGGCTTCCACCTGGGATATGGCCCCTCTGCTCCTCTTCTGCAGTCATTTTTCTACGGGTTCCACATTGATGCAGGCATGCATGCACCTCTACTGCATGTGCATACTGCTGTGTGTTCCCACGGGCACGCTTATATTCATGTCTGGTTTGATGTCGCCTTTTTTTTTTTACCACCTTGCCAGGATGGTAATCATAAAGGTGCCTGCATTCCTTTTCATCCAACAATTCAACAAAGTTGTGTTATGTTTTGTCTTCCAAAGTAAAATCAGTCCATCAAGGGCAAGGGTGCAGCAATAAAGCATGAGGGAAGAGTGGCCTACTGGTTGGGGCAAGTTACTTTGGGCCAGAAGGATTGGGGTTTCTAGTCCCACAGATGCTCCTTGTGGCCTTGGGCAAGCCTTTTAACCCTCTGTTGCCTCAGGTACAAAACCATAGATTGTGAGCCCCTTTTGGGACAAGGGAAAAATATATATACAGTACTGAATGTACACCACTTTGACTGGTAGAAAAGCAGTATATAAGCCTAATTAAATAAATAAATCTCAAGAAGGTAAAATTTGAATTGGGTGGGTTTTAAATGTTGAGAATATTGTTTACATCACTTGCCCCTAGTATGATACCCTGCCAGAATGCTGGGATGGTTATAAAGGTGCCTGTATTCCTTTTCAGCCATTTCTTTTCTGCATATCCTTTTCCTGAACCACATTTTCAGACCACTTTTAAAAAATAACAAGCTTGACCCATCAGAGATCAGTTCCTACAGACTCATCTCCAGTCTCCCCTTCTTGGCCAAAATTCTAGAAAAGATTATTCACCAACAAACCCAGGACCACATTGACTCCTACGCACCTCTGGACCCACAGCAACATGGGTTTTGCCTGCAGCATGGTGTGGAAACCCTACTGGCGACTCTCCTGGACAAACTCTACACAGGCCTAAAAAAGAAGAAACAGGGATTCATCATGATATTCATGGACATTGCCTCTGCCTTTGACCCAGTCAATCACAGTCTCCTACTCATCCACCTGCATCAAAAAGGTATAAGGAACCTAGCCCTCAAATGGTTTAAATCATACCTGTCCTATCGCCAGCAACAAGTCCGCATAGAAACACAAATATCCAGAACCTTCCAGCAGACACAAGGAGTCCTGCAGGGCTCATCACTCTCCGCCCTGCTCTTCAACATCTATATATAGCCAATCTGCACCATTATACGATCATTCAACATTTACTACCACATTTATGCCCATGATGTCCTGCTCTACACCCCTTTCTCCATAGACAACTCTGACTACTCTTCCATCACAGAGTGCTTCAATGCTGTCTCAGATTGGCTCGCCACCCACAACCTGATGGTTAACAGAAAGTCAGAGGTCTTATTCATAACAAAAGACCAATCTTTCACCCCACCAACTTCCCTCAGATTGAAAGATTTTGATCTCATGGTGAAACAAGAAGTACGTTATCTTGGTATCACATTGGACCATCACCTTAATTGAGAAACCCATAAACAAAATATCACCAGGGCAGTCTACCATAAACTAAGAACCCTCCAGCACCTACGCCCTCTCCTCGAGCCCTCAGATTTTCGCACGGTATGCCAAGCCCTCATCTTTCTCCACTTCAACTACTCCAACATAATCTACCATGGTCTGCCAAAACAAGCCCTCCAACTATTACAACTGGTCATGAATACAGCCACCCGAACACTCCTCTCTGCGTCCAGATATGAACACATCACACCTCTCTTGATTCAGCTTCACTGGCTTCGTATAACAAGCCAACTGATTTACAAGGTCCTCCTACTCACCTTTAAGGCGCTTCATGACATGTCTGCAACCTCTATCACAGAACTTATACAATGTACCCTTGAGACAAGAACCAGGAGTTCATGCATGGTGAACTCGCTCATCATCCCTGCAGCAATTAGAACATGCACCCAATCTACCAAGAATCATGCCTTTTCCTTATACGCACCAACCCACTGGAACGCCCTATCTCCAACAATCAGAGCCATCCCTGATCTTATTTCCTTTAGGAAGGCATTAAAGACATACTTGTTCCAACAAGCTTACAACCAGCCACCATAAACAAGGACTATGCCATTACTACCCAGCATTTACCATAAACAAGGCCTATGCCACTACTACCAAAGCATTTACCATTCCTTTGTCTCAGTCTAATGTAAACTGTTCATTGTTCAAGTTACTTTAAGTTCAATGTAAACTGTTCCATGTAAACCGGGTTTTTTTTTGTTCTCATTATATGTAAACCACACTGATATCAAAGAGCACGGTATATAAAAGTAAATACATACATAAAAAAGACCAATGGCTCCTTATCCCTTGACATCAAGGCAATTTTACAGGGGTCGAGGCCGAGGCAGAGGGAGAGGGAGGGGACAATGGAACACTGACCAATCAGAGGAAAGGAGATATTAACTAAACAGAAAGAGTCTAGTGTGATTAATAATGTGGTCAATATTTCTCATTATACCCTCACCAAAGATGAAGAATCTATTCTGAGCAGGGGACTTACATTCGTTCCCAAAAATAAAGCCGATACTTTTGAAATACAAGTAGATTTATACAAGTTTTTTAGGAAACTCAAAATTAAACAATTTTTTTCAGAATGTCCACAAGGACCGGGTGATATTTCAATTATTAGTAAAAAATCATCCTGGATGCCACCTCCAAAAACAGATCCGATTTTAGAAACATTTGAAAAGATAGTTCTTAAACAAGTTTTAGAAATTACCAAAGAGGTTCCATCTTCCTATCAAAATATTTCCCAAGGAGAGAGATTAGCCATCTTATCTCTTCAGAAGAACAATCAGATTATTATAAAACCAGCGGACAAGGGTGGAGCTATTGTGGTTCTAGATAAATAAGACTATATCAATGAAGTTAATAGACAGTTGAACGATAGCACTTTTTATCAGAGACTAAGTAAAGATCCGACTACAGATATCAAAAATACTATAGACAACATTGTTCTCTCAGGGTTTGAAATAGGCTACATTACAAAAAAAGAAAGAGATTTCCTGATAGTGGGATCACCTGTGACTCCCACTATTTATATATTGCCTAAAATCCACAAATGTCTTGAAAAACCTCCTGGGCGACCCATTGTATCATCGATTGGCTCCATCCTTGAACCCCTTTCCAAATTTTTAGATATATTTTTACGTCCATATATTAAAAAAATGTGGTCATATGTTCGCGATTCAGCACACGTAATAGAGATTTTATCAACTTTTGATATCTGTACTACCGATATCATTTTAGTGACTCTAGACGTAGAGTCACTTTATACAAATATACCACAAAAAGAGGCATTAGAAATCATTACGTACTATTTTTTGAAACGAACAGACCAACGTATTCCCACAACCTTTCTTCTCTCTTTGGCGCAAGTTGTACTTTTTGAAAATTTCTTCTGTTTTAGAGAATTATTTTACAAACAGATAAAAGGGGTGGCCATGGGGTCAACCATGGCCCCTGATGTGGCCAATCTATATGTATATAATTTTGAGGAAAGTTTTTTTAAAAGAACATCCATTTCAGGACAATGTGATTTTATGGTTAAGATACATAGATGACGTTTTAATACTTTGGAAAGGTAACGAGGACCACTTAGGACAATTCAATTCATGGAGTAATCAGTTAGATAATAACTTAAGATTCCAGTTGACATATGATTTCTATAAGATTCCATATTTAGATCTCTTGATCCGCAAAGAAGATATTGGATTTTCAACAACCTTATACAAAAAACCAACTGATAAGAACCATTTTTTGCACTATAATAGTTTCCATAATTTATCTCTAAAAAACAATCTTCCGGTGAGCCAATTCCTCAGGGCTAGAAGGGTATGCTCAGATTTACAGGATTTTGAGAAAGAGGCAGTCAATATGAAGAGGAGTTTTTTGGAGAAAGGATATCCCATGAAATATGTAGATTCCGCATATAAAAGAGCTAAGAACACGTCGCGCGATCTACTCTTAACACCTAAAGATAAGAAGCCCAAAAAAGGATTAGTTTGTCCTCTATTGTATTCCCAATTTTCCGCTAAGATAACCACTATTCTGAAAAAAGAATGGCATATTCTTCAGTCCCTGCCGGCTTTTCGAGACCAGAATCTTATCGTTGCTCACAAACGGAATATGAATTTACGTAACTTATTGGTGCCTTCAGCGCTCACGGAGAAGAGATTTTTAACGAGGTATAGAGGCCAATTTCAGTGCGGTAGATGTGCTGTCTGTTTGAACGTCCTACCAGTTAGGAATGTTTTTATCCATCCCAACACACACGAAAAGTTTCCGATCAAAGATTTCGCGAATTGCGATACCCAGAACGTCATTTATGTAATACAGTGCCCCTGTAGAATGCTCTATGTAGGCAAGACTACCCGTAAGATCAAGACTAGGATTATGGAGCACAAAAGTTGCATTAAGAGGAATGTGGAAGATAAACCCCTAGTCTCCCATTGGCAGACATTAAAGCATAAAGTAACTGATTTAAAGTTTTTTGTGATAAAACAAGTCAAAACCAATTGGCGAGGAGGAGATATGAACAAGACCATTCTTCAGCTTGAACAGAAATATATCTTTCAACTAAATACTCTTGTTCCAAATGGTCTTAATTTAGACCGAGATTTCTCTGTTTTTTTATGAGACAAACAACAGCTACATTTACAGTTGGATATTATAATCTTCATCCCATTTTTCTACTAGCTCACTACTGTTTTTAGTTTCTGGTTACCCCCCTTTTTTCCTTTCATGGATATTACTTATATTGTTTTTAACTAGGTTTTGATATATATTTTTATAATTTTAATTTTTATACTATTATTATATTAAAAGTTTTTTTATATTTATAATTATTATTGTTTATTATTAATTTTTTGAATTATACTTATTTATTGTTTTATAATAATTTTTAATTATTTATTGTTTTAATAATTTTTATTTTTATTTCATTTTTAATTTTTATTTAAAGGTTATTAAGCACCTTCCACATATATTTGAGTACCCATGATTGTAATGAAATTTCTTAACATACTTCCTCATACTTTTTATTTTTATTTTTATTTTAATATTAATTTTTATTCTATTTATAATTATAAATTGTTTCCACTATTAATTTTTTAATAATATTAATTGTTCTTACTATTTTATGAAATTCATTATATACTTGCTACTGGTGTATTTGTTGGTTAAGTTTTTAAACGATAACATAATATAAGTAGTATCTCACTGGCTATAATAAGCATCAATACTAATATATTTGATGATTTGATGACACGGTTTTTTGGTTTGGCAGGCTACAAGGAATTTTCTCCTTCCCATCCAAATTTACTGTAGCGTTTTTTAAACTAGTGCGAGTTTGAATGAATTGCCATAGGTTAGCCACGCCCCCTGTGTTTCCCGCTCTCAGGATTCACATAAGGTTCGCGCATGTGTCGGCGTTTTTTTTACTGCTAAACAAGCTGACACTCGAAAAGACGGATCTTTACTTCCTGCGTCTGTGAGATCGTTTTTTGTCAGCGATTTAGAACGGTATGAGACATTCTATAATCTAAAAGACTCCCGAAGCTAGAAGAGTTCTAATTAGTGATTTATAATACTGACAATATCGGTAAGAGATGTTTAATCCATGATGTTAGTGGTTCTTGTTAGCGATTCAGTAAGAGACAAAACTCCCGAAGTAATAAGAATCCTAAGTGGCGATTTATACAGCACTGTTGCAATCGACAAGAGAGATTTACTATGCCAATAGTGTGCATAAGTTTTATATATATATATTTATTATTTTTTTATAGATTTTTAAAGATTCAACAAAGAGGAGAGGTGATAAATAGTGTTTTACACAACACCTGTTTTTATTGTGTTTTTTTATCGGTTTTTAGAAGATCCAACAATGCTATTAACTCATGAGAAGTAAGAGCAAGATGCTACAATGTATTATTTCTTTATTTTGGTCTTATCTCTCTGCTTTTCCACATGTTTTTTTGAGTATCCCTTAGACATTGGACGTTCTTTTGATGTGAGCTTCACTTTGTTCTTTAAGATTCCTCTAGCCAATTTATGTTTTTGGATTTTTTTCCTGTATATTTCTGGACTAATTAAATAAAATGTCTTTGGTTTAGTTGGCCCTGTGATGAACCTTTGGCCCGATTTTAAACAATTTCTCCTTTTTGTAGAATATTTTATACATGTTTTCTTGGCCGTGTCGCCCCCCCTCCCCCATCCAAGCCTGCTGCGTTTCAGTTCCATTTCAGTTTCTTAAATTTAGTTTAGATTTAGGTTCATAGTCTGTCTCCAATGGGAACTGTGTGTGAGAGAAAACTGCAGCCAATCTGAGCACTTTTCAAATCATTTAGAATCCCTTCAGCAAAGGCTCCAACGATCCTGTGAGCAGTGAGTGAGAATCAGCTGTGCCTACTTAGTTGGGAACTGTGTGTGAGAGAAAACTGCAGCCAATCTGAGCACTTTTCAAATCATTTAGAATCCCTTCAGCAAAGGCTCCAACGATCCTGTGAGCAGTGAGTGAGAATCAGCTGTGCCTACTTAGTTGGGAACTGTGTGTGAGAGAAAACTGCAGCCAATCTGAGCACTTTTCAAATCATTTAGAATCCCTTCAGCAAAGGCTCCAACGATCCTGTGAGCAGTGAGTGAGAATCAGCTGTGCCTACTTAGTTGGGAACTGTGTGTGAGAGAAAACTGAAGCCAATCTGAGCACTTTTCAAATCATTTAGAATCGCTTCAGCAAAGGCTCCAACGATCCTGTGAGCAGTGAGTGAGACTAAGATGGGACTACTTAGTTGGGAAAGTGGTGAGAGAGAAAACTGCAGCCAATCTGAGCACTTTTCAAATCATTTAGAATCCCGTCAGCAAAGGCTCCAACGATCCTGTGAGCAGTGAGTGAGAATCAGCTGTGCCTACTTAGTTGGGAACTGTGTGTGAGAGAAAACTGCAGCCAATCTGAGCACTTTTCAAATCATTTAGAATCCCTTCAGCAAAGGCTCCAACGATCCTGTGAGCAGTGAGTGAGAATCAGCTGTGCCTACTTAGTTGGGAACTGTGTGTGAGAGAAAACTGCAGCCAATCTGAGCACTTTTCAAATCATTTAAAATCCCTTCAGCAAAGGCTCCAACGATCCTGTGAGCAGTGAGTGAGAATCAGCTGTGCCTACTTAGTTGGGAACTGTGTGTGAGAGAAAACTGCAGCCAATCTGAGCACTTTTCAAATCATTTAGAATCCCTTCAGCAAAGGCTCCAACGATCCTGTGAGCAGTGAGTGAGAATCAGCTGTGCCTACTTAGTTGGGAACTGTGTGTGAGAGAAAACTGCAGCCAATCTGAGCACTTTTAATATCATTTAGAATCCCTTCAGCAAAGGCTCCAACGATCCTGTGAGCAGTGAGTGAGAATCAGCTGTGCCTACTTAGTTGGGAACTGTGTGTGAGAGAAAACTGCAGCCAATCTGAGCACTTTTCAAATCATTTAAAATCCCTTCAGCAAAGGCTCCAACGATCCTGTGAGCAGTGAGTGAGAATCAGCTGTGCCTACTTAGTTGGGAACTGTGTGTGAGAGAAAACTGCAGCCAATCTGAGCACTTTCAAATCATTTAGAATCCCTTCAGCAAAGGCTCCAACGATCCTGTGAGCAGTGAGTGAGAATCAGCTGTGCCTACTTAGTTGGGAACTGTGTGTGAGAGAAAACTGCAGCCAATCTGAGCACTTTTCAAATCATTTAGAATCCCTTCAGCAAAGGCTCCAACGATCCTGTGAGCAGTGAGTGAGAATCAGCTGTGCCTACTTAGTTGGGAACTGTGTGTGAGAGAAAACTGCAGCCAATCTGAGCACTTTTCAAATCATTTAAAATCCCTTCAGCAAAGGCTCCAACGATCCTGTGAGCAGTGAGTGAGAATCAGCTGTGCCTACTTAGTTGGGAACTGTGTGTGAGAGAAAACTGCAGCCAATCTGAGCACTTTTCAATTCATTTAGAATCCCTTCAGCAAAGGCTCCAACGATCCTGTGAGCAGTGAGTGAGAATCAGCTGTGCCTACATAGTTGTGAACTGTGTGTGAGAGAAAACTGCAGCCAATCTGAGCACTTTTCAAATCATTTAGAATCCCTTCAGCAAAGGCTCCAACGATCCTGTGAGCAGTGAGTGAGAATCAGCTGTGCCTACTTAGTTGGGAACTGTGTGTGAGAGAAAACTGCAGCCAATCTGAGCACTTTTCAAATCATTTAAAATCCCTTCAGCAATGGCGCGCACTATCTGCTGCTATATGCTCATTCTGTTCAGCGATATGCTGTTTGTAGTTAATGTAAGGTAATGTAATGTAAGTTATGTACTGTGTTCCCTGTTTGTACTCCTAGTGTTTTGTTGTGATGTAATGATAATGCAATGTATGTTTCCCTCACCTTTGTTTAACTTTGTGCTGTATTAACCGCTTTGATTGAAGGAAAAGGCGGGATACAAAACATGTTAAATAAATAAATAAATAAATACATGTGCTTTACTCTTTGCCTTCTTCATTTAGTTTTTATTCTATTGCAAGTGTTTAAGCCAACACCTCCACTAATGAGTTTGTGTGCCTCCTTGTGAGGTTTGAAAATCACCGTCTCTACAAAGAAGGTAATGACATTATAATTATATGCTTGTCACCTCCTATAAGGATTGCATTTGGTTGTGTTTTTAAACTTAGTTGTGGTCTGTTTTATTATATCATTTTTTATGGTTTTAATTTTTTTGAGTATCGCATTTCTAGCACTGTATTTTTATTGTTTTATTATTTTATTTAATTAATTTTTAAGTATTTACTATGAGAGATCTATTACTAATTATTTATATTATTATTATTATCATTGTAATAATTATTATTATTTATTATTATTTTTACTTCTCTAGTTAGAGCATGTTCATGTCCATTTGTTCTTTCACCTTTACATTGTTTTTTAATATTGTTTGTTTTTATGTTTGTAGTACCTATTTAGACAACCCCTGATGAAGGTCATTGAAACACGGCCTGTGTCGGGTTGCTAGGTCTGATTTCAATAAATTGTTTTTCCACCATATCACGTTTTGTACTGTGTGCCTGGTTTACGTGATAATCTGCCCTGTGTTGGACCACATTTGATTGTTTCCTTACCATTACCAGTCATACCCTCAGGTCAGTCACAGCCTGACGACACTCACCCCCCCCCCCCCTCCTCCAATAATACCAATCAAAAGTATTCTCACTTCAAAATCATTTATTAAGAAAAGACAAGTAATCTTATCATATTAGTCTACATAAGGATTACTGATAACATGAAATGCAAAATCATCTAGAAAAGTACTCCTCTATAAGTCTTCTTCGTCTCTCATTACCCCTTGCTGCAATGGGACAGGCACAGGCAGGTGCATAGATGTAAGGTTCTGGTGGCAAGTCGGGAGCTATTACGCATGGCATGACGTGTTCCAGAGCTATGTTGGCAGCATGCAGCAGACTTTAACAATGTCCCCAACCTTTTTCAGGACCGTATAGAGTAGTTACTCACCTGTAACAGGTGTTCTCCAAACTGCTAGGTACATATGACCTAGATTGGCCACTGTTGGAAACAGAATACTGGGCTTGATGGACCTTGGTCTGACCCAGTATGGCATATCTTATGTTCTTATGTTCTTAGCAGCAGGAATCAGTCCTCACATATGGGTGACGTTGGCATCGACGGAGCCCCCATGCGGAGCATTTCCCCAGCTTTCAAAGAAAGCCTTTGGGAATGCAGGCATGCATGCGCGGTCCCCTTCCCGCCCAAAGGTGCCATCTTGCTCAGTCTAATGACATAGCTAAAGGACAGCACAAAAAGAAAATGAACTATATACAACTGCAACTCCAAGGGGAGGAGGGAGGTCGTGAGGACTGATTCCTGCTGCTCCTGGAGAACACCTGTTACAGGTGAGTAACTACTCTTTCTCCAGGACCAAGCAGGAAGTCAGTCCTCACATATGCGTGACTCCCTAGCTCTGGGCTACCAGGAACCCAGGCTGAAAAATAAGGCTCCCTCGAGACCCTCAGCAACAGTGAGAGAATCTTCTCTGAGACCACACCTGAACGGTAGCCCAACACCAGGGCCGGAGGGTAGAAGTTGCCTAAACCTCAAAGAGATTACAGAGTACCGCTTGCCCGAAAGCACTGTCCCTACGGGACTCCCTCTCGAGGCAGTAGTGGTCCGCAAAAGTCTGGCTTGAAGACCAAGTAGCGGCCCGGCAGATGTCTGCCAACAGAACAGAACGGAAGTGAGCTACTGATGCGGCCTTCACCCTGACCTAGTGGGCCGTGACTCGACCCTCCAGGGAGAGGCCGGCTGCCCTGTACACCCAGGCGATACAGTCTGCCACCCAAATGGACAATGTATGCTTAGTGACAGGCAACCCCAATTTATTAGAGTCAAAGGAAATGAAGAGCTGAGAAGCCCTTCTATGCCCCTGCGTAAGTTCTAGGTAAAAGGACAGCGCCCTTCTACAATCCAGGGTATGCAAGACAGTTTCGGCCCTACTGGCGTGCGGCCTGGGAAAGAACGTCGGAAAGACCACCTCCTGGTTGAGGTGGAAGGACACTACCTTTGGAAGGAACTTAGGATGAGTCCGCAAGACTACCCTGTTCCTATAGAACCTGGTATACGGCCTGTCCGAGACCAGGGCCTAAAGCTCACTCACCCGCCTAGCCAAGGTGAGTGCCACAAGGAACACCACCTTCCAGGAGAGGAAACGTAAATGGCAGGTTACCATTGGCTCAAAAGGTGGGCGAGTCAGTTGCTGCAAGACCACATTGAGATCCCACTCAGTGGCCGGTGGACGAATAGGAGGCTTAAGCAGAAGCAGACCTCTGAGAAAGCGAGACACCAGAGGGTGGCCTGAGAGAGATTGTCCATCCACCGGCGAGTGGTGAGCTGAGAGGGCACTGAGGTGAACCCGGACAGAGTTGGACTGAAGTCCTAGGTTGGAAAGGTGGAACAGGTATTGTAGCACCACCTGGACAGAGCAGGAGAAGGGGTCCTCTTGCTGTTGAGAACACCAAGTAGAGAACCTACGCCACTTCAGAGCATAGGCCTTCCTAGTGGAATGCTTCCTGGAGGCCAACACCACCTCTTCAACCTCCCTTGATAGGAGCAAGGGAGCAAGGACTAGCCTTTCAGCAGCCAGGCCATCAAATTGAGGGATTTGAGGTTGGGATGCAAGAGGGACCCCTGATCCTGAGTCAGAAGGTCGGGTTGCAACCCCAGAGGAAGTGGAGTATCCACTGCCAACTGCAGAAGAAGAGGGAACCACGGCTGCCTGGGCCACCTGGGGGCTATCAGGATCACCGTGGCTCGGTCCTGCTGGATTTTGAATAGAGTCCGGGCCACCAGAGGTGTGGGAGGAAAGGCATACAGCAGGTTCTCTGACCAGGGGATCAGGAATGCATCTGGCGTTGTTTGCAAGGGATGCGGTTGCCTGGAACAGAACCTGGGTAGTTGCCTGTTCAGCGGACTGGCAAAAAGATCCATGGTCAGAAGACCCCACTTCATATAGATCTGTTGAACTACCAGAGGATCCAACTGCCACTCGTGAGGCTGCAGGAGTCTGCTTAGCCTGTCCGCCAGGTAGTTTTCCTGGCCTGGGAGGTAGACCGCCCTGAGGGTCATGCCCTGAGTGACAACTCAGGAGCAGAGAGCTTGTGCTTCCAGGCACAGAAGTCTGGATCCTGTGCCTCCCTGCTTGTTGACGTAGAACATAGCCACCTGGTTGTCCGTCTGAACTAGGACAGACTGGTGAGACAGGATCTGAGCGAATGTCCGTAAGGCTAGTTGAATGGCCATCAATTCCAACAGGTTGATCTGCTGGGCGGCCTCCCACGGAGACCATAGGCCTTGGGTGCAGGCCCCCTGGCAGTGTGCCCCCCAGCCCTGAAGAGAAGCATCGGTTGTCAGTACCTGATTATGTGGGGAGGCCTGAAAAGGAACACCCCTGACCAGATTTGGGAGATGCCTCCACCAGCGTAAGGAGTCCACCAAGAGTTTGGACACTTTTATTCTGTCTGACAATTCCCCTGTGGCCTGCAGCCACTGCGCCCTGAGGTGCCACTGAGCCGGCCTCATGTGCAGCCGGGCATGTGGGGTGACATGCACTGTGGAAGCCATGTGACCTAAGAGCCGGAGGAAGTGTCTGTCTGAGACCAGAGAGTTCGCCCGAAACTGGCCGGCCAACTTTATTAGCCTGTGAGCTCTGTCCACAGGCAAGTAGGCCTTTGCATGGATGGTATTCAATCTTGCCCCTATGAACTCCACGTCCTGTGAGGGGACTAAAATGGATTTGGGGAAGTTTATGACGAACCCCAGGTGCTGAAGCAGGGATATGGTTCTGAAGGTGGCCTGCCTGGCCTCTTGTGGAGACTAGCCCCTGATAAGCCAGTCGTCCAGGTAAGGAAACACAAAGATCCCCTGGTTCCTGAGGTAGGCCGCAACCACCACCAGGCATTTTGTAAAGACCCTGGGGGCGGAGGTGAGGCCAAAAGGAAGCACTCTGTACTGGAAGTGCTTTCCTCCCACCACAAATCTGAGGAATTGTCTGTGACATGGATGGATGAGGATGTGAGTATAAGCATCCTTCAGGTCTAAGGAGCATAGCCAATCTCCCTGCTGGAGGTAGGGCAGTAAGATTCCAAGGGTAAGCATCTTGAACTTTTCCCTCTCCAGAAACTTGTTCAGATTTCTCAGGTCCAGGATGGGTCTGAGGCCTCCTGTTCTTTTTGGTACCAGGAAGTACCTCGAGTAGAAGCCTTGCCCTTCCAGGTGGTGAGGCACCGGTTCCACCGCCTGGTCCCTTAGTAGACCTTCCAACTCCTGAAGGAATAAGTTTCTTTGCAGAGGGGGTCTTGGAGGCTCCCCTGGAAAGTAGGAGGGGGGTATCTGGGTGAAGTGGAGCAGATAGCCCCTTTCGATGATGCTTAACACCCAAGTATCCCCTGTGATGGCTGGCCACCTGTCTGCGTACAGGGTGAGCCGACCTCCTGTGCTCTGGAGAGGAGGAGAGGCTATGCTGGCATAGTCAAAAACCGCCTCCTTGCTGAGCAGGAGCTGGAGTAGGAGGCTTGGGAACCTTCTGCCTACAGGGCCCATGACCCTGCCCCTTGGCCTGCTGGCCCTGTTGGGGAGCTGCAGAGGCCTGGTAGTGAGGGTAGGTTTTCTAGGCAGCGGTCTTTCTCGGGTAAAAGGTCTTTTTCAGCGAGCCACCCTTCTTCTGAGAAGGGGCAGAGGTTTTCCTGGACAGCCTCGTCCGGGTAAGAGTCTCGGTCTCGAGTTCTGCAGCCTTTTCGGCCATGGGCTTGCCAAAGAGGTTTTCACCTCAGTAAGGGACATTGACCAACTTGTCCTGTACCCATGGCTCGAGGTCCGAGGATTGTAGCCAGGCCTTGCGGCGTGCACCGATGCCGGCCCCTGCTACCCGGGCCGAAGCCTCAAATCCATCGTTGGCTGCTCGAGATATAAATTTCGAGCACTCGAATACCAGAAGACAAGGCCTTGAACCTCTGCAAAGGTTCCTCGGACAGACCAGCAGAGAACCCGGCAATCTCCTTTGCCAGGTCTCGAAGGTACATGCCCATGTACAGCTGGTAGGTCTGGACACAGCAAGCAAGCATAGAGCCCTGGAAGCACTTTCTACCGAGGGCATCCAGGTTCTGGGCTTCCCTGCCGGGAGGTACCGAGGAGTGCATCTTCTGACTCTTCAGGCGATGCATGGCCGATTCTACAACCATGGAGTGGTGCGGTAGCTGTGCCTTTTGAAACCCGGGGCTCTTGCGGACTCGATAGATGGAATCGACCTGCTTGCTTAGAACTGGCATCGAGGCCGGCGCCTCCCACATGCGGAAGAGCAACCGCTCCAGCATTGGAGGAACCGGGACAGTAAAGGCCTCCTTGGGAGGAGAGTCATACTGCAGAGCCTCGAGCTCCTCAGCTTGAGATTCCTCCTCGGGGTCCGCAGGGAATGCCAGTGCTTTGGCCATGTCCCTTACGAAATCCGAGAACCTGGTATCCTCCGGGGGGGGACCTTGTCCAAGGCTCGGAACCCGGTGAGTCCGAAGGGACGCACTGAGTCCAGAAGGTGTCAGGGGACTCCTCCTCCTCCGTTTCCCATGCCGATTCCTCCGAGGAGGAATCAAGCGGCTCCGAGTGGGTGGGCACCGACGCCATCCGCCCCGACGCCGAGGGAACCGGCATTGACGACCTCGGTCCCGAACGGGAGGCCAAGGGTGACCTCGGCCGAGGATCGACTCGAGTTCGCATGGTCTCGAGGATCGGCTCAGCCTCTGGGGTCGACTTGGACGTCGATGTCCCGGTAGTTGGGGCAGATGCGCCAGTGAGACCGGCGATCAGCACCCACTGCTGCTCCATGAAGGCAGACAATCTGCTTTCCAAGGCTGTCAACCTGAGTCTGAGCTCAGGAGACCCAGCAGCCTCCGACTCGGGCCCCGACGGCAGCTCCCCCAGAGGAGAGTCCACGAGGACTACAGTACTCACGTGACTCGGAGCCTCCGACTCTACACGAGGATGCTTTGCAGGCCTCTCTGACTCCGAAGACCGGGGACGGCGATCGGGGATATGCGACCTGGCCCTCGAGGAGCCAAGAGCGTCCACCGATGCCGCCCTCGTGGGTTTCTTCTTCCTTTGGTGCTCTCTCGAGGGAGACTCCCTTTCAGAGGAGCCCCGACGATGCTTGGGGTCAGACTCCTGAGACGTCGAGGCCTCTGACGAAGTCCGGACCCGTCCAGAGGCAGATTCAGAGAAGATCCTCTCTCACTGGTGCTGACGGCTCCGTAATGCCTTGGAAGACATTTTGCCACAGGGACTACAGACCATAGAATCATGGTTTGGCCCCAGGCACCGGAGGTAGCAGTCATGTGTGTCGGTGAGAGACATCAGTTTCTTGCACCGATCACACTTCTTAAAGCCACTGGCAGCCATCGGGGGAAAAAAGGCCCCTGCAAGATCAAAAAATTGGGCTGCCAGGGAAAAGAAAAAAGGTGCGAACGCAGTCTCTAAGGACAAAAAACGAAAAAAGAGATCTGGGCTCGGCACCAGTGTACCGAGTCCAGGCGGGAAAGGAACTGACGTCGAACCAAAGAAAAAACTTGACCCAACGCAGAAAAATCAACTTTTTTCACGGGTCACAAGGACAGGCGTCCGTAGGGCTCCGCGGAAAAAAGAAGACTGAGCAAGATGGCACCTTTGGGCAGGAAGGGGACCGCACATGCGTGCCTGCATTCCCAAAGGCTTTCTTTGAAAGCTAGGGAAATGCTCCGCATGGGGGCTCCGTCGATGCCGACGTCACCCATATGTGAGGACTGACTTCCTGCTTGATCCTGGAGAATGCAATGCACCCCCAAAATGGTCCAGACAACAGAAACGATTCTTAAGGACTCCAAAGTTGCACTCTATCACACCCCGTGTAGAATTGTGTGCCTCTTTGTAGCGCATCTTTGCAGGTGTGCTTGATGAAATCAGTGGAATCATCAACCAGGTCTTATACCTGTACCCAACATCACCTATGACATTAAAAAGAAAAACAACAGCTTGAAAATGCAATATATATATATATATATATATATATATATATATATATATATATATATATATATCCTTATGTATAGCTGTTTGCCCTCTGATAGCCAGCATCCCCTATGAATACAACTCCAACAAAGCAGTCTAGATATATATACCTATAGTAGTAATTCTTGTACATCCCTCCACCCCCCAAAGTTTCAGTATGCCTGAACGGCACTTACCGATGAGCCAGCCTTCACCGTACTTTCCCTCTTCAAAATTACAGCCGAGTGCTAAGTTGGAGAGGATAAAGGCATCGTGTCAGTTGCCTGGGAACTTGGAGACCACATTCAGGATCTTCATGTGTACATCACATACCACTTGGACATTAATTGAGTGGAAGTTTTTCCTATTTCAGAATGCTGGTTCTCTGTTGTTGGGAGGTGTTAGGTCTACATGGGTGCAGTCTATTGCTCCGATCACATTTGGTAGTCTAGCAATATTTAAAAAAGTCAGCCTTCAATACCTGCCTTTCTGCCTTCTGCTCTGGGTACCATATATGCTCCCCTATGAGATTTTTCAAGGCCTGTAATACCTGCTTCAAATGCCTTGAAAATGATGACTGGTCCATTCCACAGGCCAGCCCAACAATATTTTGGAATGATCCAGTGCCCAGAAAATGTAATGCAGCAAGTGACTTCACCAGTCCTGGTACAGCATGCCTGTGAGTGGTGGCAGGATCAATATCATCTTTAATGTCCTCATACAAGGACAAGATGACTTGTCTGCATAAGCAGTAATTACGCATGGCATGCCTGTCTGGGAGTCCATCCAGTACCACCCTGTCTCTGAACAGGCACAGTCTGCAGGGTCTCATGACGCAGGGTGCACCATGTTCCTCTCTTGGGTCTCCATTGTTCCTCCTTCTTTGGCTAGCTCTTGCAAGCAGCAGACAGGCAAATGGATAACCAGCAAACACCTCGCTGATCAAAACATCCACCGTCAAACGTTCCGAACCATGCTGCTTTCAAAATGCTCAGAACTGGACGCACATAATTGTGTTGCTCTTGAGGACGCTCAAAATTGTGTTCTTCTTAGGATGCTCAGAATTGTGTTCTTGAGGATGCATTAGATCTTAACTTCTATTCCTGACCAGGTGTAAAAATAACAATGCTTTTCTTCTTACGCAGGATTGCATAATTTCTAACATACTTCATTGCTTCGGGCGTAGATCTCATTACCATGTTATATGAGTATGCCATGCTCATTTCCATTTCATTTCAGCACATTTAAATACATTTTCATATGCGTGCGTTGTGCCCATGGAAACCTTTTACGCCCTTCTACTGCACACGTCCATCTCTTTTCTGCATTCGGCATGCACGTTGTGTGTGCGTGTAAGAGCATGTACAAGCCCATGTTAGCTTTCTGCATCTGCCTGTTTATTCGAAAACAAATGGGAATAAACAAAGATGAAAAATGTCAGACCACTGAAAAACTCTTGGAAAGTTTTGGGAGAGATTTCTTTCATGTCCATTTGGAAGAGTGGAACAACAAAAAAAAACCAACTGTAGGGATTGAGGAGACCAGAATGTGTAGGAAGGACTGTGCATACTTGGAACTTTTCACTAGTTCTCAGCTCAGAGACAGCTCTTCTATCCCAGTGCTGTGCATTGACATAATCTATTTGTGTGACTGATTCTGTGCACACATAAAGAGCAGGACCTGATGGTGACTATATCCAGTGGCCAAACAGGTGGAAAAGACAATGGTTAAAGCTTGGGTGCATAGGGAGAAGAATGGCCAGTAGGAAAAAGGAGGTAAAAAAATTCTCTTTGACTTCTGATGACCGCCTAGGTGCATACCCCCTCCCCTCCCCCCCCCCCACCCCATAACATCCTCTAACAATAACAGGCCATGTCCAAGACATCTTTGTATGCAATATTTGTTCATTCGCTTCCACTACCTGTTCCCATAAATGTCATAACTGCATGCACTCAAAAAAAAGAAAGAGTGGTTAAGTGTCCCCCTTAAATGCTTACACTTCCCACATAAGAAATGCCCTACTAGGTCAGACCAAGGTCCGTCAAGCCCAGTATCCTGTTTCCAACAGTGGCCAATCTAGGTCCTATGTACCTAGCAGTTTCCCCAAAAGACACAAGTTCCACAATGCTTGTATTGGGTCAAGCACTGATATCCTGGGTCCCTTTTTAATAATGGTTTATGGACCTTTCCTCCAGGAACTTGTCCAAACCTTTTTTAAACCCAGCTACACTAACAGCCTTTACTACATCCTCCGGTAACAATTTCCAGAGTTTGATTACACGTTAAGTTAAAAAAATATTTTCTCTTATTTGTCTTAAATAGTTTACCCTGTAACTTCATTGCATGTCCCCTAGTCTTTCTATATTCTGATAACGTAAACAATCGATCTACATTTACCCGTTCCACTCTGTTCATTAATTTATAGACTTCTATCATATCTCCCCTCAGCCGTCTCTTTTCCAGGTTAAAGAGCCCTAATCTTTTTAGCCTTTCTTCATAGGAGTATCCTTCCATCCCCTTTACCATTTTGGTGGCTGAACCTTTTCTAATAACACTATATCCTTTTTAAGATACAGCGACCAGAATTGCACACAATATTCAAGGTGCAGTCTCACCATGGAACGATATAGAGGAATTATAATATCCTTTGTTTTATTTTCCATTCCTTTCCTTATGATACCTAGCATTCTATTTGCTCTCCTGACTGCTGCTGCACACTGGGCGAAAGGTTTTAACATGTTATCCACAATGACGCCTAAATCTTTTTCCTGGGTGGTGGGTCCTAATGTGGAACCTTGCATCGTGTAACCATAGTTTGGGTTGTTCTTCCCTAGGTGCATAACCTTGCACTTGTCCACATTAAATTTCATCTGCCATTCTGATGCCCAGTCTTCCAATTTATCACGATCCTCTTGCAATTTTCCACAATCCTCATGTTTTTTTAACAACTTTAAATAGTTTTGTGTCATCTGCAAATTTGATAATCTCACTCGTTATTCCCTTTTCCAGGTCATTTATGAATATTCAAAAAGCAGCAGACCCAGCACAGATCTCTGGGGTACTCCACTATTCACCTTTCTCCATTGGGAAAATTGACCATTTAGCCCTACCCTCTGCTTTCTATCTTTTAACCAGTTATTTATTTATTTATTTGGTTTTATATACTGCACTATTTGAAATCAGTGCGGTATATAATAGTACACTGCCTCCTATCCCATGACTCTTTAGTTTTGACAAAAGTCTCTGATGAGGGACTATGTCAAAGGCTTTCTGAAAGTCCAAATACACTATATATCACTATCCCCTAATTTCATACTGGCTCCCCTCTTTAGTTATGAAGGTTCTGTGCAAAAGTCTCTATTGGGTCTCATGGTGGTTGGCATTCATCAGGTATTGGTAGATGTTAATAAACAATATCTCCACATCCTCCTCCCCTGTTTGTTGCACTAGAGTGGAGTGGAGGAGTGGCCTAGTGGTTGGGGCAAGGTACTTCAGGCCGGAAGGTCAGGGGTTCAAATCCCACTAGAGGACAGCAACCTTGGGCTGGAAGGACTGGGGTTTCTAGTCCCACAGGTGCTCCTTAGAACTCGGCCAAGGCATTTGCTTTGCAGCTGTGCAGCTTCTGTATCACCTGAACAGCCTATTCTGCATGGGTGTCAGCATTTGGAATTCCTTATCCAATTGTCCCTTCTGTATTCCCCTCCCCTCAAACTGTTGCAATTGCAGACAGTAATGTTTCATATGCCAGTAATAAATTCTTGCTTCCTAGGGATAGGTCACTTCGTTTGCACTTCCTGAGGCGTACATATACCATTTCCTAGCTCCCCAATAAATTGCCCCACTGTGCAGCACCCTCAATCCACCCATTTCTGAAAAGCACACCATCCAAGCTACGCCACCATTTCCAGGCTCTTCTAAAATAGAAACATGTCAGCATATTGCCTGTCTAGTCTGTCCCTTTTCCTTTAGAGATCTTTGGTGTTTGGCCCATGCTTTCTTAAATTCAGATAATGTCTCCAGTATCTCCACAGGGAGACTATTCCATGCATTTACTACTCTTTCCGTAAAGAAATGTTTCTGCATCTTACTCCTGAGTGTACCCTCTTTCACCCTCATCCTATGTCCAGGGCCAGCCCATCCATTGTGCAGGAATGTTCTTCGCACAGGGCCCTGCGCTTCAGAGGACCCTGTGCCAACATGCCACACATGGTGTTCGGCTCCTGAGTCCGCATCATTTGCAGGGCCGGCTTCAGCGGGAGCCAGGGAGGGCCAAAGCCCCGGCTCACTTCTGTACAGTTGCCAGACTGAGGAGCAGGACTTTCCTTCACTGAGTCCAGTGGCTGTGTTCTCATGGAGCCCACTGGTGTGCCAAAGGTTAAAGGGCATTTCCTGTTTTCTGGCACTCAACGGGCTCCACGTGAACATAGCTGCCGGACTCAGTGAAGGAAACCACACTCTTCACTCTGGCAGCTGTACAGAGGTAAGCTGGGGCCTCGGGCCTCCCTTGCTCCCTCTGAAGCTAATCAGACAGGTGTGAGGTTCTTAGGAGGAGGGCTAGGACTGGAAATGGGCTGGATGGGGGGGGGGCTTAGACTGGAAATGGGCTGATGCAGGGGCTAGGATAGGACTGGAAATGGTTGCTGGGGGGGGACTAGAATTGGAAATAGGCTGATGGTTGGGATAGGACTGGAAATGGGATGAAATGGGAGGCTTGGAATGGAAAGGGCTGTGGAGGACTAGAATAGGGGTGGAAAGGGCTGATGGAGCGGTTAAGACTGGAAATAGACTGATTGGGAGAGAGTCTTGGACTAGAAATGGGCTGATACAGGGTCTAGGACTTTAAATGAGCTGATGTGAGGGCTAGGATAGGACTGCAAATGGGCTGATGGAGGGGCTAGGATAGGACTGGAAATGGCTGATGGGGGGCTGGGGCTGGGACTGGAAATGCACTGACGGGGGATGGGTAAATGGGACTAGAAGGAAGCGGATGCTGGATGGGGCTGGAACTAGAAGGGAAAAAGATATTTTGTGTGGGAGGGAAGAAAAATCTACGATTGGCCGGGTATTGGGAGAGTAAGTGGGGATTGAGGATAGAAGGGTGAAATTTGAGTGGTTGAGAAAGGAATAAAGAAAGAAATGGAGGAAAGAGCAAAAGGGGAACGATCAGTATGTTGGGGTAGATGTAGAGAGAGAATGGAAAAAAATAGAAGAGATAAGAAAAGAGAAATGTACAGCAGACAATGGAGAGCTAGCAGAAGACAAATAGAAAGCAGAAGAAAGTGACTGGGGCAGCTGTGATGGAAAAATAAAATGCTAAAACAAAAAGGTAGAAAAATACTGTTTTATTTTGAATTTATTAACTATAATATGTTGGCTCTGGGAAATGTGCATTGCTAACATCTTTGCATTTTGTTTAGGACAAGAGGAAATTAATTTATAGTTTTATTTCTCCAGTGTTGTTGTACATGCCATCTTTGGCTTTTGAGGTTTTCAGTTTAATTATTGTCTTCATATTTATGAA
Source organism: Ichthyophis bannanicus (assembly GCA_033557465.1). NCBI lineage: Eukaryota > Metazoa > Chordata > Amphibia > Gymnophiona > Ichthyophiidae > Ichthyophis > Ichthyophis bannanicus. The sequence goes on from CM066031.1 coordinate 979,051,292, forward strand.
TTGTAATCCCTTGTTCTATGCTTGCTGATGGTCTATGTTTTACATGCATTGAGCTGCATATTCTGTTCATGTAGTTTCTGTGTGAGTCCCACTTGTTCTCGTTCTCCAATAGGAGATCATTGGTATTCTCTGAGATGTATTGGTTTAATATTTGCAGTGTTGCCTTTTGATAGGTAGGGTTTGGTGCTTTGAGAGTCCTGGTGGTGATAGCATAGTTACTCACCTGTAACAGGTGTTCTCCAAGGACAGCAGTAATCAGTCCTCACTTATGGGTGACATCAGCATTGACAGAGCCCATGCAGAGCAATTCCCCAGCTTTCAAAGAAAGCCTTTGGGATTGCTGCCACGCATGCATGGTCTCTTCCTGCCGAAAGGTGCCATCTTGCTCAGTCAGGTCCCCTAGCTAGAGCCCTACTAAGAAGATGGCAAGGGAAGGACAAAAATAGCAACTCTTCAGGGGAGGTGGGAGGGTAGTGAGGACTGACTCCTGCTGTCCCTGGAGAACACCTGTTAAAGATGAGTAACTGTGCTTTCTCCAGGAACAAGCAGGAAATCAGTCCTCACTTATGGGACTCCCCAGCTACAGGCTACTGAGCCTGTAATCCACAAACACCTCCGTGAGGCCGTGAGCAGAAGTCGATTCCCAGAGGAGCCTGAGTCTTTGGGTCCCCGGGACAAAGCTCTTGGTAGCCGTCGAAGAAGGGTCAGAGGGCAGGAGTTGCTTAAACCCCAAACAGATTACGGAGTACAGCCTGGCCGAAGGCACTGTCCCAGCGGGACTCCCTCTCCAGGCAGTAGTGGAAAGTGAAAGTGTTTTCTGAAGACCAGGTTGCAGCCCGGCAGATGTCCATTAGAGGCACTGACGCCACCTTGGCTTGGACACCATGCGCAGTGACCCGCCGATCCAGTGAGGTGCCCGCCTTAGTTTGGGCGAAGGCAACGCAGTCGGCCACCCAGACGGAGATGGTGCGCTTGGTGACTGCCTGCTCCAGGCGATTGGGGTCATAGGAGACAAAGAGCCAATCGGACTTGCGATGATCCTGGGTATGCTGCAGGTAGAAGGCAAGAGCCCTCTTGCAGTCGAGTGTATGCAACACCGCCGATGCCTGATTGGCATGCGGTCTCAGTAAGAAGGTCGGTAGGACTATCTCCTGGTTGAGATGAAAGTCTGAGACCACCTTCGGTAGGAACTTGGGATGGATGCGGAGGACCACCCTGTTCTTGTAGAACATGATGTATGGAGCCTCAGCCATGAGGGCCTGAAGTTTGCTGACTCAGCGAGCCAAAGTCAAAGCCACTAGGAAGACCACCTTCCAGGAGAGATGCAGAAGTGAGCACGTCGCTATCAGCTCAAAGGGAGCTTGTGTGAGTTGCATCAGCACCACGTTGAGGTCCCACTCCGCCGGCGGAGGATGGATGGGAGACTTGGAAAGCAATAGACCTCGCATGAAGCGAGATATCAAGGGCTACCCCGAGAGGGGTTTTCCCTCGACGGGGAGGTGGTTCGCCGAAATGGTGCTCTGGTGTACCCTGACCGAATTGGATTTCAACCGTGCCTTCGAGAGGTGGAGGAAGTACTGGAGGATCCACCGGATAGAGCAGGAGAACGGGTCGATCTGAAGCTCGGAGCATCAGGTCGAGAAATGTTGCTACTTAAAAGCATACGCCCATCTCGTTCAGTCCTTCCTTGACGCGAGGAGGATCTCCTCGATGTCCTCAAGGGAGACACAGCGGAGCTAAGGCGATCCATTCAACTGCCAGGCCACCCGTGCAAAGGAATCAAATCCGTCATATGCGGCATGGGAGAAGTAATTCAAACACTCCGTGATGGATTTCAGGAGGGTTTGGAACCTTAGGAGGGCTTCACTCCTGAGGCCCACGGCGAAACCGACAAGCTCCTTGGCAAGGTCACCCAGGAACATGCCCATATATAGTTGGTATGCCTGGATACGGCAAGCGAGCATGAGACCCTGATAGGTCTTATGCCCCAGGGCATTGAGGACTCTCAACTCCGTACTTGGGGGGATCGAAGAGTGAGACTTCGGGCTTTTTTGCTTCCACATCGCAGACTCAACAACCATGGAAGTGTGCGGAAGCTGGGTCTTCCGGAACCCCGAGCCACGCTGAACTCTCTACACTGCGTCGAGGTGCTTGCTCACAATGGGGACCGAAGCAGGTGTCTCCCACATGCGGAGGAGCAGCTTGACAATATGGGGGGAACCGGGACAGTAAGAGATTCCTACGGTGGGGACTCATACTGTAGAATATCACGCTCCTCAGCTTGCGGCTCCTCTTCAGTCTGCGTAGCCAGGCTGAGAGCCCGTGACATGTCCCGTATGAACGCTAGGAATGATGTGTCCTCGGGCGGCGAACGCCTCTGATAGGTGGGTGGGGAGAGGTTCGAAGGGAGGTCCCTGTGGGCACGGGTCTCCGGGGAAGTATCCCCGTCCAACTCCCAGCCTGAGGCCGAGGTCTGCTTGGAGTCAGGCCTTGGAGGATTGTGTTCCCGAGGACTGGGAAGGTGAGCAAGACCGACGCCAAGGACCCTCAAGAGGCCTGTGGCTCTCAGGGATTTCCCGGGCAGATTTTAGTGTCCCTCTCGAGGGACCCTCGGTCTTGAGGCGCGGTCCAGATATGCTGGGCACGAGCGCCTGCTGGGCAGATAAGAAGGCAGAAACGCTGCACTCTAGTGGGCGTGGGACTCTGCAACGCCGACACCGGGGTTACCAGGTCTGGCGTGGAGGAGAGGGGGTCCTTCTTGGGACGAGCCTCAGAAGACCGGGCGCCATTGCCGGAGGCCTCTGTATCTGTACGAGAAACCTTTCGAGGCCACTCCTTGTCCGACTCTTGGGAACGCCGCGGGGGACTGAGCGACTGAGCGCGGGAATGCCCGTGCTTATCCAGAGCCCCCAACAGTGACTTCAAGGTCATCTTCTTCGTATGCTGCTCCACTTCAGGGGACCCCTGGTCAGAGTGCCGCTGAGAACGCGGAACTGAAGTGGGGGGATCCCACCAGCAGAAGGATGAATGAGGGTGCCGTTGAGGATTCCAGGGCCACCTTCTGGAAAATGTCATCTGACTTCTGCTTACGGCTGAGCAGGGCCTTGGTGGGCATTTTCTTGCAAAGAGAGCAGAGCTCTGGGTCATGGTCGGCCCCAAGACACCGAAGACAACAGTCATGGGTGTCCATGAGCGACAGATTCTTGGAGCATCTGTCACATTTTTTAAAACCGGTGACTATAGGGGCAAAAAGGACCCCACTAGGTCGAAGACCTTTGTGGCCAACGGTTGGGAGAAAAAAGGGCACGAAGCCCGTAACAGGGAAAAAATTTTTAATGAAGGATATCCCCTCGCTTGAGGAAAAAAGGAGAGCAGGGGAGGATGGGAGAGAACCAGTGCAACCGTAAAAAACCACGGCCCAGGGGCTGAAAACAAAACACTTTTTCCGAGGGACGAGGATGTTCAGCCAAAGGATTCCGCGGAAAAATGGAGACTGAGCAAGATGGAACCTTTGGACGGGAAGAGGACCACGCATGCATGGCAGCAATCCCAAAGGCTTTCTTTGAAAGCTGGGGAATTGTTCCACGCGGGCTTCATTGGTGCCGATGCCACCCTTAAGTGAGGACTGACTTCCTGCTTGTTCCTGGAGAAATTATGATATGGCAGGTTTTTCTATGGGTTCTTAATGAGCAGGTTTAATACTTTCTGGCAGTTGGCACTGCAGTATAGTAATGTAGAAATTTGATAATCTTTCTTTATCATCACTGCCCATGCAAATAGTATTCAGATACTCATTAACAGACATGTTTAAAAATTAGCACACATTAATATTTGTGAATGCGCATTAAGTGCAGGAACACCCATTTATTTCTATTGGTGCAGTGGCACTTAACACACTTTAATATTTATTAAACATGCCCCTAAGCCATTGCCAGAACAAAAGAGAGGCTTGTGAAGGGTTCCTTTGAAAGCCATCTAAAATTTCAGTTGGCAACATATACATTTAAAAAATAATAATTTAATTTATGCATATGAGGCCCAGTGGCTATGCAAATGAAGTCTCGCATTGAGTCTCTGCATATGGCCCCCCACAACCCTTGGGCCACCCCTGCCTTTGTAGAGCTTACTTTCAATCGAAAGAGGCTCTCCTCTTGTGCATTTATGCCACGGAGATATTTAAATCTCTCTATCATATCTCCTCTATCCCGCCTTTCTCCTAATGTATACATATTAAGATCTTTAAGTCTGTCCCCATATGTTTTATAACAAAGACCACTGACCATTTTAACAGCCATTCTCTGTACCGACTCCATCCTATGTATATCTTTTTGAAGGTGTGGTCTCCAGAATTGCACACAATATTCCAAATGAAGTCGCACCAGAGACTTATACAGAGGTACTATCACCTCCTTATTTCTGCTGGCTATTCCTCTCCCTATGTACCCAATCATTCTTCTGGCTTTTGCCATCGCCTTTTCTACCCGTTTAGCCACTTTAAAATCATCAGAAACAATCACGTCCAGGTCCCGCTCTTCTTTCATTGACACTATTGCTCCCTTAGATTTTTGCAGCCCAAATGTATGATAAACATAAACCCTGCATTTTTTAGTATTAAATTTCAGCTGCCAAAGTCTTGACCATTCTTCAAGCTTAGCTAGATCCTTCCTCATATTATTTACTCCTTCCTGGGTGTCTATTACAGATTTTGGTATCATCCGGAAAGAGGCAAATCTTACCCAACAGTCCTTCCTCAATATCACTAACAAACGTTAAAAAGAATCGGACCAAGGACAGATCTCTGCGGCACATCACTGGTAGCCTCCTTCTCCTCAGAGTGAGCTCCATTTACCTGTACCCTTCGCTGCCTCCCACTCAACCAATTTCTAACCCAATCAGTAACTTTAGGGTCCATCACTAGGGTGCTCAGTTTGTTTATAAGTCACCTATGTGGAATGGTGTCAAAGGTGAAATCTAAATGCACCACATCTAGGGCTCTCCCTCAATCCAACTCCCTGATCACCTAGTCAAAGAAATCAAATCAGATTTGTCTGACAAGACCTGGCTCTGGTGAATCCATGCTGCCTCGAATCCTGCACTCCATTGGACTCCAGAAACCTCATTATTTTCTCCTTTAGAGCCTTTCCAATAATTTACTAACCACAGAACTTAGACTAACCGGTCTGTAGTTCTCAGTGTCTTCCTTACTGCTTTTGTGTAAAGGGACCACAAGTACCTTTCTCCAGTCTTCTGGCACCACTCCCAACTCCAAAGAGGCATTGAAAGGGTCAGTCAGTGGAGCTGCTAGAACACCCCCAAGCTCCCTCAGTATTCTTGGATGTATCCCATCTGGACCCATGGCTTTGCCTACTTTCAGTTTAGCTAGTTCCTCTCGAACACAGTCTTCTGAAACTAGTTTGAGATTCCCGTCGCTTCTGTTGCTATTTATGGGTGTTTTCTGAGGTCCTGCTTTAGGCTCTTCCTCTTTAATCACAGAAGAGAAATATTTGTTAAGCAATTCTGTTTTATCGTCATCAGTTTCTGCTGGCAAAAGCACCAAGCCACAGGATAACAGCAGTTCCTAGTAGGGCAAGTGCTAACACCTCGGTCCCAAACCTCCACTGCAGCCGGGTCCTGAAGCACAGACTGCAATATAATTTTGGGGCTAGTCGCACTTTTCTGATTCTTCGAAGAGCTGCAATGTCCCGCGTGGCTTCCATCCCTCAGGTGGCAGCGGCTGCTGCTCATGTTCCAGGGCTCCTTGGCTGCAGTATCTCAGGTCCCATTGTGTTCCCTTCCTGGGTTTTCAGTTCTTCCATTGTGACTTAGCCACATCATCTTGCTACAGAGCAGAAGCCACAAGTGCCGACCTACCCTGGCTAGACCAGACCAGAAGTGCCAAGGTAGTGAGTTGCTCTGCCTTCTGCCCGAGGGAGCAACGTGTCCCATGGGCAGGATATGCATATGTGGGGCGCGATCATGGTCTTGCTCTGCCTTCATTCTGCCCATGGGACATGCTGTTCCCATGGCAGGATCTGCATCTTGCTCTGCCACACTTGTCATCCTGCAGGAGGCGAGGCAGCTAGCGACAGCACCCCTCTTCTACACTTACTGCATAGCACCAGCTCTCCTTTACCTAATTTCAAATGCTCTCAAGTGAAGTTTCTGAAGGACCATTTAGAACAGGAAAATTTTGAAATTCATCTGGAGATGCAAGCCTCCATGGGTAACATGAAGGGTATCACATATATGTAAACTGAAAGGGGAGTTAGTATTTCCTGAAGTCTGGAAGAACTATCTGGTCGCCCAAATGAGAGCTTTCTGTGAATGGAATGGGAATCCTATTAAGGCATGGGTTTTGATAGTGGAGGCTATGATGGGGAGAGAGCAGTTGGAGCATATGAAGTGGAAGAGCAGAAAAATGGGGGAAACTGGTCACCAAGCGAGTCCCTGTCTAGAACATACTTTAAAGCTTTGCTCTAAGGGAAGGGGAATTCTACTGGAGGGATGTAGGGGATCCCTGGTGATCCCAATAAGGGATAATTCAGAATTTATAGTTGGAAAAAGCTGAGGACAGCATGATCAGGGGTTGTATTAGATAATGGGGCAATGAGTTCTGTTGGAGGAGTGGGGGTTGGGGTTGGGGTTGGACACAGGTATGGGTATATACAACATCGGAACTTTATTCAAAAGGAGAAATATGTGGAAGACTTGAAAAGGGAATATACACTGATAGAGGATCTATGTAGTGGAAGAGGCAAGTAGGAAAAACTCCAAGATCTATGGAATGCTTGTGGATGCTCCATTTCAAAAAATATGACCTATTCTAAGATGGAAGAAAGAAACGGGGGAGAATTTATTTATTTAGTTATGCATGCTTATATATGGAGTGGAGGAGTGGCCTAGTGGTTGGGGCAAGTTACCTCAGGCTGGAAGGTCAGGGGTTCAAATTCCACTAGGGGACAGCAACCTTGGGCCGGAAGGACTGGGGTTTCTAATCCCACAGGTGCTCCTTGTGGTCTTGGGCAAGCCACTTAACCCTCCATTGCCCATGTTCCCTGTAAGTATTAATGTATGTGTCTCATATCCCCTCATGTTACATGTATCCCCCAATTTATTTATTTATTTACATTCGCTTATATACCGCGCTATTCTGCATCAGTGCGGTTTACATTGAACAAACTGAAATTACATTGAACAGGGCATTATAACTTGGAGATAACTATTTTACAGGGAACATGGGCTATGGAGGGTTAAGTGGCTTGCCCAAGACCACAAGGAGCACCTGTGGGACTAGAAACCCCAGTCCTTCCAGCCCAAGGTTGCTGTCCTCTAGTGTTGTGTTGTGTTGTGACCACTTGTGTTGTGTTGTGACCACTTTGATTGAAGGATAAGGTGGTATACAAAACTGTCTAAATAAATAAATATACCGCTTTTCACCAGATCAAAGCAGTTTACATTGAACAGAAACAGTTTTCACAGGGAACAGATGAATTCTAAATACATAGAACTGGATAACATTATAGCAAAAACCAACTGCCCAAGAGCAATACAATAATCAAAAAGAACACAAAAAACTCTTGAATCTAAGATTTACTCCTAAACCAATTTACCAAAAAGTTTCAATAAACACTATAAGATTTTACACAGGCAATAAATGACCTCAGGATGGCTCGAGCCCTACATGTAGTGATGAATCACTATAGGGAACAGCTGACGCTCACATCACAGGTCATATAGCCACACTTTTTTAAACCATACTCAATCACCACGTATACACCCTAAAACCACAATTATTACTTCTGGGAACTTCTGGAAATAAATAAATATTACATTCATACGACATACACACCATTCATAAACACAAAAGTAGCGTCATAAATATCACAGCAATAAGAACACTGCGGTAGAGTCACAGCGATAAGATGAGCAATACAGCAATACAGGAACTGACCACAGTTTCCTAAAAAAGGAAAAAGTAGTAAGTAGCTATAAACAAAGCCCACAAAAGGGGTCAACAGTCACTTATCTTTAGTAACGCTGCAAGCCGATCGCTCCATTCGACACTTAACCAGAATGCTGAGAAACTCAACCAGACATCACGAAGCAGAGAATTTCTGAAAAGGATTCAAATCTAATGTCTTTCACATAACAACCCTACGAAAGCTCTCGTTACACTCGTCGAACTTTACTTCTATACTTTTCACACACTTCAGAAACCATAATTTTACAAAAGGAGCAGCGTTGACATGCCACATGACCTACAGAGGAAGAAACTAAAACATCTCGTCGTGGTACTGCAGGGCATAAGCAGTCCCTCAGGTTACGGCCAGGACTGTACGCCAATCGTAACTGATAGCCAGAAAGTTTAGGATGTGTATTTATTAATGTCCATCTTTTAGGAATCGCAGATGCTATCCGTCGGGATAAACTAGAATGCTGTAACACACAGGTAACAGTAGACACAGAATCTGTAGGCACAGAAGTAGATTGAAGAAGCCATTCACGATGATTGTATCTTGCCCTCTTATATGCAGTGGAAAAAATCGAATCAGGGTATCCACGAGCCTCAAACTTGCTACACATATTCTTTGCTTGTACTTTAAACTCAGAAGTAGTAGAACATATTCGTCGACATCGCAAAAGTTGTGAATAAGGTAAACTACAACGAAGGTGGTAAGGATGAAAACTATCGAAATGTAACAAAGTATTTCGATCTGTTGGCTTTGAATAAACGGTAGTTGCAAACCCCGTAAAGGTCTTCGAAATTTCAACATCCAAAAAATGGATTACAGAATCTTGTATATTGATGTCAAAAGAAATACAAGCTTTACAGTCATTCAGATATTGAAAAAAATCTTCCAAAACAGATTTAGAGCCATGCCATAAAAGAAAAATATCATCAATATATCTAAACCATTTGATGATATGAGTAGCATAATTGGAAGAATAAACGAACTGGGTTTCAAAAAAACTCATATATAAATTAGCAAGAGATGGGGCAAAAGTAGCACCCATCGCCGTTCCTGAAATTTGTTGGAAAAAATGTTCTTTATAAACAAAATAATTTCTCTTCAAAGCAAGTTCTGCCAAAGTAATCAAAAAATAGGTGGGCACTCTATGAGGGGATGGTCTACTATCCCACATTGCCTCTAGAACATTAAGGGCCTCATCTTGCGGGATCGGGGTATACAATGCCGCTACATCTAAACAGGCCATCCAATCAATTTGCACAAAATCATCTATAGCACCCAATAGCTGCAAAAAATGCGTTGTGTCTTTCAAAAAGGATAGGATTTTCAGTACTTCTTCTTTCAAAAACTCATCCAAATAGATACCGACCCGCTCTAACAAAGAATCATTGCTAGAAAGGATAGGACGACCAGGAGGAGACTGCAAGCTTTTATGAATTTTAGGCAAGATGTAAAAAGCCGGTACTTTAGGAAAGGGCGGATTCAAAAATGATTTCTCCTGTGTAGTTAAAAAACCTTGAGACAATGCAGCGCTAGTCAACTCAGAGAGAATTTTTTGTAAATCTTCAGTAGGATCACAGGATAATTGTAAATAATGAGCATTATCATTCAATTGTCTCATTACCTCCTTGTCATAATCAACAAGATTAAGTACAACTATTGCACCTCCCTTGTCCTGATTGAGGTGAAAAGGTGAGACAACTTTAGGAAGAAACTTAGGGTGAGTCCGAAGGACTACCCTATTCCTGTAGAACCTAGTGTAAGGAGGATCAGACACTAGTGCCTGCAGTTCACTCACTCGCATAGCAGAGGTGAGAGCTACCAAAAATAAAGTTTTCCAGGAGAGAAAACGGAGAGGGCAGGTAGCCATAGGTTCAAAAGACGGACAAGTAAGCCGCTGTAAGACCACATTCAGATCCCACTCAGGGGCCGGTGGACGCAAAGGAGGCTTAAACAGAAGAAGTCCTCTGAGGAAACGAGCCATCAAAGGGTGGTTGGAAAGAGGCCGGCTGTCCACCGGAGAGTGGTGTGCTGAGAGAGCACTAAGGTGAACTCGGACAGAGTTAGACTTAAGGCCCAGGTTGGAGAGGTAGAGCAAATATTGCAACACTACCGCAACCAAGCACGAGAAGGGATTCTCACTGTGCTGAGCACACCATGCGGAGAATCTATGCCACTTAAGAGCGTAGGATTTCCTGGTGGATTGACGCCGAGAGGCCAAGACAACGTCTTCCACCTCTCGAGGTAGTAGTAGGGGAGCTAGGACTACCCTTTCAGCAGCCAGGCTATCAGATGAAGGGACTGGAGGTTGGGGTGCAAGAGAGTCCCCTGATACTGAGACAGGAGATCGTGTTGAAACCCCAGAGGAAGAGGTGTGTCCACCGCCAGCTGTAGCAGAAGCGGGAACCACGGTTGCCTCGGCCACCTGGGGGCTATGAGAATCAATGAAGCCCCGTCCCTGAGGACTTTGAACAGCGTTCTGGACACTAGTGGTGTGGGAGGAAACGCATACAGTAGGCCCGTGGACCACGAGATCAGAAACGCATCCGCTGCTACTCTGAGAGGATGCGGTTGTCTGGAGCAAAATCTCGGGAGTTGCCGGTTCAGAGGACTGGCGAAAAGATCCATTGTGGGGAGCCCCCACTTGAGAAAGACCTGCTGAACCACCAATGGGTTCAATCTCCATTCGTGTGGTTGCAGGATCCGGCTCAGTCTGTCTGCCAGGCAATTTTCCTGACCTGGGAGGTAGACAGCCTTGAGAAGGATTCCGTGATTGACAGCCCAAGAGCACAGTCGTAGTGCCTCCTGACAAAGAAGGAAGGAGCCTGTGCCTCCTTGTTGTTCACATAGAACATGGCAACTTGATTGTCCGTCTGGACCAGTACAGACTGGTGAGAGGCGAGGTGGGAGAAGGCTCTCAGAGCTAGGCATATCGCCCGGAGCTCCAGGAAGTTTATCTGTTGAGTAGCCTCCCAAGGGGTCCAGAGACCCTGAGTACATGTCCCTTGGCAATGTGCTCCCCAACCGAGAAGAGAGGCATCGGTTGTCAGCACCTGAGTATGCGGAGGGGATTGAAAAACCACTCCGAGCACCAGATTCGGAAGATGAAGCCACCATTGTAGAGAGGAGACCAGGAGGTCGGAGATCTGCACTGAGTCCGCTAGGCCCCCTGTGGCTTGATGCCACTGAGTGCGAAGGCTCCACTGAGCAGGTCGCATGTGCAGGCGGGCATTGGGGGTGACATGAACCGTGGAAGCCATATGGCCGAGTAGTCTCAGGAATTGCCTGGCAGAGACCAGGGAATTGCTGCGAAACTGGCTGGCCAGATCCATTAGCCTGTGGGCCCTGTCCAGAGGCAGAAAAGCCTTTGCTTGAAGAGTGTCTAGTCTGGCCCCTATGAACTCTAAGTTCTGGGACGGGAGCAAAGTGGACTTTGCGAAGTTTATGACAAACCCCAAGTGCTGAAGCAGAGCCACAGTGCGAAGGGTGGCCTGGTTGGCCTCTTGGGAAGATTGGCCCCTTATGAGCCAGTCGTCCAGGTACGGAAACACAAAGAGACCCTGAAGCCTCAGGTAGGCTGCCACCACTGCCAGGCACTTGGTGAACACCCTGGGAGCGGAGGACAGGCCAAAGGGTAGTACTCTGTACTGATAGTGGTTTCCTCCCACAACAAACCTGAGATATTGTCTGTGGTCTGGATGGATGAGGATGTGAGTATACATATCCTTTAGATCTAAGGAGCATAGCCAGTCTCCCTGCTGGAGGTAGGGCAGCAGGATTCCAAGGGTAAGCATCTTGAACTTTTCCCTCTCCAGGAACTTGAGGTTTCGTAAGTCTAGGTGGGTCTGAGGCCTCCTGTTCTTTTTGGTACCAGAAAGTACCTGGAATAAAAGCCGTGACCTCTCAGGTGGTGGGGCACCGGTTCCACAGCCTGATCCTTTAGCAGACTTGCTAACTCCTGAAGGAGTAGGTCCCTGTGCAGAGGGGGTCTTGGAGGCTCCCTTGGAAAATAGGAGGGAGGTACCTGGTGAAAATGGAGAAGATAGCCCTTTTGGACTATATGAAGAACCCAGGTATCTGATGTGACGGCTGACCACCTGTGGGCAAAGTGGGCCAGCCGGCCTCCTGTGCTGAGAGAAGCCAGCTGAGGAGAAGAGGCTATGCTGTTTGAGTCAAAAACCCCCACCCTGCTGAGCAGGGGCCGGTGTAGGTGGCTTGGGGGCCTTCTGCCTACAGGGCTCTTGACCCTGCCCCTTGGCCTGCTGACCCTGTTGGGGAGCTGTAGAGGCCTGATAATGAGGGTATTGGTTATAGGCAGACGACTTCCTCGGGTAAAAGGACTTTTTTCCCGAGCCCTTCTTCTTCTGAGAAGGGGCAGAGGTTTTCCTGGAAAGCCTTGTCCTGGTCAGAGTCTCGGTCTCGAGTTCTGCAGCCTTTTCAGCCATGGGCTTGCCAAAGAGGTTTTCACCTCGGCAGGGGACATCGACCAACTTGTCCTGGAACCATGGCTCGAGGTCGGATGACTGTAGCCAAGCCTGTTGGCGGGCACCGATGCCGGCCCCGGCTACTCGGGCCGAAGCCTCGAAGCCATCGTAGGCTGCTCGAGAGATAAACTTCGAGCACTCTCGAATACCGGTGGACAAGGCCTGGAACCTCTGCAAAGGTTCCTCGGAGAGACCAGCAGAGAACCCGGCAATCTCCTTTGCCAGGTCTCGGAGGTACATGCCCATGTAGAACTGGTAAGTCTGGACACGGCAAGCAAGCATAGAGCCCTGGAAGCACTTCTTACCGAGGGCATCCAGGTTCTGGGCCTCCCGGCCGGGAGGCACCGAGGAGTGCATCTTCTGACTTTTCAGTCGATGCATGGCCGATTCCACAACCATGGAGTGGTGCGGTAATTGTGCCTTTTGGAACCCGGGGCTTTTGCGGACTCGATAGATGGAATCGACCCGCTTGCTTAACACCGGCGTCGAGGCCGGGGTCTCCCACATGCGGAAGAGCAGCCGCTCCAGCATCGGAGGAACCGGAACAGTAAAGGCCTCCTTCGGGGGAGAGTCATACTGGAAGGCCTCGAGCTCCTCGGCTCGAGGCTCCTCCTCGGGATCCGCGGGGAAGGCCAAGGCCTTGGCCATATCCCGCACGAAGTCCGAGAACTGGGTATCCTCCGGTGGGGATCGTCTCCGAGGTTTGGACTCGGGCAAGTCCGATGGGACACACCGAGTCCGATGAGTGTCGGGTGACTCTTCGTCCTCCGTCTCCCAGCCCGACTCCCCGGAGGAGGAATCGAGCAGCTCCAGTCGGGCGGGCACCGATGCCCTCCGCCCCGACGCCGAGGGTATCGGCGTCGACGACCTCGGCCCCAAATGGGAGGTTGAGGGAGACCGTGGCCGTGGATCGGCTCGGCCTCCGGGGTCGACTTGGATGTCGAGGTCCCGGTGGTCAGGGCAGATGCACCGGTGAGACCGGCGATCAATGCCCGCTGCTGGTCCATGAAGGCAGCGAAGCTGCTCTCCAAGGCCGTCAACCTGAGTCCGAGCTCAGGAGACCCAGCAGCCCCCGACTCGGGCCCCGACGGCGGCTCCCTCGGAGGAGAGTCCACGAGGACAACAGCACTTGTGTCCAGGAGACTCCATCTCGACACGAGGATGCTTGGCAGGCCTCTCCGACTCTGAAGACCCGGGACGGCTATCGGGGCTATGTGACCTGGCCCTCGAGGAACCAGGAGCGTCCACCGATGACGCCCTTGTGGGTTTCTTCTTCCTGCGATGTTCCCACGAAGGAGACCCCCGCTCAGAGGAACCCCAACGCTGCTCAGGGCTGGAGTCCCGAGACGTCGAGGCCTCTGACGAGGTCCGAGCCCGGCCGGACGCGGAGTCAGAAAAAATTCGATCCTTCTGCTGCTGCCGACTCCTCAACGCCTTCGAGGACATTTTGCCACACGGACCACAGATCATCGGGTCATGATCGGGTCCGAGGCAATGGAGGCAGCAGTCGTGTGTGTCGGTAAGAGACATAAGTTTCTTACATCGATCACACTTCTTAAACCCACTGGTAGCCATCGGGGGAAAAAGGGCCCTTGCTAGGCCAAAAGACCGGGCTGCCAGGGAAAAAAGAAAAAAGGCGCGAACGCCAGTCACAAAGGACAAAAACCGAAAAAGAGAGAAAAGGACTCAATACCGGCGTATCGGTCCGAGCGGGAAAAGGATCCGGCGTCGAACCGGAGAAAAAAGAGAAAAATAGGGAAAATCAACTTTTTCCTCAGGGAAAAACGAACTACGTCCATCAGGCTCCGCGGAAAAAAGAAGACTGAGCAAGATGGCACCCTTGGGCGGGAAGGGGACCGCGCATGCGCGCTGCAATTCCCAAAGGCTTTCTTTGAAAGCTGGGGAAATGCTCCGCACGAGGGCTCCGTCGGCGCTGACGTCACCCATATGGGAGGACTGACTTCCTGCTTGGTCCTGGAGAAAGACCAGCTGTCCAACTAGCATAGTAAACTGTGGTCCTGTACGAGCAAAACATAAGTTACCAACAATAGGGTTAGCTAATACCCATTCACTGGTGGCTTTATGCAGATCAGTTTGGTTATATGGGATAGAATAGTTCAATTCTTGTGCCTCCCAAGGCCATTGGTCTCCCATCTTAGTTCCACCACAGAACAAACAGTCAGAGATGTGGAGACTAGACGCTACAGCTCCAGCTAGTTCAAGGAACAAGTTCTGGGAGGCGTGGGGAATTGCAAACTCAGACTTCATAGTTTCATAAAAGGTGTGATGTATTCGATAAGGTGAAGAAACATGGGCCTTAGTGTTGAGGTGTATATATATGAAAGTTCCAGGGTCGGTTCCTCCCCCTGCTATACGTAAACCAAATCTGAACCCCTGCTTCCACTGGCTAGGGTCAAGTATGAGGAGCCACAGGGGATTACAAGCACCTGTCTTACACTTCCGCGGCTCAAGCAAGGGTAGTCTTTCTAAATTGGCTTTATGATTATCCCCATCTTGTCCAGTAGGGCTACCCGACCAGGTAGCATAATACACACACTCCCACTTTGGACAGAAGTATGCATCGTTAGATGCCTTACTGTAGGTGGATGGGGAATGCTTCCCAGTACATTTTCCCCATCCGTACGCTCCTTCAGGACACATATATTTATCATGATAGTAGGCTTGCTCCCAAGTCTCACATTTGTAATAGTCATTTCTATTGATAAGATCACAAGCATCAATGTATAGGGGTACGGGTCTTGTGGGATCAGAGAGTTGACGTGTGGCTGCAGGGGCGTGCAAGAGAGCAGTGATCCCGATGGGGGTGAGAGCGGGAGCTCCCCCTTCCTCCTCAGGCCAGCCAATCAGCCATTACCAACGGCTTTAGAATTGCCGCTGCAGGGGCACGCAGGAGAGCAGTGATCCCGATGGGGGTGAGAGCAGGAGCTCCCCCTTCCTCCTCAGGCCAGCCAATCAGCCATTACCAACGGCTTTAGAATCGCCGCTGCAGGGGCGCGCAGGAGAGCAGTGATCCCGATGGGGGTGAGAGCGGGAGCTCCCCCTTCCTCCTCAGGCTAGGCAATCAGCCATTACCAACGGCTTTAGAATCGCCGCTGCAGGGGCGCGCAGGAGAGCAGTGATCCCGATGGGGGTGAGAGCGGGAGCTCCCCCTTCCTCCTCAGGCCGCCAATCAGCCTTTACCAACGGCTTTAGAATCGCCGCTGCAGGGGCGTGCAGGAGAGCAGTGATCCCGATGGGGGTGAGAGCGGGAGCTCCCCCTTCCTCCTCAGGCCAGCCAATCAGCCATTACCAACGGCTTTAGAATCGCTGCTGCAGGGGCACGCCCACGCCTTGCGGGCCTGCGTCTGAGGGCCTCGCCAGAGGGCTCTTTGGCGTGGCCCTTAGGCGTTGGACCGTGGCGTCTGTCTCTGGAGTATACACTGATATCACGGACTGGATTGAGATGCCTGCATTCGTGGTAACTTGCTGTTCTTGTTCACCTCCTCTTCAGCGTAGTTACTCACCTGTAACAGGTGTTCTCCAGGAGCAGCAGGAATCAGTCCTCACATATGGGTGACGTCGGCGCCGACGGAGCCCTTGCGGAGCAATTTTCCCCAGCTTTCAAAGAAAGCCTTTGGGAATTGCAGCGCGCATGCGCGGTCCCCTTCCCGCCCAAGGGTGCCATCTTAGCCAGTCAGATGACATAGCTAAAAGACAGCATAAAAATTTGTAAAAAAACTAAAGCAGATGATTGCAACTCCAAGGGGAGGAGGGAGGGTTGTGAGGACTGATTCCTGCTGCTCCTGGAGAACACCTGTTACAGGTGAGTAACTACGCTTTCTCCAGGACCAAGCAGGAAGTCAGTCCTCACATATGGGACTCCCAAGCTTAAGGCTACCGGAGACCCTAAGCACAAAAAAGAGCTCCCTCTAGCTCAGCAGCACAGAAGGAAGGAATCTTCACTGAATTATTACCCACCGGTAGCCCCCATCCGGGATGGAGGGTAGGAGTTGCTCAAACCTCGAAGAGATTTCGGAGGACTGCCTGTCCGAAAGCACTGTCCCTGCGGGACTCCCTCTCGAGGCAGTAATGGACCGTAAAGGTCTGGCTCGAAGACCAAGTAGCGGCCCGGCAGATGTCTGCCAACGGAACAGAGCGGAGGTAAGCCACTGACGTAGCCTTCGCCCGAACACAATGAGCCGTGACTCGACTTTCTAACGAGAGTCCGGCTGCCCCATAAGCCCAAGCGATACAGTCAGCAACCCAGATGGACAGAGTACGCTTGGAGACCGGGAGCCCCAATTTATTGGGGTCAAAAGACACAAAAAGCTGAGCAGCTTTACGGTGCTCCTGCGTACGGTCAAGGTAGAAGTTCAATGCCCTTCTACAGTCCAGGGTATGCAGGACCATTTCAGCTCAGCTGGAGTGTGGCCTGGGAAAGAAGGTCGGAAGTACCACCTCCTGATTGATGTGAAAAGGGGAGACCACTTTTGGAAGAAACTTTGGGTGAGTCCGTAGGACTACCCTATTTTTGTAGAACCGAGTGTAAGGGGGATCAGACACGAGGGCCTGCAATTCACTTACGCGTCTAGCGGAAGTGAGGGCTATCAGGAATAAAGTTTTCCAAGAAAGAAAACGGAGAGAACAGGTAGCCATAGGTTCAAAAGGCGGACAGGTGATCCGCTGTAACACCACATTCAGATCCCAGTCAGGTGCTGGCGGGCGCAGAGGTGGTTTAAGTAGAAGGAGACCTCGGAGAAACCTCGCTACGAGAGGGTCGCTGGAAAGAGGTCTGCCGTCCACCGGCACATGATGTGCTGAAAGAGCACTGAGGTGAACTTTGACGGAGTTGGACTTAAGTCCCAGATTAGAGAGGTAGAGCAAGTACTGCAAGATCACCGACACCGAGCAGGAGAAGGGATCCTGAGACTGCTGGGTACACCAAGTGGAAAAGCGACGCCATTTAAGGGCGTAGCATTTGCGGGTAGAAGGTCGCCGAGAAGCTAGGACGACCTCTTCCACCTCTGCCGGCAGTAGAAGGGGAGCAAGGACTACCCTTTCAGCAGCCAGGCCATCAGATGTAGAGATCTGAGGTTGGGGTGTAGCAGGGACACCTGATCCTGTGTTAGGAGATCCGGTTGAAACCCAAGAGGGAACGGATCCTCTACCGCTAATTGCAGCAGGAGTGGAAACCACGGCTGTCTGGGCCAGCGAGGAGCTATCAGGATCATGGAAGCTTTGTCTCGGAGAACCTTGAAAAGAGTTCGAGAGACTAGCGGTATGGGAGGAAAGGCATACAGAAGGCTTTCCGACCATGAGAGCAGAAAAGCATCCGCCGCTACTCGAAGGGGATGCGGCTGACGAGAGCAGAAGCGAGGAAGTTGCCGGTTGAGAGGACTGGCAAAGAGATCCATCGTGGGGAGGCCCCACTTCAGAAAAAGTTTCTGAACTACTAAGGGATCCAGGCGCCACTCGTGCGGCTGGAGGATCCTGCTGAGTTTGTCCGCCAGGCAATTTTCTTGGCCTGGGAGATAAACTGCCTTGAGAAGAATGCCGTGGCTGACGGCCCAAGAGCAGAGCTTCTGTGCTTCTCGACAGAGAAGGAAGGAGCCCGTGCCTCCCTGTTTGTTCACGTAGAACATGGCAACTTGATTGTCCGTCTGGACAAGGCGGACTGGTGAGAAGTCAGGTGGGAGAAAGCCTTGAGAGCCAGACGGATTGCTCTGAGCTCCAGGAAGTTGATCTGCTGAGCAGACTCCCACGTGGTCCAGAGACCTTGAGTACATGCCCCTTGGCAATGCGCTCCCCATCCTAGGAGAGAAGCATCGGTCGTCAGCACTTGAGCCGGCGGAGGAGACTGAAAAGGCATTCTGAGCACCAGGTTCGGCCGATGAAGCCACCACTGTAGAGAAGAGGCCAGCGGGCCGGAGACGCGCACTAAGTGGGCTAGGCCGCCCGTGGCTTGTTGCCACTGCTTGCGAAGGCACCACTGAGCAGGCCGCATATTCAGGCGGGCATTGGGGGTCACGTGGACGGTGGAAGCCATATGGCCGAGTAGTCTCAGGAAGCGCCTGGCTGAGACCAGGGACTGGCTGCGAAAACGGCCGGCTAGGTCCCTGAGTCGTTGAGCCCTGTCGAGAGGCAGGAAAGCTCGTGCCTGAAGAGTGTGCAGTCTTGCGCCGATGAACTCGAGATCTTGTGAGGGGAGCAAAGTGGACTTTGCGAAGTTTGACAAAGCCCAAGTACTGCAGAAGAGTCACAGTGCGGTGTGTGGCATTTTTGACTTCCGGAGAGGACGATGCTCTGATGAGCCAGTCGTCGAGGTACGGAAAGATATAGAGGCCGTGAAGCCGGAGATAAGCCGCCACCACCGCGAGACATTTTGTGAAGACTCGTGGTGCGGAGGATAGGCCAAAGGGCAGTACTCTGTACTGGTAATGATTTCCTGCCACAACAAACCTTAGGTATTGGCGGTGGCTTGGGTGGATGAGGATGTGCGTGTAGGCATCCTTTAGATCCAAGGAGCATAGCCAATCTCCCTGCTGGAGGTAGGGCAGAAGGATTGCAAGGGTAAGCATCTTGAACTTCTCCCTGACGAGGAACTTGTTGAGGTTGCGCAAGTCCAGGATGGGTCGGAGGCCTCCCGTTCTTTTTGGTATTAGGAAATACCTGGAATAGAAGCCTTGACCCCTCAGGTGGTGGGGCACCGGTTCCACAGCCTGTTCCTGAAGAAGACTTGCTAACTCCTGAAGGAGTAAGTCCCTGTGCAGAGGGGGTCGTGGAGGTTCTCCCGGGAAATAGGAGGGAGGGACCTGGTGGAAGTGGAGAAGATAGCCTTCTCTCACAACCTGAAGCACCCAGGCATCTGAAGTGATGTTGGACCACCTGTGGGCAAAGTGAACCAGCCGTCCTCCTGTGCTGGGAGGAACCAGCTGAGGGGGAGAGGCTATGCTGATGAAGTCAAAAAACCCCACCCTGCTGAGCAGGGGCCGGTGGTGCAGGCTTGGGGGCTTGCTGCCTACGGGATCCGTTACCCCGTCCCTTGGCCTGCTGACCCTGTTGGGGAGCTGCGGAGGCCTGATATTGAGGGTAGTGTTTATAGGCAGCCGCCTTCCTCGGGTAAAAGGACTTCTTTCCCGAGCCCTTCTTTTTCTGGGAAGGGGCGGAGGTCTTCCTAGAAAGCCTAGTTCTGGTAAGAGTCTCCGTCTCGATTTGTGCAGCCTTTTCAGCCATGGGCTTGCCAAAGAGGTTCTCACCTCGGCAGGGGACATCGACCAACTTGTCCTGCACCCAGGGTTCAAGGTCAGACGACTGAAGCCAAGCCTGTCGGCGGGCACCGATGCCGGCTGCGGCCACTCGTGCCGATACTTCAAAGCCATCATAGGCTGCTCGAGACATGAATTTGGAGCATTCTCGAATACCAGTTGTCAAGGCTAGGAACCTCCGCAAAGGTTCCTCGGACAACCCAGCGGAGAATCTGGCTATCTCTTTAGCCAGGTCTCTGAGATACATGCCCATGTAGAGCTGGTAGGTCTGGACCCGACAAGCAAGCATAGAGCCCTGGAAACACTTCTTACCGAGGCCATCCAGGTTGCGGGCCTCCCTGCCAGGAGGCACCGAGGAGTGCATCTTCTGGCTCTTAAGCCTATGCATGGCCGATTCCACCACCATGGAATGGTGCAGTAGCTGTGCTTTTTGGAAGCCAGGACTCTTGCGGACTCGATAGATGGAATCGACCCGCTTGCTCAATACCGGCGACGATGCCGAACTCTCCCACATGCGGAAGAGTAGTCGTTCCAGCATGGGAGGAACCGGTACAGTAAAGTGCTCCCTGGCGGGAGAGTCGTACTGAAGGGCATCGAGCTCTTCGGCTCTTCGGCTCCTCCTCGGGATCCGCAGGGAAGGCCAAAGCCTTGGCCATATCCCTGACGAAGTCCGAGAACCGGGCATCCTCCGGAGGGGACTGTTTCCGAGGTTCGGACTCAGGCGAGTCCGAGGGGACACACCGAGTCCGAAACGAATCAGGTGACTCTTCCTCTTCAGACTCCCAGGCCGACTCCGAGGAGGAATCGGTGGGGTCGGTTCGGGCGGGCGGAGGCGTCGGCCGCCCCGACGCCGAGGGAGTCGGCGTCGACGACCTCGGTCCCGAACGGGAGGCCGAGGGTGACCTCGACCGAGGATCGACTCGAGCCCGCATGGATTCGAGGATCGGCTCGGTCTCCGGGGTCGACTTAGACGTCGACGTCCCGGTGGTCGGGGCAGAGGCGCCAGCGAGGCTAGCGATCAATGCCCGCTGCTGGTCCATGAAGGCAGATAGTCTGCTCTCCAAGGCCGTCAACCTGAGTCCAACCTCAGGTGACCCAGCAGCCCCCGACTCGGGCCCCGACGGCGTCGGGCCCGACGGCGGACCCCTCGGAGGCGAGTCCAGGAGGACTACAGGACTTACCCGAGCAGGCAACTCCGACTCCAGACGAGGTCGCTTCGGGAGATGCTCCTTCTCCAAAGACCCGGGACGGCTATCGGGGCTATGCGACCTGGCCCTCGCGGAACCAGGTGCGTCCACTGACGCCGCCCTCGCGGGTTTCACCTTCCGATGATGGTCCCCGGAGGGAGAACCCCTGTCGGAGGAACTCCGGCGATGGTCAGAGCTGGAACCTCTGGACGCCGAGGCCTCCGACGAGGTCCGGGTACGGGAGGGATCAGCGAAGATTCGTTCCCGCTGATGCCGCCGACTCCTTAGCGCTTTGGAGGACATTTTGCTGCAGGCCCCACAGATCAGTTCCTCGTGATCCGGGCCAAGGCAGCGGAGGCAATTATCATGTGTGTCAGTGAGTGACATATTTCTGTCACACTGAACACACCGCTTGAAACCACTGGCAGCCATCGGGGGAAAAAGGGCCCCTGCAAGGTCAAAGGACCGGGCTGCCAGCGAAAAACCGAAAACGAAACTGACAGAAAATCAGAAAAACCGAAAAATAACAGAAGGACTCGCAACGGCGTCGCGAGTCCGGGCAGGAAAGAGACCGGCGTCGAACCGAAGAAAAAATAGAAATAAATCACGAAAAATCAACTTTTTCAGCGGGGACAAGACGGGCACGTCTGTAGGGCTCCGCGGAAAAAAGAAGACTGGCTAAGATGGCACCCTTGGGCGGGAAGGGGACCGCGCATGCGCGCTGCAATTCCCAAAGGCTTTCTTTGAAAGCTGGGGAAAATTGCTCCGCGAGGGCTCCGTCGGCGCCGACGTCACCCATATGTGAGGACTGACTTCCTGCTTGGTCCTGGAGAATTATCTGTTTGACTGTTTCTGTCCTATCATATAAATGGCGTTCTTTTCTATTTTCTCAAATGATATTGTATTGTAAACCGCTCTAATGCCTTTTGGCCTGAGCGGTATATTAAATGATAAATAAACATAAGCAAACAAACATAAACATTTATGAGGGCCCCAACCTCATCATTCCATCGCAACTCTAAAACATAATAAGAAAGGTTCTGACGAGGACTAAAACAAGTCTTGCTCTTTCCTTTTGTACAGATATTTAACTCTGTCCCATTATACATGCACCGGCTAACTATACCAGTACAGGTGTAATAAGAATGATAAAATAAAGTTTGAGTGACCTTTATCCCAGTTCGTGTAGTAGTTATACAGGCTGAACAGGGGAGTAAGGCAAAAGTTATCCCAAGGGACCCCAGGACTACCGCAAAAACAATGCAATAATAGGACATCATCATAATCATAGTCTCTGATAGATGGGTTGAAATGATGAGAACTCTGAACTTGAAGGCTTCTTTTCCCAGCTTCCACCGTAAGTAGACCTGTCAGCTTCCACGCCGTGTGACAGGAGTAGGGTTGTAGATCCTCAGGCTTCTGCCGTACGTTGACCTGCCAGCTTCCGGTGGATGGCAGGAGTAGGGCTGCAGATTCTAAAACTTTCACAGTGGTGGCTGTCATTGCAGCGTGAGCCGCAATGGGGTTGTAGGGTCATTTACTGAAGTCCAATGACCAAGTCCCGGAGCGGCTGCTGGCTTTACTCGACTGTGATGGATCCAGTGTTCAAGTTCGGCAACTTTGACTGCTGTTGGGGTTGATAAGATAACAACATAAGGTCCCTTCCAATGCGGTGCCAACGGTGTCGTTCTCCACTCTTTGATCCACACCGAGACTCCAGGCTTGAAGGAATGCAGTGGTTCTGTTAGATTGATGGGCAGTTGATCCTGTACCCATGTATGAAGATTCTGCAAAGCAGAACTTAAAGCTAATAGTTCTTGTCTAGTAATTTCAGATCCAATCTGTTGCATATCTCCCTTTATTCCTTGTACAATAGGCGGAGGTCGCCCATACAGAATCTCAAAAGGGGAGACTCCTAATGACTTAGTAGGGGCTGAGCGTATCCTAAGAAGGGCTATAGGAAGAACCTGGGGCCACTTCAGGTGAACTTCTTGACAAAGTCTAGATTTATTTTTTATTTATTTATTTGTGATTTCTTCTATACCGCACTATTTATCATCAGCGCGGTTTACATGTAACCCAAAATTGTACAATGTATAACAGTCTAACATCGACATTTACAGAGAACAGGGAAAATTAAACAAGGAGAACGGGGTGAACTATATACACTATGTACAAATTAGAATAATAGTTGATATATTTATCTTTAGGACAGGTTGAACGTGTGGATAGTTAAAAACGCAGTAATTATGGCAGATAACTGAGACTTCAGGGTTCTATTCATACGCTCTACTTTTCCTGAACTCTGGGGTCTGTAAGCAGTATGCAATTTCCACTGCACCTGTAGAGCTCGTGCTAACTGCTGAGTCACCTGAGATTCAAATGAGGGCCCATTATCTGACCCTATAGTCCAGCGATGGCGAACCTATGGCACGCGTGCCAGCTGTGGCACGCGAAGGCCTTGCAGCTGGCACGCGGGAAGGTCCGCATTTAAAAAAATAAAAAAAAGCTGTCTTCTGCCGCTTCCGGGGCCGCCGCGGCAGAATCGAGTGTGCCGCGGGGCCCCCCCTGTGCCTGGCAGAGCCTGCCCTCCAGATCCTGCCTTCCCCGGTATCAGTCCCTGTTTCCAGCTTGTCACACGCGCCGGCTTTCAGCGCGCGAGGGGAGAGTTTCTCCCTCGCTGCTCTGTTAAGCCCGCGGGGGCTGATGGGAAGTTCCCATCAGCCCCCGCGGGCTTAACAGAGCCGCGAAAGAGAAACTAGTTCCCTTCGCGCTCTGAAAGCCGGCACGTGTGACAAGCTGGAAACAGGGAGCTGATACCGGGGAAGGCAGGATCTGGAGGGCAGGCTCTGCCAGGCACAGGGGGGGCCCCGCGGCACACTCGATTCTGCCGCGGCGGCCCCGGAAGCGGCAGAAGACAGCTTTTTTTTATTTTAAATTTTGGCTGGGCTGGGCTGGGGGGGTTAGGAGTGGTGATGGGCGCTGCGGGGGGATTAGGAGTGGTGATGGGCGCTGGGGGGTTAGGAGTGGTGATGGGCACTGGGGGGGGGGTTAGGAGTGGTGATGGGCACTGGGGGGGGGTAGGAGTGGTGATGGGTGCTGGGGGGGTTTAGGAGTGGTGATGGGCTATGGGGGGGCTTAAACTAAAAATTGGGTGATGGATTAGGACTGGAAATGGGCTGGTGGGATTAGGACTGGAAGTGGGTTGATGGGGGTTAGGACTGATAATGGGCTATGTGGGGCTTAAACTAAAAATTGGGTGATGGGGATTAAGACTGGAAATGGGCTGGTGGGATTAGGACTGGGAGTGGGCTGATGGGGAGGTTAGGACTGGTAATGGGCTATGAGGGGGCTTAAACTGAAAATGGGGTGATGGGGATTAGGACTGGAAATGGGCTGGTGGGATTAGGACTGGGAGTGGGCTATGGGGGGCTAGGACTGGTAAGGGGTTGAGGGGGTTGCTAGGACTGGAAATGGGCTGAGTGGAAGGGGGCTTGAATTGCAAATAGCTGATGGGGGACGGGGCTTGGAATGGAAATGGGCTGAGGGGAAGTGGGGGGCTTGAACTGCAAATAGCTGATGGGGACGGGGCTTGGAATGGAAATGTTCTGAGGGGAAGGGAGGGGATAGAAATGCAAATAGCTGATGAGGGGGACTTGGAATGGAAATGGGCTGAGTGGAAGGGGGCTTGAACTGCAAATAGCTGATGGGAAGGGGGGCTTGGAATGGGCTCTGAGGGGAGGGAGCGAGGACAGGAAATGGGCTGATGGAGGGGCTAGGATAGGACTGGGAATTGGGTGTTGGGGGAGCTAAGTTTGGAAATGGGCTGTGGTGGGGGCTTGGATTGAAATGGACTCATGGAGGGGCTAGAACTGGAAGTAGGCTCATGGGGGGCTTGGATTAGAAATGGGCTGAGTGATGGTGGGGCTAGGAAAGGACTAGAAATGGGCTGATGGGAGGCTGGTATTGGAAATGAGCTGATGAAGGGACTCGGATAGGATTGGAAATGGACTGATGGGGGGCCAGGACTGGAAATGGGCTGATGTGGGGACTAGAAGGGAGCGGATACTGGGTGGGGCTGGAATTAAAAGGGAGCTGATGTTGGGGGAGATTAGAAGGGGATGGGGCTGGGAGAGTGAAATGGAGAGGGGAAAAATATTTTGTGTGGGAGGGAAGAAAAATGTACAATTGGCCGGGTATTGGGAGACTAAAAAAGGAGAAAGATTATTATGTTAGAGCAGATGAAGAGAGAGAATGGAAAAAAACTAGAAGAGAAGGAGAAATGGACAGCAGACGATGGAGAGATAGCAGAAGACACAAATAAACCAGAAGAAAGTGGCTGGAACAATTGCAACTGAAAAAAATGCACAAAAGGTGCAAAGATATCTCTTTATTTTGAATTTATTAACTGGAATATGTCAGCTCTGGGAAATGTGCATCATTAGTGTCTGTGCTTTGTTTAGTACAAGAGGAAATTAATTTATAGTTTTATTTCTACAGTGTTGTTGTACATTCCAAGTTTGGCTTTTGGGGTTCCCAGTTTAATTATTGCCTTCCTGTTTCTAAATTGAATGAAATCATTAAAACATTATAAATTGCCAATAAATTGAAATGAAAACCAAAGGATTGTGAATCAAATTGATTCTCTGACAATACAAAGATTCCAAACTTTACAAATGATGTTACATAGTTCAGGCAACTTTATAAAGAGTTTTTAGATACTAAAATCTTGTTGTTAAGGTTTAATTGACGTGCTGGCACTTTGAGGAAATTCTTTGGTTTTGTGCGGCAGTTTGGGCACTCGGGCTCAAAAAGGTTAGCCATCACTGCTATAGTCAATGGCATCCCGAATCAGGGAATAATCTCATGAAGCAGAATTTTAGTAACTTCTCTGGCTTTCTCAGTTCTGGTGGGGAAAGTTTCTACCCACCCAGAAAAGGTACAGACTAAGACCAACAGGTAATGATATCAATTTGCTCGTGGCATTTCAGTAAAATCCTCCTGAACATTACTCATGGGGGTAACTCCTACTGACTGAACTCTTGGGGTTGGATTAGGACCTTGCTTGGCATTATTCTTGGCACATGTTAAACATTGTTGAGCCACTGAGGCAGACAGGGATCCTAATAATGAAATATAGAAATGAGGTCTGAGGGCTTTTTCCATTTCAGTCTTTCCATAATGTGTGGCTTGATGGAAAGCACGGACAAAGGCTGGACCTAACGCTTCAGGAATTACTGTGGGCCCTGGAGGTGAGCTACCCTCTGGAGGTGGCAACACTATCCAGCCCTTTTCTGTTAGGACACCCCCTTCCTTCTCGCAGTAATAGTCCAACTCTCTTGTGGTGTATCAGGGGGCCCATGAGCTAAGGGGTACAGGGAATAAGGCTGCCTGAACTGAGGTATCCTGAGTCAAAACTTGTCCCATAGTGGCTGCTTCTCGAGCAGTGCCACAATATGACTGCAGTCACTGGAGGAGTATGCCATGGTTGACTGTACTGAATGCTGCAGATATGTTTAAGAATATCATTAGGTATGTTTTCGAGAAGTCTTGTATCCCTTGGGCTAGTGTTGATAAGTAATGTCATTAGAGTTTCCACTCCATGCAGCGGTCTGAAGCTGCGTTGTTGTGGATCAAGTAGACAGTTTTCATCGATGTGGTCTTGGAGCTGGAGCTGCACAATTTTCTCAATGATTTTTGCTAGAAATGGGAGACTAGCGATGGGTCTATAGGATGCAGGGTCTGAGGGGTCAAGGTTTGCTTTCTTTAAAGTGGGGCGGATATAGGAGAGTTTGAGACAGTTTGGCATTTTTTCCTTGTTGTAGAACTTGTCAGACGGCTGCCTGGGTGAGAATGTTCACAGTCTTGGCAAGTGCATATGTCAATATAATTTGCAAGGGATTGTGGGCAATGCAGTCCATTCACACCCGACACAGCTGCTCACAATAATTTAGTTGTGCTCAAGTGTAAAGCCAATAAGATATTTATTTATGGGGTTATTTCTCCCAACACAGATATGCTTGGTAGCACATAAATCAGGTTACTTGCTTTCAGTGTTAAACTTGGAAAAAACAAAATAAGGAAAACAACATTTGAACTTGTCAGGCAATCAAAGCAAAAGAAATAAGACCTGGTTGGTAACAAACTGGTCTTTTCTGTAGGCTTTAGCTAATATTCTCTTAGCAATGTATCAAACAACAAACCAAAAGCCACAAAGAAAGGAAAAACTGTTATTTTCAGGTTAACTTCTTATATCTTCCCACATAGATTCAGAAGTGATTCTCTCAGAGCACACAAGCAATTAGGTAAGGCTCAATTGCTAGCAGTTATCCAGCTGAAACCCCTTAGCTGGCTTGCTTTCTACTGCGTGGCTAAAAATCCTACTCAGGAGCTTTTCTGAGTAGATTAAAGAACAAGTTTGTATTTCTTTGTGATGGTTGCTGTACTTTGTAACAGAAAATCACCAAAGGAGTTTAGACAGAGAGCAGTCCATGTAAACAGATTCTTCATCTGCTATCACCCCCTCTTCTTCAACAAGCATGGGTTCAATATCATGGATTGCACAGATGAATCTCCCAATGGAGCACTTTCAGGAGAATACTTGTTTCCCTGCTGTCTTTCAAGGTTATAGCTAGGGCATAGATCAGCATGTTATCCAAGTTGTTTTCTCCTGTTCTATGTGAAGCCAAACAGTTTGTTATGGTCATTCTGTTGTATGTAAACCGCGCTGACAATAGTGCGGTATATAAGAAATTGTAATAAATAAATAAATAATAAATAATAATACCTGAGCTTCCATTGCTGTTAGAGTTCCTCTCTATATAGCCTAGCCAGTATGTAGTCCAGTTCTTATGTCCAGCCTTCCAATCCAGATCCCTGGACACTGGATCTCTCTTCACATACCTTCTGGCACGGGTTTTAAGGTCCCTTCCACGTGCAGCCGTCTCCCTCAGAGGTACCGTCTGGAGATTCCTAGCTCTGCAGCACCATTCCTCTGGCTTTCCCCAGTCCAATGGTGTATGCTGGCCCTTGGAATGCCTCCCAGTATACGTACTGCTCTGGACTCTTCTAGACCTCTCAAAGGCTTTTCTCCTCTTTCTTCCAAAGGGTTTCTTTCCCTCTCTGTCTGTCCGGTTTGGCTTCTGCTTCTGATGATCCTCCTGATGATGAAGATGATCAAGCTCAAGCTGCTTCTCTGTAGAATAAACTCTACCTTTATTCTGCTTAGATGAGTGCTCATCCCTAACACAGCGCAGCTGTTCTGGATCAGGCTCTGCCCTTTGAGATGAGTGCTTAGGGATTACCTCATAGCCCTCCTGATTGAACACACGTTTCCCCACTTCAGCTCCTCTAATGGCTGTTGGAAACCTGGTGCATTCTGGGACTGGTAGTCTTTTATGGGAAAATTCTGTTTTCTTATTTCTACCAGAACTGACAGGTTGCTTGTTCAGAGTCACTTCACCTTTTCTATAGCTCCTTCCTGAGCTATGATAAGCCTCCTTATCACATACTTCATTGGTTAGTTTGGTGAGGAATGGGCTGAGTTCATTCTGTGAAGCTTTTAATCCAGTTAGTTGGGCATGGGTCAAGTACTGAAGTAGAAGTGTTAATCAATGATAGAATATTTTCAATCTCTTTGTTAGGCTCAAAAGGATGACTGGTGGTTGATAACCGGTGGAAAGGTGGTAGGCATGAAGATGGTGAGGTCTTGTTGAGGTTGTAGCTGTTTGTGGTGGGTAGTTGTGAGGCGCTTGACTATGTCAAATTGTTCATGTGGGCAATTGATAGAGGTGTTGATGATCTTGGTGTGTTATTTTTTCTTGGTCTTATCTGTAGATGGGTGGTAGATATGGAGTAGAGTTAAGTATTTGGTGCAGTCTTTAAGCCACCTTTGTTCAAGTTGTCTTAGTTTGTTTTTTTTCATTGTCGTATGGTATGCGTGTACCAAGATGTTTTGGGGGTATGGTATTTTTTGGTTAGGTTGTGTTGATTAGGTGGTATTTTCACTGCATCTCCAAGCACTTTATTCCATATGTTTGTCAGTATTGTTGTGTCTGATGTGTCCATTTGTATTTTAGTCATGGTGTACTCCAGGAATTCTTTGTTACAGTGTTTGAATCGCCGTGGGGTTAGTTGTTGCTCATCCTGTTTTATTAAGGATTTTAGGGTGAGCGAGAAAGTGATGAGGCTGTGGTCAGACCATGGTACTCGGTGGATTTGAAATGCGTTTGGGGAGTTGGTATGGATTGGGAAAATGGCGGTGAAGATTAGGTCAAGGGTGTTTCCTTTAATGTGTGTAGACTAGAGGATGCTATGTTTTGAGTGAAGTCCATTGCTTCCATGGTTGAGAGGAAGGAGTTAGCCATATCAGTGGGTAGGGAGGGGAGGTTGAAGTCTCCTAGGATCAGAAGATCCTTCTTGGCATTGGTGTTTTCAATGATGTGGTCTATTATGTCAGATAGGTTATTGGAGACAGAGGAGAGAGTTCTGTAGATGAGGTAGATGAGGCAGATGGTCAGCTGGTTGTAATTGTGATTGAGTCTATGTCATCAGTGCTTCTAGATGAAAGGGGGCAGAAATGGAGATTTGACTTGGTTATTAGTAATACCCCTCCACCTCATTGATTATGTCATGGGCAGTGGAATAGTGAGTATCTTTCTGCTTTAAGTTGATTAAGGAGAATGTTATCCGTTTCTGAAAGCTAGGTGTTTGTAATGCTTAATATTTATTTGTTTATTTATTTATTTAAAGTACTGGCTTGGGAACCACGAGACCAGGGTTCAATTCCCACTAGCACTCCTTGTGGCCTTAGGCAAGTCACTTAACTCTCCATTGCTCAGAAAAATCCAAGTTATCAATGTCCCTGTTTAATGTACATTACCAAGTTTAAGTTACAATGTAAACCGCTTTGATTGAAATGATAAAGCAGTATAAAAAAAACCCCTGATAAATAAATAGATATCGCTAAATATAGAATGATCATTCTGGATTCGGTATTGGTGGGTAGGGTCTTCTTTTGTGAGGTTTTCAATGGTTTGCTTGTTCCTACGATCACTATTGTTTATGTTAAGACTATTAATATGCAGGATGTTGAATTGTACAAATAACATCCCGAATATTGAACAATTGGTAAAAGCTGCTACTTAAATATAAGTCAGAAAGGACAGGGTTAGAGAGAGAACTCACATTTGGTAGTGGAGGAGTCTTTTCTTTGTCCTGTATTGCCACGGCTCCTGTTTGTGGGTTTTGAAGTTGTTTTACAGAATTTTATTATCTGGTTTGATGCTGTCCTTGCTTGTCCTCACCAAAGGGCCCTCTGGTGAGGCCTTTCATGCCTAATGGCACTTGCTTTTTAAATTTAAAAGCCCTGGCTCTTCTTCGGCCTGATTGGCCTTGGCAATGGGGAGCAGGGAAGAGCTTGCCTGCCTACTCCCTTCCTTCCCCGACGCCAATCAGGGCTGAAGAGAGATTGGATACATATACATCAAAATATCTGGAAATCATCCATAGCTCTAATCTGATAAAAAATGGATTGAAGGTGCTTTGTAGATGCTATATGACCTCTGTTAGGTTAAATAAGATATATTTTACAATGAGCACAAATGCTAGTGGAAGTGTAGGCAGACAGCTACATTCCTACAAACATAGCGGGGTTGCCCCAAAGTGGTGATGTTTTGGAGAAAAGCATAAGATGACATTTGAAGAAATTTTGGAATGTCCCTTACTTACTGAGGCCAAGATACTTCTGCTGCCTGCATGACTATGATAGAGGCCTGGGGAAAGGGAATTTTTGATGGAAGTTGCAATGCACTGGATGAATGAGCAGCTAACTAATACAAATGTTTTATTAGACTGTGTGACTATTATTATTTGAATAAGTTAACTGTCATACAAAAGGGCAGAGAACAGAAGCTTGAAGAAATGTGAGAGAAAATATTGGGAGTGGGTTCAGGAGCATTGTTGAAGGGGAGAGGGAAGACAGAATTATTGGGGGGGGGGGGGTGTTAATTGATTGGAGGATAGTTGAATGTCCTTGTGGAAGGGTCTTTATTCTCTTTGGTGCGATAGCTGGAACTAGTTTCTAGAAAGGAGGGGGAATAGGGGGCAATTTCTGTTATACTAAATATTTCTGTAATAGTAGATTGTTCTTTGCTCTACTAGGGTAAACAGCAAACACACTATGGGGTTTCATGGATGTTTTGAACATTAATAAAGATATAAAAATACAAAACCCTCTAATGCCTAGAGCTTACTCTGGCTGCCGAGGTGACTGCCGCCAAATATAAGACCTTACAGGTCAGTACTTCAATCTGAAAGTATCTGGTGGCTCAAAAGGAGCTTTCATTAACCGAGTTAAGACCATGTTACAATCACAAAACAGTGTAAGAAGCTTTGAAAGAAGCAAGCCCCCACCTGAAACATACAAGTAGAACCAGAGCTCGAGCACCCCAAAGTGGCAGAATCAGTGACCACAAGGAAGCAAAGGGTAGTGGTGGTTGGTGACTCTTTTCTGAAGGGTACTGAGGTGTCCTTCTGCCAACCAGACAATGTCCAGAGAGGTATACTGTCTGCCAGGTGCCAAAATCCAGGATGTTAGAGAGTTTGCTAAGACTCATCATACACACTGATTACACAGGTACACTACCAAAAAACTGCCTCCAGTTTTGCAACTGATTCCTATAGATTTTGGGGTGCTGAATCCAGGAAAAATAGCCAAAATGTTCCATCACGTCACGTTTTCTTGCAAAATTAGATTTCTTACCCATATAAGGAATGTTCACATAATTTCTTTTTAGCCGACTGCAGTTTATTTTCTTGGCCCAAAATAGAGGTTGTAATGGTTAACTAACTAGAAACACTCCCTCATGATATTTTAGAGTGTTTTGTATTCATTTTATACATTAACAGGACAATTGGGAGGCAGGAGGCTAAATCCAGTACTCGCGCTGGCGCATGTTCTTTCCTGTTCGCCTCGCCTCGTTCGCTCGCTCGCTCGCTCGCTCAAACACGGTGGTTGCGACATGAACGTTCCTGTCAAATTTCAGTTTCTTGCAAGTTCATTTTACCTTTTGTTTGCTCAGTCGTAATCCAGCTTTATTCCGAAGTGGTTCACTACAGTTGTAGTTTGCAGTGCTGTGTATTTGTGATGGCTCACAGAGCCAGAGGTTGCGTCAACTCTCCGGACAGTTTTTGTTTTATTTGTGGGGAATATACCGTGAAAAGCGGCAGAGGAACATTTCTGCATTTATTAAAAAAGTATATTTCGCCTATTTCGGTTTGACGTTAGGCAATCAAGACAAACCGTGGGCTCCTCACAAAGTGTGCAAGACATGTGAGGAAGATCTACGCTTATGGATGAAAGGTAAAAAACAAGCATTTCGTTTCGGAATACCTATGATGTGGCGTGAACAAAGAGACCACAGCAGTGACTGCTATTTTTACTCTTGCATTGTGAAGGGATACAACTTAAAAAATAAGAACGTAATAAGTTACCCCAACCTTCCCTCAGTAATTAGGCCTATGCTTCATAGCAACGAAGTACCTGTGCCTGAACCACCAAAATCTTTGGATCATATTTGTGTGGACGGTTCTGATCATGATGAGACTCATCAGATGGCTTTTTCCGATGAGTCCAGTACTTCCGAGTTTGAAACTGAACCAGATCCGAAACCTGAACTTTTCTCTCAAGCTAAATTGAATGATTTAGTCCGGGATTTAGGACTCCCAAAAGATGCTGCCCAACTGCTAGGTTCTCGGCTTAAACAGAAAAATCTATTGTCACCAGGAACAACTTTTTATTGGTACCGCAAAACCGCGAGACACAATTTTTGAAGTATTTCAGCAAAGAGGAAGATTTGGTATATTGCAACGATATATACGGAGTGATGGAAAAGTTTAAACTCAAGTATGATCCTGCTGAATGGCGGCTGTTCATTGATTCGTCAAAAGACAGCATAAAAGGTGTTCTTCTTCATAATGGCAACACATTCGCTTCAGTTCCTATTGCTCACTCTGTTATTCTCCAAGAAAAATACGAGAATTTGGCCCTGATTCTTCAGAAGATTCGTTATGATGAGCATAAGTGGATGATTTGTGGAGACTTTAAAATTCTATCCATGCTATTAGGGCAGCAATCCGGTTTCACCAAATATCCCTGCTTCCTTTGCTTGTGGGATAGCCGGGCCCGCGACCTACACTGGGGGAAAAAAGACTGACCAATTCAGGAGTATTTGAGAAACGGTGAGAAAAATGTTCTTCATGAGAGCTTGGTATCTCGTGATAAAATTCTATTACCACCTCTCCACATTAAGTTGGGTCTCATTAAGCAATTCATCAAGTCCCTTCCAAAAGATGGTGAGTGCTTTCGGTACCTTTGCTCAAAGTTCCCCCGACTTTCTGAAGCAAAGCTAAAGGAAGGAGTGTTGTTGGCCCTGATATAAGGAAACTCATTTCAGATGGAGCATTCGCTGAAACGATGTCTGAGAAGGAAAAAGAAGCCTGGGATTCCTTCAAGGATGTTGTTCTCAAATTCTTGGGGAACAGGCGGGATGAGAACTATAAGGATATTGTTGCCAGGATGCTCAATGCCTTCAAAGAACAAGGCTGTAACATGAGCCTGAAAGTCCATTTCTTGCACTCCCATGTGAACTACTTTCCCGAAAACTTGGGGGCGTACAGTGAAGAACAAGGTGAAAGGTTTCACCAGGACATCAAGGACGCAGAGAGAAGGTACCAAGGAAGATGGAACACCACTATGATGGCTGATTTCTGCTGGTTGCTGCTGCGGGAAACCCCAGATGAAAAATACGCCAAGCAGCACACCAAGAGAAGCATTCGGGGGAAGAAGAAACGGGCCCACCAGGAGATTGATTGACCCAAGAATGACTTTAAAATCTAAACTGTGTTGACAAATATCGTGTTTTTACTAAACTTTGAAATAAAAATTTGCTAGTTATTACCACAGTGTCGGATCTCATTTATTAGAATTTATTTTTCACACCATCGGGTGTTTGTCTTCATGTATTGCAATGGTGCGGTTTGCGTTTTCTATTCTTACATACATACCTGTACAACATTTTTTGCACATTTCTTTGCTTTGCTTTGCTTTGTGTCTAACCTCGCTCTTATATGCTCAATGCTTGTGCACATGTATGTGGCTGTTTTAAGTGCAGACAATTTTGCTACCATCACAGTGTGTTTTGTTAATATTACTCTATTCTTATGTGCTGCCTTGTTACAATTTTCTTTATTCTTATTTGAATAACTACTAAACAATTAGTATAAAGAATTCATCCAAGAAACTTTTATCTCGATCGCACTCAATCTGAAACGTTCACCTCAAACTGCTTACCCAATGTAGCAAAAAATCTGTACGTGATGGAGCAAATTGGTTACCAGATTTGGATTCAGCGCTCCAAAAAACATAAAAATCAATCGAAACATTAGAGGCAGTTAAAATTCTTTTTTTTTTAATGTACCTGTGTTATTACCCAATGTTACTCATCCATGTCAGCACAAATGATACTGCCAGGTATTCCTCTGAGCATATCAAGAGAGACTTCATGGCTCTGGGACAGAGGGTAAAGTAGATAGATGCACAGGTAGTGTTCTTTTCAATCATCCCTGTTGAGGGTAAAGGCCAAAGCAGAGAAACTCACATCCTGCAGATAAATGCATGGCTGCATGTACGGTATCAGCAAGAACGTTTTAGTTTCCTGGACCATGGAATACTGTTCCAAAGGTTGCAGAGCAGAGATAGCATCCATCTGTCCAAGAAGGGTCAACGTGTCTTCAATAACAGACTGGCTAACCTACTGCACTGGGTTTTAAACTAGTTTCATTAGGGATGAGTGAAGAAAGGCCCCAGGTAAGTGAAACATTAAATACCTTTATGAAAAGGGGTAAAAGGGGCAACATATGGAAAGCAGTGTGTGTAAAATGCCCACAGCATGAGAAATATGTTTATGTTTATTTAGAATTTGATATACCACTCAGGCCAGAGGCATTAGAGCGGTTTACAATACAATATCATTTAAGGAAAATAGGAAAAGAACGCCATTTATATGATAGGACAGAATAGAGGACAGAGACAGTCAGACAGAAAAGGAGAGGAGCAAGGAACAGCGAGTTACCACAAAATAGACCCAGATGTTGAGGCTTTAATGGGAGAGGCTGACTTGGATTTGGTGGTGGTAACAGAGACATGGTTCACAGACAACCATTACTGGGATGTAATAATACCAGGCTATACTTTATTCAGAAAGGACAGGGTAGGAAGAAGGCATGACACTGTATGTAAAAAATATTAAAAGGGAGAAAGGAAACACCTGAGACCACTGGTCCCAGAGACACCACTGCACCATCCTCATGTGAAGACGGGCATCCGAAGTGACAAGGACTGTGGAGGCCATGTGCCCTAGAAGGCACAGGAGATGGCAGGCAGGCACTGAGGGATAGTGCTGTACGTCTCATGCTGGAGAGCTGAGACGATCAACCCAGTCCTTGGGCAAAAAGGCCTTTAACTGAAAGGTGTCAATCTTTGCCCCAATGAACTCAAGGCACTGTGTCGGAAGGAGGTGAGACTTGGGCTTTGTCATAAATTACCCCAAGTGCTGCAGAACCTGAATGGTGCATATTGTGGTCTGCTGTGCCTCCCTTTATGGGCCAGTCATCCAGGTAGGGAAACAAATAGCCCCTGGAGTCTGAAGAAAGCGAACACGAACAAGAGCTCCTGCTCACAGACTTGGCTTGGTTTGCATTTCCAATAAAGCACAAGTTGGGGTTTGTATTTTCAATAAAGCGCAAGTGGGGGTTTATATTTTCAATAAAGCGCAAGTGACCTCAACTCTGCTTGCTGTTTGTGTGTCTGAGGAAGGCGGCCATGATCGCCAAGCATTTTGTGAAGACCCCTGGAGCAGAGGGTAGGCCAAAGGGGAGCACCTTGTATAGAAAGTGCCTGCCCCCTACTACGAACCACAGGTACTGCCTGTGGTGGGGGTGGATGAGAATGTGGGTATAAGCATCCTTGAGATCTAAGGAGCATAGACAGTCTCCCTGCTGGAGGTATGGCAGCAATGTTCCAAGGGAGAGCATCTTGAACGTCTCCCTCACCAGTAATTTGTTTAGGTTGCGCAGGTCAAGGATGGGCCTTAGGCCCTCTGTCCTCTTTGGCACAAGGAAGTATCTGGAATAGAAGCCCTTGTCCTTGAGATAGTGGGACACCAGTTCCACCGCCTTGTCCTCAAGACGACTTGCCAGCTCCTTCAGGAGAAGGTCCCGGTGGAGGGGAGACCAGATGGGCTCTCCCAGGAAATAGGGGGGAGGTGTCTGAGCCAGGTGGAAGAGATACCCCTCCCCAATTACCCTGGGTGCCCAGGAATCTGTGCTGATAGTTGTTCACCTCTAGGCATAGAGGGCCAGACATCTGCCCGTGGGCTGCCAAACTCTTTGGGGTAGAGAGGCTATGCTGAAGGAGTCAAAAAGCTGTCCCCACCCTCCCAGCTAGGCCAGAGAAAGCACCTAGGGTTTTGGAGCCTTCTGCTTATGCAGTCCCTGTCCCTGCTGCCCTTGTTGGGGAGCTGGGGAAGCATGATAGGATGGGTAGTTTTGGTAAGCAGCTCCCTTCCTCAGGTAAAAGAGTTTCTTACCTGAACCCTTCCATCGGGGAGGGGCAGTGGTCTTCTTGAGGAGCCTGGTCCTCATCATGAACTTGGTCTCCAGCTCAGCAGCCTTGTCGGTCATGGGTTTGCCAAAGAGGTTCCCTCCCTGGCATGGGACATTGACCAATTTGTCCTGAACCCACTGCTCAAGATCAGATGACTGAAGCCTAGCCTGGCAGCATGCACCAATGCCCGCAACGGGTACCTGGGCTGCTGACTCAAACCCATCATAGGCTACTCAAGACAAACTTGGAGCACTCACAGATGGCCTTGGACAGGCTCTTGAACCGCTGCAAGGGTTCCTCGGAGAGACCAGCCGAGAACTCGGTGAGTTCCTTCACCAGGTCTCTCAAGTACATGCCCATGTACAGCTGGTAGGCCTGGATCTGGCAATTCAGCAGAGCCCTGGTATCACTTCTTGCCGAGGGCATCCAAGGTGCAGGCCTCCCTGCCGGGGGGCACCGAGGAGTGCGTCTTCTGGCTTTTCAGCTGACGCATGGCAGACTCCACCACCATGGAGTTGTGCAGCAGTTGTGACTTCTGGAAGCCTGGGCTCCGGCGGACCCGATACATCGAGTCAAGCAGTCTGCTCACCACTGGCACCGATGCCGCTGTCTCCCACATGCAGAACATGAGCTGTTGCAGGATGGGAGGAATGAGCACCATGAGCGATTCCCACGGAGGGGCCTCGTACTGGAGGATCTCCAACTCATTCACCCGAGGGTCCTCCTCTGACTTGGTTGGGAACACAAGGGCCTTAGACATGTCCTTGACAGGGAGAACCGGAGAGACAGCATTTTGCCCGGAGGCGGCAGGCTCCTGGTCCCGCAGCCCCGACGTCATCGGGGGCCTTCCTTTAAAGGCGGAGCAGTTCAGAGCACCGGTGGGAGAGCCGGAGAGACAGCATTTTGCCCGGAGGCGGCAGGCTCCTGGTCCCGCGGCCCCAACGTCATCGGGGGCCTTCCTTTAAAAGCTCTGTGGTTGGGCGCAGCCGGGGGCAGCGATCAAAGGGGCACGATACAAGGGGCGTTAGGCCCCTTGGAGCAACGCAGGAGCTGTGGACTGTAAGATCTAGCAGCCGCAGACTGTGATGGGGAAAAGAAAGAAGAAAGTGATTCCGGAGGCGAAAGTGGAATCGGTGGTGGGCCCCATGGACAAACACCTTCAGATTAAGGTAGGGGCTGATGCGTCCCTGGATCCAGACTTTCTAGCTTTTCGCTCATCAGTGGCATCTCTAAGTTCTCCGGATAGGTCTCCGCCTTCTCCACCCTCTTCAGCAACTGTGGGGGATCATGCTAAGCAAAGTACCCCAGTGGTTTCTCGGGGGAAGTTGACACCAGTTGCTTGGGTTTCTGTTCCAGGTGTCATTAAGGAAGTGCCTGATGATCAGGTTACTCTGGTTGATATATGGAAGAGTGTATCCCGTATAGAAAATCTCTTAGCCCCCACTGTCTCACAGCTTTGTAACTTCTCATCGGAGGTTAGCAAGCAGCTGTCTGACGTAGAAGAGCGTTTAGGGAATATGTCTTCTCAGCTTATTAAGTGTGAAAATCAGTGTGCTACTCTTAAGGCTACTAGTATGTCCAGTATTAAGGAGAGTTTGCTTGTTCACCACAGGATGGAAATGTATGACAATTTGTTTAGAGCTAAGAATATTAGGTTTTTAAATTTTCCTATTTGTCATCTATTATCTGCAGAGATTTTATTTCAGAAGTATTTAAAGGAATCTTTGGGTCTGGCTTCTGCTGACTCTGTTTTGGTTTCTAAGTTATATTACTTGACTGGGAGGAAGGTAACTGCCGGCGCTCCTGGTGAGTTTGATACGCTCCAAGGAGGAGCTGACTTAGACCTTACCAAATTCTTAGAAGATTCTCAGGATACTATCCTAACTCGAGCTACTTTAGTAGTCATGTTTGTATCCGAGTACGATAAATCTGCTGTGTTTAAGTTGTACTTTAAAAGGTCATCCACTCTGTTTTGTGGTGCTAAGGTACAGATGTTTCCTGATGTCTATAAGGCCACACAACTTAGGAGACAGGCTTTTTTAGCCTTGAAGCCTAGTGTTTTGGCCTTATCGGCAAGTTTTTTTCTTCGATACCCCTGTAAATGTTTAATTACATTTCAGGGGTCTAAATATAGCTTTGTTGATCCTTCTCAATTGCAGTTATTTTTGGATAGTAAATAATTGGGCACACTTATGTTAGGAGAAGAGGGGACATTAGGTTGAGCTGTCATGTTAGTAGGACTTATGTTCCTGAATATTTCTTTGTTTTAATTACTTTGTAACTCTCCCCCTTTATAGTGGGCTAGGAATATGATTGCTGATGTGTGTTTTTTTTTTTATTATATATGGATGGTTTCCTGTTTTGTTTATGGAATGACATTCCACAATATATCCGCGGTCGATTTATCAGAGGGAACAATACTGTTGAAGCTCAAGGTGGAGCCTTCTATTGATAAAGATAGCTCCGATTGTAAAAGGTTTATGTGCTCAAACACCAGACAAAACATTTTTCCAACCCTCTAATAATCACATAAAATGCAAATAACACAGGTACACTACCAAAAAACTGCCTCCAGTTTTGCAACTGATTCCTATAGATTTTGGGGTGCTGAATCCAGGAAAAATAGCCAAAATGTTCCATCACGTCACGTTTTCTTGCAAAATTAGATTTCTTACCCATATAAGGATATTCACATAATTTCTTTAGGCCGACTGCAGTTTATTTTCTCTTGGCCCAAAATAGAGGTTGTAATGGTTAACTAACTAGAAACACTCCCTCATGATATTTTAGAGTGTTTTGTATTCATTTTTATACATTAACAGGACAATTGGGAGGCGGAGGGCTAAATCCAGTACTCGCGCTGGCGCATGTTCTTTCCTGTTCGCCTCGCCTCGTTCGCTTCGCTGAAACACGGTGGTTGCGACATGAACGTTCCTGTCAAATTTCAGTTTCTTGCAAGTTCATTATTACCTTTTGTTTGCTCAGTCGTAATCCAGCTTTATTCCGAAGTGGTTCACTACGTTGTAGTTTGCAGTGCTGTGTATTTGTGATGGCTCACAGAGCCAGAAGTTGCGTCAACTCCTCCGGACAGTTTTGTTTTATTTGTGGGGAAATACCGTGAAAAAGCGGCAGAGGAACTTTCTGCATTTATTAATAAAGTATATTTCGCCTATTTCGGTTTGAAGTTAGGCGATCAAGACAAACCGTGGCCTCCTCCAAAGTTGTGCAAGACATGTGAGGAAGATCTACGCTTATGGATGAAAGGTAAAAACAAGCATTTCGTTTCGGAATACAGTACCTATGATGTGGCGTGAACAAAGAGACCACAGCAGTGACTGCTATTTTTGCTCTTGCATTGTGAAGGGATACAACTTAAAAAATATAAGAACGTAATAAGTTACCCCAACCTTCCCTCAGCAATTAGGCCTATGCCTCATAGCAACGAAGTACCTGTGCCTGAACCACCAAAATCTTTGGATCATATTTGTGTGGACGGTGTCTGATCATGAGAGACTCATCAGAAGGCTTTTCCCGATGAGTCCAGTACTTCCGAGTTTGAAACTGAACCAGATCCGAAACCTGAACTTTTCTCTCAAGCTGAATTGAATGATTTAGTCCGGGATTTAGGACTCCCAAAAGATGCTGCCCAACTGCTAGGTTCTCGGCTTAAACAGAAAAATCTATTGTCACCAGGAACAACTTTTTATTGGTACCGCAACCGCGAGACACAATTTTTGAAGTATTTTCAGTAAAGAGGAAGATTTGGTATTTTTGCAACGATATATACGGAGTATGGAAAAGTTTAACTCAAGTATGATCCTGCTGAATGGCGGCTGTTCATGATTCGTCAAAAGACAGCATAAAAGGTGTTCTTCTTCATAATGGCAACACATTCGCTTCAGTTCCTATTGCTCACTCTGTTATTCTCCAAGAAAAATACGAGATTTGGCCCTGATTCCTTCAGAAGATTCGTTTATGATGAGCATAAGTGGATGATTTGTGGAGACTTTAAAATTCTATCCATGCTATTAGGGCAGCAATCCGGTTTCACCAAATATCCCTGCTTCCTTTGCTTGTGGGATAGCCGGGCCCGCGACCTACACTGGGGGAAAAAAGACTGGCCAATTCGGGAGTATTTGAGACCCGGTGAGAAAAAATGTTCTTCAGAGAGCTTGGTACCTCGTGATAAAATTCTATTACCACCTCTCCACATTAAGTTGGGTCTCATTAAGCAATTCATCAAGTCCCTTCCAAAAGATGGTGAGTGCTTTCGGTACCTTTGCTCAAAGTTCCCCCCCGACTTTCTGAAGCAAAGCTAAAGGAAGGAGTGTTTGTTGGCCCTGATATAAGGAAAAACTCATTTCAGATGGGCATTCACTGAAACGATGTCTCTGAGAAGGAAAAAGAAGCCTGGGATTCCTTCAAGGATGTTGTTCTCAAATTCTTGGGGGACCAGGCGGGATGAGAACTATAAGGATATGTTTGCCAGGATGCTCAATGCCTTCAAAGAAACAAGGCTGTAACATGAGCCTGAAAGTCCATTTCTTGCACTCCCATGTGAACTACTTTCCGAAAACTTGGGGCGTACAGTGAAGAACAAGGTGAAAGGTTTCACCAGGACATCAAGGACGCAGAGAGAAGGTACCAAGGAAGATGGAACACCACTATGGATGGCTGATTTCTGCTGGTTGCTTGCTGCGCGGGAAACCCCAGATGAAAAATCCGCCAAGCAGCGCACCAAGAGAAGCATTCGGGGGAAGAAGAAACGGGCCCACCAGGAGATTGATTGACCCAAGAATGACTTTAAAATCTAAACTGTGTTTGACAAATATCGTGTTTTTACTAAACTTTGAAATAAAAAATTTGCTAGTTATTACCAGTGTCGGATCTTATTTATTCGAATTTTATTTTCACACCATCGGGTGTTTGTCTTCATGTATTTGCAATGGTTGCGGTTTGCGTTTCTATTCTTACATACATACCTGTACAACATTTTTTTGCACATTTCTTTGCTTTGCTTTGTGTCTAACCTCGCTCTTATATGCTCAATGTTTTGTGCACATGTATGTGGCTGTTTTAAGTGCAGACAATTATGTATAGTAGTTTACCCTGTTTTCCAAGTTACTTGTTCCTGTTCAATGTAATGACCTGACTTTTGTGTCATTGTCGGTTACCTTTTTGTTTTATGTAAACCGCGCTGATCGCAAATAGTGCGGTATATAAGAAATGTATAATAAAATAAAATAAATAAATTTTGCTACCATCACAGTGTGTTTTGTGACATTACTCTATTCTTATGTGCTGCCTTGTTACACATTTTCTTTATTCTTATTTGAATAACTACTAAACATTAGTATAAAGAATTCATCCAAGAAACGTTTTTATCTCGATCGCACTCAATCTGAAACGTTTCACCTCAAACTGCTAACCCAATGTAGCAAAAAATCTGTACGTGATGGAGCAAATTGGTTACCAGATTTGGATTCAGCGCACCAAAACACGTAAAAATCAATCGAAACAGAGGCAGTTTAAAAAAAATTTTTTTTAGTGTACCTGTGTAATTAAACGGGAATGAACCAGTGGTCTCAGTTTAAAATTTTTACAACTCGGGATAACTTGTCCCAAAGCTGTGAACTCCGATCACATCAACAACCACATATACGGTTCATATATCTGCTTATTGAACATTCATAAATAAAGTGAAAATCAGAACTTATCTGTATATTTGAAATTTGTTTCAAGTTGCAAAAGATAGTTGTGCTGCTGACAAACAGTGGTTGTATACCGTCCCCGACATCACCTCAAAGGTACCAAGTTATTGCACGCTTCAATTCTTCCTCAGGGGGTAGACATTTTTTGAAAACGGTACTATCTACAAAGAAGCATAATGGCATCAGAGATTAAGAAGACTTGTATATTAGATCATACTAGACAGACCATGTAAAGCAGATTGTTTTTGGCGTTATGAAGGTGAGATCCAATCCTGTAA
Organism: Ichthyophis bannanicus; assembly: GCA_033557465.1. NCBI lineage: Eukaryota > Metazoa > Chordata > Amphibia > Gymnophiona > Ichthyophiidae > Ichthyophis > Ichthyophis bannanicus. Next base: position 979,093,851 of record CM066031.1, read on the forward strand.
TCAAACATTACGTACAACATGAAGCGTGTTACTTTAAAGCACTCTAGCTTTCCCAAAAAACGCCGCGCATGCGGAGAACAGCCTTGTGTTTTATAAGAAGTGGAGTGACGTGGCGATGAGATCACATACACGCTCGCCACTCAATCATGTTGTTTAAACCTCCGGGAATAACTGTCTGCAATCGATAAATCCATCGTTGTTCAAATAACAATAGGGTTTGTGTTCTTGATCTTCCCCCTTTGCCGGTCAATATTGTATCGATTGCAAACACACGTAACTCTTCAAATAGATGGTGGTTTTGTAAACAATGAAGCACTATAGGGGCCTCTTGTACTTTACACCGAATCCTGCTACGGTGTTCATTGATGCGAACTCGCAATAGACGTGTGGTTTGTCCAACGTATAAAAGTCCACACAGGCATCTAATGCCATATATCACATGGTCAGAACCACAAGTAGTAGATTGTCTCAAAACATAATGACGATCATGAAAATCAAAACTATCTACATTATCCCTAACAGTGCAAACATTACAGTTACCACAGCTGCGGTGTCCCGGGGTGCTGTTCTGTAAAGGTGTGGGAACTCCTCATAATTTAGCTGGACTGAGAATTTCTTTTAAATTTTGTTGAGGAGTCCATACACACCGGATGTGCTGGTCAGATAAACCTGGTAAAGTGCTTAACACGTTTTGATGTCTATTTATAATCTGTATAATATTTTTACTAAATGGAGAGTATTATAAATAGACATCAAAACGTGTTAAGCACTTTACCAGGTTTATCTGACCAGCACATCCGGTGTGTATGGACTCGTCAACAAAATTTAAAAGAAATTCTCAGTCCAGCTAAATTACGAGGAGTTCCCACACCTTTACAGAACAGCACCCCGGGACACCGCAGCTGTGGAAACTGTAATGTTTGCACTGTTATGGATAATGTAGATAGTTTTGATTTTCATGATCGTCATTATGTTTTGAGACAATCTACTACTTGTGGTTCTGACCATGTGATATATGGCATTAGATGCCTGTGTGGCCTTTTATACGTTGGACAAACCACACGTCCATTGCGAGTTCGCATCAATGAACACCATAGCAGGATTCGGTGTAAAGTACAAGAGGCCCCTATAGTGCTTCATTGTTTACAAAACCAACATCTATTTGAAGAGTTACGTGTGTTTGCAATCGATACAATATTGACCGGCAAAGGGGGAAGATCAAGAACACAAACCCTATTGTTATTTGAACAACGATGGATTTATCAATTGCAGACAATTATTCCCAGAGGTTTAAACATGATTGAGTGGCGAGCGTGTATGTGATCTCATCGCCACGTCACTCCACTTCTTATAAAACACAAGGCTGTTCTCCGCATGCCCGGCGTTTTTTGGGAAAGCTAGAGTGCTTTAAAGTAACACGCTTCATGTTGTATGTAATGTTTGATTACAGGATTGTTTTTGGCGTTATGAAGGTGAGATCCAATCTGCTTTACATGGTCTGTCTAGTATGATCTAATATACAAGTCTTCTTAATCTCCGATGCCATTATGCTTCTTTGTAGATAGTGCCGTTTTCAAAAAATGTCTACCCCCTGAGGAAGAATTGAAACGTGCAATAACTTGGTACCTTTGAGGTGACGTCGGGGATGGTATACAACCACTGTTTGTCAGCAGCACAACTATCTTTTGCAACTTGAAACAAATTTCAAATATACAGATAAGTTCTGATTTTCACTTTATTTATGAATGCTCAATAAGCAGATATATGAACCGTATATGTGGTTGTTGATGTGATCGGAGTTCACAGCTTTGGGACAAGTTATCCCGCGTTGTAAAAATTTTAAACTGAGACCACTGGTTCATTCCCGTTTAATTATTTGCATTTTATGTGATTATTAGAGAGTTGGAAAAATTTTTTGTCTGGTGTTTGAGCACATAAACCTTTTACAATCGGAGCTATCTTTATCAATAGAGGGTTCCACCTTGAGCTTCAACAGTATGGAATGACATTGGCATCTTGATTACCTGTGTACTTCCTTTGTAAGTATGTTTAAAACTTTCAATAATAAAAAAAAAAAAGACATGTCCTTGACAAAGTCCAAGAAGCCTATGTCCTCCAGTGGGGACCATCTCCGAGGTTCCAAGACTAGGGAATTGGGACGTTACGGTGGTGATGGGTATCAGGGGACTCCTCATCTTCCGTCTCCCACTCGGAGTACTCAGAGGAAGACTCATAGAAGGGCTGCTCCTCAGGCCTTGAGGCCCCCCGATACCCTGCTGTCAGCACCCGGTAGACTCGCCAGGTATGACCGTGGTCCTGTCAAGCAGGATGCAGAGCGTGACCTCAGAGGATTGACTCGAAGCCGCAAGACCTCGAGGATCGGCTCGACCTCTGGGGACGACTTGGACATTGAATGGCCAGTGGTAAGGAAGGATGAACCGGACATGCCGGACAACAGCACCTGCTGCTGGTCCATGAAGGCAGACAAACTGCGCTTCAGGGCCGCCATTCTGGACTCCAGGCCAGAAAGCTCCGCAGCCTTTGGCGCGGGCACAGAGGAACTTAGGCCCAATGCCGGCTTCCTGAGGGAGAATCCTCAACGAGGAGTGTCTGGGGACAGAGGCCGGTCCATAGCCAGATTCTTCTGGGGGACCTTTGCAGGTCGCTCCTTCTGCGATGCCTCGGGAGGGCGTTTCAGACTGTGGGGACCAGGTCCGGGAGGTTCCCAGCCAGTCAGAGCCATCCAAGGACACCGCCTTAGAGGGTTTCTTCTTCCTGGGTTCCCTCGAGGGGGACCCCTTCTCTGAGGACCCAGGACGATGCTCGGGTTCAGAAAGCTCCTGTCATGGCCTTCGGAGGCATCGGGGAAGAACTTATCGTACTGCTGCTGGCAGCTCTTCAGGGCCTTGCTGGACGTCCTTTTGCAGAGACTGCAGGCCGCCGGGCCATGGTCTGGCCCGAGGCAAAGGAGGCAGCAGTCATGTGTGTCTGTTAAGGACATTATTTTAGAACATTGATCACATTTTTTAAAGCTACTGGTATCCATGGGGGGAAAAAAGCACCCCTGCAAGGTCGAAGACCCTTCGGGCTGTCAGCGGGAAAAAAAAGGGTGCGAAAGCACCAAAAGATAAAAGACTACAAAACCTGAACCGAACCAGACACCGAGGGACCGAGGACAGTAGGTGGGAAGAGTACTGGTGCAATACTGAGTCAAGTTGAAATTCTGGCACAAAAAAATAATCAACTTTTTCCAGGCGAAAATCAGACATCTGAAGGGCTCCGTGGAAAAAAGGAGACTGAGCAAGATAGCACCCTTGGGCAGGAAGGGGACCACACATGTGTGGTGGCATCTCCCAAAGGCTTTCTTTGAAAGCTGGGGGGATGCTTCTGCAGAGGTTCCGTTGGTGCTGACACCACCCATATGTGAGGACTGACTTCCTGCTTGTTCCCAGAGAAAGGGGAGGTGCTACTCATAGGAGATTTCAATATGCCAGATAGATGTTGATTGGCACATCTCTGCTGCAGTATCATCTAGAAGCAAGCAGATCCTGGATTCTTTACAGGAGAACTATTCAGGCAACTAGTAACAGAACCCACATGTGAAGAGGCCATACTGGACTTAGTGCTTAGCAATAAGGAAAATGTTTCTGATGTTATAGTGGGAGATCATCTCGCATCCATTGATCACCAGATGGTGTGGTTCAGTATTAGGACTAAGGCTGATAAAATCAATGCAAAAGTGAGGGTCTTAGACTTTAGGAAAACTGTGCCAAGATTAGCTAATACCTCAAGGAGTCGTTAGCATGATGAGAACAGCTGAGGGATGTAGAAAAACAGTGGGCAAAACTGAAAGGGGATATTTTAAGGGCAACCAACCTTTTTTGTTAGAATAGTAAATAAAGATAAAAGGAAAAGGAGGCCGCTATGGTTCTCAAAAGAAATAGCTGAAAAGATGAAGAAAAAGAGGTAGGCCTTCATGAAATTCAAGAGATCACAGAGAAAGGAAGACAGTCATCTATATTTGCAAAATCTTAGAGGCTGGCAAAGTAGTCAAGAAAGCAAAGATTCAAAAAGAGGAGGAAAAGACAATGCAATAAAATGGAGGGATAAGACATTTTTCAGATATGTTAGTGAGAGGAGGAAGGGCAAAAGTGGTATTGTCAGGCTCAAGGGTGAAGGGAAGGAACATGTAGAGGTCGATGAGGATTAAAGCAGAATTGCTTAACAAATATTCCTGTCCTGGTCCTGTTCACAGATGAAGGACCAGGAGCAGGACCTCAGAAAACACCCACAAACAGGAACAGAACAGAGGGGCATCTTGAACGATTTTCAGAAAACGGTATTTGTGAGGAACTAGCTAAACTAAAAGTAAACAAAGTGATGGGACCAGATGGGATACATCCGAGAATACTGAGGGAACTTGGAGAGGTTCTAGAAGCTTCACTGACTAACCTTTCCAATGCTTTGGAGTCGGAAGTTGTGCCTGAGGACTGGGAGAGAAGCACATGTGGTCCCTTTACACAAAAATGGAAGGATGTGGTGGAAAATTACAGGCCAGTTAGTTTAACCTTGGTGGTGAGTAAATTACTGGAAGCGCTGCTAAAAGAGAAAATAGTGAGGTTTCTGGTGTCCAACAGATTACTGGATCCGAGGCAGCATGGATTTACCAGAGGCAGGTCTTGTCAGACAACGCTGATTGATTTCTTTGACTGCGTGAACAGAGTTGGACCGAGAGAGAGCCCTAGATGTGATATATTTACATTTCTGTAAAGCCTTTGACACCTTTCCACACAGGCAACTTATAAACAAACTGAACACCCTAGGGATGGACCCTAAAGTTACTGCTTGGGTTAGAAATTGTTTGAGTGGAAGGCAACAAAGGGTACAGGTAAATGGAGCTCACTCTGAGGAGGAGGTGGTTACCAGTGGTGTGTCACAGGGATTTGTCCTCGGTCCGATTCTTTTTAACATCTTTGTTTGTGATATTGCGGAAGGGTTGTTGGGTAAGGTTTGCCTCTTTCTGGATGATACCAAAATCTGCAACAGACACCCAGGAAGGAGTAGATAATATGAGGAAGGATCTAGCTAAGCTTGAAGAATGGTCAAGAATTTGGCAGCTGAGATTTAATACTAAAAAAAATGCAGGGTCATGCCTTTGGGCTGCAAAAATCCAAGGGAGCGGTACAGTATAGGGGGTGAAGTACTTCTGTCCACAAAAGAGCAGCAGGACCTGGGCGTGATTGTGTCCGATGATCTTAAAGTAGCTAAACAGGTAGAAAAGGAGACTGCTAAAGCTAGAAGGATGCTTGGGTACATAGAGAGATGAATAGCCAGCAGAAGAGAGGAGGTGATAAGTGCCTCTGGATAAGTCTTTGGTGCGACCTCATTTGGACTACTGTGTGCAATTCTGGAGACCGCACTTTCAAAAGGATATAAACAGGTTGGAGTCTGTGCAGAGGGTGGCTACTAAAATGGTTAGTGGTTTTTGTTATAAAGCATATAAGGATAGACTTAAAGATCTTAATATGTATACTTTAGAGGAAAGGCACGATAGAGGTGATATGGATTGAGACATTTAAATATCTCCATGGCATAAATGCAGAAGAGGAGAGCCTCTTTCGATTGAAAGCAAGCTCTGCACGAGGGGACATAAGATGAGGGTGAAAGGTGATAGACTCAGGAATAATATGTGGAAATATTTCTTTACGGAAAGAGTGGTAGATGCATGGAATAGTCTCCCAGTGGAGGTGGTAGAGTTGAAGACAGTATCTGACTTAAAAAAAAGCATGGGACAAACACACAGGATCTCTAAAGGAAAAAAGGGGACTGTTCAAGTGGTTGAAATGAAAGGGCAGACTAGATAGGCCATGTGGTTTTTTTTCTGCCATCATGTTTCTAACTACAGGTTGTAGAGAGCTGAAAACTCTCACATATGGGAGCTTCCTGAACTCTGGAGTCGACCTTCTTGCTGACCAGAGGCATGAGAAGGGGGGTGGGGGATATCTCCCACATTCTCATGGTGCACAGGCACTGTCATCACCTCGGTGGTGGGGAGGGGAGGGGGATAAAACGAGGATTTCCAATTCTTCTACGCTGGGTTCCTCCTCCATTTCCAACTGAAATTGTATGGGTTTGCCCATAATCCATACAAAATCATGTAAGTCTCGGGTGGAGACTTACATCACTCATGAGGAAGTGAGGTGTCAAGGCAACTCAGGAGACTTCTCCTCTGAGAAATACTCCAAGTCATACTCAGGAAACTTAAAAACTGTCAAAAAGCTGGCAAGAAATGAAGAGGTGATAGAAAGAAGAAATATGCAGCAATGGCTGGTTAAAAAACCCTCACAAATCACAGGAAAACAAAGCCAAAAATGGAATGTCATGGACCACAGGACAGTGTGTGTGTAGGGCTCCACAAATGACTGAGATGAGGCAAGGCAAGCAGGAATGGGCACGCAGGTGCACTGGAGCCTCTCCAAAGGTGTGATGGGATTCCTGCATAGGGCTCCACTGATGACATCACCCACATGTGAGCACTTATCTTGCTGTCCACAGAGAAACATAAGTCACATAATGCTAAGTTGAAGCCAATTCCAATTTAGAGACCATGAATAATACACGTTCTAGCATCTCTAAAGGGAGTGGTGAAAGTTCTTGCTTTTCAGTAGGCTATGTAGATTACTTTAGAAGCCGTATGTACCTTTTCTATATAGAAATATATCAGCGTTTACACTTGTAAATCACATACATGTGTAAGGTGACATTTACTTAACAGATAATGTCTTTCCCTTGAGTTCTGCTAGACCAGTTCAGACAAATGGGTTGTATCTCCCTACCAGCAGATGAGGAGACAAACCTCTATAGGCTTCTTTATGACATCATGTCGTATTAGTCAGAACCACCAGAGGGAGCCTTCAGTAATATTTGTATCAAAGCATATGGTGAGGAAACTCTGAACTCACACCACCTCAGTGATGTAACCAGGTTCAACAGAACAATAATCATAACTATATACAGGATCAGCTTCAACAGAGGGCTTGTTAGAAGGGTATAAGGCCACAGGGCCAACCACAGAATAGCAGCCCAGAACTTATCCATGGCGGGTCCTGGGCTGGTTTAGCAGGACTCAAGGAACGGATATTATCTGGTAAATGTCACCTTCCATATTATCCTGCTAGACCAGTCCAGACAAGTGGGACATACCACAGCTATACCATCACTGGGCGGGAAGAACATACGGCAGATTTCAAGACCTCTGAGCCAAAGGCCGCATCAGTCCAAGTGTTGACATTAAACGATAGTGCTTGACAAAAGTGGAAAGTGATGTCCACATCACTGCCCAACAAATGTCTAAGGGGGCTATCAAGATACACTCTGCCTACAAGGACGCTTATGCCCAAGTGGAATGTGCACACAAACCCCTCGGAACCAACTGATTCTTCAACAGATACGCAGAGACAATAACCTTTTGAACCAGCATTTCAAGGTAGAATAAATGACTGCAGTAATTCACATGGTCCCACAACCAGCATGAATAGATGGCCTGACTTGTGAAGTGAGTAAGCAAACGCCAAGCATCAGAGCAGCACACTTTGGACATCCACCAGGTGAATGACCATGTCCTTTTCTTAGCACTAATCCTTCGAAAAGAAGGGTAGCAGACTACATGACTCCATGGAAGGCAGATACCACCTTGAGCAAGAAGAAAAGAACAGGCCGAATGCATACAGCTTCCCTTGAGAATGACAAGCCTTGCAGTTCGGAGCTTCATCTCATGAACATATAGCAACCAGAAAGATGTTCTTGAGGGTCAGAACTTCAAGTGTAGCCCGATTTAAGGGCTCAAAAGGCTCCAGCATCCAGGCCTGGAGCATTAGGAAACAATCTCACAGCATAACAAGTAAATGCGGGGGGGGGGGTGAAGGTGGGTGAAGACAGATCCATATCCCCTAGAGAAAATGGGGGGGGGGGGGAAGAGGGAGAGTCAGGATGCGAGGCAACAGACCACCCCACCACTGGCCTCCTAAAGCAGGAAGCCTGCCACATGAACCTTCAGAGATTGAAGAGAAAGGCCTCAGTTCAGATCCTCCTGAAGAAAGGCAAGTAAGGACTAAGTCTGTCTTCTTAGGTCTAGCCTGATTCTGATACAAACTCTCAAGACACCAGGATTGTGCACAGACTAGACTGAAAAATCTTCTCCTAGCTTTAAGGAGTGAAACCCTCAGTGGGAGAGTATCCCATATGTGCCAAGAGGCAGCTCCCAAGAGCCAAGCCGGAAGCAAGAGCTGAATCAGGTCATCAGAAGTACCAGCCCTTGATGTAATGGCCCCTGAGCTGGAGCTAGACACAAAGGAGGGCCTTGCAGAAGCCCCATTAGGTCCCTAAGCCATGATATCTGTAGCCAATTTGATGCTACCAGGAACACCCAAATCCAGATGCTGCTCTGTGTCGAAGCCCATGATCCATCAGCCACAAAGGAGGAAACATGCATAGCAGGCAACACATCAGCCAGGACTGGACTAGGAGGTTTCTCTGCCTCGACTTAAGACACAGTCTGCTTTGGCATTGGACTGAGTCACCATCAGATCCATCTTGGTACAAGCACAGCTGTGCAAAATTCACCGATAGGCTGTTTCCATTCCTACTCCCCAGAATTGAGTGTCAACTGAGAAGACTGCCCCCCCATGTAGTCAACTCCTGCAATGAGATGCACCAATAGAATCTAATAAGCATCTTCCATCCAGGAGAAGATGAGCGCTATCTTCCAGCACTCCAGCACTTTGTGCCCACTTGCCACTGCCATGGCCTCATTCAAGAAAACCCAGCCCACTTCAACCCTAACCAGGGTCCAGCAGTACAAGAGGGCCAACAATGGCCTTGCCTTGAGGCAGTTGATGGGCCATGCTAGATCATGGCTGTTCCAATGGCCCTGTGCTGCTCAGATCTCAAACTCCCCAGCCAAACTGGCAGAAGAAGCCACGTGTGGTCATCCAATAACATACTGTTCCTCAGGTGCTGTGGTTATTGACATCCCTGCAAGCTGGAGACCACCCCCGACTGGAAGACCATCTGACCTGGAACTCCAGAGAGCTGGAGAACACTGAGAAAGCAGGGTCTTCTGAAGAGGCCTCATACGAGCAGGCGCCCAAGGTCTCAGGCCCATCACCATTGTTATCACACCAGGAAGCTGAAGAGAACCCAACTCTTAGAGCCTTCTGAGACTGAGAGGCTGTCCACTGGGCCAGAAACTTGTTCAGCCTCTCAGATTAGTAAGACAAGACTTTTCTTGGCTAAATCCATGTTAGCTTTCTGCCATTAAACCATGACTATCTATATGTTCAGTAATTTTTTTCTACCATTTTACCCAGTAATGATGTCAGGCTACCTGTCTGTAGTTTCCCAGACAATCCCTGGAACCCTTTTTAAAAATTGGCGTTACATTGGCCATTCTCCAATCTTCAGATTCTACAGATGATTTTAATGATAGCTTGCAAATTTACTGTTAGCAATTGTGATCTCATATTTCAATTCTTTCAACACCCTCTGATATACACTATCCGGTCCAAATTATTTGGGTTTTTTTAAAAAATTCTCTCTTTGCCTGCCTTATCAATGCCTTGCATCTAACTTGTCAGTGCTTTATGTTGTTTCCCAGTTTGTCATTTGGCCCCTTTTTCCATTTCCTGAAAGATGCTTTTTTGGCAATAGCCTCTCTGACCTTACCTTTAAACCATGCTGGCAGTTTTATGGCCTTCCTTTCACCGCTCAAAGTGTGGAATACATCTGGTCTGTGCTTCCAAAACAGTATTTTTAAACAATGCCAATGCAGCTGCTCCTTTTAGTTTTTCCTTAACTATTTTTCTCACACTTTATCAGTCTCCCTTTTGAAAGTTAAAAGATAGCACTGTGGATTTCCTTGCTATCCTCCCTTCATTTATTAAACCAAATGCGATCATACTATGATCACTATAGTCAAGTGACCCCAACACCCTTGTCTCTTGCATCAGATTTGTGTTCCACTAAGGACGATGTCCAAAATAGCTTCCCTTCTTGTCAGTTCACGAACAAGCTGCTCCAAGAAAGTAATTTATTTCATCTAGAAACTATCTTCCTAGCATGTCCTGCTGTGACATTGACCCAGTCAATACCGGGGAAGTTAACTTTTGTTAGCTTCCCTGATTTCTTTCAGCATTTCATCATCCATCTGTTCATTCTGGCCAGGCGGTCAGTAGTACATCCCCACTGCCATCGCTGTCACCTTTTTACATGGAATTTCAATTCATAGAGATTCTGCAGTGTATTTTGTTTCCTGCAAAACTTTAATCTTGTGTTGCTAGAATCTGTTTAATTCCCAGGATGCAATCCACCCTTGCAAATGCCACAGAGACTGAATATCTCCATAAGCCGATATATCAAATAAAAAAACAGACATGAACTCAACTTCCTCTCATACCCAGACATTACCCTTTAAGTAATTTCACAACAAGGTGCCTATGTAAAAGCAGCCATAAAATAGACACCCTTATCAAAGAGAAAACTCCAATGTCCTTAATATATCTCCAATTCCTGCTGAAATATATAGAGCTGAATAGTGCAAAGAGTCTAATAATCCAGTCTCTCTCAAATTTCTCAATTAAAACGTCCACTTCTCTCCTCTGTGTGCGCTCATAGTTTTTGGGGTGCGTGGGTAGTGAATGAGCACACCAGTGGATACTTTTTTTTTTTTTTTAGAAAGAGGGAGACTGGATTATTAGACTGTTGACATAAAGTACACTTGAGTCAGCATAACTAATAGGACCAATGATTATAATGGCGTATCTGATCACCACTGTGTATAGCACCATATATTTCTGCAAGAATTAGAGACATTTTAAGAACATTGGTATTGACAGTATTGGCTCATGTTAGTTTTCCTATTACTGGATCTTTTTATGCACAGCTTTATAAAGACAGCATAGGCACTTATGTGCCTTTATGGAATAGATTTATACAATGACTCTCAATAGTGCACGAATTCTCTCAAATACACCTACTTTGAAGGTGTAAATGTGTGCATGTATTCTACATGCATACTTTATAAAATGTAAGTATGCATTGCAACCCCACCCCAGCTTTGCCAAGACAAGGCCTCTTGTAACATCCATGTGTAGATCACAAAAAAGTATAGGTAATCTTGTATTCAGCTTACTTTTTGTGTGCATGCAATTCTATAAAGCCATTTTTCACATGTTAAACATGCTTTATAAAACATTTTTTTTGCTTGCAAAATGACCCCCTGAAACAGATCTAACATACATGGAGAGGGAACTTAAATTTGCACTGCTTAGTAGAGTATTTGTGGTTAAATAATAGACAATTTCAAGCACTACAACTGTGGTATCATTCAACAGAAAATACCTAAAGATAAAACTGATGTGAATATTGTGCGGAAAAAGATCACCCTTAAATACAAAATGTTACAAAGAAAATTTTATTTTTTTTACATACTTTATTACAGAACAATTCAGTCTGACAAATTTGATTGTACATACATATGGATGTTTTATATTTGGTTAACAAAATATACATTTTCTCTGTAAACAAATAACACAACCAAAAAAAAAAAAGCTTTAAAAAAGTTTCTCCCCAATGAATCCCTTTTGTCCCGTATTCGATAATACATGCAGCAATATAGGATTAGATTACAGCCAGAGAGTAAAAGCTTAGCCCTGTTTGAAAGGTTTCTAATAATGAAGAATACAAGCTTTTTAAATCATTTGTTTCTGGCATTTCAGTTTCTCATATTTCCTGATCCCAAATATCTTAAGGTGTGATTCTACAAACTTCTCAAAGAAAGGGATACAATAGCCAAACTAAAGTCCAAGGTCATCACAACTTATATCCAAAAATATTTGTATGTTCAGCATTCAATATCATTCCAGTACCTCTGAACATCTCTACAAATGTTTCCCCATGTGTTCAACCAATCTTGACTGCTGTTCCTCTAGTAAGTGGAGTGGGAAGCAACTAAATTCAATCAGGTATTCAAACAACTGTGTTTTCTAGTTCTTGTCCATGTTAAGGTGCTGTCAGAGATGGCTTATATTATTTTTGTGCAAAGATTATTTGGTTCAGTTTGAGCAGCCAGTAGCACCCCACGCCAACCCTTTTGCAGTCCATTAAACCTACTGTTAACTGGCAAAAATGCACTCTTCACTAGTATTTTTCAAAGCAGCAGTACTCACCTTGGCATTTCTGGAACAGCTTCCAGAAGGTATGATTTTCATCCCTCATAACGTTTCTGTCCTAAAGCTAAACACATGGCTACTGCTCTGCACTGGTAATGGCTGCTCTGATGTGAAAAACAGCTAGAAGAATTCTCAACATCCTGTTAATTCAATTTATACAAGACATGCTCACTCCCATCTGCTTAAAAGCGAATGCTAACATCCTCCCCAACTGCAAAGGGTCTCCCTTCTGACAACATTTAGATTCTCTTTTGTTCTCCCCATGCTTCTCATGATTGTTAACGGCGATTCAATAAACCATGTCAGCCTGGGCCTGAAAAACACTGACAAGCTTTTAAGTGTTCCGACCAAACAATCACACCCGAGAAACTCACATAACACCTCACAAACAACTTATCTGACTGAAACCACCCCTTCCCCTGCCTTCCCCAAATCCTGCTAAATACTTCTGCATCTCCCACACTTCAATATCGAGAAATCATTTGAATGCTTAATATATATGCCAATGCTTTATAAGAGAATCATTACACTTAGCAGATCAATATTACTAAGAGTAGTTTCAGCACCTCATTGCTCTCTTTGCCATCAAACCCAAATGAATAATTCTGTCAAGTCTCTATTCCCTAGTATCAACCACTGATTTGTGGTTTGGCTATGTACCCTGTGGATGAACCATCATGTAGTGCGCATTCTCAATCCAATTTCACTGCACAGCAGAGGGGCTACATATAGTGTGTGTTAACAGAGTTCCATCAAAAATGAAAGGGAAGCGCTTACAACATGCATAAGGATGCCAAATAAAACCCTCTTAACTGTATAATACAAAACCTCTTAACATGAATTCCCTAGTAAAATGTGTCTTTCAATCTTTCCTAAAGATGACCAACATGTCTGAGTGCTACTCGAACTACTTTTCCTTAATGTCTGTCTCTCCAAATCTCAAAGATGACAAGTCAGAAGCCAGAGTGGTCTCTGAATGAGTTCAATAAGCCTGTAGCAAAGACATGATGATGATTTAAAAAAATCTAAGAGATATGCATAAATACCTTCACATGTCTATCCCTATAAATTTCCTGAGATTTCTCTTTAGAATTTTCCACTAGAGTAGAAACAAGAACTAGACCTTTTGCTATGCAAAATACTAGAGCTTACAAACAAATTAGTCTCTCTTTAATGCAAGGTCAAGCAACCAGTCAGAAGCAAGGCCTGCTCATTGACAGACTAAACAATGCATACAAGTGTGGGACAAAGGACATGAGCATTTTCCACTACCACTTAACTATCCTTGTCCATTTTCAGAATCCCCCCCCCCCCCGTTATGGCTACTGAATATACTGTGTGTCTGAAACCACTGTAGTCTTCTCATTCAGCTGGATTCCTCATATGCTGTATTAATTATGACTCACATAGAAAGATGGCAGACCCTGAATTGAAATAATGGAATCCAACAAAAAGAAAAGGCTGACCATACAGTCAAGTATGCATACCCAAAATCTTCCATCAGAGAGGACAAAGGAAACCTAAAATAAAAGGAAACGATTGACATTTCATAGAATATTTTACAGACTGGCTCTTTAACATATTTGGAGGATGGAACATAGTTCTATATCTGTTAAGCAGGACTACATATTATATTGGAGTTGGAAGTAAAACAAAATGCATCTTTATCATACAACCCAGCAAGTATCATTCTGCCCCAAAGAGCAATGTTGCTGTGGTTGGATTCCCTCCATCTGGTGATCTGAGGATGATCCCCATCTGTCCATGATCTAGCTGAAATTATTCCACCAAATACAACATTTCAAAGCACCAACAGAAGACATAACTCCTCTTCCCAAAGAGATATGGAGTAGCATTGAACAAGTACAGACAATTTTCTTCCATACAAGTGATAAGAGGAAGAGGTGAGCCTGCCCTGCAAATGTGCATATATATGTAGGAAAGGAAGGAAATAAAGCCACAGGAGCAAATTGAACAAACACTGTCCATATCCCAACTGAAACTGATCATACATCAGTCCTCCAACGCTGGTGAACTTCTACCTCTTCAGGGACAACCAACAAGAGCTCACAGTTCTTTCCTCTAAGCTGGTGTTTTAAAAATTTCCTGTAAGACAAAGAACAAAGAAGAATAAAGTATTTACAAAGGGAATCTAAAAAGAAAACGGTTACAATAATGAAACAATAAGACTGCTAGACTAAGTATTCCAGTATACACAGTTATAATATGCTCATCTTGTTCTGGCTACTGGACAAAACATTTAGGTTTTCTGCTTTGATGTCATCTCAGTTGATGAGCATATACAGTATCTCTTAAGCATATATTTCTTATGCCCCCTGGGCATTCACTAGTATGATCAATGGGAATTAAGAGTTAAAATATAAAGGAAGAGGACATATAAGCTACAAAAGAGCCTCACTGTATAGTGGTCAGAATATGAAATCAGACTAATGGCGCTCACCACTGAGTAGAGCATGCAATTTCTACATCAAATATTACTGAAATTATAAAAGTATGCACAAAGGAAGACGCTCAGGACAAATGGGCAACACTTCCAATTCAGGTTATTTTACTGTTTATGGCTCTAATTCTATCAATCATTATTAAAGCTTGTGTATAAGCATTAGTATGGTTAGACATCATTAATTAATGTGTCTAACCATACTAATGTCCATGGGTAAAATGGTGTTTTAGCTGAAGAAATTGACAGTTTAATTATTGACGACCATATATAGGCTTAAAAGTTGGCGCTTATGTCACCAATACATATTTTTTATCCGAGTATTTTAGAAGGTGTTCCTGGGCTGGAGTTAGGTTAGGGGAAAAAATCTAGGCACACAATTTTACTTTGAAAAAGTTATCCATACCCTGCGAGACTCCCCTTCTAGACAGTAGTGAGCTGCAAACGTATGAACTGAAGAGTACATGGCGGCCTTACAGATTTCTTGCACCGGCACTGCACGTATGTTGGCCACTGATGTGGCCATAGCCCTCACGCGATGAGAAGTGATCCGGTGCTCCAGAGAGAGACCAGCCCACTCAAAAACAGGCATGAATCTGTATGTACTTTCATAGTGCATGCTTCTGATTATGCAGTAAACCATGCAGATAAAACTACCTCAGCATTTGCACAAATATGGGCAGTTTGGATTCACTACTCCATAATATTTAGAACAGCATCGGATTCAGCGACCATGACATGAACAGAGAAAATATAAACCAGTACAATACTAGCTTGGGAAGAGGGAGAGACAGACAGCAAAGCCTATAGAATATATTCAGCTGAAAAAAAAAAAAAAAAGAGACCAGTATGTTTTGAACTAACTTCCAAGAAAGCGTAGTTACTCACCTGTAACAGCTGTTCTCCAGGGACAGCAGGAATCAGTCCTCACATATGGGTGACATCGGCACCGACGGAGCCTGCACGGAGCATTTTCACAGCTTTCAAAGAAAGCCTTTGGGAATGCTACCACACATGTGTGGTCTCCTTCCCGCCCAAGGGTGCCATCCTGCTCAGTCAGATGACATAGCTTAGGCAAAGTAGAAAAGAAAGTAAAGGAGGCAATTCCAAGGGGAGGAGGGAGGGTTGTGAGGACTGATTCTGCTGTCCCTAGAGAACACCTGTTACAGGTGAGTAACTACGCTTTCCCAGGAACAAGTAGGAAGTCAGTTCTCACATATGAGACTCCCTAGCTCCAGGCTGCCAGGAACTGAACCACGACAGCATCAAGCAACCCAAGGAGGGCTGTGAGTTGCAGAAGGTGAGTCCCTACCAACAGACACTGCAGACCCCAGCATCCAGCATCACCATAACTCTGGTAGCCTGAACACAGAAGGGTTGGAGGGCAGGAGTTGCCTATACATCAAGAATGCTTCCGATTACTGCCTGGCCAAAGGCACTGTCCCTGCGGGACTCCCCTTCTAGACAGTAGTGAGCTGCAAATGTATGAACTGAAGAGTGGCCTTACAGATTTCTTGCACCGGTATTGCACGTACGTTGGCCACTGATGTGGCCATAGCCCTCACGCGATGAGAAGTGATCCGGTGCTCCAGAGAGACCAGCCCACTCATAAGCCAGGGTAATGCAGTCTGCCAACCAACTGGACAGGGTTCGATTGGTCACCAGCATCCCAGTCTGTTGGGGTCATAAGAGATAAAAAGCTGAGGAGCTTTTTGATGGCCCGCGGTCCTCTGTAGATAAAAGGACAGGGCCCTCTTGCAATCCAGGGTATGCAAGATGACCTCCTCCCTGCCGGCATGCGGCTGTGGGAAGAAGATGGGGAGAACCACTTCTTGATTGAGGTGAAAAGCCGACACCACCTTTGCGAGGAATTCGGGGTGCGTACGAAGCACCATTCTGTTCGTATATAACCTGGTATAGGGCAGGCCACCACCAGGGACTGCAGCTCGCTCACTCTGCAGGTGGACGTCAAAGCCACCAAGAAAGCCACACATTGAGGTCCCATTCCGCTGCCGAAGGGTGGAGAGGGGGCTTTGATAGCAGGAGGCCCCTGAGGAACCTGGAGACTAAAGGCTGGCCTGAGAGGCGTTTCCCCTCTATAGGAGTGATGGTTAGCCACTGTGGCGCCGAGATGCACGCTCACCGAATTAGACTTCAAGCCCGAGTGTGAGAGGAGTGGTAAGTACTGCAGTACGAACTTCACCTGACAGGAGAATGGATTCTCATACCTTTCTGCACATCAGACTGAGAATCTCCACCACTTGAAGGTGTAAGCCCTTCTGCTGGATGACTTCTGGGAGGCCAGGAGGATCTTCTCGACCTCACCTGGGAGGTTGAAAGGGGTCAGTGCTACCCCTTTCAGCAGCCACGCTGTCAGCATTAGGGACCCCAGGATGGGGGTGCAGCAAGGAGCCCCTCCCCCCCCCTCCTGAGACAGGAGGTCTGGGTCCTGGCCCAGTGGTATTGGGGTTGTCACTGACAGGGAGTGTAACAGAGGGAACCAGGGCTGCCTGGGCCACCGGGGAGCAATCAGGATTACTGAAGCGTGCTTGCTCTGGATCTTTAAAAGGCATTTTGCTATCAGAGGGGTCGGTGGGAATGCATAAAGCAGGCCGTGACCAGATCAGGAATGCATCTGCTGCCACTCTCCTGTGGTGTGGTGTGGCTGAGGAGAGCAAACATTTGGCAGCTATGAGTTGTCTGGGGAAGCACAACAGGTCCAGCCAGGGTCTGCCCCAGAGGTGGAAAAGCCTCCGGGTCACCATGGGGTCCAGGCGCCACTCGTGTGGCTGAAGGACCCTGCTGTAGTTGTCCACCAGGCAGCTGTCTGGGCCTAGTAAGTACACTGCCCTCAGGAGCATATGGATGTGCACTGTAAAGGAGTGGAAGGCCACTACCTCCTGACAGAGGGAGTATGAGCCCGTGCCCCCTTGCTTGTTCACATAGAACAGGGCAACCTGATTGTCTGTATGAGGACCATGAGGTTTCTCAGGGGGTGATGGAAGGCCTGAAGGGCCAGAAAGATGGTCCTAAGCTCGAGAAAATTGATTTGCAGGAGGGATTCCTCTGGGGACCAGGTGCCCTGGCCCTCGCACTGGGTGCACTGGCCCTTGCAATGTGCACCCGGGCCCATGAGGGAGGCGTCTTTCGTCAGGACCCTCAGTGCCTTGAAGGGCATCCCTGCCCTGAGGTGATGCGAGGACTGCCACCAGGTGAGGGAGGCCACCAGCCGGTGGGTGACCTTCACCATGTCCCTCAGCCTGCCTGTGGCTTGCGTCCACTGGGAACTGAGACACCACTGGGCTGCCCACATGTGCAGGCGAGCCAGAGGCGTAACGTGAACCATGGAAGCCATGTGGCCTAACAGACGGAGGAGCAGGCAAGCTGGCACCAACCTGCAGCCCTGCACTTCCTTTGCCAGCTGCATCAGGTGGTGGGCTCTTTCCACAGGGAGAAAGGGCCTGACCCGCAGTGTCCAGCTGGGCCCCTATGAACTGACGATGAACCCCAAATGCTGCAGGGTGTGAATAGTAAGCCTTTTGGCTCAACTGGCCTCGAGGGGTGTGCTGCCTCAGATGAGCCAGTCATCCAAGTAAGGGAAGACATGGGACCCTTGGAGGTGCGCATGGGCGGCAACGACCGCCAGACATTTTGTAAAGACCCTTGAAGAGGAGGCGAGGCTGAACAGTAGCACCCTGTACTGGTAGTGCTGCCCCCCCCCCCCAACCATGAATCTCAGGTAATGCCTGTGGGAGGGGTGGATCAGGATGTGTGTGTAAGCATCTTTGAGATCCAAGGAGCAGAGCCAGTCCCCCTGGTGGAGGTAGGGCAGCAGTGTTCCAAGGGAGAACTTCTTCCTCACCAGGCACTTGTTCAAGTTGCGCAGGTCCAGAATGGGCCAGAAGCCCCCTGTTCTTTTTGGGACAAGGAAATACCTTGAGTAGAACCCTTGCCCACATAGGTGTTGAGGTACAAGTTCCACCACCCTATCCTGGAGTGGAGGAGTGGCCTAGTGGTTGGGGCAAGGTACTTCAGGCCGGAAGGTCGGGGGTTCAAATCCCACTAGAGGACAGCAACCTTGGGCCGGAAAGACTGGGGTTTCTAGTCCCACAGGTGCTCCTTGTGGTCTTGGGCAAGCCACTTAACCCTCCATAGCCCATGTTCCCTGTAAAATAGTTATCTCCAAGTTATAATGCCCTGTTCAATGTAATTTCAGTTTGTTCAATGTAAACCGCACTGATGCAGAATAGCGCGGTATATAAGAGAATGTAAATAAATAAATATAAAATAAATCCCCGAGTAAGCCTGCGAATTCTGTGGCAAGGAAGGCCTGGTGGAGGAGAGGCTGTGATGGCTCTCCTAGGAAGACGTCTGGAGGGTTCTACTGTAAATGGAGAAAGTACCCCTCCTTCACCACCTGCAGGACCCACTAGTCTGTGGTGATGCTGGCCCATCTGTGGGCAAGAGAGGCCAGTTGACCCCCTATGGGCTGAGGTGGGACTCCTGGGGGAGGGGAGGCCCAGCCCAGGGAGTCAAAAGCTTCCCCCGAGTTGGGCGAGACCTGGTGCCTGGGAACCTTGGGCTTCCTGGGCCCGTGTCCCTGGCTTTTTGGTTGAGAGGCCTGGTGAGGCTGCCCCAAGTAAGGCTGGTAGTGGCCGATCTGGGGGTAGCCATTTTTCCCTGAGGTTTTTTTTCCTGGGGAAGGTCGAGGTCTTTTTGGAAAGCCTCTGCCAGATCACTACCTCGGCTTCAATCTCTGCAGCCTTATCAGATATCAGTTTCTCAAACAGGTTCTTAGCATTGCAGGGGACGTCCAGCAGCTTTTCCTGTACCCACTGCTCCAGGTCCAAGGTCTGTAACCATGCCAGGCACCGATGCCAGTGGCTGCAACCCTGACTGCAGACTCGAACCCATCATAGGCAGCTTGGGAGAGGAATCTGGAACAGCCCCAGATGACTGCAACTAGGGACTGGAAACTTTGCAGGGGTTCCCTGGCGAGGCCCGCCGAGAACCCCAAAAGCTTCTGTATCAGGCATTTAAGGTACATCCCTATGTACAACTTGTATGCCTGTATTTGGCACACGAGCATGGCACCCTGGTAGCACTTACGCCTCATTGCGTCAAGGGCCCAAGCCTCTCTCTAGTACCTGAAGATTGGCATTGCATTGGCCAATTTTTAAAAAGGGTTTGATAGGTGATCCGGGAAACTACAGACCAGTGAGCCTGACATAAGTACCTGGATAAATGGTGGAAAACATTTTTAAAAACAAAATTGCTGAATAAGTAGATAGTCATGGCTTAATGAGAGAAAGCCAGCATGGATTTAGTCAAGGAAGGTCTTGTCTTACTAATCTGTTATATTTTTTTGTAGGTATGAATAAACAGGTAGACAAAGGTGAGCCGATTGATATAGTGTAACTGAATTTTCAGAAAGCCTCTGACAAGGTCCCTCATGAGAGACTCTTGGCGAAATTAAAAAGCCATGGGTTTGGAGGCAGTGTAGTATTTTGGATCAAGAACTGGTTAAACGATAGAAGGCAGAGGGTAGGGCTAAATGGCAAATTTTCTAAACGGAGAATGGTGAATAATAGAGTACCCCAGGGATCTGTGCTGGATCCGCTGCTTTTTAACATATTGTCAGACGGCTGCCTGGGTGAGAATCTTCACAGTCTTGTCAAGTGCATATATCTATATGATTTGCAAGGTATTGTGGGCAATGTAGTTCATTCACACCAGACACAGCTGCTGACAATAATTTAGTTGTGCTCTTGGGTAAAGCCAATAAGATATTTATTTATGGGGTTATTTCTCCCAATACAGATATGCTTGGTAACACATAAATTAGGTTACTTGCTTTCAGCGTTAACTTGGAAAAACAAAGTTAAAATCAGGAAAACAACAAATGAAAAGCCACAAAGCAAGAAACAAACTGTTCTTTTCAGGTTAACTTCTGATTACTTCCCACATAGATACAGAAGTGATTCTCTCCTAGCTCACAAGCAATTAGGTAAGGCTTAATTGCTAGCAGTCACCAGCTGAAACCCCTTAGCTGGCTTGCCTTCCACTGTGTGGGTCAAATCCTGCTTCAGGAGCTTTTCTGAGTAGATTAAAGAACAAATTTGTATTTCTTTGTGATGGTTGCTGTACTTTATAACAGAAAGTTACCAACGGAGTTTAGATAGAGAGCAGTCCATATAAACAGGATCCTCATCTGCTATTATTCCCCCTTGTTCAACAAGCATGGGTTCAATATCATGGATTGGCACAGATGAATCTCTCAATGGAGCATTTTCAGGAGAATACTTGTTTCCCTGCTGTCTTTCAAGGTTATAGCTAGGGCATAGATCAGTGTTCATACCTGAGCTTCCATTGCTGCTAGAGTTCCTCTCTATATAGCCTGGCCAGTATGTAGTCCAGTTCTTATGTCCAGCCTTCCAATCCAGATCCCTGGACACTGGATCTCTCTTCACATACCTTCTGGCACAGGTCTTAGGGTCCCTTCCACGTGCAGCCGTCTCCCTCACAGGTAGCCTCTGGTGATTCCTAGCTCTGCAGCACCATTCCTCTGGCTTTCCCCAGTCCAATGGTGTATGCTGGCCCTTGGAATACCTCCCAGTATACGTACTGCTTTGGACTCTTCTAGACCTCTCAAAGGCTTTTCTCCTCTTTCTTCCAGAGGGTCTCTTTCCCTCTCTGTCCGTCCGGTTTGGCTTCTGCTTCTGATGATCCTTCAGATGAAACTGATGATCCTTCTCTGGATATCCAAGGTGATCATGAAGATGGTCATCTGTAGAATAAACTCTACTCTTATTCTGCTTAGATGAGTGCTCCTCCCTAACAGCGCAGCTGGGCTGAATCAGGCCTTGCCCTTTGAGATGAGTGTTCCATCCTAGCACAGCGCAGCTGTGCTGAATCAAGCCCTGCCCTTTGCAATGAGTGCTTGGGGATTACCTCATAGCCCTTTTGATTAAACACACGTTTTCTCACTTCAGCTCCTCTCATGGCTGTTGGAAACCTGGTGCATTCTGGGACTGGTAGTCTTTTATGGCAAAATTCTGTTTTCTCATTTCTACCAGCACTGACAGGCTGCTTGTTCAGAGACACTTCACCTTTTCTATAGCCCCTTCCTGAGCTATGATAAGCTTCCTTATCACAATATTCATAAATGATCTGGAAATGAGAATAACCAATGAGGTGATCAAATTTGCAGATGAGACAAAATTATGCAAAGTTGTTAAAACACAAAAGGATTGTGAAAAATTGCAAGAGAACTTTGATAAATTGGAAGACTGGACATTCAAATAGCAGATGAAATTGAATGTGGACAAGTGCAAAGTTATGCATCTAGAAAAGAACCCCCCAAAATGATAATTACACTTACCTGGTAATTGTAGTTTCTTGAGTGACGACAGTTCAGTCCTCAACCTCTGGGTTGTCAACCTCCTCCTGCAGCTTTGGAGACTGGCACGTCAGAATCATGACATCACTGCATATAGCCTGCTGCACTCTCTCCTCAAATCCAGTGTGAACTATTAACAAAGCAGACTCAAAGGAGCAACAAAATAAGTAGCTGGAATCGCCACCATAACCTAAACTAGACTAATCACCAGTATCATTGAACCGTTCAGGCAAGGCTTTCTTACGCCCTTCACTGCCACATGGCGCATAACACGAAAGAAAAGAAACCACTCACCTGTAGACCACCTCTTCCTGCGAACCATTATGAACTCAGACTGAAAAAAAATCCGGGTGGGATGGAGGACTGAACTGTCGTCACTCAAGGAACTACAATTACCAGGTAAGTGTAATTATCATTTCCTTATCGTTCCTCCAGTTCAGTCCTCAACCTCTGGGATGTACCAGAGAAGTAATCAATATGAGGGCCCCTTCCAGCCGGCCCATAAAACGGACGATCCGAAACAAGCATCATCAGCCGCTGCCACGTCAAGACGGTAATGCCTACTAAAAGTATGCAGCGACGACCAAGTCGCTGCCCTACAAATTTCTCCCGGCGGGACCAAACTGTGTTCCGCCCAGGAAGAGGCTTGCGCTCTGGTGGAATGGGCTCGCAGACCTGCGGGCGCCGATCGACCTTGAAGTAGATAGGCCGAAGCAATCGCCTCTCGAATCCACCTGGAAATGGAAGCTTTAGCTGCCGCCTCCCCTTTGCGCACACCTCCAAACACGAAAAGCCGGTCTGACTTGCGAAAAGGCTCCGTAACCTTCAAGTAACGCCGCAGCACCCGTTTTACATCCAAACGGCGCAAATTGCGGTCTGGGTCGCTACCCTCCAACGAACCCAGCACAGGCAAAGAAACAGACTGACTCAAGTGAAAAGGCGTCACCACCTTAGGCAAAAAGGACAGAACCAGACGTAAAACTACCTTTTCCCTAGAGAAAGACAAAAATGGTTCCCTACAAGACAAGGCTTGAAGTTCCGAAATGCGCCTAGCTGAACAAATAGCTACCAGAAAGACCGTCTTTAACGTCAGGTCCTTCACCGAAGCCTGGAGCAACGGCTCAAAGGCAGTCTGGTCAATGCCGTTAAAACCAGATTGAGGTCCCAAGGTGGAATCAGCACCCTACGTGATGGCCACAACCGAGAAACCGCCTTGAGAAACCGCAACACATCAGCATGGGCCCCTAGGGCAACCCCCTGAATCTTTCCCGGATAACAGGAAAGAGCTGCCACTTGAACACGCAAAGAACTGGCTGCCATACCTTTCTCAAAACCGTCCTGAAGAAAACACAATATAGATGGAATGGAAACCTTAGACGCCCGAATCTGACGTCTCGAACACCAATCTTCAAATATACGCCAAATGCGCACGTACGCCAATGAAGTTGACTGTTTTCTTGCTTTAAGTAACGTAGCTACGACCGACGCCGAATAGCCTTTCTTCCTTAGCCTGGCCCTTTCAATGGCCAGACCGTAAGCGAGAATCGATCCACTTGGGGCATGAAGAGAGGCCCCTGCAGTAACAGGTCCGCTCGCACTGGCAGCCGCCAAGGCTCCCCGTCCAGCAGCCGCACCAAGTCTGCGTACCACGGACGCCTTGGCCAGTCGGCTGCTACCAGAAGCACCCTGCCTGGATGAGCCCCGATCCGCTGAATGACTTGGCCGATCAAGGCCCAAGGAGGAAAAACAGAGTAGTTCCGCGGACGGCCACTGGTGCAACAGTGCATCTATTCCCTCCGACATACTTTCTCGCTCCTGCTGAAGAACCGGTTGACCTTTGCCGACTGAAAGGTCGCCATCAAATCCATCACTGGCGTCCCCCACCGACGCACTATTTGAGCGAAGACGTTGGGATGCAGCTCCCATTCTCCTGCATCTACTCGAACCCTGCTGAGGAAGTCGGCCGTTACATTGTCTTTTCCTGCTATGTGCACCGCCGAGATCGCCATCAACCGACTCTGTACCCAGGCGAACCACCGGTCCGCCTCTTCTTCCATGGCTGCACTCCTGGTGCCGCCCTGGCGATTGATGTAGGCGACTGTTGCCGAGTTGTCGGACAGGACTCAGACTGCCCGACTGACCACTGCCTCCTCGAACGCTTGGAGCGCCCGGGAGACTGCTCGAAGTTCCAGACAATTTATTGACCACGAAGCTTCCAGAGGCGACCACAGCCCCTGTGCAAACCTGTGTCCGCAGTGGGCTCCTCAGCCTGCCAGGCTGGCGTCCGTTAGCAAGGGAATCCACTCCGGCTGTTCCAGCGGCATTCCGGCCGATAGCGATGACGGACGCAGCCACCACTGCAGGGAGTGCCGCACCTGTAACGGGCAGGGAAGCCGCTTGCTCAAAGAGTTGGACTGATGCGACCAGCGACGTAGAAGGGCTCTCTGCAGAGGTCGCATATGCACTTTGGCCCACGGTACGGCCTCCAGAGTCACTGCCATCGTTCCCAGCAAGCGAAGGTAATTCCATGCCGATGGCGCTGGAGTGGCTCTGAACTTGCGCACCAGAACCCGCAGTGCTAGAGCTCTCCTGTGTGGCAAAAACACCTGACCCTTCTTCGTGTCGAACCGGACCCCCAAATATTCGAGGTCCTGAGAGGGTTGCAAACGGCTTTTGACCGGATTGACCACCCAACCAAGACTCTGCAAGAACTCCACTACTCTGCCCGTCACCTGGGCGCTCTCCGCCTCCATCTTGGCTCGAATTAACCAATTGTCGAGATACGGGTGAACTAAAATCCCTTCTTTGCGCAAGGCCGCCGCCACCACCACCATTACCTTGGTGAAGGTACGCGGCGCCGTGGCTAGACCGAAGGGCAAGGCTTGGAACTGGTAGTGCCCCCAAGGAAAGGCGAACCTCAGCCACCTTTGATGCGCTGCTCGGATGGGAATGTGCCAGTACGCTTCTGTAAGATCCAGGGACGTCAAAAACTCTCCCTGACGCACCGCTACAATGACGGACCACAAGGTTTCCATCCGGAAGTGCGGTACTCGTAGACAGCGGTTTACGCCTTTGTGATCTAGAATGGGCCGCAAAGCTCCGCCCTTCTTGGGCACCACAAAATAAATGGAGTACCGACCCACTCCATACTCCGCTTTCGGTACCTCCACGACCGCCCCCAACTGCAGAAGCCGTTCCAACGTATTGCGAACCTCTAGAGAGTCTTCTTCGGACCCCTGCAGGGGGACATGACAAAGAAGTCTTGCACGGGATGAGCAAATTCCAGTGCGTATCCCTGACAAATTACTTCCAACACCCATTGGTCGGAAGTGATGTGGGTCCAGGCAGAAAGAAACTCCCGAAACCGCCCTCCTATGGAGGCACTTTCCGCCGGGACCCGCCTCATCTCATTGTGACTTACGAGCCGTGGAAGCGGGGCTGGAGGAGAAACCTCTATTCGCTCCTCGAAACCCCCGAAATCCCTGGGCCCGCGACTGAAAACGACCCCTTTGGAAACCACCGAACCGTGATCCCCGAAATCTCCTGAAGTCTCGAAACTGGCCCCGGATGCCCAGGCCGGACTTTCCCTGCTTCGGCTTATCCTCAGGAAGCCTACCACCCTTGGACTCCCCGAGGTCCTTCACCAACTTAGAGGTCTTCGCCAAACAGCAACTTTCCTTTAAATGGGAGCTTGCTGAGCCGGGACTTAGAAGAACCGTCCGCCGCCCAATTTCGCAACCACACCGACCTGCGAGCGGCCACCACGGAAGCCGTGCTATCGCCAGGGCTCTGATCAGATCATAATGAACGTCCGCCAGATAGGACGCCCCGGACTTCAGGCGCCCCAGCTCCTCGAGATCCAGGTGTGGAGAGTGGAGCAGCCGCTGGACCCAGGGCAAGCACGCTCGAGCCACCCAAGCTCCACAGATGGCAGCTTGCAAAGAAATCGAATCCGCCTCAAAGGTCTGCTTCAGTAAACCGTCCACCTTACGGTCCTGAGCATCTTTCAAGGCAGCACTGCCTTCCACCGGAATGGTGGTCTTCTTAGTAACCGCCGACACCACGGCGTCCACCCGCGGAGCTCGGAACCGTTCCCTATCCTTACTGACCAGAGGACACAGCCGATTCATAGTCCGTATCCCCCTGAGCCCCGATTCCGGTTTGTCCCATTCCTCTTGTATCATTCTGTCAACTACTCTTTGCACCGGAAAGGCTATCTGAGGCTGTCGAACCACTTGAATAACCAGATCCTCAATCTCCTCCTCCATGGGCGTCGGGGTAGCGAGATTCAATATCTGCATTGATTCTGTGACCAACACCGTAAGCTCCTCTCTACGAAAAACCCTAATGATCTTAGCCTGATCTTCGGGTTCTGGGAGCTCTCCTTCCTCTAGATCCTCTGCGCCCTCTTCGTGCTCCCAGTCCAGATCGTCGCCTTCCGGCCACTCGCTCTCCACGGAGGACGCAGCCTGGGCCCGCGCTCGCTTAGGTGCCGACGGTGCTACACCTACCCCGTCCGGCCCCTCCAACTGCTGAGTGGGGACGGCAAGCGGCAAAGCTCCTGGTACCTGACCTTGACGCCACAAGCAAAAAGCCTGATGCATCAATAGAATGAAATCAGGACAAAAATCACCAAGCGCCACAGACTGTTCCGCTGACAGAACCCCAGAGGGGCCCACTGCGACCTCAACCGTGGGGGCTTGCCCCGAAGGCTGCAGAGACTCCGCTACCGCTTCAGGCGTCGCCACCTGCGCCTCCGGAGCTTCCTTAACCTCCATCTGTTGCTCCACCGCAGAAGATAGAATAGCACAGCCGCGGCACACACCCGAATCGGCCTCCATACCCCTATGGGTGCCAGAGACAATATACTGTGGTTGGGCCACCATGAGGAAGGCAAACACCCCAAATCAAGGAGCTAAGGGTATTCAGTTCTTCTTGTTACCGTTTTCCTCTTATTTTTTTATTTTATTTTTTTTTAAATATGTCTGTACTCAGCCCCCCTTACAATCCTGAATGCTAATAAACTGTCCGGCTGTGCAGCCCCGTTACCACCGAAGCCGCCCGAGGAGACCCCTCCCCCCCCCCTAGCGGCCCCGACGCAAGAAAATCGAAAAATTAACCTGAAACACGAGTAAGGAGAGAAAGGAAGAGAAAACAATCAAAAAACAAAGAAAAGAAAGAATCTACTGCTGCACAGCCCGGGGGATTCAGCGCGTCAGGCAGCCACGCGATAGCATAAAATGGCCGCAGACAGATCGGGAGTAGAGAAAAGGCGCCAAAATGCCCCGGAGCCTGGCTAAGCCTCCCCCCGTCCACGAGAACAGCCTGTAACCGGTGGGATGCTTACCGGCCAGGCCCGTTTCGCTCGTCCGATGCACTCCTAAGCACCGGACCAAAAAGCAGCACGCTGTAAAGGAAACCGCTCTGCTCTGCTCAGCTGCCCAGCCGGAGCCCCGAAGCCGCGTCTAGGCAATCTCCGCGGCTCGGGGAGAGGATTGTAGCTACAGAAGGGCTCTCCCCTGTAGAGTTAGGGGGGAGAGATCTCCCGGCTCCCAGCAAAATCACCAACAGCGCTTAAGTGCTTTTACAACTACCAGTGCTCTATAAGACAGGCAGGAAGCAAGAATGCCTTTCTCTTTTTTTTTTTTTTTTTTTAAAAAAAGGACAGTACCTAAAATTTACCAACAATCAAAGAATGCCCAACTACACTACACTACACTATACTAGAAGCTCCTTATCTGATCCTCCAGTGAGCCCCTGTCAAGGCTCACAACGTCCTCCTGCTGCATGGAGACTGGTCACACTGGATCTGAGGAGAGAGTGCAGCAGGCTATATGCAGTGATGTCATCATTCTGACGTGCCAGTCTCCAAAGCTGCAGGAGGAGGTTGACAACCCAGAGGTTGAGGACTGAACTGGAGGAACGATAAGGAACTATGGTTACATGATGCAAGATTCTACATTAGGAACCACTAACCAGGAAAAATATTTAGGCATCACAGAGAACACATTGAAACCGGCCACTCAGTGTGCAGCAGCGACCAAGAAAGCAAACAGAATGTTAAGAATCATAAAGAAAGGAATGGAGAATAAAACAAGGATATTATAATGCCTCTGTATCATTCTATGGTGCGACCGCACCTTGAACATTGTGTGTAATTCTGGTCGTATCTTAAAAAGGATATAGCGAAATTAGAAAAGGCATAGAAAAGAGCCACCAAAATGGTAAAGGGGTATGGAAGGATACTCCTGTGAGGAAAGGCTTAAAAAGGTTAGAGCTCTTCAACCTGGAAAAGAGGCGGCTGAGAGGAGCTATGATAGAGGTCTATAAATTAATGAATGGAGTGGAACAGGTTAATGTTGATCGATTGTTTACGCCATCAAAAAGTAGAAAGACTAGGGGACACGAAACAAAGCTACAATGTGACTCAAGACTAGTAAGAGAATTTTTTTTGTCAACACGTAATCAAACTCTGGAATTTGTTACCAAAGGATGTAGTAAAAGCTGTTAGTCTAGCTAGATTTAGAAAGGGTTTGGACTAGTTTCTGGAGGAAAGGTCCAGAAACAATTAGAGGACTCAGGAAATCCATTGCTTGCCCCAGGACAAGCACTGTGGAATCTGTGTGCCTTTGTGGGAACCTGCTAGGTACTTGTGACCTGGATTGGCCACTGCTGGAAACAGGATACTGGGCTTGATGGACCTTGGTCTGACCCAGTATGGCATATCTTATGTTCTTATGTTATGGTTATTCTGGGGTGTATAGGCTTGCCACTCTCCCAAATAAGAAAAAAAATGTATCTTTTGGTCTTCTCCATATGCCTTCATATATTGGAGCTCTGCTGAAGTTGCTGCCTGGCCTGCTTCTCCCACACTCTCTTTCTCCTGGTTCAGCATTTTCCTGTGCTGATACTGTCACTCTTGCTGAGTCACTCGGTGCCTGGGAATTTTGACACCACTTTTGGTGCTGTTAACCCTGGATCATGGTGCCATGGGCCACTCATATGACTATTTTGGTGCACTTTTCCTATCTTTTGATGCTTTAGAGTGTTCAGCCACGTTGACCTTTGTGGTACTTATGGGAGTTCATGCCAATCTTGCTTCTTCTGCTGATACCTGCAAGTTTCATAAAGTTTGGATGGAAAAATCCCACTGTTAAAATCCAAAATAGGATGCATTGTTTCCCTCACTGACTTTAATGGATTGAAAAAAAAAAAGAATGAAATGAGTAGAAGAGGAAACTGAGCTGAAAACAAATTGAACCAAGGATTTTTTGTGTGCACAATCCTAATAAGAGGCTTCAGAAAATATGACTTCTGAGTGCTTTGACAAGACTTAAGCACCACAGAACACATTGTGATGTGTGTTTTTAGTGGCGCTAAGGAAATTATGTGAAGTAGTAATTTGCTCACTTATCTTCCTGAACAAATTGCAACCAAAAGATGCTACCTTAATATTTAAAAATAAAGGAGCAATTGACCCCAGAAGTGCAAACAATGTTTCATTAGCGACATTCAGCACAATTTTCAAACTCCAAGGACTGAACCCAAAGCACACTGACAAACCAGTTTTACATTCCTTACCAAGAACATACCAGAGATTCCAAAAAGCTCATTTTGAATAGTGTGGAAAGCTACACTATGCTAAAGCCTAAAATAAATGTGTTAAGTTTCTATATGTGGAGTGGAGGAGTAGCCTAGTGGTTGGGGCAAGGTACTTCAGGCTGGAAGGTCGGGGGTTCAAATCCCACTAGAGGACAGCAACCTTGGGCTGGAAGGACTGGGGTTTCTAGTCCCACAGGTGCTCCTTGTGGTCTTGGGCAAGCCACTTAACCCTCCCATAGCCCATGTTCCCTGTAAAATAGTTATCTCCAAGTTATAATGCCCTGTTCAATGTAATTTCAGTTTGTTCAATGTAAACCGCACTGATGCAGAATAGCGCGGTATATAAGAGAATATAAAAATAAATAAATAAATATATGCTCAGATCTTAAGAGCAAACAAAAATATCACAGACCAGACATCTGGAAAACACACACTCCTTCCAATTTCCACTTCACTTTCTATTCTTACAATGAGTTTCTTCTGAATACTACAAGGTCATATGAAAAGCAGAAATTGATATCCGTTTCTGTTTCATTATTACCCACTCCACAGGACAGAATTCTTGAGCAACACATTGTTTGATCAAGACTGCTTAGAGCATATTTTTAAGCTGCAGATACTGACAAAAATGGTAGTAAATATCCTTTTAATTCTTCAACTGTTTTAAGAGAGAATTATGTACAAGCCAAAAATTTTCTGAACCACCTGAGCAGCCCAATAATACTTTTCAAAATTCAGTAAGTCTAACCCACCTTCTTCTCACGACCTGAAGTGACCAGCTGCACTTGACAATTTAGCAGACCAAATAAAACTTACAAGAAATGCTTTCCAACTGCTTAAAAACTCCTACAGTTAAGGCTGGCCTGGTCCATGCAGAGGGACCTGGGATTGATCATGTACTTAGGTTTTCCATTCCCAAATCAAATGGGGCTGCTGCGAAGGGGGACAGGGAGAGGGGGGAAGGAAGGAGAAATTGCCAAGGATGTGCAGGCCAAACTTCTGTCAGTTTTTATTTTTTGAAAATTATTTTTTCGTCTTTATATTGTTTTATTTTTCAGTAGTGCATCTTATTGCACAATAGGGCCCCACTATTGTCTCTTTCATTCAAAATGAAACAACATCCCTAGTAACTGTATAATGGTGGCACATAGTGACCATATGAAGGACTCATGATTACAGAGTTCCAAAAAGAGCCCTGGCCCAGAACTTTCATTTGGTCACACACAAGACACCACACTGCCAAATAGCAAACAAAGGTAGAGCAAGTGGGACCAAAAGATCTTACAGATTTTGACCCTTTTATAAGCTATTACGTTGTCTCTTTTTGAAACATTCTACACTCTGTATGACAGGGTTCAGCAAATCCCAGGCACCAGACTGCCATGGCAACCGAAAGATCGTATCTGGCGCCTGGGGTTCACAGCACATGTGAGCAGAGGGGCAGCAAATGGTCATAATTGCAGCAAAGTCTGGCACTGTGTGCCCATGGGGATCCCATCTCTTGCACATAAACCATGCCAGTCTCGGCCATGATCCTGTCCTTCTGCCCACGGGGAGATGATATCCCCACAGGAAATGCCAGAGCCTTAAAAAAAAAAAAAAAGGCACAGAACCTAAATAAGTTTAAAGGGGCAGCAGACTTGATTTAATAAAAAAAGACGGGATGGAGGGCAGGGGGTTAGTGCAGAGTTTAAGTGGTTGGAGGATAAAACTGTGGTAATAAAATGGCATGCTAATATTGTTTGCACCCAATGCAAAGAAAGCATAGTTACTCACCTGTAACAGGTGATCTCCGGGAACAGCAGGAATTTAGTCCTCACAAATGGGTATCGTTGGTACCGACGGAGCCTGCGCGGGAACGCTCCCCAGCATCCAATCAGAAAGCTTTTCGGAGCATCCCACAGCGCCTGCGTGCTGCCTTCCCGCCTTTCCCAACTGCCTCTCTCCAGTTGAGTTTTAAAGCTGAGACAAAGAGAGAGAGGGAAAGGAAAGAGATAGAGAGATACAACTCCTAGGGGAGGTGGGTGGGTTGTGAGGACTAAATTCCTGCTGTTACCGGAGATCACCTGTTACAGGTGAGTAACTATGCTATCTCCAGGAACAAGCAGGAATCTAGTCATCACATATGGGGACTCCCTAGCTGTAGGTGCCAGGGAGAGACCCCAGAAGTTGTGTGTCCCGGAGAAGGGCTCCACTTCCCCCCATGGATCTCTGGCATCTTATCAGGGATGGTGGTTAGGAGTTGATTAAGTATGGAACAGGTGTTTGAGAACAGCCTGACCAAACAAGGCATCCCGGAGGGAGTCCTTGTCCAAGCACTAATGGGCTGTGAAGGTATGAAAAGAGGCCCAAGTGGCTGCTCGACAGATGTCGTCAATAGAGTTCAGGTGAGCCATTGAGGCTGCCATGGCTCTCACATTGTGAGCTGTGACATGGACCTCCAGAGAAAGGTTTTTACTCTGATAGGCGAAAGAAATACAGTGAGCAATCCAGTTAGATAGTGTTCTCTTGGAGACTGGCAGTCCCAAATGAGAAGGGTCAAAAGCAACAAAGAGTTGAGAGGACTTTCTATGTTGCTGTGTCCTTTGTAAGTAAAAAGCTAGAACTCTTTTACAGTCCAGGATATGAAGATTCCTCTCTGCATTTGATGCATGAGGTCCTGGAAAAAAGACAGGTAGGTAGACGACCTGGTTGAGAAGAAAAGGCGAGACCACCTTAGGCATAAAGTGTGGATGAGTCCTAAGGACTACCTTGTCATGATGGAACCTTGTATAAGGTGGATTAGCTACTAGTGCTTGCAATTCACTAATGTGGCGTGCTGATGTGATTGCAATGAGAAAGATAACCTTCCAAGAAAGGAATTTCAAGGGGGTGGTAGCTAAGGGTTCGAAAGGTGGCTTCATGAGCTGCCCAAGAACCAGGTTCAAGTCCCATGCCCCTGGAGGTGGTCTAATGGGAGGCTTAGTTAGAAGGAGGCCTCTCATGAATCTTGCTATAAGAGGATGAGAGGAAATAGGCTGTCCATTTAGAGGCTTAAGGGAAGCTCAAATGGACTGTTACTGAATTTGTTTTAAGGCCTGCATTAGACAAACGGAGGAGATACTCCAGCAAAGATTCCAGAGGTATGGCAAAGGGGTTAACACCCTTTTTAGAACACCAAATAGTAAACCTCTTCCACTTGAAAGCATAAGAACGTCTAGTGGAAGGTTTTCTAGAAGCATAAAGAACATCTTTCACTTGCTGAGAAAGATGAAGATCTTGAAGATCTAAGCCTTCAGCAACCAAGCCCTGAGATACAGAGACTGGGGATTGGGATGCCATAACATTCCGTTCTTCTGAGATAGGAGATCTGGAGCAGACCCTAACTCCAGGGAGGGAGCTTGAGAGAGATGTACAAGCAGAGGGTACCCACACTTGCCGTGGCCAATGTGGAGCTATGAGAATCATGTGGCCTCTGTCTCTCTGAAGCTTGAACAGGGTTTTGGGAATTAGGGGAATGGGTGGAAAGGCATACAGGAAGTCTTGACCCCAGTGATGGAGGAAAGCATCCTTTGCCTGAGCTCCCTGAGCCGGAGTTCTGGAACAGAAGCGGGGAAGTTTGGCATTCCACGGACTTGCAAAGAGGTCTATGTCCGGGGTTCCCGAAAGTTGAAAAATCCTGGCTACCTGGTCTGCATGTAGAGACCACTCGTGTGGAAGGAGAACTCGATTGAGTCTGTCTGCCCAAGAGTTTTGAACGCCTGGAAGATACACTGCCAGAAGATGAATCTGATGCTCTCTGGCGAGGGCCCACAGCCGCAAAGCTTTGTTGCAAAGCGACAGAGAGCCTGTTCCCCCCTGCTTGTTCACGTAGAACATGGCTACCTGATTGTCCGTATGAATAAGGACTGTTTTGTAGCTGAGCAGGGTGTGGAACACTCACAGAGCAAGGAAGATTGCTCTGAGCTCCAAGAGATTGATATGTAGACAACTCTCTTGTGGAGTCCAGGTGCCTTGGGTGGAGAGGTCTTGCAGATGAGCTCCCCAACCCATTGGATAAGCATCTGTTGTAAGAGTTGCTTGGGGCAGGGGTTGCTGAAAGGGGGACCCCAGCAACAGGTTTTGAATGGACTTCCACCACTGGAGACACAAAATGAGGCGACTTGTGTTTGCTATTTTGTCTGACAGGCAACCTGATGCCTGGGTCCATTGGGTGGATAAAGTCCACTGAGCTGCCCTCATGTGAAGGCGAGCATACGGTACCACATGCGCGGTGGATGCCATGTGGCCTAGTAACTAACATTTCTTGAGCAGTTAAAAAAGGGCTTTAGGACTGCTTGAGAAGCTAATTGCACCAAGCAAAGGCAACGGGCTTGGGGAAGGTAGGCCCTTGCCTTTGTGGTATCCAGCAGGGCTCCTATGAACTCTAGAGACTGAGTAGGAGTAAGACTGGATTTTGGGATGTTTATTACCAGCCCTAAATACTGAAGGATACGCATTGTGCAGGATAGAGAAGTCTTGGCCTCTGACTGTGTTGGAGCTCAAATGAGCCAGTCGTCCAAGTAAGGGAAGTCGAATATTCCCAGAGTGCGCAGAAATGCTGCTACCACAGCCATGCATTTCGTGAACACCCTTGGTGCAGAGGCCAGACCAAAAGGAAGCACCCTGTATTGGTAGTGCTTTCCTTGAAACAGGAACCGAAGGAACCTTCTGTGGGTTGGATGGATGAGAACATGGGTGTACGCATCCTTGAGATCTAGAGAACAAAGCCAATCCTGATTCTGAAGGTATGGAAGCAGAGCTCCGAGAGAAATCATTTTGAATTTCTCCTTGACAAGGAATTTGTTCAATTCTCTAAGATAGGTCTGTATCCCCCTGTTTTCTTTGGGATAAGAAAATAAGGGGAATAGAACCCTGTGCCCTGTTGATGAAGAGGCACTTCTATTGCCCCTTGGGCAAGAAGGATGGTAACCTCCTGACCTGACAGGTTGATGAGAGAGGTCGGAGAATTGAACTGCTTCACTATTGTGGGAGGGGGCATACTTGAAAAATGAAGTTTGTACCCCTCTCTTATGATGGAGAGTGTCCAATGCTCTGCTGTTATTTGCCCCCATCTGGGAGCAAAATGGCATAACTTTCCTGGAATGGTGGACGGTTCTGGTCCTTCCAGAGCCAGAAAGGCTAAGTTCTCTAGCTGAAAGTCAAAGGCCCTGAGGAGGCTGAGGCTGCTGGGCCGGTTGAGGGCTAGCAGCCTTTGCTTTCTTCTGTTTGGGTGGTTGCTGACGTTTGGTTGAAAAGTGACCTGCAGAAGATGCCTGCTGACCATAAGCAGGATAAAATCTTTTCTTTTTAGAAAAAGGTGTTTTCTTGAAAAACCTTTTCCTAACAGGATCAGCAGTAGACTTGGATAGTCTATCCAAAGTGGAATTTTCAGCATCCATTTCATTGGCTTTTTCTTGCCAATCTTTATCAAACAGGTTCTCACCAGTACAAGGGATATTTCCCAATTTATCTTGTACCCAGAGCTCTAAATCAGATGCTTGGAGCCAAGCAATTCTACGTGCACCTATGGCAATAGCCGAGGTCCTGCTTATACATTCAAAGCAGTCGAAAGCTGCACGGTTGGAGAATTTAGAGACATCTTGGGCATGTTTGAGCCAAGTGAAAAACTCCTGCCTTTTATCCTCAGAGATGAAAGGACTTAAAGTCTGTAGATGATCAGTAACTTCCTTTAGGAACATTCCCATGTAGAGACTATAGTAACTGATTCTTGCAGCAAGCTTGCTTGAAAGACTCTACGTCCAAAAGCATCCAGAGTTCTGCATTCACGTCCTGGAGGATTAGAGGCATGTCTTTTTGCACTTCTAATCCTTCTCATAGCAGATTCCACCACAATAGAGTGGTGAGGAAGCTGAGTTTTATGGAAACCAGGACAAGGAGGGACACGATACATAGTATCTAACCTACGAGAATGAGGAGAGGTGGTAAGAGGTGTTTCCCACATCCTCAACATGAGATCATATAGAATCTCATGAATGGGTAGGGTAGCTGCCTCCTTAGGAGTTTTAAGATATTGTAAAATATCCAACTCCTTGGCCCTTGGCTCTGTCTCAGGGGCCACAGTGATGGACAGGCCCCGAGCCACCTCTCAGACGAAGTCTTGGAAAGACATGTCCTCTGGAGGAGACATCCTGCGTTTAGGGGAGGAGGACTCCTGTGGAAGAATTATCACTGCATCGACAGAACTTTCAGAGTCCTCAGATTCTTCTGAGGAATCGAAGTATCGTCTGTCTGGATGCTCCTGCAGAGCCCGATACCCGTACTGAGCAAAATCTGTATCGGGACTAACCGGTACCGGGGAATCGGTACCGGCGACCGGCATAGCAGACACCAATGCCGATGCTATCGGTACCGGTTGCGATGCCGGTGGAGTTGTCTGTCGCAGTACCAAGGGCGTCGATGCCACAAGGAAAGCCGCTAGACTGCGTTCTATGGACAGAATTCTCTGGTCCATAGATGCTGCCAATGCCTGGAAGTCGGTACCAGTGGAAACCGCCGGTACCCCAGAGCATGGCACCAGGAGATCTGTCGAGGCCGAGCCATCGAGAACATCCTGGAACCCCGATGATGGTGCTTTGGAAGCCGAAGCCTCCCGCCGGGGTAATTTTGCTGGTGCAGAATCCTCGAGGGCAACGCCAGAGGCATCTTGATGCTTAGAAGGAGGATCTACCCTTCGAGGACCGGCTGGATTTATGTTTAGTTACCTGAGATCCACGGGAAGAAGCAGCAGCCCTGGAATCACCGAAGCCGCATCAGAGGGAAACAGGGTACTGAGCTTAGCAGCTCGGTTCTGTCAACCTCTTTTAGACATCATAGCACAGGACACACAATCTGTGATGGAGTGGTCAGGACCTAAACATTTTAAATACCATTCATGGGTTTCGGTGATAGAAATGATACCGCCACATTTTGTGCACTTTTTAAAACCTGAAGCAGGTTTTTCCATGTTAAGGACATTTTTGGGGCCTAAGGCCCAAAAAGGCGGGTGCACCTGAAGAAAAGGAAAAAACAGATAAATTATTATTTTTTTTTTTATAGAAAAGAATGACCGGCGGTACCGGTAGAGCGTCGGGGAAGGCAGACGTGACCACAAAAAGAAATAAAGAAATAAGGAAATTCTTCTGCGGTGACAGGAACACGACCTGCTGGCTCCGCGGAAAAAGAAGAACTGGAGAGAGGCAGTTGGGAAAGGCAGGAAGGCAGCATGCAGGCGCTGTGGGATGCTCTCAAAAGCTTTCTGATTGGACGCTGGGGACCATTCCCATGCAGGCTCCATCGGTACCGACGATACCCATATGTGATGACTAGATTCCTGCTTGTTCCTGGAGATACGCATTAGGATTTCATAACCAGCCTTTGCGCCAAAATCTCTATGCCTGGTCTTGAAGTGGCTTAGATGTTCTGCATGTGCCCCCGACAGTATTTTGATGCCATCGGGAGCTTTTCTGAGGGGACGTCTCAAACTCCCCCCTTGGCATTGGGGAAAGCCCTTGATGCCATCAGAATACTGTCAGGGGGGCTGGTGCCCCCAACAGAAAGAAAATCCCTGGTGGTCCAGCGGCCCTGATCCTCCCACTTGCCCAACTAAAAACACCTGGTGGCCTAGCAGCCCCAAACCCCTTACCCATTACCTTCAAAGGAGCAGTAACGCTGCCCATGCGCTCCTGTTCCTGCACTGCTATCTTGGAAAATGGTAGCACCCGGCCCCACAGTGCATCCTGGGATGCACTTGGTGGGGGTCAGACTGCCATTTAAGGCTTGTTCTACTACATATGGCAGTCTGACCCCACCCGGTGCATCCCAGAATGCACCACGTGGGGCCAGGCGCCACCATTTTCCAAAATGGCAACACAGGAGTGTAAGCGTGTGGGCAGTGCTCCTGCTCCTTTGGGAATGTACCGGGAGGGGATTCGGGGCCGCTAGGCCATTAGGGATTTGCTTGCTGTCGGGGGCACCGGCCCCTGATAGTATACTTATGGCATTGGAGGCTCTCTCTGATGCCTGGATCATCTGAGAGGAAGTGTGAAACTTTCCCTCAGATGATTCAAGCATCGGGGAAAGCCCCCAATGCCATCAAAATATTGTCGGGACACACATGAAAATTAGTCATATGGTGTCCTTGTTTCTCTGGGAGAGAATGTCAAACTTGTGCCGACTTCTGTGCGCATGTGTTTGGCTTGCTCTCCCAGTTTAACTCTGCCATTTGCACCAAGTTTAATGCATGGCTAATTTGCATATATGCCCCTTTCTGCATGCTGGCGCTGAAATCGTGCACTACTGGTGTGCTGCAGAGGCATACGGAGCTGATAGTATTTGACTTCAGCACTGGCTTTCTACAATCGGTCCATGTAAGCATTATCAAAGAACAAAGCACGAGGCATTGATGACATTCCCACTTAAAAGTAGTACAGCCATCAAATGCAGCCGTTACAATTCTTGCAAGGCTCTGCCAAGAAATTTGGAAGACATCATAGCCAACTGACTTTTAAAGATCCGTGGTCATACCATTACTGAAGAAAAGGGATCCAACTGATTATGGAAATCGCTGTACAAATACTCTGATCTCAAAACGCCAGCAAGATTGTACTAAAAATATCATTGAGTGGATACTACAATCATACCTGGAACGATAAGGTGAAATTAGGCCTTACTTGCTAATTGTCTTTCCTTGAGGAACTCCAGTCCAGTCCCGCACATTAGGGTAGTGCACCTCTTCCAGCAGCTTGGAGACTGAGCATGTCACAACTATGACGACACCAGGCTACGTATACAGCTGGCACCACCACCCACCAGCAACCTATTGACAAAGCAGACTCACAGGAGCAACAAATAAGAAGTTATCAGAAACAGAAAAACTCACATTTGAAACCTTAAAAACCTGTCCTGAGACCCCCACAAGGGTCAGCAAATCTCCCCAAGAACTCCCTCTCTGACTCCCCTCCTTAAACCAGAAACCCACCAACTAAGGACAGTTGAACTGTTCCACAAGCCCCTTACCCCCCACCCCCCCTCAGGAGGATGAGACAGGCTCTCTCACCAAGACCGATACAGGAACAAGCGTATACTACCCTTCAGCATTGCAATGCAGCTACCAGCACCCTAGGCCTTTGTGTATGCTGTAATTCTTCAGGCCTAGGATTGCAAGCACTGCCTCAGAAAACAGATGGGCAGGTTCCGGGACTGGACTGGAGTTCAAGGAAAAACAATTAGCAGGTAAGGCCTAATTTCATCTTCCTTATCATCCCTCCAGTCCAGTCCCGCACCTTAGGGATGTAATAGAGCCACTTAACCACAGGATGGACCTGCGAGCCTGACCTGGAATACTGCTGAACTGAAACTCGCCTCTCCCGCCACCTGCACATCCAATCTGTAATGCTTCACAAATGTATGCAGAGATGACCAGGTGGCCACCCGGCAGATCTCCCCTGGAGGCACCAAATTCCACTCCGCCCAGGAAGCCGCCTGTGCCCTGGTGAAATGAGCCCACAGGCCCTGCGGGGCTGCTTTGCCCCGCAACATATAGGCCGACACAATCTCTTCCTTAATCCATCTAGAAATGGAGGACTTCGCCGCTGCTTCCCCTTTATGCGGTACCCCAAAAAGAACGAAAAGCCGGTCCAATCTTCGAAACGAAGCCATCCTCTTCAGATATCTTCTCAACATTCACCTAATGTCGAGAGAGCAACTGTGGGTCCGCCCAGTTCCTGGCTGGTCCCGATAACACCGGGACAAAGACCAGCTGATTCAGATGAAACAGCAAAACCACCTTGGGCAAGAAAGAGGGCACTGTCCGCAGAACAGCGTAGTTACTCACCTGTAATAGGTGATCTCTGGGAACAGCAGGAATAAGTCTTCACATATGGGCATCATCGGTACCAACGGAGCCTGTGCGGGAACGCTACCCAGCGTCCAATAGGAAAGCTTTTGGGAGCATCCCACAGCGCCTGCATGCTGCCTTCCCAACTCTCCCTCTTCAGCTGAGTTTATAGCTGAGACCAAAGGAGAGAGTAGACAAAGAGAGAGAGAGATAGAGACAACTCCTAGGGGAGGTGGGTGGGTTGTGAAGACTTATTCCTGCTGTTCCTGGAGATCACCTGTTACAGGTGAGTAACTACGCTATCTCCAGGAACAAGCAGGAATGTTGTCTTCACATATGGGTAACTCCCCAGCTGAGAAATGACAGGGGGATGGCCCCAGCAAGCTGCAAACCCCAGGTGAGATGGGTCATGCTTCCTCCCATGGATCTCTGGCATCGAAACCCGGAACGGTGGGTAGGAGTTGTACTAAGTCTGAAAAAGATGCTGGAGCACAGCCTGGCCAAACAAGGCATCCCGACGGGAGTCCTTGTCTAAGCAATAGTGGGCTGTAAAGGTGTGTACCGACGCCCAAGTGGCTGCTCTACAGATGTCATCAAGGATACAGAACTAAGATTAGCTATTGAGGCTGCCATTGCTCTCACACTGTGAGCTGTGACATGGCCTTCGAGAGAAAGTCCCTTACTCTCATAAGCAAAGGATATGCAATTTGCAATCCACCTAGAGAGAGTTCTTTTGGAAACTGGAAGTCCCAAATGACTAGAATCAAAAGCAACAAAATGCTGAGATTTTCTATGTTGCTTAGTTCTTTGAAGGTAAAAAGCTAAGGCTCTTTTACAATCTAAGTATGAAGATTCCTTTCTGCATTAGAGGAATAAGGCCTAGGGAAGAATACAGGAAGGTAAACCGCTTGGTTTAAATGAAAAGGCGAAACCACCTTTGGAATAAAGTGAGGATGAGTCCTAAGAACTACCTTATCATGGTGAAATCTTGTATAAGGAGGATCCGCCACTAAAGCCTGTAACTCACTGAAACGTCTTGCAGAAGTGAGGGCAACTAGGAAGATGGCCTTCCAAGAAAGAAACTTTAGAGCTGTAGGGGCTAAAGGCTCAAAGGGCGGTTTCATGAGCTGCCCGAGAACAAGATTCAGATCCCATGCCACCGGCGGTGTCTTAATGGGAGGTTTTGTTAAAAGTAAACCTCTCATAAATCTTGCTACAAGTGGATGAGAGGAAATAGGTTGTCCATCCAGAGGTTCGCGAAAAGCAGCAATGGCACTAAGATGGACCCTTACTGAATTGGTCTTAAGACCAGAATCTGATAGATGGAGTAGGTACTCCAGAAGCCATTCGACAGGCACTGTATGGGGGTTAAGTCCCCTTTGAGAACACCATACAGAGAATCTCTTCCACTTAAAGGTGCAGGATCGCCTTGTGGAAGGCTCCCTGGAAGCCACAAGGATATCCTTTACCTGTTGAGATAGGATGATATCCAAGAATCCTAGGCTTTCAGTAACCAGGCCCCGAGGTGCAGGGACTGGGAATTTGGGTGCAATAGCATCCTGTTTTCCTGGGAAAGAAGATCTGGAGCACATCCCAACTCCAGAGGTGTGGCTTGAGAGAGACACGGAAGCAGAAGATACCACATCTGCCGTGGCCAAAGTGGAGTTATGAGTATCATATGACCTCTGTCTCTCTGAAGCTTGAACAAAGTTTTGGGAATGAGGGGAATGGGTGGGAAGGCATAGAGGAAGTCCCGACCCCAATGGAGGAGGAAAGCATCCCTTGACTGACAGTTTTGAGCCGGAATTCTGGAACAGAATCAGGGAAGTTTGGCATTCTGTGGACTTGCAAAAAGGTTTAAATACCTCCATGGCATAAATGTTCAGGGAGAGAGCCTCTTTCAATTGAAAGCAAGTTCTGCTACGAGGGGACATGGGATGAGGGTGAAGGGAGATAGATTCAGGAGTAATATGCGGAAATATTTCTTTACGGAAAGAGTAGTGGATCCATGGAATAGTCTCCCAGTGGAGGTGGTAGAGATGAGGACAGTAACTGAACTAAAAAAAGCATGGGACAAACACAGAGGATCTCTAAAGGTAAAAAGGGGACTGTTGTAGTTGTTGATATGGAAGGACAGACTAGATAAGCCATGTGGTCTTCTTCTGTCATCATATTTCTATGTTTCTATATCTGGCATTCCCCAGATTTGAAACACTCGAGCAAGCTGGTTCGAGTGCAGAGACCATTCGTGTGGCAGCAGTATTCTTCTGAATTTGTCTGCCCGGAAGATATACCATTAGAAGGTGGATTTGAAGCTCTCTGGCGAGGGCCCACAGTCGCAAAGCTTTGTTGCATAATGACAGAGAACCTGTTCTGCCCTGCTTCTTCAGATAGAACATGGCTACTTGATTGTCGGTCTGGACCAGAACTGTCTTGTAGCTGAGATGGGCCTGAAAAACTCGGACAGCATGGAAAATGGCTCTGAGCTCTAGAAGGTTTATGTGAAGACAAGCCTTCTGTGGGGTCCAGAGTCTCTGAGTTGATAGATCGTGCAAGTGAGCCCCCCAACCCAACTTGGACGCATCTGTTGTTAGAGTGGTTTGGCATAGAGGCTGCTGGAAAGGAGAACCCACGAGAAGGTTTTCCAGTGACTGCCACCATTGCAGGGACAAAATGAGACGTGTGGAGTTTGATTTTGTCTGTTAGCCAACCCGAGGCCTGTGTCCACTGAGAGGATAGGGTCCACTGGGCTGCTCGCATATGAAGGCGAGCATAGGGAACCACATGGACAGTGGATGCCATATGCCCCAGAAGCTGAAGCATCTCCTGAGCAGTCAGGAAAACTTTCATAGCTGCTTGGGAAGCCAGCTGTACTATACGAAGACAACGTGGCTGCCTTGTGCCTAGATGAGCCCCTATGAATTCTAGAGATTGAGAAGGGGTGAGGTGAGATTTTGGGAGGTTTATGACCAGTCCCAAATACCGAAGGATTTGCATAGTGCGAGAAAGAGCAAAGCTGGCTTCTGGAGCTGTTGACGCTCTGATGAGCCAGTCGTCTAAGCAGGGGAAAACAAATATTCCTAGAGTTCTCAGGAATGCTGCAATTACTGCCATGCATTTTGTGAAGATTCTTGGGGCAGAAGCCAGACCGAAGGGAAAAACCCTGTATTGGAAGTGTCTTCCCTGGAAAAGGAAACCAAGGAATTTCCTGTGATCTGCATGGATGAGAATATGCATATATGCATCCTTTACATCTAGAGAACATAGCCAGTCCTGACTCTGAAGGTATGGCAGGAGTGTTCCGAGGGAGATCATTTTGAATTTTTCCCGGAAAAGATACTTGTTTAATTCTCTGAGGTCCAGTATAGGCCTGTGTCCCCCTGTTTTCTTTGGT
Source organism: Ichthyophis bannanicus (assembly GCA_033557465.1). NCBI lineage: Eukaryota > Metazoa > Chordata > Amphibia > Gymnophiona > Ichthyophiidae > Ichthyophis > Ichthyophis bannanicus. The sequence goes on from CM066031.1 coordinate 979,136,790, forward strand.
ATGAGAAAGTAGGGGGGAGTAGAACCCCATACCCTGTTGGGGTATGGGTACCTCTTCTATTGCTCCTTGAGCAAGAAGTGATGCAGCCACGGGGAGAAGTCATCTTTGCCTGGGAGCTGCCGCGTTTTGATCAGCTGCGCGGAGCGGTGCAGTAGGAGGGAATCTGAGCCACGGTGCTGAGTTGCAGGCACTGTGTGGACGCTCCTGCCTCCGAGGACCCCCCTTCGCTACACATAAAGTACTTTGGACTCACTCGCGGCTTGCTCCTTTTGTGCTCCTTCGGTGCTCTTGAGGATTTCTCTGAGCGTTGTTCGTTGCATTGCAGTGCCCATGGGAAAGCGTAAGGTGAAATCGGGTGTGAAGCCTGGGACCAGTGATGGTGCACAGGGAAGTAAGTTGGTTGGTCCCATGGACAAGCATGTGACGTTGTTACTGCCTGCAACTTCGCCAGATGAGGTCTCTGAGTCCTGATTCTCAGCTGCCACCTCCTTGTCCTCAGCCACTGTCTTCATCTACGTTTGACGTTCTTCCGGATGCTTTAACTCCTTCCTTGAAAGCTGTTAGTCCAATTGTCGTTGATCAGGCTCTCCCTTCGGGAGAGGTTACGCTTGCGGACATATGGACTGCGATTCAAGGAATTGATAAGCGCTTAACTTCAACTGTCTCTGCTCTATGTGCCTTTACGCATGATGTTGTGGATAAATTTAAAGATGTTGATAAACAGATGGCTCTCTGGTTCAAGTTTCTGCTCATGCTGATTCTCAGCTCCAAACAAGTATGAATGGTAATGTTGCTTCAATTAGAGATATCTCTGCTCTTTCCTGTCGTTTGGAGAGTTTAGAGAATCAGCATAGGGCAAGAAACCTTCGTTTTCTTAATTTTCCCTCAACTCGCCTATTGTCTCCAGAAATTCTGTTGCAAAAATATTTCTTCGAGGTATTACAGATCAAGGATACTTTAGAAGTTGTCCAAGTCTACTCGTTTTCCCCTAACTGCGCAGCATCTCATCAGGCAGGGGTGGTTGCTCCCCCTGCTGAGTCTGTTGCTCAGGATCTTACCGCTTTTTTGGAGGATACTTTGGATCTCATACCCAAATGCTGCACTGTTGTTGCAACATTTGGCTCTGAGTCTATTAAATTGTCAGTCCTTAGAGCTTATTTAAGCGTAAGGACGCTTTGTTCTGTGGTTATCGACTCCAAATTTTTCCGGATGTTGGACGCGCTACTCAATTTAGACGCAGTTTTTGGAGTTAAGATCTAGAGTTGTAACTCTGGGAGCGCCCTTTTTTTTTTAAAATTTCCCTGTCGCTGCCTGGTAACTTACCAGGGGCAAAGTTATGCTTATACTGATGTGATGCAGTTGCAGAAATTTTTGTCTGATAAAGAATTGGCTGAGAAGTAGATAGGTGGTTTTGTTTTTCTCTTAAGCTCCCTTATGTGGAGTGTAAATCACTCTTTAATGCTTGATTGTGTATGAGTAGGTTTTGATTGTCTCTCCTTGATGTGATTTTCTTATGTGATAATTCTCTTTTCTGAATTTATTATTGTATTTTTGTTAAGTTTACCTTTTTTTTAATTGTTTGTAATCATGAAAAGCATTAAATAAAAATAAAAAATAAAAAAAAAGTAGTGATGCAGCCACCAGAGATTGGTGGCAGGGACTTGAGAATTGAACTGTTTTATGATTGTAGGAGGGGGCATGCTGTGAAAATGAAGTCTGTACCCCTCTCGTACAATGGACAGAGTCCAGTTTTCTGATGTTATTTGTTGCCATCTTCTGGCAAAAAGGCATAATCTGCCCAGGATATTAAGAGGTTCTGGACCTTTCAGGGGCAGAAAGACTAAGTTCTCTAGATAGGAGTCAAAGCCCTTGAGGAGGCTGAGTCTGTTGAGCTGGTTGAGCTCTTGGAACTTGTGGCTTCCTCTGCTGTCTGTTCTGTTGTTGCTCCCTTTGGGGAACGTGAACTGGACAGTGTCCCTGATGGGTGTAAGATGGGTAAAATTTATTTTTCTTGTTGAAAAAGGGTTTCTTGACTGACTTTCTTTGCTGGGTTGGCTGTAGACTTTCATAGTCTGTTCAAGGTAGTATTTTCAGATTCAATCTGATTGGCCTTGTCTTGCCAATCCTTGCCAAAGAGATTTTCTCCTGTGCAAGGAATGTTTCCAAGTTTATCTTGCACCCATTGTTCTAAGTCTGATGCCTGAAGCCAGGCAATACGACGTGCACCGATGGAAATAGCAGAGGTTCTGCTAATGCATTCAAAGCAATCAAAGGTTGCACGGTTTACAAATTTAGAGACATCCTGGGCATGTTTGACCAGAGTAAGGAATTCGCCCCTTTTTACCTCAGGGAGAAGAGGGCTCATGAGCTCCAAGTCACCTGTAACTTCTTTGAGGAACATTCCCATATAGAGAATGTAGGAGCTAATCCTGGCTGCTAACATGGAGGACTGGAAACATCAACGCCCAAAGGCATCGAGCATTCTCGATTCATGGCCCGGAGGATTGGAAGAATGTGTTTTAGCACTCTTAATCCTACGCATCACCGATTCCACTTCCATTGAATGGTGTGGTAACTGAGTCTTCTGAAAGCCAAGACAGCTTGGAACTCGGTACATAGTATTGAGTCATCGAGTGTAGGGATACACCGTTAAAGGAGTTTTCCACATTCTTAGCATAAGATCATGCAAGATTCTGTGAATGGGCAGAGTAGCTGCCTCTTTAGGAGCCTTAGGAAGAATTTCTAATTCTTCTGCTCTGGGTTCCTTCTCTGGAGTCACCATGATTGCAAGACCCCGAGCTAAATCACATATAAAATCCTGGAAGGACGTGTCTTCTGGAAGAGACATTCTGCATTGAGGAGAAGGAGATGGATCCTCCGGAAGGATAGCTCTAATACCAGCAGAATCAGATGATTCAAAGTATCTCTGCACCGGGTGTTCTTGCAACACACGGTACCGGTATCACTCAAAGTCGGTATCGGGGTGTCTCGGTACTGATCCGTCGATACCTGAGATAGACTCAAGGCTCGGCATGGGGGGGGGGGGGGAGTATACCCGCTGAGGCACTCAGTACCGGTGTCGGTACCGATACCTGTGGAACTGTCTGTAGCGGTCTTAGCGGTACTGAAGCTGCTAAGAGGGCCGCTAGACTGTGTTCGATAGTGAGGATTCTGTGATCCATCGCTCCTGCAATGCCTGGGTGTCGGCACCGGTGGAAGCGGCTATGACCACAGAACATGGCACCAGTAGTTCTGCAGAAGTGGAAGCCTCTGGAACATTCTGGAGCCCCGTTAATGCTTTGGAGACCGAGGCCTCCCGCCGGGGCCATTTTGCCGGTGAACTTTCCTCGAGGGCAATGCCAGTGGCATCACAATACTTGGAAGGAGATCTACCCTTTGAGGACCGGCCAATCTTAGAAGACTTACATTTAGTTACCTGAGATCCATGGGAGGAAGATGAAGCCCTGGAAGACGTCGATGCAACTGACATCGTATCTGCGGCAAAAAGGGTACCAGGTTTTGCAGCTCTATCTGCAGGCCCCTTTTGGTCATCTTTCTGCAGGAGAGACACTCCGATGGAGAATGGTCAGGACCTAAACACTTAAGACACCATTCATGGGTGTCGGTGACTGATATGGTACCGCCACATTTAGAACATTTCTTGAAACCACTAGCTGGTTTCTCAATGTTTGAAGAAAAATGGGCCTAGTGCCCAAAATGGCGCCTAGCCCCGAGAGGAGAAAGGCTCCTGAAAGAAAAATCTTTTAGAAAGCTAGTTTTTTTTTTTTGAAAAAGAAAAAAAAAAAAAAAAAAGAGAACTGGCGGTACCGGTAGGCATCGAATGAAGGCAGACACGACCACAAAACACAAAAGAATAATGATAAATTTTTCTGCGGTGACAGGGTATGCGTCCTGTCGGCTCTGCGGAAAATGAAAAACTGAAGAGGGAGAGTTGGAAAGGTGGGAAGGCAGCACGCAGGTACTGTGGGATACTCCCAATACTCCCAAAAGCTTTCCAAGGCTTGAAACTGAAAATGCCCCATTGGCACCACAAAGCAGAGGAATTGGTGATGGTCCGGATGGATGGGAACATGCAGATATGCCTCGGTGAGGTCCAGCAAGGTCAGGAACTCGCGCTCTATCACAGCCATAATTACCAACCTGAGGGTTTCCCATATGAAATCTTGGAACCCGCAGGCACCTGTTTACCTGCTTGAGATCCAGAATAGGCCAAAAAGAATCCTCCTCGATGAAATAAATGGAGTATCGACCTGCGCCACACTGCCCTGCTGGCACCGGAACTACTGCCCCCAACTGCAGGAGGCTTTCTAGCGTGTCCTGCATGCCTTGCGTCTTGCCTCGCGCTTTGCAGGGAAAGCGAATGAAGGCAGGCGACAACGGTCTGGTGAATTCCAGTGCGTAACCATCCAGCACCACCTGCAGGACCCACTGGTCCTACATAATTAGGGCCCAGGCAGGGAAGAAGTCCCGCAACCTGCCTCCCACGGACTGTACCCCCCTCGTTTCATTGCGTTTTCTTGTGGGCTGCAGAGGAGGTGGAAGCCAAGTAATAACCTCTACCTGCCCCACAAAACCCCCTAAAGCGCGATTCCTGGGGAGCAAACTGCCACCTCTGATATGGCTCAAAGCACACCATCTGAAAATGCTTAAACTCCCGGGATTGACCCCTACCTGAGCCAGACTCCCGGCTCTGTTTGGGCTTATCCTCAGGTAGCCACCCCCTCTTTGACTCTCCCAAGTCCTTGACCAGCTTCTCAAGATCCTCTCCAAACAATTGCTTCCCTCTGAAAGGCAGCTTTCTCATGAGGGCCTTAGAGGAAACATCCGCCGACCAATTATGGAGCCAAATGGTAGCAGTGAGCCGCCACAACCGAGACCATACTGTTGGACAGACCCCTAACCAGATCACAGAAGGCTAAGTAAGCCACCCCTGACTCAAGCCTCGCTGCAGGCCCCAGCTCCGGGGACTCTCCCGACGCTTCAGGGATGCCTTGCGCCCACAGCAAGCATGCCTGTGCCACTAATGCCCCACACACAGAGGCCTACAAGGACAGGGCATTCACATCAAACACTTGCTTCTTATAGGGCATCCAACTTCCTATCCTAACCATCCCTGAGGGCCATACTCCCCTCCATGAGAATGGTGGTCTTCTTGGTTACCGCCGACACCGCAGTGTCGACCTTTAGCGAGCAGAACATCTTTTTCCTGCTCCATCAGGACTGTATGAAGACTGGTGAAGACTCGACCACCTTCGCTATGTTGATACCATGTTACTGGCTGAAAGTGAAGACTATCTGAAACATTCACTTATCAAAATCTAGGAACAGTCTTAAAATGGGCCTGCACCTCAACGAAGACAAAAATCCCAACAACTAGCAAATCAATTTCATCCTCAACAGAGAAGAAACAGAAATAGTAGACAATTTCAACCTACCCGAATCCATAATCAATAATGAAATGACAAGCAGTCAAAAAAATAATCTGACAATGCATTGCTCTTGGCAGAATAGCTACAAGAAACCTAGATAAGAATTTTAAGTGCAGAGATAGCAGTTACTTACCTGTAACAGGTGATCTCTGGGAACAGCAGGAATAAGTCTTCACATATGGGGTACGTCGGTACCGACGGAGTCTGCGCAGGAACGCTTCCCAGTGTCCAATCAGAAAGCTTTTGGAAGCATCCCAACACGCCTGTGCGCTGCCTTCCCACCTTCCCAACTGCCTCTCCTCAGTTAAGTTTTAAAGCTGAGACAAAGAGAGAGAGAGAGCAAGGAAGGGAAAGATAGAGATAGAGAAATGCAACTCCTAGGGGAGGTGGGTGGGTTGTGAAGACTTATTCCTGCTGTTCCCAGAGATCACCTGTTACAGGTAAGTAACTGTGCTATCTCCAGGAACAAGCAGGAATGAGTCTTCACATATGGGTACTCCCAAGCTCAGATGCCCGGGAGTCCTAGCATGTTGCAAGTCTAGATCGAGTCATGCTATTCCTCAAGACCTCAGGCATCCTGGGGATGGAGGGTAGGAGTTGAATACAGAAAAGGAGCTGTGGAACAGCTGGCTAGAACAGGGCTTCAGAAGGGGAAGACCCTGTATCGAGGGCATTTGGTAGTAAAATATTGTGATCTGGGCCTCCCTTGTTGGCATTGCACAGGTGCACTGAGCTACATATGGATCTGATAGAAGAGCCCGTGAATGTGCTCAAGGGGTACCTCACTGAGAAGTAGAGGTAATAAAGTAAAACAAAAACAAGTGGAGGTCAGAACCCTTCAGGGTGAGAAATAGCCCCAGGGGAAAACTGGGGTAGTCTAAGATGTAGAGCTTCAGCGGAGACGCAGAAGGTACTATTAAAGAAAGCTTAAGCTGTTTTGGTTCAAGAGAAAAAATGAGTCTGACCCAACTGGACTGGGGTTGGATCAGTCCATGTAGGGGAGGAAGGGTATGGAGACCCTTGAATCTGATAAGAAAGTAAAGACAGACTCAAAAGCGCTAAGCTTTAGAGCAACTGAAGCTCTGCAAAGTCCTTCCTAAATGGGGTCAATTAGGAAAGAAAAAAGGTACATGGAGAGCTTCAGGAGTACCTAACCTGAAAAGGTTATGGTAAAGATAAAGGTTGTTAATTACCACAGGAAGTGGTTATAGGTGTAGCCCCCTAAGTATGCTGGCACAGCATTGATAGGGGTAGTGCCCATCTGTCAGGATCATATAGGAATGTAAGGATATCTGAACCTAACAGACAGATATATCTGAGATAGATCTGTATCCATCTACTTATCTCATTATATCTGTAAATGTAAATAGATATAGATATATAGATATAGAGATATAGATATAGATAGATATACACACACATATAGGGTATATATGCATATATAGATAGTGCTGGGGAGGAGTCTGCTGTCTTGGTACATGTCGGTACCAATGACATAGGAAAATGTGGTAGGGAGGTTCTGGAGACTAAATTTAGGCTTTTAGGTAGGAAGTTGAAATCCAGAACTTCCAGGGTAGCATTCTCCGAAATGCTTCCTGTTCCACGCGCAGGACCCAAAAGGCAGGCAGAGCTCCGGAGTCTCAATGCGTGGATGAGACAATGGTGCAGAGATGAGGATTTTGGATTTGTTAGGAACTGGGGGACATTCTGGGGAAAGGAGGGGCTTCACCTTAACCGGGAGGGAACCAGGCTGCTGGCATTAATCTTTAAAAAGGAGATAGAGCAGCTTTTAAACTAGATATTAGGGGAAAGCCGACAGTCGCCCAAGAGCGGATGGTTCAGAAGAATGTATCTTTGAAGGATACTACCAAAAGCAGAGAGGTTCCACAAAAGAGTAAAGTAGCCCAAATGCCCTCAAGTATGGAGCAGACTGAGCTTAAAGATCCCAAATTACCCATGTCTAACAATAGCCAAATTAATATGAGTAAAATACATTCTCTAAAATGCTTGTATGCAAATGCTAGAAGTCTAAAAAATAAGATGGGAGAGTTAGAATATATAGCACTAAATGAAAGGTTAGATATGATTGGAATATCAGAGACATGGTGGAAGGAGGACAACCAGTGGGACACTGTGATACCTGGGTACAAACTATATCGTAATGATAGAGCTGATCAAATTGGTGGAGGGGTTGCTCTCTATGTTAGAGAGGGCATTGATTCAGAAAGGATTAAAGTTTTGCAGGAAACAAAATCTGCTGTAGAATCTATATGGATTGAAATTCCATGTAATAGGGGGAAGGCAATGGCAGTGGGGGTGTACTACGAAGCGCCTTGCCAGAATGACCAAATGGATGATGAAATGCTCAAAGAAATCAAGGAAGCTAACAAAAGTTACAGTGCAGTAATAATAATGGGTGATTTCAACTACGCCGGTATCGACTGGGTCAGTGTCACGTCAGGACATGCTAGGGAGATAAAGTTCCTAGATGAAATAAATGACTGCTTCTTGGAGCAGCTGGTTCATGAACCGACCAGAGGGGAAGCCATATTAGACCTAGTCCTTAGTGGAACACCAGATCTAGTGCAAGAGATAAGGTTGTTGGGGCCACTTGGCAATAGTGATCATAGCATGATCGCCTTTGATTTAATTAGTGGAGGAGGGATAGTAAGGAAATCCACAGTACTACCCTTTTAACTTTCGAAAGGGAAACTATGATAAAATGAGGAAAAAACAGTAAAGAAAAAACTAAAAGGAGCAGTTGCAAAGGTTAAAGACGTACATCAGGCTTGGCTGTTGTTGAAAAATACTATATTGGAAGCCCAGACCAGCTGTATTCCACGCTTTAAGAAAAGTGGAAGGAAGTCCAAAAAACTGCCAGCATGGTTTAAAGGTGAGGTCAGAGAGGCTGTTGCCAAAAAAGCATCTTTCAGGAAATGGAAAAAAGAGCCAAACGACGAAACCTGGAAACAGCACAAGCACTGGCAAGTCAAATGCAAGGCATTGATAAGGCAGGCAAAGGGAGAATTTGAGAAGAAGCTTGCTGCGGAAGCAAAAACGCGAAGTAAAGACCTTTTCAAGTACATTCATAGCAAAAAACCTGTGAGAGAGTCAGTTGGTCCATTAGATGATAAAGGGGTTAAAGGAGCACTAAGAGGCGACAAGACGATAGCGGAGAGATTGAATGAATTCTTTGCTTCGGTCTTTACTGAGGAAGATGTAGGTATGTTACCCATGACTGAAGTGGTATTTAAAGGTGCGGAAAAATTGAAGGAAATATCGATACATCGGGAAGATGTATTACAACTATTAGATAAACTGAAGAGTAGCAAATCACCTGGGCCGGATGGTATACATCCAAGGGTGTTGAAAGAACTGAAATACGAGATTGCAGACCTGCTATTAGTAATCTGTGAACTATCATTAAAATCATCTCTAATACCTGAAGATTGGAGGGATCGCCAATGTAACACCAATTTTTAAAAAGGGTTCCAGGGGTGATCCGGGAAACTACAGACCGGTGAGCCTGACATCAGTACCGGGAAAAATGGTAGAAACCATCATAAAGAATAAAATTACTCAGCATGTAGATATAGTCACGACCTAATGGGAGACAGCCAACATGGCTTTAGACAAGGAAGATCTTGTCTTACTAATCTGTTATGTTTTTTTGAAGGAGTGAATAAACAGGTGGACAAAGGTGAGTCGGTTGATATTGTGTATCTGGACTTTCAGAAAGCCTTTGACAAGGTCCCTCATCAGAGACTTTTGGCAAAACTAAAGAGTCATGGGATAGGAGGAAGTGTACTATTGTGGATCAGGAACTGGTTAAAAGATAGAAAGCAGAGGGTAGGGCTAAATGGCCAATTTTCCCAATGGAGAAAGGTGAATAGTGGTGTACCCCAGGGATCTGTGCTGGGTCCGCTGCTTTTTGACATATTCATAAATGACCTGGAAAATGGAATAACGAGTGAGGTTATCAAATTTGCAGATGACACAAAACTATTTAAAGTTGTTAAAACCCAAGAGGATTGTGGAAAATTGCAAGAGGATCTTGATAAATTGGAAGACTGGGCATCAAAATGGCAGATGAAATTTAATGTGGACAAGTGCAAGGTTATGCACCTAGGGAAGAACAACCCAAACTATGGTTACACGATGCACGATGGATACACATTAGGAACCACCACCCAGGAAAAAGATTTAGGCGTCATTGTGGATACTATGTTAAAACCCTCGGCCCAGTGTGCAGCAGCGGCCAAGAGAGCAAATAGAATGCTAGGTATGATAAGGAAAGGAATGGAAAATAAAACAAAAGATATTATAATGCCTCTATATCGTTCCATGGTGAGACCGCACCTTGAATATTGTGTGCAATTCTGGTCGCCGTATCTTAAAAAGGATATAGCGATTTTAGAAAAGGTTCAGAGAAGAGCCACCAAAATGGTAAAGGGGATGGAAGGATACTCCTATGAAGAAAGGCTAAAAAGGTTGGGGCTCTTTAACCTGGCTGAGGGGAGATATGATAGAAGTCTATAAATTAATGAACGGAGTGGAATGGGTAAACGTAGATCGATTGTTTACCTTATCAGAATATAGAAAGACTAGGGGACATGCAATGAAGCTACAGGGTAAACTATTTAAGACTAATAAAAGAAAATATTTTTTCACTCAACGTGTAATCAAACTCTGGAATTTGTTACCGGAGGATGTAGTAAAGGCTGTTAGTGTAGCTGGGTTTAAAAAAGGTTTGGACAAGTTCCTGGAGGAAAGGTCCATAAACCATTATTAAGAAGGGACCCAGGATATCAATGCTTGAACCAATACAAGCATTGTGGAACATGTGTCCCTTGGGGAAACTGCTAGGTACGTATGACCTAGATTGGCCACTGTTGGAAACAGAATACTGGGCTTGATGGACCTTGGTCTGACCCAGTATGGCATATCTTATGTTATGTTCTTATATCTATAAAGATATATATATATATAGGCAGAAGACACACAGATATAGATAAGTATATATCTGAATCTATATCTATATATACCTAGATGAATAGGCAGGCATATAGAGACATGTCTCCAGGTATATGGGTGGAGAGATGTCCGGAGAACCCCATCCCCCCTTATAGGGAGAGAGGAAGATTCATCTGACAGCAAGAAGGTAGATACCTGCTTGAGTAGATAAATAGAAAAAATCCTCATCTCCTGGTTATGACTGGCATAGTCAGAGGAGGGTATCCCTGACAAGAAGGCGACTTAATTCTTTGCAGAATTTGAGCTCTTGAATAACCAGGATGGCCTACGTGAAAATGGCAGAGGATAACGCCAGTCTGCAGACAGGAAGTCCAGATATCTCCAGAATTGTAGCATGGAGATTGGATAGAAGAGGCCTCTGGAGGAAGATACCCTAGTGATCCGCCTATGAGGGCAAGATGGGTATTAGGTATCCTCTAGTTGCCAGTGAAGAATTTATCCCTGACGGGAAAACCCAAGGCAATATGGGCCAAGCCAGGGAATTGGCCCTTCTTTTAGGCTTTCACATAATAAAAGGCCTGAGGCTTATGCTTCAGAGATTTAAAATAAGATGGAAAGGGTAGAGAATACCTGCCAGGCATGAACATGACTGGGGGAAACCCTTTTTAACCATCTGGGGTTCTGTTAGGCAAGATACTAATGCTCTCTAGCAAGGGCCCATAGTGCAAAGCTACTTTGTAGAGTTGCAGAGAGCATGCTGCAGGTTGGTTAGAAGAAAAAACTGGTTGTGGACGATCCTTGGTGAGGAATGTGGAAAGCCAGCAGGTAACCAACTATTCTGCCAAGGACAAGGGGGCAAAGAATAGAAGTTAACCAACCAAACAGTGATAACAGGGTTTCCCAAACGAGGTTGATACCCTGTTTGGGACTTAGCACTGAGGCTAGGAGGATTGCTAGTGGAGGGGAAGCCCTGGTTGTGTAGTGAACAAAACCTGTGGCCTAACCACTAGGAATTTTGGCATCTGCAGCAACTATCAGGGCAGCATGGAGAGTTTCTTTTCCCTCCTCTCTTTTTTTTTTTTTAGATTGGGAAAAAGAAAACAGACATGGTAGGATTTCCTATTGTCTGAGGAGCTGCCCTAAGGTAACAAGGGGGAAGACAACTCCAGAGGGGAGAATCCCCCGGTAGAACAGATAGAAGACCATAGGGGCTTACCCGTGTAAAAAGTCACTCTTACAAACCAAATGTTGTAGTAAGAGGGAGGTAAGACAGAGTTGCAAGAGACCCACTTTGGAGGAAGTCTCTGACAGGTGAGATACATGCCAGTATAGGGAAACAACTGTCTATTGATAGTTGTTACCTCTCTTTCCTCCAAGAGGAAGAGGAAAATCTGTTAAGTATGGGCATGATCCTCATAAAGACTCTTAGAGAAAAGATGTCTCATGAAGAGATATCTAGGTAGGTTAGGATAAAATTAGTTCAGATACTTCAAGTGAAAAGAAGCAGACTGCCATCCTAACCCCCCAACTGAAAGGGGCAATGATCTATTTGAAACCCTGCGATTGCTGGGTTTGTTGACCCTGTTGAGGTTGTGGATTCTTCAGACCAGGGCGATGTTTCCCCTGTTTGGGAACATCTGAATGATGGGCAGATGATGGGTAAAACCTTCTCCCCTTAGGGGAAGAAAGTTTGGTAGGACATTTCCTACCTACTGGAAAAGAAGAAGGCGTAGAACAGTCTCTGGAAAAAGGAAAGTCAGTGGAAAACTGAGTAACCTGAAGTAAAGACTCCTTGTTGAAGAGATTTTCTCCAGTGCAAGGAGTATTTCCCAGTCTTTCCTGTGCCCATTTGTCCAAGTCTGAGGCTTGAAGCCAGGCTCTACGTCGTGCCCCTATAGCTATAGCAGAGGTCCTGCTAACAGACTCAAAGGAGTCTAGGGTAGCACGAGTAAGAAACCTAGAGATATTCTGAGTATGACTAACCAGTGAGGAATAGTCTGTACATCTGGGCTCTTGAAGAAAAGGAGTCAAAAGATGTAATTGCTCTGTGATCTCCTCAAGAGATAGACCCATATAAAAAATATGAGAGAATCCCTCCTGAAAGCATGGATGTCTGGAAGATTTGACGTCCAAAGGCATCTAGTGTCTTAGACTCACGACCTGGAGGACAAGAAGAGTGCTTTTTATTACTCTTCACTCGCCTCATTGCTGATTCTACCACAATGGAATGATGAGGAAGTTGAGTCCTTTGAAACCCTGGAGAGGGGGGCACCAGTTATAGAAGATCAGTTGCTCTAGAAGGTGGGGGTAACTTTAAAGGAGCTTCCCACATTCGTAGAAGGAGATCCTGCAAAGAATGATGCAAAGGAAGCATTATGTTCTGCTTTGCTTTGTTAGGAACAGAGAGGTATTCTGTATTCCCATGTGTACGATCTTGTCCAGGAATAGGAATGGCAAGTGATTTTGCCATATCCAGGAGGAAAGTCTGGAAAGAAGGATCCCTAGAGGGAACTTCCCCTGGATAGGCTAGATCTGATGAAGAACTAGCGTTGGCACCGAGGGATCTATCTAAGTATATAGGCTTAGATGGTGGTCGCTGGTACTGCAGGTCAGGACCAGCGACAGTCGGTAACAGATCGTCCATGCTAGGGATCGATTCCAAACTCGGCATCGAGGGAAGCGAGCCTGACGAGAGAAGCATGGAGGGTACCGACAACAAAGGTAATGTGGATATCAGTGCCGACTTTGGTACCGTATCTGATACTGGAGGATGAAGGCCAGCCGGTGGCAACTCTAACGGTATCGGAGGAACCGAGAGTTGCGGATCCCAAGTATTGGAATCGAGCCTTTGGTACCGACGGGAGTCGGTACCCAAGCGAGTCGGTACCCAGTCCTCCAGTCTGGAGATCGATTCTAGACTCGGCATCGAAGGAAGCGAGTTAAAGGCGGTTAGTGTAGCTGGGTTTAAAAAAAGGTTTGGACAAGTTCCTGGAGGAAAGGTCCATAAACCATTATTAACAAGTGACCGAAGATATCAATGCTTGACCCACTACAAGCATTGTGGAACTTGTGTCTCTTGGGAACTGCTAGGTACTGTGATAAGGAAGCTTATCATAGCTCAGGTAGGAGCTATAGAAAAGATGATGTGACTCTGAACAAGCAACCTGTCAGTTCTGGTAGAAGTGAGAAAACAGAGTTTTCACATAAAAGACTACCAGTCCCAGAATGCACCAGGTTTCCAGCAGCCATGAGAGGGGCTGAAGTGAGAAAATGTGTGTGCAATCAAGAGAGCTATGAGGTAATCCCTAAGCACTCATCTCAAAGGGCAGGGCCTGATTCAAGACAGCTGCACTGTGTTAGGGAGCAGCACACATTAGGAAAGAATAAGAACAGAGATTATTCTTCAGTTTCAGTTTCAGCAACAGTTGGAAGAACAGCTTCAGCAAAAGCCACGCAGATAGAGAGAGAAGGAAACTCTCTGGAAGGAAGAGAAGAAAGCCCATTGGAAGGTCTGGGAGATTCCAAGGCAGTACCCCTACTGGGAGGTATTCCAAATGCCAGCAGAGTCCATTGGACTGGATTCAGCCAGAGGAATGGATTGGCAGAGATAGGAATCACCAGTGGCTACCTGGAAGAGAGAAGACTGCATGTGGAAGGGACTTTCAGACCAACGCCAGAAGGTATGTGAGAGGAGATCCAGTGTCCAGGGATCAAGATTGGAAGGCTGGACATCAGAATTGGATTACATATTGGCCAGGCTATACAGAGAGGAATAATGATAGCAGGAGAGGCTCAGGTATGAACACTGATCCAGACCCTATCTATAATAGAGAATGGCAGCAAGGGAATGAGCATTCTCATGATAGTGCCTTAATGAAAGACTCGTCTGTGCCAATGTATGATAATGACCCTATGCTGATTGATACAGCAGATGAAAGTACAGTTTATATGGACTGTTCTCTATCTAAATGCTATTGCTAGCTTTCTCTGAGCAAACACATCAGCCATCACAAAGAAACCTAACTTTGTTCTTTATTTCCACTGCAAACAGCTCTTAAAGCTGGATTTGAGCTCACACAGTAGCAGCCAGCCAGCTAAAGGCTTTCAGCTGGTCCATTGATAGTAATTAGGGCTGCACCTGATTGTGTGTGAGCAAGGGAGAATCACTGCTGAGATCGGCGTGGAAAAATAAGCAGAAGTTAACCTAACCAGCAAAGTTTATTCTTTACTTTGTGCCTTTGTATTTGGTAATTATTTGCTAAGAAAACATTAGCTAATTGCCTGACAAGCTGAAGGTTGTTTTCTGGTTTACTTTGTGACTTGTTATCCATTTTAAACACTGCAAGCAAGTAACCTCATTTATAGTGCTATCAAGCATACATGTGCTGGGTGAATTAAACCCCATCAATAAAAGAAGTATTTTATTGATCTTACCACTTGGTTTCACAACTCAAATTATTGTCATCAGCTGTGTTTGGGAGTGAATGAACTACAATACCCACAATACCTTGCAAGAATCATATGAATATATGCATCGTCAAGATTGTGTAAGTTCTCACCCTAGGCAGCCGTCTGACAGTACATATGACCTAGATTGGCCACTGTTGGAAACAGAATACTGGGCTTGATGGACCTTGGTCTGACCCAGTATGGCATCTCTTATGTTCTTATGAGTCTATCGATGCACGTCTGGAGGGTACCGACGTCGGTACTAGTATCGGTGTTGATACCGATACTGGAAAGTCGGTCTGAAGCATATCCACCGGGCCCGTAAGTACCGAGGATGCCAGACGACGATCCTTGGTGAGGCATGTTTCATCCAACACCAGTGCCGATGCCGGGGTATCGGTACCGCTCAGAGCGGATGCCACCACCGGGCATGGCTCAGGTATGTTCTGTGAGGGGTGAACCTCAGGAACAACCTGAAACCCCACACAGGCTTTGGAGGCCTTAGACTCCCACTGGGGTTTTGAAACCAGTGAATTCGAGGACAAGGCCATAGGCATCTCTATGCTGTGCATGAGAAGTGCCGCTCGAGGACTGGCTAGTCTTAGACTGTTTTTGGGTTACCTGATCCTGTGTAGATGATGATATGGTCGGTGCCCTGAAGCTGGAAGGGGACCGCGTGTCGAGAGGAACTCTATGTTGAAAAATGCTTCTCACAGTACTGGTGCCCGAAGGCTCGAGGAAAATGGTCAGGACCCAAGCAGGTTAGACACCAATTGTGAGTGTCTAAAAATAAAGTTGTACCGCCACAGTTTGTACATTTCCTAGGGAAAGTGGCTGGCGGTTCCATGAGGAAAAATGGAGAGGCCTAGAAGGCCTGAGAACCGTGAGACACTAAGAAGAAAAAATATATTCCTTAAGGAAAAATTTTACAAGAAAAGAAGAAAGAAATACTGGCGGTACTGGTGGCGTCAGGGAAGGCAGCCGCGACCACAAGAAAACTAAAAAATAAAAGAAAAATTTTCTGTGGTGACAGGACGTCCTGCCGGCTCCACGGAAAAACGAAAACTGAGGAGAGGCAGTTGGGAAGGCAGGAAGGCAGCGTGCAGGCATGTTGGGATGCTTCCAAAAGCTTTCTGATTGGACGCTGGGAAGCGTTCCCACGCTGACTCCGTCAGTATCGACGTACCCCATATGTGAAGACTCATTCCTGCTTGTTCCTGGAGATTTATCTTTGCATACAGAGATTCAACTTGTCTAAAAGCCATGATAGTTTCAATAATGTCATATGGATGTGAAAGCTGGAGCGTGAAAAAGACAAGAGCTATGATCTCCTTAGAGGTACTGCAGGGTTGTAAGACTGAACTTTGAGGGTTTTTTATTAGCAGGCACTGGAAGTGAACCCAGGGATAGAGGAGAGCTTTGGATATCTTTTGCAGAAACCTAGGGTAGGAGTATTCCTCATTCACTTCCTGAGATGTAGATTCTCTTGATTGTTGAGGACTGTGGTCTGAAATAGTCTTTTGCATAGGAGCAATCATGGGAGCAGGCAACACACTGTGGTGAATGATAACTGCCATCATAGTTTGGCATATGGTATGCTATTGCAGACAAAACCTCCTGGGACTGAATGGATAGTCTGGGAGGGCAGATGCTGGGACTGTTGCAGTTCCAGTGATGGACGCCTTGGGGCAGGCTAAGATGGAGATGCCTGAAACAAAGAAAACTAAAGAAACTAAAGAAAAATAAAGGAAAAAATAACCCCAAAAATAGTCTAACCGGCTAGTATGGAGATGCCTGAACGAATAAGCTGGCAAGGCACTGAAGTATGTGTGCTGTGTCCTGCACAAACTTAGTGAGGAGATGAGGAGAGCAAGAAGCTTCTGTTAACACTAGAGGCCCCAAAAGGAATTTTACCTAGAAACCCCAAAGTGCGTCAATTGACGCATTATCACGACGACTGCGTTTAGCATGAAATGCAGATGTGAATTAATGTGAAGTTACTTATTTGTTAAATACGTGCAGTATGTGACGTCATTACATGTCATCGTGTGTTTATTGTTTGTAATGTCGGAGTAAAACTGTAAACAGTGATTGAGATGCACCACCTAGTGGGAACATGAATTTATACCTAGAAGCCCCAAAGTACGTCAATTGACGCATCCAAAACAATTGAGTGCATCAATTGACCCACTTTGGGGCTTCTAGGTATAAATTCATTTTCCCGCTAGGCAGTGCATCTGTCATTAATTTTCTATGCACATATTTGAACATCTTGACCTTGCTAACAAAGTCATGGAACATGACTGACATGGTTCTAGCAGTGGCGCTGGTATACAACTACGAAGATGCATTTGCGTCAATTGACGCACTTTGGGTCTTCTAGTGTTAAAGCACAGTTACTTACCTGTAACAGGTGATCTCTGGGAACAGCAGGAATTAGTCCTCACATATGGGTACGTCGGTACCGACGGAGCCCGTGCGGGAAAGCTCCCCAGCTTCTTAGAATAGAAGCTTTTGGGACCAACCACTGCACATGCGCACGGCCTGCCCGCCTTCCTGACCACCTCTCCTCAGTTTCGAGTTTATAGCTGAGTCACAGAGAGAGGACAGGAAGATAGATAGATAAAAAGATACAACTCCTAGGGAGGTGGGTGGGTTGTGAGGACTACTTCCTGCTGTTCCAATAGATAACCTGTTACAGGTATGTAACTGTGCTATCTCTAGGAACATGCAGTAATAAGTCCTCACTTTTGGGGACTCCCTAGCTTAGTTGCATGGGATCCCCTGTAATGGTTCGCCATCTTCGTATGGATATCATGCATCCATTCTGGGAAGGTGGGCATGAGTTGTTTTGTAATGGAACAGGTGCTTGAGGACAGCCTGGCCAAACAAGGCATCCCGGCGGGAGTCCTTGTCCAACAGTAATGGGCTGTGAAGGTATGAACCGAGGCCCAGGTAGCGGCTCGACAGATCTGATCTATGGAACAGAGTGCAGATGAGCCATAGAAGTTGCCATGGCCCTCACATTGTGAGCAGTGACATGGCCTTCCAGAGAGAATGTTTTTGCTCTGGTAAGCAAAGAAATACACTGAGCAATCCAATTGGAAAGTGTACGCTTGGAGACTGGAAGTCCCAAATGGGAAGGATCAAAGGCCACAAAAAGTTGAGAAGACTTTCGATGTGGCTGAGTCCTATTAAGGTAAAAAGCGAGAGCTCTTTTACAATCCAGAGTATGAAGGTTCCTCTCTGCATTGGATGCATGAGGAGCTGGAAAAAAGATAGGTAGATATACCTCTTTGATTAAGATGAAAAGGCGAGACCACTTTAGGCATAAAAGTGGGGATTCGTCCTAAGGACCACCTTATCATGATGAAATCTTTGTGTAAGGTGGATTAGCCACTAAAGCCTGCAGCTCACTGATGCGGCGAGCCGAAGTGACTGCAATGAGGAAGATGACCTTCCAGGAAGAAATTTCAAGGAGGTGGAAAACATTGGCTCAAAAGGTGGCTTCATAAGTTGACCGAGCACTAGATTCAATCCATGCGACCGGGGGTGGTCTGATGGGAGGTTTAGTGAGAGTCAGGCCTCTCATGAATCTTGCAACAAGAGGATGAAGGAGAGAGGTTGTCCATTTATATGTTTCAAGGATGCTGCAATAGCACTTAAATGGACTCGTACCGAATTCGTCTTGAGGCCTGCATTGGATAGATGCAGGAGATAATCAAGAAGAGAATTCAAAGGAAGTGCCAGAGGGTCAAGACCCTGCTGAGCACACCAAATGGAAAAACGTTTCCATTTGAAAGCATAGGAACGCCTGGTAGAGGGTTTCCTAGAGGCAGAAAGGATATCTTTCACTGGTGGGGAAAGATGAAAGTCTTGAAGGCTTAAGCCTTCAGTAACCAAGCACTGAGGTGAAGGGATTTGGGGTTTGGGTGCCACAAAGTCCCATCCTCCTGAGACAGGAGGTCTGGCGCAGCTCCCAGATCCAAGTAGGATCCCTGGGAGAGCTGTAGAAGTAGAGGGAACCACACTTGGCGTGGCCAGCGTGGAGCTATGAGGATCATAGTTCCATGATCCCTCTGGAGTGTGAACAGAGTCTTGGGAATCAAATGAATGGGTGGAAATGCATATAGGAATGGCTGATTACAATTCAGGAGAAAGGCGTCTGGAGCGTGAGCTCCCTGACACGGTGTTCTGGAACAGAACCGGGGAAGTTTGGCATTCCCACGGACTTGCAAAGAGGTCTATGTCCGGGGTCCCCCATTCCTGAAAGATTCGGTTTATTTGGTCCAACTGTAGGGGACCATTCGTGTGGCAGCAGAACTCGACTGAGCCTGTCTGCCCGAGAGTTTTTGAACTCCTGGGAGATACACTGCTAGCAGGTGAATCTGATGCTCTCTGGCGAAGGCCCATAGTCTTAGAGCTTCGTTGCAAAGCGACAGAGAGCCCGTCCCTCCTTGTTTGTTTTATGTAAAAACATGGCACCTGATTGTCCGTCTGAACTAGGACAGTGAGGTTGGCTAGGAGGGAGTGGAAGACCTTGAGGGCAAGGTAAATTGCTCGCAGTTCCAGAAGATTGATAATAAGGGTGGTCTCCTGTAGATTCCAAGTGCCCTGAGTGGAGAGAGTTGTCAGATTGGATCCCCACCAAGTTAGGGAGGCATCTGTTGTGAGTTTTGCTTGGGGGAGCACTTGTTGAAATCGAGACCCCAACAACAGATTCTTGGTGGAAGTCCACCAGTGGAGGGACCAAAAACAGACGATCGGAGGTTTGTATTTGGTCTGAGAGCGCTCCTGACGCCTGAGTCCAATGAGTGGCCAGGGTCCATTGAGCTGCTCTCATATGAAGACGAGCATAGGGCACCACATGCACTGTGGAGGCCATATGACCCAGTAGGCGTAGCATTTCCCTGGCTGTCAAGTGAGTGCTGGACTGAGCTTGGGAGGCCAAACTCAGGAGGCGCTGGCCTCGAACATGTGGAAGGTAGGCCCTTGCAGTGATGGTGTCCAACTGGGCCCCTATGAATTCTAGAGATTGAGTAGGGATGTGTGGGACTTGGGAAGGTTTACTACCAGTCCCAGATACTGCAAAAGGCTCCTTGTGTGGTCCAGGGAAATCTGGGCCTGTGACTGAGTTGGAGCTCGGATGAGCCAGTCGTCCAGATATGGGAAGACAAAGATTCCCATGCCTCTTAGAAATGCGGCTACGACTGTCATGCAATTTTGTGAATACTCTTGGAGCAGAGGCTAGACCGAAGGGGAGTACTCTGTATTGGAAATGTTTTCCCTGAAACACAGAAAGCGAAGATACTTCTGTGGGATGGATGGATGAGTATATGTGTATACGCATCCTGTAGGTCTAGAGAACAAAGCCAGTCCTGACCCTGGAGGTAAGGAAGGAGAATGCCGAGAGACAGCATTTTGGAATTTCTCCTTGAAGAGAAATTTGTTCAATTCTCTCAGATCTAGGATTGGTCTGAATCCCCCTGTCTTCTTTGGAATGAGAAAATAAGGGGAGTAGAAACGGACCCTTGTTGAGGAAGAGGAACCTCTTCCTATGGCCCCTTGGGCAAGAAGAGAGGAAACCTCTTGACCCAACAGGGTTAGGAGAGATGGGGGAGAATTGAATGGTCTCACCATATGATGGGGAGGAAGGCTGGAGAAATGAAGTTTGTAACCCTCTCGAATGATAGAGAGGGTCCATTGTTCTGTTGTGATTTGTTCCCATCTGGGAGCAAAGTGAACCAACCTTCCGGGTATGGTGAGAGGTTCTGGTTGTGTTAGAACCAGAAGTGGCAAGTTCCCTAGGAGCAAGTCAAAACCCCTGAGGGGTTGGAGCTGCTGAGCTACAGTAGCTGCTGCAGGCTTAGCTCGTGCTTGTTTGGATTGCTGACGCTTAGCAGTATAGCGAGGTTGAGAAGACTGCTGGCCAGTATTTGAAGCAACTCTGGCCTTCTTATAGTAAGGCCTTTTAAAAGACTTTTTCTTAGTAGGAATTGAAGTGGACTTTGAAAGTCTTTCCAAGGTGGCATTTCAGCATCCATCTGGGTGGCTTTGATTTGCCACTCTTCCCCAAATAAGTTCTCACCTGTACAGGGCAGATTCCGTAAGCCATCTAGAACCCAAGGTTCCAGATCAGAGGCCTGGAGCCAATCAAGACGTCGGGCTGCAATAGCAAATGCCCGAAGCCCCTACTGCTCCCTCAAAGGAATCATATGCTGCCCTATTAGAGAACTTAGAAACCCTATAAGAGTTGTTTCACTAGGGAAAGGAATCCCTGCTTTTTATCCTCAGGGATAAAGGGGGGCAAAATGCCGCACCTTTTTGGCAAGTTCCTCCAGGAACATGCCCATATAGAGGACTGTAGGAATTAATCCTGGCTATAAGCATACTAGCCTGGAAAATTTCCTACCAAAAGAGTCCAAAGTCTTACATTCCCGTCCTGGAGGGGTGGAAGAGTGCCTTTTGGTACTCCTAATCTTCTTCATTGCAGACCTTCACCACAATAGAGTGGTGGGCAATTGAGTCTTTTGGAAAACCAGGAGAAGGAGGGACCCTATACATGGTGTCCAACCTACGGGAATAAGGAGACAAAGTCAAAGGATTTTCCCAGAAATCCATCAGTTGTTCTTGAAGGATTTCATGGATAGGCAGGGTAACTGCCTCCTTAGGGGCCTTTGAGTATCCCAAAATATCCAGTTTTTTGGATCTGGGTTCCTTTTTCAGAGGATGTGGTAATAGAAAGGGCTGTAGCCATATCTAAAACAAAGTCCTGGAAGGACAAATCCTCTGGAGGGACATTCTCCTTTTAGGAGAAGAGGGCTCCTCAGGTAAGTTGAGTGAAAAACTCAGCAGAATCATCAGAGGAGTGAAAATCCTCAGAGAGGAATCGGTGCTTTCCTCTAACGCACGATACGCGTACCGATCGGTATCGATATCGGGCGTATCGGGTATGGAACCGGTATGGAGCGAAAGCCCATACGGTACCGACTTGCGTTTAGAGGTGGACGGCCTCGATACCGGCATGGCGGACGATACCGGTATCGGGCCCGGAACCGCTGAAAAGCGGAACCGATGGCGTTGCAGCTTTAATGAAAGCCATGACGGCCTGCTGCATGGACTGTACAGTATCGCCCATGGACGCCATAGCTGCCTGGATGTCGGTACCGGAGTGACCCCGGTACCACCAGAGCAGGCTAACAGGTGATCTGTCGAGGCCGTAGCATCGATATCAACCTGAGACCCCTGAATTGGCGTTTTTTGGAAGTTGGACTTCCCGCCGGGGTTGTTTGGCTGGGGCAGGGTCCTCAAGTTCTAAGCTAAGAGCCTCTCGATGCTTGAAGGAGATTTGCTCTTTGAGGACTTGCCCACAGAAGGTTGGTTTACCTGAGATCCATCCGGAGAAGAAGACCTGGATGACTGTGAGATGCTGTATTCTCTGAAGCAAACAGCACATGGAATTTGTTGGCCCGGTTCTGCAGCCCACGTTTGACATGTGGGAGCAAGATGGGCAGTCCGGTATGGAATGGTCAGGCCCCAACATTTCAGACACCATTCATGGGTGTCTGTGACTGAAAATAACAGCATTACATTTGGTACACTTCTTAAATCCAGGGGCGGCTTCTCCATGAGGAGAAATTGAGTAGGCCGAGAGGTCTCTCTGAAGTGACCAAAAAGCTAAAAAAATAAGAAAAAGAATTATAATTTTTTAAAAGAAAGAAAGAAAAGACCGGCGATACGGTATCGGTATGGGGAAAGGCAGGTACGCGGTTCTAAAGAAACAAATAAAATAACAATTTCTTCAGCGGTGACAGGAACACGACCCTGCTGGCTCCGCGGAAAAAAGAGAAACTGAGGAGAGCTGTTCAGGAAGGCGGGAAGGCAGTGCGCATGTGCAGTGGGAGGTCCCAAAAGCTTCTATTCTAAGAAGCTGGGGAGCTTTCCCGCACGGGCTCCGTCGGTACCGACGTACCCATATGTGAGGACTTATTCCTGCTTGTTCCTGGAGATTGCCACTTCCCTCTTTCTGAGGCAGGGCTGATTTATCTGAATCTGGCTTGCACTTTTGTTTATAATTACAGTCTCCTAGGGTACTGCTGCCTGAGTCAATGAAGGTTTTTTAGCAACTTTAATTTAGCAAAATAAACAAAAAACCCTCCACCCTCTTATGAAGGAGGCATAGCAGTCCCCTTGCTAGGGGCCATGTGCTCTTGCTGATACTGACGCAGACAGGACAGAACTGCTACTGTTAGTGTGGCGGTCACATTATTTCTAGAAGAGTCCTTGACATACTGGAACAGGGTCCAGAAGGGTCCTTACAGCAGTTAAGCCACCATAAGTGCGGCACTGCTTAAACTGGCAGGACCACAGTAATTGTGAGATAAACTGATATTTGCTGAAACTGTTCTACTTAGAAGCTAAATTACCAGGATGTTAGTTTCAGTTTCATTGTGAGACAAGGGATCCTGCTGCTTGTTTTAATTTTGATTTCTTCTCAGAGGTGAAAGGTGCAGGAGGGAAGGAGGGCTCTTCTCCAGGACTGCAGGAGGGGAACGTGGGAACTAGGGCATGTGATAAGGAAATTAACAGGCTCTTCTGAGCTGCTATGCTATTAAGACCTTTTTCATCATCCTATACATGTTTTATTAATGCTTTTTGTACGTTAGATCAGCCACTATTTTGAGACATTTCACTTTAGCAATCATGGCTTTTCTGCTTGCCTTTCTGCTGAGAAAGCAAGTTACAGTGAACTAAAGCATCCCTTTGTTAACAGAAACCAGATACTGATAAAAGGAAAGCTGCATGCTATGATACATAATCAAGGACTTAAGTTACAGTGAAAGATAGTAAAAGTAAGGCAAATTGTTTCTCTTAGCTTAGATCAATAGAGTAGTCCCTCTGAGCCCCTCCTCTTGCCACCTTTAAACAAAACAAGGCCAAAAAGGTAATTATTATGTTTAGCACCTTCACACATAGCCCAGTTCCCATCTCCTTACCTCTCAGAGAAGGGGTCCAGGACTGTTTCTCACAAATATTCCTTAAGATTTATTAGTTAGGCCTCCCTGATCAAAAAGCACCTTCATCCAAACACCCCCGTGTCTCAGTCCGTTTGCATCCTTAATATCATCTCCCCTTCCTGAACATGTTTGTACCCAAGGAAGCAGCCCGTCAATTAATTAGTTTTACTCATGAGAAAGTTTCAAGACATGTTTTAGCCCACCTGCTTTAGCACGTACCAAAAAGGTATAAAAAGCCTATGCTTCTCCAAGGAAGGGGGTCGCTCGTATTCATTGCTTGTGATCCTGCTGCAGCAATGATAATAAAGTTTTTACTTTGCTTTACAGATGGGTTCATATTGTCTGTTTTCCTCTGCTGTAGAAATGAGCCTGGGGCCATTTGGGGCCTCCAACATCATTTTGGTGACCCAGATGGGACTCTCCAGCCCATCCCTTTTCAGTCTCGGATTGAGACAATAGCAGCACGTGCCAAAAGGTCAGTGATTTACCTTTGGCCCTTCTCTAAAATTCTAGGCTGTAGATGGGCGGTGAGTGAGTCTTATATTAAATACCATCTGTATTGCAGAAGTTAGTCACCGATACACTGTGGTTACCTGAGCAACAGTAAAAGCCTATGTGGCGTCACCCCATTATACTGACCAGGTGCGAGAAGATTCTGAGAGGCAGAAATCTCGGTGACTGGGAAGGTACTTGGTATTTTTTTGAATAGTCTCTCCTGCTATGTAATGCTACAGTAGAAATGTACACCCTGTTTACCAGGGACTTGACTGAAAGAGTACTTGAAAAAGTATGGATAATCCTAAATCTAGGGATCCCACTCCCTTGTCATGCATCTTAACAATTAGGGTCATTTATAAGGTACAGCCAGCCTATCTAAAAGGGACCCTGACCAAATTATGCCAGGTTGCATGGCAGTCTTAAGCCTCAGCCTCCTGAGAGAACATGGCCTTGGGAGGGGTCTTTTGAGCCCCAAACGCTTTCCACTTTAAGATGCATATTAACAGAACAAAAAATACATCAGCTAGACTATTACTTTTTGTTTGAAAGTGCTATGGATTTTTGCATGAAGACCCTTAACCAGGGTGTTCTCATGTGCCCCAGATGAGTGAGAAAGTGCACAGATAAACTCCAATATAGGTCCTAACGCTCCTCCTCCATATGAGGGGGAATCCTTTGATCTCTTAGCTCCTGAAAATCTCATTGTTAGAGGATACAGGGCTCCCATTCCAAGCCCCCTTAATCCAGTTCCTGAATCCCAAATAGATGCTGATGCCCTGCAGGGAGCACTAGGGGGAGAGGCAGGAATACTTCAATCTAGTCAGACAGACTCTAAAACAGCTCACTTAGACCTGGCTGTCCCAAAGAGGACTGCAAGTGCCTCGAGTGAAGCAGAACTGAGACCCCAGTAGCTGGGCAAACAGTTAAAACTGAAACAGAGGACATTAAGGTCCAGTACAAAATTCCAGAACCACACCCTCCCTCAGGCTTATGATGAAGAGGATAAGGGTGAGATTAAATATGAGTTTCCATTGAGGTTTGCCCTATGCAGACAGGAGAGACAGTAATGGACAGAAGGGTCTATGTCTCATTCTCCACTGCAGATGTCTTGAATTGGAAAACTACTGCTCACCGGTGGCGAGACACCCAGAAGGAGTTATAAAAGTATTTGAAACTATCTTTTTAACTCATGAGGCAGACTGGCGTGATTGCCAGGTCCTGCTGCACACTAACAGAAGGCGAGAGACAGGAGGTTGTAGCACAGGTCAAAGCTGCTGTTCCCAACCTCCACCAGGGATGCCCCGAAGCTATGAGTGCCATACTACCTACATTTTTTGATGCAGACTCCGGGTGGGACTACAATTCCAATAATGGCCACTATGCGTTGGGTGTCCTCAGGCGTTCAATACTTGTGGGCCTGAGAAAAGCAGGAAAAAAAAAAACAGACAGTTAACTGGCAGAAAGTGTATGAAGTCCACCAGGGGCCGAATGAGCACCCCTCGGACTTCTTCCAAAGATTATAAGAGGCAGTTAGAGTTTGGGGAGGGTTAGACCCTGATGAGGTTGCACAATCAGCTCTCTTCAGGGGTCTCTTTAAGGGACAGTGTGCTGCTGACATCAGGAGGCACCTGACCAATAAGGATGGTTTTGATGGACTGTCCCTGGATATAGTTTTATCCACTGCTGCCATGGTTTTTAATAACCAAGAGGCATGGGATAAGAAGGAAACTTAGAAAGAACAAAAAGCAGTAAAAATGCTAGCCACAGCCCTCACTCAAACCCAAGGGAGGGGTTCCAGTCACCCACCAGCAGGGAGAGGTTCTATCCCCTCAGGCTATACCTGTTATTTATGCAGAGCTTTAGACCACTCTAAACAAGATTGCCTGCAACAGCAGGGCCCTGTCACTGCTTCACGAACTGGCCCAGTCACTTCCGAGGAAGAGGACAGGGAGGAGTTCAGGGAATGGGACGGGGAAGGGGAAATGCTTTTCCCCAAAACATGGGAGGATCCTGGCTCCCATCCCCTAGAGAAAAACCTATTGATTTTTTTGCAGATGGGGACTACATTTTTTATGATTGACAATTAACCGCCCGAAATTCATTAGGAATCAGTTTTCCTGTTCCTCAGATTGCCACTTTTACTCTATCTCCCTCAGATCCTGTAGTCCCTTTCCGGATTGGAAAAAAATCACATATGACCTGCTCCTTGACACAACTCTTTCTACCCTATGTGAGAGTAAGGGATTGCCCTTGTCTGAGAACTCAGACCTGGTTATGGGAATTTTGGGCAAACCCCAAGATTGTCAAATGTCACAGCCTCTACCAGCCCAGTTGGGCAGCTGACGGCCCAGCACGCTTTTCTGCTGACATATAGAAGCCCATTAAATTACTAGGGAGGGATCTCCTCTGCAAAATGTGGGCTACCATTATGTGCAGCCCTGATGCCATTTACCTAGATCTCTCCGAGGACGCTATTTCCAAGCTTCTTCTCTATAGTAGAATCCAGCAACTCCTCAGCCTCAGACCTGAAGGAGCTGATGAACGGAGTTCCTCCATGGCTCTGGGGCCATAACTTTTCAGATGTAGGTCTCCTTAAATCTGTAGAACCTGTAAAAATCAAGGTCAGGAGGGATGTCCCTTTCCCTTCTGTCAAGCAATACCCACTTCTCTGAGAAGCAATTTCAGGGTTAACATCCATTGTTGAATCCTTTGTGCAAAAGGGAATATTCGGCTCTTGCTTTTCACACAATAACACTCACATATTGCCAGTAAAGAAACCCCAGCCAGATTCAAAGGGCAAACCAGTTTATCGGTTTGTCCAAGATCTCAGAGCTATTGATGCTTTTGTAATACCTATGCACCCAGTGGTGCCCAAACCCCATACTATCCTCACTGCCATTCTCCCTTGTACCAAATGCTACTCAGTCGTGGACCTCTGTTCTGCATTTTTCTCAATTAGGCTCCATCCCTTTAGCCAATATATTTTTGCACTCATGTGGGGCTCTTCCCAGCTCATGTGGACATGACCTCCCCAAGGATATGTGAAGTCTCCTGCCATTTTCTCTGCATGTCTCCACTGTGATCTGAGACACATTATATTGCTGTATAGCTCTGTTCTCCTTTATGTGGACAACATACTTATTTGCTCCCCTTTCTGGGAAGCAAGTATGCAAGAAACTAGAGACCCCCTGATAAGTTAAGCCCATAAGGGCCACAAAGTTTCACCTGCAAAGATTCAGTATGCCCAAAAGGAAGTGCATTATTTAGTTCACATTCTGGCAGAAGGCCAACAGAAACTGTCCAAGGACAGGATCCAAGGCATAGTAGGTTGCCCCATGCCCCTGACAAAAATAACTGGAAGGGTTTTTGGGCATGGCCAGCTTCTGCCACGCCTGGATCCCCAGATTTGGGGATATGTCCAAAGCCCTTACTGCCATGACACAAAAAGAGGAGCCAGAAGAATTATGCTGGACCAAACAGGCCAGCTCTTGTTTCAATCAGCTTAAACATGCCCTTTCCACAGCTTCAGCCCTTGGCCTCCCAGATTACTGCAAGCCCTTTACCCTCTTTGTCCACAAAGGCGGATGGCTTTTGGTGTTCTTACCCAGGATTTGGGACCATGCAAGTGGCCCATAGCTTATTTTTCCTGTCAGTTGGACCCTTAGCACAAGGAGCAGTAGGATGTTTAAGAGCAGTAGTGGCTGCTGCTGCTATTGTGGGGGAAAATACAAGAATCTGTACAAGGACACAAGCTATTGCAGTCCCTTATGCTATTCACTTGCTACTGAATCAAAACAATACTCAGCATTTTTCAAACCAGAGATTGAAGAGGTATGAGACTGAGCTTCACTCCTACTAATACTTTTGTCAGGACTAACTCTTAATCCTGCTACCCTGCTGTCTAACCTTGATGATGGAGAACCGCACCATGATTGCTGCCAAGTTGTACAACCCCGTCCTGACTTTCAGATATTCCCCTAGAAAATCCTGATTTGACACTCTTCTGTGATGGAAGTTCTAAAATTATCTGAGGCGTTCACTGCACTGGCTAGGCTATAGTTAACCCAGATTCTTCTGACCCAGTGCTAGGATCTGCAGTGCTCCCTTCCAATTACAGCGTGCAAGCTTCTGAGTTGGTACCGCTTACCCGAGCCTGTGAAATAAGGTTAAATTAGACTTACCTGCTAATTGTAGTTCCTGGAGCAATCCAGTCTAGTCCCGGAATCCTTGGGTTGTCAACCTCTACCAGCAGCTTTGGAGACTGAGAAACTTCAGAGCTGTGATGTCACTGGCATATAAACCCTGGCACCACCTCCTCTCCTCAGTTAACCTATTGACAAAGCAGACTCACCAGAGCAACAAGTAGAAAATGCACAAAACACCAACAAGGCTAATATGCCTCAAAACTATTTACATGATTAAGACCGTATGCCGGCTATGCTATGAGGTCTTCCCTCCCCTTCCCGAAAGGGATTGACCCCCAAAACCCCAGACAGAAACCACTTACCGTCACTGACCGGAACTACTGAAGCTGACAAAGCTTACCTGTAAATGCCCTCTAGCTTCAGGTTCCCTAGCATCAACCATCAGGGCGGGAACCGGGACTAGACTGGATTGCTCCAGGAACTACAATTACAGGTAAGTCTAATTTAACCTTCCTGTTCGCACCTCCAGTCTAGTCCCAGAATCCTTGGGATGTAACAGAGCAGTGAAAACCAATCAACGGGAGGGACCTGCTAGCCCAGCCTGAAGCACTGCCAATCCAAAACAGACATCTCTTTCTGCTTGCACATCCAGACAATAATGCTTCACAAAGGAGTGCGTGGACGACCATGTCGCCGCCCTACAGATATCCTCCACCGGCACCAGGCCATACTCCGCCCAGGAGGCAGCTTGTGCTCTAGTGGAGTGAGCCCGCAAACCTGCCGGCACCAAGAGGCTCCGCAAAAGATACGCCGACGCTATCGCTTCCTTCAACCACCGAGCAATCGAACCTTTAGAGGCCGCCTCACCTCTCCGAGCCCCCGCAAAGAGAACAAACAACCTGTCCGACTTATGAAAACTAGCCGTCCTATCCAAATATGCCTGTAATGCCCGCTTAACATCCAATCGATGCAGGTGCTCCGCATCCAGACCTCTCTTTTTGGACGAAAAAACTGGTAACGACACCACCTGGTTTATATGAAACCCCGAAACTACCTTAGGCAAGAAGGAAGGCACAGTCCTCAACACCACCTTGGTATCTGAAAAGGACAGGAAAGGTTTCCTACATGACAGCGCCTGCAACTCGACACTCGCCGCGCAGACGCAATGGCCACCAGAAAGACCACCTTCAGAGTCAGGTCCTTTAATGTCGCCGCCGACAAAAGCTCGAAGGGCGCCTTCCTCAACGCTCCCAAAACCAAAGGGAGATTCCAGGACGGAACTACCCTCCTGCAAGGCGGCCGCAACAATCCCACGGCTCGCAAAAATCGCTTCACATCCACATGGCTGCCCAATGAACTGCCAAGCACCTTACCTCTGTAACAGGACAAAGCCGACAACTGAACCTTCAACGCCGCCGCCGCCAAACCCTTCTGAAAACCATCCTGCAAGAAAGCCAGCACCTGGGGCACTGACGCCCTAAAAGGTAGAAAATTCTTGTCTGCACACCACGCCTCAAAGATTCGCCACACTCTAACATACGCCAGAGACGTTGACCGCCGCCTCGCCTGCAGCAGGGTCGCTACCACCACCGCCGAATAACCCTTCGCTCTCAACCGAGCCCATTCAATAGCCAGGCCGTAAGCGAGAATCGATCCACCTGAGGCATGCACAGGGGCCCTTGAGTTAAGAGATCCTGACGAACCAGAAGCTGCCAGAGCCCCTCCACCACGAGCCGAACCAGATCCGCGTACCACAGACGGCGCAGCCAATCAGGAGCCACGAGAATCACTTTCCCTCTGTGAAGCTCGATGCGTTGAAGCACTCTCCCGATCAACACCCCCGGGGGAAAGACATACAGAAATTTGTACCAGCGCATCCAGTCCCTCGGACATCCTTTCTCTTCTTCTGCTGAAGAACCGACCGACCTGCGCTGACTGAAACGTTGCCATGAGGTCCATGACCGGCGTTCCCCAGCGATGCACTAGCAATTGGAAGACCTCTGGATGAAGGGCCCACTCCCCCGGGTCCACCTTCACGCGACTCAAGAAGTCGGCCTGCACATTGTCCACCCCCGCAACGTGCGCTGCCGACACGGCCACGAGATCCGTTCGGCCCACTCGAAGAAGCCGTCGGCTTCGGTCTCTAACGCCACACTGCTGGTGCCTCCCTGACGATTCACATAAGCCACCGCCGTCGCGTTGTCCGAGAAAACTCGAACCGCCTTCCCGATGAGATATGGACGAAATTCCTGCAAGGCCAAGACCACCGCTCTGAACTCCAATCTGTTGATTGACCAAGTCTTTTCCTGCGCTGACCACTCTCCTTGTGCTATTTGGCCTTGGCAATGGGCTCCCCAGCCCTGTAAGCTGGCATCTGTGGTAAGTGGAACCCACTCCGGCGCTTCCAACGCCATGCCCTTCTCTAGGTTCCCTGGAGCTAACCACCACCGCAGGGCTTACCGAGTCTGAGGGGGGCAAACCAATCTCTGGGACAAGGCATCCCTCTGATGGGACCAGCGCCGCAACAACGCTCTCTGCAACGGGCGCATGTGAGCCCGCGCCCACGGAACCAATTCTAGGGTCGCCGCCATGGTTCCCAACACCTGCAGGTACTCCCAGGCGGTAGGCCTCCGCACGCCGAGAAATCAAATCATCAACTGCTGAAGTGCCACTCTCCGCTGCCGTGGGAGAAAAACCTGGCCGACCTCCGTGTCGAAGCGAGCTCCCAGATACTCTAACTGCTGAGTCGGCTGCAACTTACTCTTCGCCGCATTTACCACCTAAGCGCTGCAGCATCGCCAACACCTTGGCCGTGGCCGAGACACTCTCCGCTTGTGACTTCGCCCTTATCAACCAATCGTCCAGATACGGGTGCACCATCACTCCGTCCTTTCGCAAGGCCGCTGCGACCAACACCATCACCTTGGTAAAGGTTCGTGGTGCAGTTGCCAGGCCAAAGGGTAGCGCCTGAAACTGAAAATGACCCATCGGAACGGCAAATCAGAGGAATTTCTGATGCTCCTGCCGAATGGGAATATGAAGGTACGCTTCCGACAGGTCCAAAGACGTCAAAAACTCGCCTTTGCGCACCGCTACAATCACGGACCGAAGGGTTTCCATACGAAAGTGGGAGACGCGGAGACAGCGATTCACCCTTTTCAAATCCAGAATGGGACGCCACGTTCCTTCTTTCTTGGGCACCACAAAGTAAATGGAGTAGGAACCGGAACAATCGCCTTAAGCGCCAGCAGGTGACAAACGGTGTCCCGCACCGCCCTGCGCTTTGCTAAAGTTCTGCACGGAGATTGCACGAATGCCTCGGATACCGGCCGCTGCAACTCCAACGTGTAACTGTCCCGAATCACCTCCAACACCCATTGATTGGATGTGAGCTGGACCCAGGCAGGGTAAAACTCCCACAAACGACCTCCCATGGGAACAAACCCCTCCTGGGCCCACCTGACTTCATTGTGACTTTTTGAAGGAAGAGGACGTCAGAGAAACCTCTGCTCGCCCCTCGAAATCCCTGGCTCCGAGTAGGGAAACACCCTCGCTGCCCCTGTCCAAACCTTGCGTTCCGAAAACTACGAAAATCACATTGCTGCCCCTGAAAACCGAGTCCAGAATGAGTCTGCTTCTGCTTATCCTCTGGCAGCCGACCTCCCTTGGACTCACCTAAATCCTTAACCAACTTCTCCAAATCCTCTCCAAACAGAAGCTTGCCCCGGAAAGGCAGCTTACTCAACCTAGCCTTAGAAGAACTGTCCGCCGCTCAATTCCTGAGCCAGAGACACCTGCGACCCGCTACTACCGAGGCCATACTCTTAGCCAACCCCCAGATGAGATCGTAATGAAGATCAGCTAAATACGCTGCTCCAGACTCCAGCCGGGACGCCTCCTCGGTCTCCTCCACAGAGCTCTCACCTTGAATCCGCTGCGCCCATCGCAAACAGGCTCTGGCCACCCAAGCCCCGCAAATAGACGCCTGCAACGATAAGGCATTTGCCTCAAAAACCTGCTTCAGCAAAGTTTCCAGCTTACGGTCCTGTGCATCCTTAAGCACAGCGGACCCCTCCACCGGAATGGTGGTTTTCTCAGTTACCGCAGAAACTGCCGCATCCACCTTTGGAGCCTTAAACAGATCCCGGTCCTGATCCATCAGCGGGTAAAGCCTCGACATCACTCTGGAGCCCTTGAGCACTGCCTCAGGCATATCCCACTCTTCCTGAACCATTTCTTTAAACACCCTATGTACTGCGTCTTACGGAAGGCCTGCAGCAAGGGATCCTCTAGGGTGGCATCCTCAGCAGGCCCTGCCATTGGCATATTTAGGGTCTTAAGGGACTGTGAAATGAGAGCTGGCAGCTCCTCCCTATGGAAGACCCTAACCACTCTCGCTTGATCCTCCTGATCCTTAATCTCACCTTCCTCTAAGTCCTCCTCCAGGCCCTCTTCAAGGTCTGCTACGTCTGTGCGCAAATCCTCTGACAGCACCGACTGCTCTAATCTATCCCTGTCCAAACGGGCCCTCTTTGCCACAGTACTAGAGCTGTCCCCCAACACTGGAGAACCGGACCTTTCCCCTGAAGCCCTCCCCTGAAGGTCCCACCACTGGAACCTCCTGGGAAGAGCCCAAGGCCCTCTGAATCAAGGACAAAAAAATCAGTGGAAAAAATAGCCGCCAAGCTTCCTGAAACCAGCAGCTTTGAATGCAGGGAATCTTGCCCAGACACCGCAGAGACCCCTGATTCGGGGAGGGGGTAGAGGGACGGGAACCGGGTCTCCCCCTTCTATGGACCCTTCCTTACCCTCTGCACCCCCCTCAACAGGTAGCTCACCAACACCAGCCTCAAGGCTACAGCCCTTACAGGCACTCTCCGGAGTAACTGAACTCCTTCTAGCCCCGCATAGTAAACAAAGCTGCTTGGCTGGCATGCTGCCCACTAACCAGACCAAAAAGGATTTCCTGGTCAAGCTTTCGAAAAAACCTAAAGTGACTGCCTTAGCGCAAAAACTAATGAAACAGGGCAAACCGCGTTAGTCTAACGGCTCTACGGGCCTCAGGGAAGGAAAAAAAAAACTCGCTTTCCCACGCAGAGCGCGCGCGGTGCGGCCTGTCTCCCTCCGTCAGGCCGATTGCCGCACAATTAACTGCCTTACCTCACAGGCCTCCGTTCATCACAAGGACTGTCCAAGCCCCGCGATCTGAGTGCCCCTGCAGCTCCGGAGCCTCAGTATCGCCGAAAAACGCAGGCTCTGCGATCCTGCCTCGATCACGCCGGGAACAGTGAGGGCGGCTCAAGCGCAAGCAGGCAGATCTTCTGCACGCTGAGTCCAGCCCCGTGGTGATGCCTGACGTCCGTTGCGAGGACTCCCCCCTGCACAGTGCAGAAGTACCCCGCAGGCCCCAAAACCTGCCCCTCAACAGGAACGCTAACTAAAGAAAGGGAAGAGGAGAAAAGGGACCTCAAGGCAGCCGCCGACTAGACTCACAGCACGTAAGAAATGCCCAGAATCAGCCAATTAACCCGAAATAACCGGGGCCCTTTTCATTGTGGGGGGTTTTTTTTTCCCCAAAGAAAGTCTGCCTAATTGTTCCTCAAGTGAGCCCCGTAATCCCTGGGCTCACAACCCCTCAAGCTGCTTTGGAGACTGATAACTGAGGAGAGGAGGTGGTGCCGGGGTTTATATGCCAGTGACATCACAGCTCTGAGGTTTCTCAGTCTCCAAAGCTGCTGGTAGAGGTTGACAACCCAAGGATTCCAGGACTAGACTGGAGGTGCGAACAGGAATTGCTGATTTAGCTGTTAACTGTTATACTGAAAGCCAGTATATGCCTTTGGCATTACTCAATCTACAGGTCAGAAGTGGAAACAGCAGGGGTTTCTCACATCTGCAGAAACTCAGATTTCTAATGCCCATCTAGTTAGTGCTCTTTTAGAAGCCACCCAGCTCCCCAAAGCTATTTCTATTATGCACTGCAAGGCTCGCTTCAAAGACTTTGATCAGATTTCTTTAGGAAATTATATAATCTGATCAGGCTGCACAGGAGGCAGCTCTCCTGCCACCACCTGCTTCATTGCCGGTACAAGCCCCCATCCAAACCTGTGCAGAAATCCCTTTGGTATTTTGTACACTAATTTACCTCCCGAAGTTACAGAACAGTGAACTTCGTGGGGTCTTGTCCATAATCCTAAAGGGTCTTGGAACACTTTAGATGACAGGGCAGCAATTCACACACCCTTTTGGAGCTAGAGACTGGATTCTGGCAAAGGCATACTGCCAGCATACGCTACAACCACCGTAGAAGGGGCAGTTCCAAGTTCTTCTGACACCACCGACTGCAGTGAAGGTGACTGCTAAAGGATCCTGGATCCATTACACTTGCAGTAAACAAACATTCTCCATCTCCAGATCAGGCTTCAGGACCAGAAAGAGAAGTAGCTGACACTGGGGCAGCCAAGGCCCTAGCAGCTGGAGAGGGAAAGGAGAAGACTCATGAAGAAAAGTGGCTATTGGAGACTGTACCGGGTCTCGGCCTGAAGGTAAAGCTGAAGAAGATACACTAATCACTGTGAGCCGTTATCCATTCGTCAGACTGATATAGAATGTCCTTCGCTACTTGACAAACCGAGAAGCCTAGAGTGGACTAGATTTATAGTTAGAAACAGAACATGATGGCAGAAAAAGACCACATGGCCTATCTAGTCTGCCCTTCCATATCAATTACAATAGTCCCCTTTTTACCTTTAGAGATCCTCTGTGTTTGTCCCATGCTTTTTTAAATTCAGATACAGCCCTCGAGTCCACCACCTCCACTGGGAGACTTATTCCACGCATCTAGTACCACTCTTTCTATAAAGAAATATTTCCAGTTATTCCTGAGTCTATCCCCTTTCACTCTTATCCTATGCCCTCTTGTAACAGAGTATGCCCTCAATTGAAAGAGGCTCTGCTGTGCATTTATGCCATGGAGGTATTTAAATGTCTATATCACTGCTATTCCATCCTCATATGCTACATATCAAAGACCACTAACCATTTTAGTAGCTACCCTCTGCACAGACACTAACCTGCTTATAGCCTTTTGAAGGTGCGGTCTACAGAACTGCACTCAATACTCCATATGAAGTTGCACCAGAGACTTATACAGAGGCATTATCACCTCCTTTTTTCTGCTGGCCATTCCTCTCCCTATACACCCAAGCATCCTTCTAGCTTTCAGTTACCTTTTCTACCTATTTAGCTACTTTAAGCTCATACATAATTATGCCCAGGTCCCCCCCCCCCCCCTCTTCTTTTGTGGACAAAAATTTCTCACCCCCTACACTGTACAGCTCTTTTGGATTTTTGCAGCTCAAATCCATGACCCTGCATTTTTAGCATTCAATTTCAGCTGTCAAATTGTAGACCATTCTTCAACCTTAACTAGATCCCTTCTAAGGCCAACTACTCCTTCCTGGGTGTCTGCTCTATTACAGATTTTGGTATAATCCGCAAACAAGCACATCTTACCAGACAGCCCTTCCACAATATCACTAACAAAGATGTTAAAAAAAGAATCGGACCAAGGACAGATCCCTGTGGCACACCACTGGTAACGTCATTCTTCTCAGAGTGAACTCCATTACCTGTACCCTTTGTTGCCTCCCACTCAACCAATTTCTAACCCAAGCAGTAACTTCATCTGGTAATCCCTAGGGTGCTCAGTTTGTTTATAAGTCGCCTGTGTAGAACGATAAAGGTTTTACTGAAATCTAAATACATCACATCTAGGGCTCTCCCTTGGTCCAACACCCTGGTTACCCAACTCCCTGGTTACCCAGTCAAAAAAAATCAAATCAGATTTGTCTGACAAGACCTGCCTCTGGTGAATCCAAGCTGCCTCATATCCTGTAATCCTTGCAGTTATATGTTTAACTTCTGTTATCACTGTCATCTTGTTATTATTTAAGATGTTACTTTTTCTTCTCTTGTGTCTTTCCATGATCTTTGGGTATGGTAAGAGCCGCTATAGCTGTCAGGAGAAAAGATTACACTGAATGCCCTCCCAATCTGGCAACAATGGAATTCCTTCCTCCTTCCACCTCCTGTAAATGTACTGGGCTAGTAGCTCATTTGCAGAATCAAAATGGCCTCTTTCCTGTGTGTAGATCTAGACTGTCCGGTTGTGGGCAGTAGCAGCTCTTTCAAAAATTGATAAAGAAACAGCAAAACCTACCAATACAACTTAGAACTAAATAGTGGTTCCGTAGTAAAACACTATTCCCTATCAGGGCGAGGAGGAGTATTTTGGGCACTGGGAAGAAAAATTTGCACGTAAAAATGCTTAAAGATCTGGCAAAGGTTACTACAGGAAACGGTTATTTCTGTGCCCATGTTCCTTCACACCAAGGAGTCGTCCCTTTGATTAGGATGGTGATAGATTTACTCTCCTATGATGCCATCAACTTTACCCCTTCACTACCTTTTAACACAAGTTCCTCTTTCCTCTCAACAAATCTTGGACATGGAATCTTGCGCTTTCAAAAGCATGGGACAGGTCAGAAATTAGGGAAAAGCATCTGTAAATACACAATCTCTCTTGATCACCGCCCTTTTACACTTACAAATTCTTCAAGTAAGTCCCTCTTATAATCTAACTGAAATATGTTTAGGAAGATCTGATTGTGTTTTATTACTCCTGAAATAGTTACTAGGTTAATATTGTGGAAATCTCATCCTGGAACTTACTGTTCTTGCAAATTGGCGCCCTGTCTCTAACCTTCCTTTTCTGGCTAAACTTCTTGAACGCTTTGCATTTCTTCAGTTGTCTGCTCATGTCGAATCCACAAACACATTACATCCTCGTCAGGCCGGTTTTCGCCAGGGCCATAGCACTGAGACTGTTCTTCTTGCTGTTCTTAATGAAATCCATGTTGCACATGATCGTGGTGATCTTACTCTCTTAGTTTCTCTCGACCTATCGGCAGCTTTTGATTTAATTGATCACACTCTTCTTCTCTCTCGTCTTGCTGAGGTGGGTTTGCGTGGTGCTGTTCTTCTCTGGTTTCGTTCTTTTCTCACTTCTCGTTCCTTTTCTGTTACTCTGAATAATAAATCCTCTGGTTCCTTTCCTCTCACCTGTGGTGTTCCTCAAGGGTCTGTTTTGTCCCCTTTGTTATTTAACATTTTCCTTGCCCCTCTACTTTTGGTATTACAACAATATCCTGTGTCTTGCTATGTTTACGCGGATGACATTATTTTACTTTTTCATACTTCTCCTCTCTTTCTGGATCTTTCTACTTTTAATGCCTGTCTTTCTCACGTGGCTCTTTGGCTTTCACAGCACTTTCTTCGTCTAAACCCGTCTAAGTCTATTGCTATGTGGGTTTCACTTTCGGGGTCATGTCCATCTGTCGCACCTATGATTGACTCTGTCCCTGTCCCTCTGGTTTCTTCCTTTCGGTATCTTGGGGTGATTCTGGATTCCTCTCTCTCTTTCCATGATCACATTTCTTCCTTGGTTCGGCGTTCTTTTGCCATTCTTCGTCGTCTTCGTGCTGTTCGGTCATTTCTTCCCCTTGGATCCCTGGTCACTCTTGCACTTTCTCTTGTTATTAGTCGTCTTGACTACTGTAACGTCTTTCTGGCTAATCTTCCCAAGTATCAACTTAAGCGCCTACAACTTATTCAAAACACTGCTGCCCGTCTCATCACCTTCTCCCGCCGTTCGGATCATATTACACCTATTCTCATTCAGCTTCACTGGTTACCCCTCTGTGTTAAGTTCCACTATAAATTCTTGATCCTCATTCATCGTGCACTTCACACCCATAACCCTTTATACTTAGCTGACTTAATCCTGCTTTATACACCTTACCGCCAGCTTCGCTCTTTTCATGCAAATCGTCTGGTTCTACCGTCCCCATCTCAGGCTCATTTGGAAAAAACACGCCATGCTGCTTTCTTTTTTCTTGGCCCCAGTTTATGGAATGCCCTGCCCTCATCCCTCCGCTTAGAGTCTTCATATTCACAGTTCAAATCTGCTCTCAAAACCCACCTGTTCCAGACAGTGTTCAATCTCCCTTCCTGACTCCCCCCCTTCCTCTGGTTTTTCCTCTTGTCATTATCCCCGGTTATTGGTTTTGTCTTAGTCTATTAGTCTTGTCTTTTACCCTTTGTCTGTTTGTGTTTGAGTGGTCTTGCCTCTTTTATTGTTGTAAATCATTGTTTCTTATTTTGTATATTGTTAATTTGTAAACCGCTTTTATGGTTTTTATAGTATGATTTTATTGTTTTAAATATTTTATGTTTTGATATTGTACATAGTTTGTGTTTTATTTATTATTACTTATTGTCTTTTGTATTGTTGTTATGCTTTTCTTTCTTTTCTATTTACTTTGGCGTTCTTTTCCGTAGTTTGCAGTGCCGCTTTTTTTTTTTATATTGTTTGTACACCGCTTAAATGTTTCTTTTAACGTAAGCGGTTTATCAAATTTGAAATAAAGTTAAAGTTACTGGATCTGTATGTATAGGCTTTCTCTACCTTTCCCCGATAGGGACAAAGTTTATATTTGATAGGGCAAGTTATCCCTGGTATTACTGTTACCCCTTCTTTGCCAGAAGGCAAAGTGGGAAACAAACGTGATGCCACTACACTAAATAAAATCTCAAGTGCTTATGATGGGGATTCAATAGGAAGAGCTATAATTCCCAGCATAAGGGTGTTTACGAATCACAGTGAAATCTGAGACCTCGCCTCCATTCTTTCTGCTTTCATGAATGAAACTGACAGGTCCCTAACAAATATCCGTGATGAGATAAGCCAGCTTCGTAGCCTAGCTCTCTAGATGGGCCCTAGATTATTTATTAGCATCCCAGGGAGGAGTTTGCTCTCTAGTAGGTACAGTGTGTTGCACTTTTGTTTCAGATCAAACCCTTCAGAGTCATATTTAGAAAATAAAATCTCCCCAACTGTCCCTGACAGAGATCATCAGAGATAAGACAGGTTTAGGTAATATATCAGACTGGGTTAACATTTGGGGATGATTGAAGCAACTTATAGTCTCCGTTCTTTTTGCTTTGCTGTTAATAGGCTTGTGTTGCTGTTTTCAGTGTATCCACAATTTTGTAGCTCTGATGAAACCTTCCCTTCAGCATGTTCTTGCTAATTTTGAAGTTACAGAGATTGAAACATCTTTACACCTGCATTTCCTTCCCTGAGGCACCAAAGAACCCAGGGATGTAGAGCACAGCAGGCCCAGACACGTCTCCTTTTCCCTTGCTTTTTTGGACCCTCACCTTGGTGAACACTAGCCTAACAGGTTCTTCTGAGCTGCCATTAAGACCTTTTTCAACATCTTATATATGTTTTATTAATGCTTTTAGTATATTTCACTTTAGCAATCGTGGCTTTTCTGCTTGCCTGTCTTTCTGCTGAGAAAGCAAGCTACAGTGAACTAAAGCATTCCTTTGTTCACAGAAACCAGACACTGATAAAAGGAAAGCTGCATGCTGTTCTACATGATCAAGGACATAAGTTACAGCGAAAAATAGTAAAAGTCAGGCAAATTGTTTCTCTTAGCTTAGATCAATAGAGTAGTCCCTCTGAGCCCCTCTTCTTTCCCCTCTTAGGCAAAACAAGGCCAAAAAGGTAACTACTATTATGTTCAGGATGTTACCTTCACATAATCCAGCTCCCATCACCTCTCTCAGAGAAGGGGCCCAGGACTGTTTCTCACAAATATTCCAGAAGGATTTATTAGTTAGACCTCCCTGATCAAAAGGCACCTTCATCCAAACACTCTGTACTCAGTCTGTTTGCACCACTTATCTCACCTCTCCTGAGCATAACTGTTCCCAAGGAAGCAGCTTGTCAATTAATTAGTTTTACTCATGAGAAAGTTTCAAGACATGTTTCAGCCCACCTGGTTTTGCACGTATCAAAAAGGTATAAAAAGCCTATGCTTCTCCAAGGAAGGGGTCACTTGTATCCATTGTTTGTGACCTTGCTGCAACAGTAATAGTAGTTTTTACTTTTGCTTTACAGATGGTTCATATATTGTCTTTTTTCCTCCGCTGTAGAAACGAGCCCAGGGAATGCCCATTCAGGGCTTCCCACATCACATGTAGGTGCAGAGAAGTCATGAAAACTTCTCACTACTGGAGGGTGACTCTGGGCATAAAGGCTCCATCTGGGACATCA
The DNA here is from genome assembly GCA_033557465.1 of Ichthyophis bannanicus. Classification (NCBI taxonomy): domain Eukaryota; kingdom Metazoa; phylum Chordata; class Amphibia; order Gymnophiona; family Ichthyophiidae; genus Ichthyophis; species Ichthyophis bannanicus. Next base: position 979,177,510 of record CM066031.1, read on the forward strand.
CCATTAATTGTGCCTACATTGCCCTGCTTAACTACAGAGAAAAACTTTGTGGAAGATTTGTAGACCGACTCCTTTCTGGGAGAGCTGTTCCTGCTCCTCATCTGAAACAGATGACCACTTTCTTTCAGCAATGGCCAGAAACAAATCTGGTATTCTCTTCTTCAAACCACTGGCCTTTTGTCTTGCCCATCAGATTTTTGATAAAAATGGAAGAACATAAGAAATGCCATACTGGGTCAGACCAAGGTCCATCAAGCCCAGTATCCTGTTTCCAACAGTGACCTATCCAGGTCACAAGTACCTGGAAGGTTCTCAAAAAGGTACACAGATTCCACAATGCTTGTCCTGAGGTAAGCAGTGGATATCCCAGATCATCTTATTTCAGGACCTTTCCTCCAGGAACTTGCCCAAAGTTTTTTTTTTTTTTAAACCCAGCTATACTAACAACTTTTATTACAGCCTCTGATAACGAATTCCAGATACACTAAATTAAACCACTATGCTACCTTCTGTTTTAAAAAATGTCTTGTGCCCTCAGGATCAAAGCAATGTCATCCCAGACACACCCCAAAAGAACCCAATACAATGGAAACCAAATGAATATCCCAACTATACGTAGGTTACAATAATATATTTTAACTGGGTGCACATGAAGCATTGCATGTAAAACCAATCTAACCTGGAGAGGTTTTGCCTGTATAACCAAGTAAAACCCGACGCAGGGCCAAACGGGAGACTGGCCTGAAACATGGCATGTCGTTTGTTTTTTGCAGACGGCTAACAGGACATTGGACTTGGCATTCTTTATTTAACAGTTTTTATATACTGTCTTTCTTCAATTCAAGACGGTTTACAGTGAACATAACGTGACAGTGTGTTTCAACTGTTTACATAGAACAGAACTAAACATGAGTATATCTGGATAAAACAAATAACACTTGTACATGAGTATTTTTCATGAAGAACTATTTACATATTTATTTATAGGAGAGATTAGGGAGGTGGGGGAGGGGTGTGGTCAAGATAGACAAGAATCACAGTGAAATCTGAGACCTGGCCTCCATTCTTTCTGCTTTCATGAATGAAACTGCCAGGTTCCTAATTAACATTAAATTTAATTTTTAAATCAGAAGGTAGACAAGTTATAAATTAATAGGTTTTAATATGCACAGTGTATAGCAATTATCAATTATAATTAAAATTAAAAGGAGCCTTTACAGTGTGTGGTGAGCAGTGTTCCTGCCCCTCATTTAATTGAGGCTCCGACAAAAAGATAAATTTGGTGTTTGTCCACCCGGTTAAAGTATATTATTGGATCCCAGACACACCAGCATTATCATTATCAGGACTCCCACTAATGTCTTATCTGCCTAAATACCTATCTTTTCATAGCAGACTGCATAGCATTTCCCTTTCTGAGAAGTTCTGCTCTTACTAGCCCTCTCCAAATTAGTGCAATTCTAGGGTAGAACGCATGGAAGTGTTCACACCTAATGGTCCTACTGCATGACAAGTATTCAACCTAAACACTGCCTGACCACAACAGGATAGTAACATATACTTCATCAGATGCGATTCACACAGGATACCGTCCAAGAACTTATTTTTTACATTTTGATTCTTTTAGGAACAGAGTCCTTACAATTTTGGAAGTCTTCAAGAAAGAAAAAATAGGTTCCTTAAAATGGCAAGCGCACACCACAAGGTCTTCCTGCACAAAATGACTGCTGCTGCGGAAAGGACATGCTGCAAGACCCCTGCAAGGCCAGGCCACCTATACTCAACGGTTCTACCAATTCAGGTCCAACCACACTGAAAGACCTCAAAAATGCAAGCTACGCTGCATCAAATGTAAATGGAGAAGAACTAAAAACTGACATCTTCAAAATATATACCTAGAACAAAACAAATATTGTGCCCTCACCTTCAGAGCCAAACAGGAATATCACACTATTCTGATTAAGGAGCGCCATTAACAAGCCCAGGGAGCTATTTGAAATAGCAAAATCACTCTCAAAGGACCCCACCTATGCCTACAAAAATAATGCCCTCAATCTGTATCACATGGCACTCCAACTACAATACACACAATTACAACAAACTCAAACTGCCATCCCATAACCAATGTAACAATCCTATACACTGGACAGACTGACAAGATCTGTCATGAGCAACGACAGAATAACCACCTCTTTAAACACAACTTCTCTAATCAATCCACACACGGTTTCACGGATTAAGATTGTATGACCCCATCTTATACCATTCATCACAAGCATGATCAATGACTCCCTAACAAAAGGATTCCTCCACCCCTAAAAACAATCCTCAATCAGGCCAATCCTAAAGAAAACTAATCTGGATCCATCCTACCCAGCATCATACAGGCCAATCTCAAGCATTCCTTTCATAGCAAAGATAACTGAAAAAGCAGAACGCACCAACAAAGTCACCTTGACGAACACACACTTTTAGACTAGCATCATGGGTTTTGTCCTCATCATGGCATCTCCTCACCTCTTTATTCAATACCCTCATTACCAGCACTGAAAACATATTGCAAGGATTTATAATGCTATTCCCTAGATATATGGTTATGGCATTTGATTTCATCTCCCTCCAAGTACTACTCAATAGACTTCATGATGTCAGACAAAGGCACAACCAACAAATGGTTCCATTCATACCTCTCAGATCGTAAACAAATACCCCGTTTCCCCGAAAATAAGACCTATCTTGAAAATAAGACCTAGCACGTTTTTCTGAGATTCCCATAATATAAGCCCTACCCCGAAAATAAGACCCAGTGCAGATCATGGTTGGACTGACAGATTCGGTACCTGAGGGGGGGGGAGGGGGGGTGCGCTGGCTGCACGAATATTTGATTTCTGACTGCTCATGGTGGGCGCTGCAGTCCCACTCATTCCCAGTGTGATCACAGGGATCATATTCTATGATGTCATGCTACCCGCATCCCCCGCTTCCCCATGCGCGCCAACCGCAGCAGCAGCAACAGCATACTAACAGTTCACTGATTGGCTGCCTGTCATGAGGTGGCAGCCAATTAGCTTCAAGTGCTATCAGTACTAATTGAGAGGTATAGCGTAGTTACTCACCTGTAACAGGTGATCTCCGGGAACAGCAGGAATTTAGTCTTCACATATGGGTATCGTCGGTACCGATGGAGCCTGTGCGGGAACGTTCCCCAGCATCTAATAGTAACGCTTTTGGAAGTATCCTTCAGCACATGCACGCTGCCTTCCCGCTTTTCCAACTGTCCTTCAGTTAAGTTTGTAGCTGAGTGAAAGGATAGAGGGAGAGAGGAAAGAGACAGAGACAACTCCTAGGGGAGGTGGGTGGGTTATGAAGACTAAATTCCTGCTGTTCCCGGAGATCACCTGTTACAGGTGAGTAACACTATCTTCAGGAACAAGCAGGAATGTAGTCTTATGGGGACTCCCTAGCTGAAGATGCCAGGGAGATGACCCCAGGAAGCTGCCACCTATAGTGAGGTGGGCCATTCTTCCTCCCATGGATCTCTGGCATCCTACCAGGGTTGGTGGGTAGGAGTTGTATTAAGTCTGAAAGAGATTTTGAAGAACAGCCTGGCCAAGAAGGCACCCCGACGGGAGGCTTTATCTAGGCAGTAGTGGGCTGTAAAAGGTGTGTACCGAAGCCCAGGTGGCTGCTCAACAAATGTCATCAACAGACACAGAGTGAAGGTTAGCCATAGAGGCTGACATGGCTCTCACATTATGAGCTGTGACATGGCCTTGAAGAGGAAGACTCACTCTCATAAGCAAAGGATATGCATTGTGCAATCCATTTGGATAAAGTTCTCGGAGACTGGAAGTCCCAAATGACTAGAATCAAAAGCAATAAAAAGTTGAGAAGACTTTGTTGCTGTGTTCTTTGCAGGTAAAAAGCTAAGGCTCTTTTACAGTCCAAAGTGTGAAGGTTCTTCTCTGCATTAGAGGCATGAGGCCTCGGAAAGAACACAGGAAGATAAATCGATTGATTTAAATGAAAAGGTGAAATCACCTTTGGCATAAAGTTCGGATGAGTTCTGAGGACAACCTTATCATGGTGAAACCAAGTGTAAGGAGGATCAGCCACTAACGCTTGCAATTCACTAATGTGGCGTGCAGAGGTGATTGCAATTAGGAAGATGACCTTCCAGGACAAAAACTTCAGGGTAGCAGTGGCTAAAGGTTCAAAAGGCGGTTTCATGAGCTGCCCGAGAACTAGATTTAAATCCCATGCCACCGGTGGTGGTCTGATGGGAAGTTTTGTTAATAGAAGACCTCTCATAAATCTGGATATGAGAGGATAAGAGGAAATTGGTTGTCCATTTAGAGGCTTATAGGAAGCTGTAATTGCGCTAAGATGGACTCTTACTGAATTGGTCTTCAGACCAGAATTTGATAAATGAAGCAGATACTCTAATATCGATTCCAAAGGTATCACCAGGGGGTTTAACCCCTTCTGGAAACACCATATAGTGAACCGTTTCCACTTGAAGGCGTAAGATCATCTTGTGGAAGGTTTTCTAGAAGCCTGAAGGATATCCTTTACCTGTTGGGAAAGGTTGAGATCCTGAAGATTTAATCTCTCAGCAACCAGGCCGTGAGATGCAGGGACTGAGGATTCGGGTGCCATAGCGTCCTGCTCTCTTGGGAAAGGAGTTCTGGAGCACACCCTAACTCCAGAGGTGCAGCTTGAGAGAGATGCAGAAGCAGGGGATACCATGTTTGGCATGGCCACCGTGGTGCTATGAGGATCATACGACCTCTGTCTCTCTGAAGCTTGAAGAGTGTTTTGGGGATGAGGGGAATAGGTGGGAAGGCATAGAGGAAGTCCTGAACCCAGTGGAGGAGGAAGGCATCCCTTGCCTGGCAATTGTGAGCCGGAATCCTGGAACAAAACCGGGGAAGTTTGGCATTCAGTGGACTTGCAAAGAGGTCTATGTCTGGAGTACCCCAGATGTGAAATAAGTTTGTTACCTGGTCTAGGTGGAGAGACCATTCGTGAGGCAGCAGTACTCGGCTGAGTTTGTCTGCCCAAAGGTTTTGAATGCCTGGAAGATATACCACGAGAAGGTGAATTTGATGCTCTCTGGCGAGGGCCCATAGTCGTAAAGCTTCGTTGCATAATGACAGAGCCTGTTCCGCCCTGCTTGTTCACACAGAACATGGCTACTTGATTGTCCGTTTGGACTAGGACTGTCTTGTAGCTGAGCTGGGCATGGAATACTCAAAGAGCTAGATAGATTGCTCTTAATTCTAGGAGGTTTATGTGAAGACAAGGCTCCTGGGGAATCCAGGTGCCCTGGGTAGAGAGATGATGCATCTGTTAGGGTGGCCTGGAATAGGGGTTGTTGGAAAGGAGACCCCACTAAAAGATTCTCCAGTGATTGCCACCATTGGAGGGACAAGATCAGTCGATGAGAGTTTGATATTTTGTCTGACAGACGTCCTGTGGCCTGTGTCCACTGTGTGGATAGGGTCCACTGGGCTGCTCTCGCATGTGGAGGCGAGCATAGGGAATTACATTGTGCCATGTGTCCCAGTAACTGTAGTAATTCGAGCAGTTAGGGAGGATTTTCCCACTGCTTGAGAAGCTAGTTGCACTATGTGAAGACACCGGGCCTGTGGAAGGAAAGCCCTTGACTGTCTGGTATCTAAACAAGCTCCTATGAATGCCAGAGACTGGGAAGGAACAAGTTGGGATTTTGGGAAGTTTATTACCAATCCCAAATATTGGAGGATTTGCATTGTGCGAGACAGTGCAGAGCTGGCTTCTGCAACCGTGGGGGCTCGAATGAGCCAGTCGTCCAAGTAAGGGAAGACAAATATCCCTAGAGTTCGCAGGAATGCAGCTACTACTGCCATGCATTTCGTGAATACTCTTGGTGCGGAAGCCAGACCAAAGGGAAGAACCCTGTACTGGAAGTGTTTTCCCTTGAAAAGGAATCGTAAGAATTTCCTGTGATCTGGATGGATGACAATGTGAGTATATGCATCCTTTAAGTCTAGAGAGCAAAGCCAATCCTGACTTTGAAGGTATGGCAGAAGAATTCCTAGAGAAATAATTTTAAACTTCTCTCGGAACAGGTATTTGTTCAAATCTCTGAGGTCTAAAATGGGTCTGTCCCCCCCTGTTTTCTTTGGAATAAGAAAACAGGGGGAGTATAACCCTGTACCCTGCTGGAGAATGGGTACTTCCTCTATTGCCCCTTGGGCAAGAAGTGTTGAGACCTCGTGATCCAGAAGATTGTCTGCAGAGGTCTGGGAATTGAACTGCCTTAGGACTGTAGGAGGGGGCATGTTGTGAAAATGAAGCTTGTACCCCTCTCCTACAATGGACAGAGTCCAATTTTCTGTTATCTGGTGCAATCGTTTTGCAAAATGACACAGCCTGCCTTGAATATTTAGGGGTTCCAGACCCCTCAGAGGCAGGAAGGTTAAGCTCTCTAGGAAAGAGTCAAAGCCTTTGAGGGGGCTGAACCTGCAGAGCTGGTTGAGCTCTCGGGCCTTTTGGCTTCTGCTGTTTGAATTGCTGTTGTCGTCCCCTTTGGGCAACTTGAGCGTGAGCCTGGCTTTGCTGGGTATAGGATGGATAAAACTTCCTCTTTTTGCTGAAAGAGGGTTTTTTATAGGGGTTCTTTTTGGCTGGAGTGGCTGTAGATTTTGACAATCTAAGGTGATACTGTCAGCATCTATCTCATTAGCCTTTTCCTGCCAATTCTTGCAGAAGAGCTTTTCTCCTGTGCAAGGGATGTTGCCTAATTTATCCTGTACCCAAATCTCCAAGTCAGCCAGGCAATCTGTCGTGCACCAATGGCAATAGCAGAGGTTCTGCTGATGCATTCAAAGCAGTCAAAGGCTGCACGATTTACAAACTTGGAGACATCTTGAGCATGCCTGACAAGAGTAAGGAAGTCTTGTATGTCATCTGGGAGAAGTGGGCTCATAAGCTGCAAATCTCCTGTGACCTCTTTGAGGAACATTACCATATATAAAATATATGAGCTGATCCTAGCCGAAAGCATGGAAGCCTGAAATGTTTGACACCCAAAAGCATCAAGAGTCCTGCATTCACGACCTGGAGAATTGGATGCATGTCTCTCTGCACTTTTCATCCTATGCATGGCTGACTCCACTACCATTGAATGGTGTGGCAGCTGAGTTTTTTGAAATCCAGGACATGGTGGAACTCGATACATGGTATCAAGTCTCCTAGAATGAGGAGATGTGGTCAAAGGTGTCTCCCACATTCTGAGCATCAAATCATGAAGCATTTCATGAATGGGCAGAGTGGCTGCCTCCTTTGGAGCCTTAGGATATTGGAGAATTTCCAATTCCTTTGCCCTAGGTTCCTTTTCAGGAGCTACCGTGATTGAAAGGCCTTTGGCAACATCACGAATAAAATCCTGAAAAGACATGTCCTCCGGAGGCGACATTCTGTGTTGGGGAGAAGAGTCTTCCGGGAGAAACGCTCTGGTACTGGCAAAATTATCAGAGTCATCGGAATCGGAGGATTCAAAGTATCTCTGATCACGATGTTCATGCAAGGCACAGTCCCGGTATCAATCGAAGTCGGTATAGAGTTGATCCGGTACCGATCTCTCAATGCCAGCCAAAGACACCATGGGAAGAATTACCACTGGGGCCGGTACTATCGGTGCTGGTACCATTGGTGTCAATGGTACCGCAGCTGTAAGGACAGCTGCAATACTGTGCTCGATAGTGAGGAACCTCTGGTCTATCGACGCTGCCGATGCCTGGGTATTGGTACCGGTGAAGGCGACCGGGACTCGAGCATGGCACCAGTAGTTCTGTCGAGGCCAAGGCCTCAAGAACATCCTGGAACCCCGTTGATGCTTTGGAGGTCGAAGCCTCCCGCTGGGGCTGTTTTGCCGGTGTGGTTCCCTCAAGGGCAAAGCCAATGGCCTCTCGATGCTTTGCAGGAGAGCTACCCTTTGAGGACCGGCTTTTATGTTTAGTTACCTGAGATCCATGGGAGGAAGAGGCGGCTCTTGAAGACGTCGATGCAATGGACCTGGCATCCGAAGAAAAGAGGGTACCGAGCTTTGCAGCCCGGTTCTGTCTTCCTCTTTTAGTCATCCACATACAAGAGACACACTCCGAAGGAGAATGGTCAGGACCTAAACATTTAAGACACCAGTCATGGGTGTTGGTGACGGAGATGGTACCGCCACACTTAGTGCATTTTTTTTTTTAAACTACCAGCTGGTTTTTCCATCTTTAAGGAAAAATGGGGCGTAATGCCCAAAATGGCGCCTAGCACCGAAAAAGAGAAGTTTCTGAAGAGAAACAATTCAGAATTTTTTTTTTTTTTTAAAAAGAAGAAAAGAAAAGAACTGGCGGTACTGGTAGGCGTCGTGCTGAGGCAAACACGACCACAAGAAAACAAGATTAAAGACGACATTTTCTGCGGTGACAGGGTATGTGTCCTGTCAGCTCCGCGGAAAACAAAGAACTGAAGAGGGACAGTTGGAAAGGTGGGAAGGCAGCACGCATGTGCTGAGGGATGCTCCCAAAAGCATTCCTATTGGACGCTGGGGAGCATTCCCACGCAGGCTCCATTGGTACCGACAATACCCCATATGTGAAGACTACATTCCTGCTTGTTCCTGGAGACAGAACAGTACATTGAATGCTTGGACAAGAAGTGCTCATTTAAGGAGAGCTCTATTGCTAGACATGAGAGATTGGGGCAAATGGTTCTACAGGGAATGAAGTCGCAAGAAAATCAGGCCGGAATTCGGGGTTTGGAAAGTTTTGACGATGTTCCGGAAGATGACATGATTGTATTTGAATAAATGCAGATTGCCGTATATGAGTAAATGCAGATTACTGTACTTAAAAAAAAAAAAAACCAAAACAAAACAATAAAAGTTGTTCACGAATAAATTTGGATTGTTGTATATGAAAAAAAAATAAGGCATCCCCTGAAAATAAGCCCTAGTGCATCTTTTGGAGCAAAAATAAATATAAGACCCACTCTTATTTTCAGGGAAACACGGTAGTAGGAACCCACAAATCCCTTTCCTTCTCCCTCTATCAAGGTGTGCCCCAAGGCTCTGCACTTTCATCCACACTATTTAACATCTACATCCAGCCACTTTGACATGACATCTGAAGTTTTAATTTAAATATATGCAGATATAAGCACCATTCTCCACTTCTCCACTGGATTACTCCATAACCAAATGTTTCATGGGAATTACTCAATGGCTACAGAATCACAACTTTAGCATCAACTACAACAAAATGGAAATACTGCACATAACAAGAGACCTTAATTTTAAGCCACCCGCAACAATCAAGATAAACATGAACCTCACAGTCTAAACAGAGGTGAAATACTTAGAAGTCACATTTGACCAGTGATTAAAACCTATAGGCCAAAATAAAATAATCAAATCTGTTTACTACAAACTCATATTCCTAAAGAACCTAAACCCCTTCCTTAACCCCGTCGATTTTTGCACGGTTTGTTAAGCGAACATTATTCCTCTGCTAGATTACAGTAATTCCATCTACCAAGACCTGCTAACACACATACTATACCCGCTGCAACCAGCGCAAAATACAGCAACAAGAATTATACAAGGAACCTCTCATCAGATCCACATCACCGCGATCCTCAAGCAACTACACCAGCTACCCATTATAGTAAGGATAAAATACCTCCTGGACATACCACTCGAAAATCCCACCAGAAGTCAAAGGGCAAATAATAGGGCATGCTCCCTCTTTGCCCTCACCATATGGAACTCCTTACCACCTCAGCTAAGAACCAATGAATTCCTGGCAGACTTCTGTAAGAAACAGAAAACCCAGCTATTCCTTGAATTCTATGATGCAGGTTCCCACTAGGACTAATCCCATGCCATGCCACTCACAAAGCTATCTGGTCCATCAATTTGTATGTAAGTTTAGCTAACTCGATCTGCATATATGCATTTATGGCTAGTCACTAGATCCTGCCTGTAACCTATATACCTTAACTTTTATCTTAGTGTTAAATGTAAAGTGCACCGCTGTTGTCTTCTGCCCTGAGGGAAGAGAAGCTGGCAGTCCTGAAGCAGCCTTTTGAAAGTTTGAAGGTGAAACTCGAGTCGACATCAGTTTCAGCTTTGTTGGAATGTTAGCATCATGTTTACTGGGAGCTCTCTGTATCCAGATAAGTGTTTCCTTTCTTTTAAATGCATTAAAAAAATTGTTAAACACGTCCGAGGCCGGTGAATGACATTGCAGGGGAGGTAGTGGTTTCTTGAAGTAGTGGTTTTCAGCCATGTACTTGCTTTCCATCCCCCCTGGTCTGAGGTTTCCTCACACTTAATGTGCGTTTCAGATTAATGCTTACACTGTTAATTTTTTATTCATTATCACCCTGTAAATGTGAGGTTGATAGAAGTTCCTCTTTGCTGATATACTGTGTTGCTCTGACTCTTTCAGCTAGCATACAACAGCCAAACTTGTTATAACGTTACAGTAAAACTGCAATAAATTCATGATTTGGCTGCAGTCAGAAGTATTTTGTTTTATCGACAACTCTTGATACTCCCATGCAAAAAAAGATGGTTTACTAATGAAATATCTAGTTTTAAGATAAGTTTAAGCATTTTTGATCTACTGCTTCTTAATGAAGAAAAGGTGTGCACCCAAGTCAGTCTACTAATGGGTCCATATAGATGGAGCAGCCTTCAGTTTTATTAGGATACACTGCTATTGCTGCCAGGTGCACACGCACAAAGGTTGTCCGATGGCCATCTTCAGAAAGGTGAGGAGGGAGGAGAGAACATCCCCCAAAGGACAGGTGAATAGGTCGAGCTGATGGTAGAGACACCAAAATGGGAGAATCTGTTCTACCTGAGACCGTAAGATTTCTTGGTTGAATCGTTCCATGATGCTAGGACACCACACACTTCTTGTGAAACTAGAATGGAAGCAATCAATGTGTTCTTAACTTCTATGCAGTTAGGGCAAGGAAGTGCAGACTGGGATGAAGCAGTCATCCCCCTCCTGTTGTGCGAGAAGGGAGAAGTGGGTTCCCAATGGTATGGGTTGTTCCTCCAATAGTCAAAGGAGGAGGAACCAATTTGTCTGTTCATTGGGGCATTATGAGCAGCAGGGAAGCTCAGTCTTTTCGGATCTTTTGGAGTACTCTGGATATAAGAGGAAACTGAGAAAAAGCATAGAGAAAAACCCTAGACCCGAGTCAGGATAAGGCTATTGTGGTAAATACGGTTGAGAGCCAGCCAGAGAGCAGAAATTGAGATATATGTTGTTCTACAGTCAGGTGAAGAGGTCCAGGTCCGGTGTGCTTCACTTCTGGAAAATCTAACTATATAGTGATCTAAAAAAAGCTCAAATTCAAAGATAAACCTAACACCCAAAAACTGAACTTTATACAGTAAGAGGTATTTTGAAGAAAAACCTTTTTTGTTGGGCAATATTCCACCAAACTATATAAAAGTCACACTGGTCTCAATGTGTCTTTTTACTCTGTATATAATAGTGTCAAATCCACACCTTCCCAGAGTGAAGGGGGCTGAGGGTAACACTGAGGGTCTAGTAGGCAACTTAGGGAGTCTGCTAGCTTGTTATGTTGTCCTAGTAGGTAGGCTACCAGGAAGGTGCATTGCAGCACTTATCCTGGCATCCATATGCAGAATACCTCCTCACACTGCCTTCAGGATCCAGAGCCCTCTTGCTTCTCATGTAGAACACTGCCACTTGGTTGCCTGTGCAGATGAGGAAGGATGTCCCCTGGAGTCAGCGTGTAAAGGCTTGAAGGGCATAAAGCATGGTTATGAGCTCAAGCTAGTTAATGTGAAGATGGGTCACTGTCCTCTTCCATGAACCCCAAGATGATAGAGGTGTGCTCCCCAAACCCCAGGGGGACGCATCTGTGCTAAGGATGGCAGAAGGCACAGCAGACTAACAGATGCTGAGGTGGTCTGTCATTTGGATCTTCCTAAAAAGAAAATGTTATTTTGGGTTCCAATATGATTTGAAATGCCACTGGAGAGATTGCATTTGCCGCTTAGCAAATGGGACCATGCAAACAGCTGTGGCTATGCACCAAGGCTCTGCATGTTCTCACAAGTCCTTACACAAGTATTCAGGTGGACTGTTTGTCCTCCAGAAGAAACACCTGCAGACATGTTGAGACCAATGACTATGAAACAGGCACTACGCTGGTATCAGGTGAGTTTCTCTCATTGATCTTGAAATCTAGAGACCTGAGCAGAGCTATGGTGTGTTAAGGGTGACTTGGAATGCAGCAGGATGATCCTTGGCCAAGATCAGCCAGTCTTCTAGGTACAGACAGACAAATGGTCAGCTTTGTAGAGATGTGCTGCCATCACTGTGAGGCATTTGGTGACTACTCTGGGGGCTGAAGAGAGAATGAAGGGAAGGGACTCTGTACTGGAAATGGCGATTCTGGAAGACAGAAGAACAGAAATTTCCAGTGATGTGGGTGAATAGGGGTATGTGTTAAGACATCCTTGAGGTCAAAGGAGTCCAGACAGTCATTCTGATCACATAGGGACAGGACTGTAGTGAGGAAATTTATCTTGATAGAGAGGTTGATGTTTCAAAGATAGAGAATAGGAGTTATTCTCCCAGACCTTTTGGGAATGAGAGAGATCCAAATAGAATCCTTGTTCCTGTTGCAAGGTAGGGACAGACTCTAAAGCATGTGCTTCCAGTACTGAGCGGAGTTCTGCTTGGAGGAGCAGAACATAATGATAGGATACACTGTGGGAGCAGTGTCAGCATACATTAGCATGACATTATGCCTAGCATAGGTGTCATGGCTTTTCCCAGACCTTGGATTGCAAGCAGCTTTTGTTACTCTGGTGATGTCAGTCTCCAAACTTAATGAGCGTAGTTCACAGGAGGAAATTAGCTCTGACCCCCTGGTGATGTCTGTCTCCAGACTGAATGAAACAGCCTCTCCTTGCTAATCAAGTGACAGCAGACCTCAAACAAACCAAATTATGACAAAGGGAGGTGCTGAAGATTTTCACTATAAATACAGAGAAACAAAAATCTCTCTCTTCCTATTCATCGGATACTTCTTGCTATGAGGCTCTGACACACACTACTCCTTACACCCCCCCTTCTCTCTCCTCTCTTCCTATTCATCAGACACCCCGCCCTTCTCTCTTCTCTCTTTCTTATTCATCGGAAATGAGGGACATGAGGCTCTGACACCCACTTCTCTCTCTCTCTCTCTCTCCTCCCCCTTGTTCTCTCTCTCTCTCTCTATATTCTTCTTACTAGGAGACTGACACACACTTCCCCCCCCCCCTCTCTCTCACACAAACACACATGCGCACACACATACAGACGCAGCTCTGTAACAACCTTATAACTCTGTTCTGTACCTATGTAATAAGCCTATTTCTATATAAAACTCTTTTTCCAAGCCACACCAGTTTTGGTTGTCTTATTTGTGCTACTTACCATACTGTCTCTGTGAAATGAACCCAGGACCAAACGGAGAGTAGATACCAAATGATTACATTTTATGGGGGCCCATCTCAGACTTCACAGCAGATCTCCAATTGGGTAAGTAATAATTTTGCTTGATACATTAAAGTGGATTTCAGACAGGGTGTGACAGAAAAATCAAAAGTCCTTGTGACCATTTACAATTTTGGGTTACAGGCTGGATGACACACTATTTAGTGAAAAGTTCCAGTGATAACTTTGTTTTATGGGTTAGACAAGGTGAGATTTTTAATGTCAAAAGGCTCTGTAATAATCCTGAATTTCAATATTACCTACACCTAGGGACATTACAGAGTGGCTTGCAATTTTCTTATTTGTATGTAGAGGCTTGTTACGGTTTGTTACAAGGCACAGATTTTTCTCTAGTATTTGAGCTGCTAAGAAAAGACAGAGATAGTCCAGCTTTAGTTTGGAAGTGGTACACAGGTAAACAGTCCCTCATTGAATACAATATACATCTTTCCTGGTAACAATATTACCTCCTGTCCCTTTGCCTTTTATTTCTCAGTCTCCTGTCAGTAGGTATCTTGGTTAAGGCAGGCTTAAAGTTTGCTGTAACTGATAATTCTGTTAATCTCCTAACACCCTTCTTACTATAATCTCACCCTAAACTTCCACCCTGTTAAAAGGTGGTAAGCACTTTTTATTCAGGTATAATTTTAAGGTGTGGTCTTTATGCCAGTACTCTTTACTGAACACCCATAAAATTAATGCCATTCCAACTATAATTCTAAGTCTCACTTCTTCATAAAAGTGAGCATTCCTCCTTCCAAGGTTGCACATTTGAGAGAGTCGCATAAAACCAAATAAAAACATAATAAGCTAGGCCCCTGTACCAACTACAGTCTTTCTGCAGTCTCAAATATGGAAGCCTTTGATTTTAAAGAACTGAAAGAAATAGTATTGACATACTGTAAGAGAAAAGGTGGTCCTTTTGAAGGGGAATTCCCTGAGGCATCATGGTATAATATTCAAAGACAAATGTTAAACCATTATCAAGAATTCAAAAAGAAAACAAATAAAAGAAAATGCCTTTTTATCCAAGGCATGTGCAGGGGGCTCATTAGCATGAAACAGGACAATACTGAACTGACTTCTCATTGTACACAATTAACCAAAGACCTAGAGGAGGCACAAATTTGCATTTCCATGCAAAGGGCTCAGGTGATACAAGCCACAAATTCCTTTATAAATGTTAGTGAGCAATTAGAAGCACTTAAACTTGAATTGAGGCATGTTAAGGATGAATTGGCCTCTGAAAGACAAAAGAAATATAAGCTCTGCACTATTTCACCCTCAGCCCCCCCCCCCTGCCTATGACACACCCTATAAACAAAAGAATACAGATGTATGTATAGCTGGGCTTAGGAATGGAAAAAATAAAGCTGAATCAGAGGAAGAAAATCCTGATAGTTTATCTCATCCAGAAAAGAGCAATAACCAGGAGCTGTGTCAGGAGGATAATTCAGATGACTCAGACCCTGCACCCAGTACCGAACTCAGAGCACCAGTTAAAGTGATGCTGCAGGACTCTTTAAAAGATAGGGACATGGAAAGGATAGTTGAGAAAGCGGGCCCTATGCCTTTTAATGTAAATGTATGGTGCAAATGGGCCACTGATATTCTGATTCACTGGGGTCTAAGGAAATACAGAAGGAAACAATCGGACTTTGATAGACTTATGCATCTGGCTCTGGGGCCACACTATTATAAAGTTGGCTCTCACTCACCCATACCAGTTGGTTAAAAGGGGTATTGAGAAACTATTTCACTGTTCCCCAATGCAAGTATTTTAAATTATTTCACCTCTACCAAATGATACACTGGAAGAGTTTGCATATAAAGCCTGGATTTTAAAAGCACTTCTTAATGAGCAGGAGTCCTGGCCCAATGCAGAAGATTATGGGGATAGCACGCATAAGGCATTTTTATTAGAATTGATATCCCCTGAGATTACAAAACATCTTCTGTTATTTTCTGAAGAACCTAAAGCAACCCCTTTTGATACTTTAATGCTCAGAATTGGTTCTGTTTGGAAGACCCAGCCCTCGCAGGTCAAGCACAGTTACTTACCTGTAACAGGTGATCTCCAGGAACAAGCAGGAATGAGTCTTCACATATGGGTACGTCGGTACCGACGGAGCCTGCACGGGAATGCTGCCCAGCTTCCAATCAGAAAGCTTTTGGCAGCATCCCTCGCGCCTGCGCAGTGACTTCCCACCTTCTCCACAGCCTCTCTTCAGTTGAGTTTCAGAGCTGAGACAAAGGCGAGGAGAGAAAAGGAAGAAGATAAAAAGATGCAACTCCTAGGGGAGGTGGGAGGGTTGTGAAGACTAATTCCTGCTGTTCCCAGAGATCACCTGTTACAGGTAAGTAACTGTGCTATCTCCAGGAACAAGCAGGAATGAGTCTTCACATATGGGGACTCCCTAGCTGGAGATGCCAGGGTGAGATCCCATAAAAATGCAAGTGCCTGGATCAGGGGTGCATTTTGACTCCAGGAATCCCCGGCATCCAATGTGGGATGGAGGGTAGGAGTTGACAATAAAGGAGCTGTGAGGAAAGAACAGCATAGCCAAGGACTAGAGGGTTGTACAAACTACAGGAGTCCTTGGTAGACACAATGAGTAGCATTAAAAGACATTTAATGTACACTTAAAATATGCAGCTTACCTACTGTATTGTAGGAAGTATAAAGCATGATGGAGTCTACTGGATAAGCAGTAGCAGAATCTTCAAGGTGACCTCTCAGCAGTGAGGATGAAGGTCCAGACCTGGAGGTAGTAGATGATCCAGTTGTCAACAGGGTAGGATTTGACATCAGGTCTTCAATGGAAAGCTTTATGGGAAAAGCTGAAAACTCCTTTAGGCATAAGGTCATTAACATTGAGGACTAAAGGAAGAAGACTGACGGAGTTGGACAACTAGCCCAGTCCTGGCGGGAAGAGGGGAACTGGAAAAAATCCCCTATTCCCACGGAAAACAGTTGTGTACTCAAGATAAAGAGGTACACTGTTTTTCCTAGCTGGCGAGAGATAGGAAAAATATTGAAGCTTGATGCTTCATGGACTTAAAGAAAAAATGGAGATGTTATCACCAAAGAGGGTACTGGTGCCTAACAGTTTCTGCATCGTAAGATGGCGTGGGACGTAGGGCGACAGACTGTCTAAAACCTCTAGGAGGTAAAACATGTAGTCTAGACAGTAAGGGTGATAGTGTGTAAGACAGATCAACTCTTAAGAGGCCCCTTATCAAACACATATATATATAGGGATATAGACATGTGGCTGGAAAATATATATATATATATATTCAGATGTGTATATTAGGATATGGGTGGTGAAATATCAAATACAAATAGATATAGATATGATATACCTGAAGATATGTAAATTTGTGGGGTTTGATTTAGCACCCCCAGAGCAACGATATAGGTATGTAGACATATATGGAGATGCTACATACAAGGCAACAGGTTGAAGATACACGTTTACCACCCAGCCCCATAATTGTACATGGGGAATATAAAAGAAAAATATTCTGTGCTCTACAAGAGGGTGAACCCACTTGGGATATGAATAGAGAATCTATTTTCATGGATTGAGGGATGCAGAAAGGCAATCTAAGCAGATAACCGTGATGTTGGCGTGAGAACAGATGAACATATGAATCTGTAAAGAACAAGGCGAGAATTCCACAGAACACTGACATGGTAGATGTGGAGAAACGCAGGGAAGATACCAGAGGGACCTATGGAAGGACCCAGAGGTAGCATGCGTAAACAGAAGCCTTGGATTTTCACACAGAATAACTGATATCTGGTGTTAACACCCCAGGCTAGAGGGGGTGTGGAGAACCCTCACAGGCATAGGAAGGGTTTAGAAGTTTTTCCCTACTAATAGAGAAACTTCAGAGACAAGGTCAATGCTCTATAGCAAGGCACTCATAGTAGAAAGCTTCTCTGAAGACTGCAGAGAGCATTGTGCAGGAGAGTTATGAGATAAACTGACTGAAGTCAGGTGTGTTGCCATATCCTAGGAGAGGAGATGGTTAGAATAATATGAGAAAGCCTAAACGAGTAGGAGGATCCAAGATAGTTTGGAATCACTACTGAGGCTAGACAAAATTTTGAACAAGGGACTGGAACTTGGAAAAAGTTCCAGTAATACAATTACTGTAACTCCTGCAGGCAGAGCTGCTGACGGAAACAGCAGAGAGATTGTCCTGTGCTGAATAAAGAAAAACAGACAAGAAAAGAGAGGAGATATCTCTTCTCCCTGCCTGGGGAACGAGCTTGGCAGAGAAGCTGTTCAGTATGGTAACCCTCAAGTGATTGGAGTGTGACATACCCATAGGGTAAGTCAACTGAAGGAAAAAATGTCCAGTTGGGATAGAAACTAGCAGGGGATAGTTGCAACTGCTCTTCTAGAGAGTAAGAAGAGGAGAAGTGTGTTATCCCTGAACAAAAAAATTTTTCCCCGTTAGGTTAGTACACTGAAAAGAAAAGCACAGTGAATAAACTTCTAATATGTAGAAGTGAAGTGTAAGTTACAATTCCCGGCCCCTATGGTTGCTGGGAATGGTGAGACTGGCCAGAACTGGAGGACTTCAGACTAGGCTGAGGTGTCCCCTGTTTAGGTACAGTCGAATGATGGGCAGGAGATGAATGAAACTTTCTTTTCTTAGGGAAAGAAGGTTTGGTAGGACATTTCCTACTCTTTGAAGGAGGAGGTGGCTTAGAATGGTTTTTAGTGGAAGGAGAGTCAGTGGAGCATTGAGCAACCTGACGTAAAGCCTCCTTATTGAAGAGACCTTCTCCTGTACAAGGAGAATGAGCCAGTATAGTTTGTGCCCATCTGCTCAAGTCTGAAGCTTCAAGCCAGGCTCTGCGACGTGCTGCAATGGCAATAGCAGAGGATCTGCTAATGGACTCAAAAGAGTCTATAGAAGCACGAGATAGGAACCAAGATATATTCCGGCTGTGATTGATGAGCAAGGAATAATCCATAGCCTTGGGCTCTGGTAAAAAAGGGGTCAAAAGAGACAATTTCTCTGTGACTTCCTGGAGTGTTAGACTCATATGAAAAATATATGAAAGAACTCTGGAGGCCAGCATAGAGTTTTGGAAGGCTTGACGACCAAAAACATTGAGTGTTCTTGAAGAACGACCCGGCGGATAAGAAGAATGCTTCTTCTTGCTCTTAACTTTCCTCAGTGCCGATTCCACTACAAGGGAACGATGAGAAAGTTGAGGCTTTTGGAACCCTGGAGAGGGTGGCACCCGGTACCGAACCTCAATGTCTGTAGAGACTGGAGGAAGTCGTAAGGGCGATTTCCAGACCCTGAGAAGGAGATCCTGCAGAGCAGGATGTAAAGGAAAGTTTATATTTTCTATTTGTGCCGGTGAGCCATGAGTAGGATCACAACCAGGGATAGAAATATTAAGAAAGGTTGCCATATCCCGGAGAAAAGCCTGATCTCCTATGGGAACCATCCCTGGTAAGGCTAAAGACAGAGCTGAGCACCAGAGGCGGTACAGGGTACTGCACCAACGCCAGGTATCGGTTCCAAAGTAGGTATCGGTGCAAGAATAGGCATCGATACTGATACAGGATTAGCAGATGAAGTAGCCATCGGGAACTGCTGCAGTGGTACCGAGATCATGAGGGAGTTATGGCTATGATCTTCGGAACTGCCTATCTGGAAACGACAGGAGTCTGTTCCGGGACGCGTCGGTACGCAGTCCTCGAGACTAGATATCGGCTCAAGACTCGGCATCGAAGTAAGCGATACTATCGATGCATGTTGCGAAGGTGCCGATGCCGATACCACTAAGGCAGACTGGGTTACATCGATCGATACCGACGGTACCGAGGATACCCGATGAGCACCTCTTGCAAAGGGTAAGGTGGTCCACTTCGATGCCGATGCCAGGGTATCGGAACCGATCGACGCCGGTACCGTCCCGGAGCATGGCTGAGATTGAGGGAAGTCAATGCGGTGCGTATCGATCGGTCCCGAAGGTACCGAGGATGCCCGATGACGATCCCTGGTGAAGAGTGGAATACTCGACACCAGTGCCGATGCCGGAGGCTCGGTACCGGTCGAAGCGGATACCACCCCCACGCATGGCTCAGGTATGTTCTGTGAGGGGTGAGCCCCAGGAACATCCTGAAACCCCTTTAACGCTTTGGAGCCTGAAGACTCCCGCAGGGGTAATGCCAATGGGTTCTTGAGGGTAAGGCCGGAGCCGTCACCATGCTGGGCATGGGACATACCACTCAAGCATTGGCTAGTCTTAACAGACTGTTTTTGGGTTACCTGATCCTGTGAAGTAGAGAAAGCACAGTTACTTACCTGTAACAGGTGATCTCTGGGAACAGCAGGAATTAGTCCTCACTTATGGGTACGTCGGAACCGACGGAGCCTGCGCGGGAAAGCTCCCCAGCTTCCCAGAAAGGAAGCTTTTGGGGCCTCCCACTGCACATGCGTGCTGCCTTCCCGTCTTCCTGACCAGCTCTCCTCAGTTCGAGTTTATAGCTGAGACAATAGAGAGAGGAAAGGAAGATAGATAGATAGAAGATACAACTCCTAGGGGAGGTGGGTGGGTTGTGAGGACTAATTCCTGCTGTTCCCAGAGATCACCTGTTACAGGTAAGTAACTGTGCTATCTCCAGGAACAAGCAGGAATAAGTCCTCACTTATGGGGACTCCCTAGCTAAGATGCCTGGGAGATCCCCTCCCAAGGGTTCACCATCTTCGTATGGATCTCAGGCATCCATCCAGGGAAGGTGGGCAGGAGTTGTTCAAGTATGGAACAGGTGTTTGAGGACAGCCTGACCAAACAAGGCATCCCGGCGGGAGTTCTTGTCCAAACAGTAATGGGCTGTGAAGGTATGAACCGAGGCCAGGTGGCTGCTTGACAGATCTGATCTATGGATACAGAGTGAAGATGAGCCATAGAAGTGGCCATGGCTCTCACATTGTGAGCTGTGACATGGCCTTCCAGAGAAATGTTTTTACTCTGGTAAGCAAAGGAAATACACTGAGCAATCCAATTGGAAAGGATCAAAAGCCACAAAAAGTTGGGAAGACTTTCGATGTGGTTGAGTCCTGTTGAGGTAAAAGGCAAGAGCTCTTTTACAGTCTAGAGTATGAAGGTTCCTCTCTGCACTGGATGCATGAGGAGCCGGAAAAAGACAGGTAGATATACCTCTTAAGATGAAAAGGCGAGACCACTTTGGGCATAAAGTGGGGATTCGTCCTAAGGACCACCTTATCATGATGAAACCTAGTATAAGGTGGATGAGCCACTAAGGCCTGTAGTTCACTGATGCGGCGAGCCGAAGTGACTGCAATAAGGAAAAGGACCTTCCAGGAAAGAAATTTCAAGGAGGTAGAGACCAACGGTTCAAAGGGTGGCTTCATCAGCTGACCCAGAACCAGGTTTAAGTCCCATGCTACCGGAGGAGGTCGAATGGGAGGTTTGGTTAGAGTCAGGCCTCTCATGAATCTTGCAATAAGAGGATGAGAGGAGACAGGTCGTCCATTTATAGGTTTTAAGGATGCTGCAATAGCACTCAAATGGACTCTTACTGAATTCGTCTTGAGGCCTGCATTAGAAAGATGCAGGAGATAGTCTAGTAGAGAATTCAAAGGAAGTGCTAGAGGGCCAAGACCCTGCTGAACACACCAAATGGAAAAGCGTTTCCATTTGAAAGCATAGGAACGCCTCGTGGAAGGTTTCCTAGAGGCATGCAGGATATCTTGCACAGGTTGAGAAAGATTGAAGTCATGAAGGCTTAGGCCTTCAGTAACCAAGCTCTGAGGTGTAGGGACTTGGGGTTTGGGTGCCACAAAGCCCCCTCCTCCTGAGACAGAAGGTCTGGAGCAGCTCCCAGGTCCAGGGAGGGTCCCTGGGAGAGATGCAGAAGTAGAGGGAACCACACTTGGCGTGGCCAGCGTGGAGCTTTGAGGATCATCGACCCGTGATCCCTCTGGAGTTTGAACAGAGTCTTGGGAATCAAAGGAATGGGTGGAAAGGCATATAGGAATTCCTGACTCCAATGCAGGAGAAAGGCGTCGTTGGCCTGAGCTCCCTGACACGGAGTCCTGGAACAGAACCGGGGAAGTTTGGCATTCCACGGACTTGCAAAGAGGTCTATGTCCGGGGTCCCCCATTCCTGAAAGATTCTGCGCATCTGGTCCCTGTGTAGGGACCATTCGTGTGGAAGCAGAACTCGACTGAGTCTGTCTGCCCGAGAGTTTTGAACTCCTGGAAGATACACTGCTAGAAGATGAATTTGATGCTCTCTGGCGAAGGCCCATAATCTGAGAGCTTTGTTGCAAAGCGACAGAGAGCCCGTCCCTCCTTGTTTGTTTATATAGAACATGGCCACCTGATTGTATGAACTAGGACAGTCAGGTTGACAAGGAGGGAATAGAAGACTTTGAGGGCAAAGTATATTGCTCGCAGTTCCAGGAGGTTGATATGAAGGGTGGTCTCCTGAGGAGACCAAGAGCCCTGAGTGGAAAGGTCTTGGAGATGGGCTCCCCACCCTGTTTGGGAGGCATCTGTTGTGAGGGTTGCTTGGGGCAACAAATGTTGGAAGGGGGCCCCCAACAACAGATTCTTGGTGGACATCCACCATTGGAGGGACCAAAACAGACTCTTTGAGGTGAGTATTTGGTTGGAGAGCGCTCCTGATGCCTGAGTCCACTGGGTGGCAAAGGTCCATTGAGCTGCTCTCATATGAAGACGAGCGTAGGGCACCACGTGTACCGTGGAGGCCATGTGGCCCAGAAGTCGCAGCATTTCTCTGGCTGTCAAGTGACTGCTGGACTGAGCTTGGGAGGCCAAGCACACCAGACGTTAGCCCCGGACTTGAGGTAGGTAGGCCCTTGCAGTGGTGGTGTCCAACTGGGCCCCTATGAATTCCAGAGACTGAGTAGGGATAAGTTGAGACTTGGGAAGGTTTATCACCAGTCCCAGATACTGCAGAATGTGCCTTGTGCGGTCCAGGGAAATCTGGGCCTCTGACTGAGATGGAGCTCGGATGAGCCAGTCGTCCAGATATGGGAATACAAAAATTCCCAGACCTCTTAGAAATGCGGCAACAACTGCCATGCATTTGGTGAACACTCTTGGAGCAGAGGCTAGACCGAAGGGAAGTACTCTGTACTGGAAATGTTTTCCCTGAAACAGAAATCTTAGATATTTTCTGTGGGATGGGTGGATGAGTATATGTGTGTACTCATCCTTGAGATCTAGAGAACAAAGCCAATCCTGACTCTGAAGGTATGGAAGGAGAATGCCTAGAGAAAGCATTTTGAATTTCTCCTGGTACAGAAATTTGTTCAATTCTCTCAGATCTAGGATAGGTCTGAATCCCCCTGTCTTCTTTGGTATGAGAAAATAAGGGGAGTAGAATCCTGTCCCTTGTTGAAGAAGAGGAACCTCTTCTATTGCCCCTTGGGCAAGGAGAGAAGAGATTTCCTGACCCAACAGGTCCAGGAGAGATGGGGGAGAATTGAAGTGCCTCACCATGGTATGTGGAGGAAGGTTGGAAAAATGAAGTTTGTAGCCCTCTCTGATGATAGAGAGGGTCCAGTGCTCTGATGTAATTTGCCCCCATCTGGGAGCAAAGTGAGCTAACCTTCCGGGAATGGTGAGGGGCTCTGGTTGTTCTAGAGCCAGAAATGTTAAGTTCTCTAGGGGCAAGTCAAAACCCCTGAGGGGGTTGAGCTTGCTGAGGAGTGGCAGACGCTGCAGGCTTTGACCTTGCCTGTTTAGGTTGCTGACGTTTAGCAGAAAAGCGAGGCTGAGAAGATTGTTGGCCAGTATTTGTGGAAAATCTGGCCTTCTTGTAGTAAGGCCTCTTGAAAGACTTTTTCTTGGCAGGAGTAGAGGTAGACTTAGAAAGTCTATCTAATGTAGCATTTTCTGCGTCCATTTGAGTGGCTTTAATTTGCCAGTCTTTACCAAATAAGTTCTCACCTGTACAGGGCAGATTCCGTAAGCCATCTAGGACCCAGGGTTCTAGGTCAGAGGCCTGGAGCCAAGCAAGTCGTCGGGCTGCAATAGCAATGCCCGAAGCTCTACCGGCACCCTCAAAGGAATCAAAAGCTGCTCTGTTGGAGAACTTAGAAACATCTAGAAGCTGTTTCACCAGAGAAATGAACTCCTCCTTCCTATCCTCAGGGATAAAGGAGGCAAAATGCTGTACCTTTAGGGCAAGTTCCCTTAGAAACATGCCCATATACAGACTGTATGAATTAATCCTGGCTATAAGCATACTAGCCTGGAAGATTTTCCTACCAAAAGAGTCTAGGGTCTTACATTCCCGCCCTGGAGGGGTAGAAGAGTGCCTCTTGGTACTCTTAATCTTTTTCAGCGCAGACTTCACCACAATGGAATGGTGAGGCAGCTGAGTTTTTTGAAAACCAGGAGAAGGAGGGACCCGGTACATGGTGTCCAACCTACGGGAATGAGGAGACAACGTTAGAGGAGCCTCCCATAAGTCCATCAAGTGTTCTTGAAGGATTTCATGGATAGGCAGGGTGACTGCCTCTTTAGGAACCTTAGGGTATCCTAAAATATCCAATTTCTTTGATCTAGGTTCTTTTTCAGAGGATGTGGTAATAGAAAGTCCTTTAGCTACTTCTATAATGAAGTCTTGAAAGGACAAATCCTCTGGTGGAGACATTCTCCTCTTTGGGGAAGAAGGCTCTTCAGGAAGAACTAGAGACAGCTCAGAGTCATCAGAGGAGTCAAAATCCTCAGAAGAATCAGAGTATCCTCTATTTGCTTCCAACGCACGATACGCATACCGATCGGTATCGACATCGGGCGTACCGGGTATGGGATCGGTATCGGGTGAAAACCCGGATCCGGCATGCGGAACCGATCTGCGTTTGGAAGACAGTACCGGAACCGGACCCGGAACCGCTAGATGCGGTACCAAGGGCGTCGCAGCGTTAATGAAAGCCAGAACGGCCTGCTGCATGGTCTGGACAGTATTGCCCATAGACGCCACTGCTGCCTGGATGTCGGTACCGGCATGGGCCGGTACCCCAGAGCAGTCTAACAGGTGATCGGTCGAGGCCGTGCCATCGATGTCAACCTGTAACCCCATAGATGGTGCTTTGGAAGCCAGAGCTTCCCGCCGGGGTTGTTTGGCTGGGGCATGGTCCTCAGATTCAAAATTGAGAGCCTCTCGATGCTTTGAAGGAGATTTGCTCTTTGAGGACCTGCCCGAAGGTTTGGTTACCTGAGATCCATCCGGAGAGGAAGACCTGGATGACTGTGATGCTGGATTATCTGAAGCAAACAGCACATGGAATTTGTTGGCCCGGTTCTGCAAACCACGTTTAGACATCTGGGAGCAGGATGGGCAGTCCGGAATGGAGTGGTCAGGCCCCAACATTTAAGACACCAGTCATGGGTGTCTGTAACAGAAATAACAGCACTACACTTGGTACACTTCTTGAAACCAGGAGCTGGTTTCTCCATGAGGAGATTTTGTGTAGGCCTGTGGCCTAACAGAAGTCACCAAGTTGTGCTAAAAAATAAAAGCCTTTTTTTTTTTTAGAAAGAAAAGAAAAGAGACTGGCGGTACCGGTTTTGGTATGGGGAAGGCAGGTACGTGGTCTAAAGAAACTAAAATAACAATTTCTTCAGCGGTGACAGGAACACGACCTGCTGGCTCCGCGGAAAAAGAGAAACTGAGGAGAGCTGGTCAGGAAGGCGGGAAGGCAGCGCGCATGTGCAGTGGGAGGCCCCAAAAGCTTCCTTTCTGGGAAGCTGGGGAGCTTTCCCACGCAGGCTCCGTCGGTTCCGACGTACCCATAAGTGAGGACTTATTCCTGCTTGTTCCTGGAGATACTGGGTACCCTCACTGCCGAGGAAAACACGGTATCGAGGGAAACTCTAAATACTGAAGGTTTCCTCACAAAATTATCTCCTGACAAGTCAGGGGAAAAAGGGTCAGGACCCATACAGTTGAGACACCAACTATTGGTGTTTAAAAAGAAACAAGTGTTTTGACATCGAATGCACTTCTTAGGAAAAGAAAGCTCCATAATGAAAAAGGCCTAGTAGGCCCAAGAAGTTAAAAAAAAAAACAAAAAACTGAAGAAAAGTTTCTCAGAATTTAGCCAAAAATCCACCGGTGATACCGGTGGTAGCGGGAAATACAGCCGCGACCACAAGAAAACAAAAAACTAAAGTAATTAAAGCAATTAAAAAGAAAAGTTTCTGCGGTGACAGGAGGACGTCCTGCCGGCTCCGCGGAAAAACTAAAACTGAAGAGAGGCTGTGGAGAAGGCGGGAAGTCACTGCGCAGGCGCGAGGGATGCTGCCAAAAGCTTTCTGATTGGAAGCTGGGCAGCATTCCCGTGCAGGCTCCGTCGGTACCGACGTACCCATATGTGAAGACTCATTTCTGCTTGTTCCTGGAGATTAACAGTATCAGAAGCACGGAAGTGGCAAGCTGAGGGATCCTCTCAATACACAAAAAACACAAAGGATACAGAGAACAGACACATGCATTATCATAATTTTCCTGTGTTGTAAAATGAAACAAATGTACATCTCCTTGCAGCGCATGTCCTACAGAACATCAACAACATTTTAAGGTAGTTACACTTAATTTCTCCAGCATCTACCTCTACATCCAGGCTCATTTGGCCTGCTAACCTGGCTAATTTGGCATTTCCTATTACATTGAATACCAGAGTCAGCTGCAGTCTAGTATTGCTTCCTATCCTCACTCATAGCATCCTGGTACCTTTCGGCTTTAACCTCCTCAGAAATTCCTGCATCCCTTATGCACTGTTCACTCTCTCTAAGACGAGCACTGAGGTAGCATATTGGGTTCCCCCCCCCAGTAGTGGCTGCCCTACCTAAGACACGAGGTTTGGACTCATAATGGGACTTGTTTATCTCTAGAACACTAGAGACAGTACTGTGCAGGACAGGGGACCTGCTGGACATAGCAAGGTATTTAATACAGGAGGTATTAGACAAACTCTGCCTACTATCATGTAATTGCAGCTGGGACAGGTACCACAGGTTTGCTTCCACCATTTCCAGGCACAAATAATAAATAAAAATAAAAAAATGTGTGGGAGATGTCAGCATAAATCAGCATGACATTATGCCTAGCATAGGTGTCATGGCTTTTCCCAGACCTTGGATTGCAAGCAGCTTTTGTTACTCTGGTGATGTCAGTCTCCAAACTTAATGAGCGGAGTTCACAGGACGAGATTAGCTCTGACCCTCTGGTGATGTCTGTCTCCAGACTGAATGAAACAGCCTCTCCTTGCTAATCAAGTGATAGCAGCCCTCAAACAAAAATTATGACAAAGGGAGGTGCTGAAGGTTTTCACTATCAATACAAACACAAAAATCTCTCTTCCTATTCATCGGATACTTCTTGCTATGAGGCTCTGATACACATTACTCCTTACACCCCTCCCCCCTTCTCTCTCTCTACTCTTCTTATTTCATCTGACACGCCTTACATCCCACCCTTCTCACCCTCTCTTTCTTATTCATCGGACATGAGGGACATGAGGCTCTGACACCCACTTCTTTCTCTCTCTTCTCCCCCTTGTTCTCTCTTTCTCTATATATTCTTCTTACTATGAGACTCTGACACACATTCCCCCCTCTCTCACACACAAACACACATGCACGCACACACACACAGAAGCAGCTCTGTAACAACCTTATAACTCTGTTCTGTACCTATGTAATAAGCCTATTTCTATATAAATCTCTTTCCAAGCCACACCAGTTTTGGTTGTCTTATTGTGCTACTTACCATACTGTCTCTGTGAAATGAACCCAGGACCAAACGGAGAGTAGATACCAGAAGATTACAAGCAGCAAGATGGCATGGGTGGGAGGGGAGGAGAAGAAGAGGCAAATGCGAAAAGAACCTTGTTCCACAATCACGAGGACCCAGCATTTTGGTGGTGGTGGAGGACTGCCAGGCCTCCCTGAAGGAGAGGATTCTACCTCCCACCAGCACGTAGTCAAAGGATGAGTTGGGCATGATTGCAGATACTGTCGCTACAGACTGCCTTTTTTCTTTCCTAAAGCTGCTACTATTGCAAACAAGACCGAGGAGACTGGTGAGTGTTGCATAAAGTTAATATTATCTTTATCTTGGATAGAAGTATTGGAAAAACTGCAGAGGATATTGCCTCTTAAATAAGAGTTTCTGGCTTCTGTGATATTGAGAAGGCTTGAGGGACTTGAGGATTACAAAAGGGGACTGCTACTTCTGGAGAGAGATCTGCAATTAAGTATTTACTTCTGGAAAATTGTCTAAATCTTGGGGAAAAAGGTATTCTTTAGTTTAATCTGTGAACCCAGTGTATTTGTTAAATCAGACAGAGCCTAGTAGCAGCAAAGAGCTTTCAGTTTAAATTTAACACACAGCAGAGAGCTTTCTGGTTAAATTTAGACCCCCCCCCCTCTATCCAAGCAAGGGCTGTGGGATTCCCCCTGGAAATTGGTCACAGATTACCTTAGAAGCACAGGACAGGGTACCCTGTAGCAGCCAGCTTTTCTTAGGTCTTCTCCCCAGCGTCCAATAGGAAAGCTTTTGGGAGCATCCCACAGCACATGCGTGCTGCCTTCCCGCCTCTGTACCTCTCTCACTTCAGCTGAGTTTATAGCTGAGACCAAAGGAGAGAAGTAGAGAAAGAGAGAGATAGAGAGAACTCCTAGGAGAGGTGGGTGGGTTGTGAAGACTAAATTCCTGCTGCTCCCGGAGATCACCTGTTACAGGTGAGTAACTACGCTATCTCCAGGAACAAGCAGGAATATAGTCTTCACATATGGGGACTCCCCAGCTGAAAGATGCCAAGGGGTGATCCCAGCTAGCTGCGAACCCAGGTGAGATGGGTCATGCTTCCTCCCATGGACCTTAGGCATCCAAACTGTGGATGGTGGGTAGGAGTTGTATCAAGTATGGAAGAGATGTTGTAGAACAGCCTGGCCAAATGAGGCATCCTGACGGGAGTCCTTGTCTAAGCAATAGTGGGCTGTGAAGGTATCTACCAAAGTCAAAGTGGCTGCTTTGCAGATGTCATCAATAGAGACAGAACGAAGGTTAGCCGTTGAGGCTGCCACTGCTCTCACATTGTGGGCTGTGACATGGCCTTCGAGAGAAAGTCCCTTACTCTGATATGTATAGGATATGCAATCTGAAATCCAATTTGACAGTTTTTAGAAACTGGATATCCCAAATGACTAGAGTCAAAAACCACAAAAAGCTGAGAAGATTTTTTATGTGGCTTAGTTCTTTGGAGATAAAAAGCCAAGGCTCTTTTACAATCCAATGTGTGAAGATTCCTTTCCGCACTGGAGGCATGAGGCCTAGGGAAGAATATAGGAAGATAAACAGACTGGTTTAAATGAAAAGGCGATACCACCTTTGGCAGAAAGTGAGGATGAGTCCTGAGGACTACTTTCTCATGGTGAAACCTTGTATAAGGAGGGTCAGCTACTAACGCCTGTAGTTCACTAATGCGTCTTGCAGAAGTGACGGCAATTAGGAAAATAACTTTCCATGAAAAACTTTAGGTCTGAAGTGGCTAAAGGTTCAAAGGGCAGTTTCATAAGCTGACCAATAACAAGATTTAGAACCCATGCCACCGGTGGTGGTTTGATGGAAGGTTTTGTTAAAAGTAGGCCTCTCATAAATCTTGATTTAAATGGATGAGAGGAAATAGGTTGTCCATCAAAAGGTTTATGAAAAGCAGCAATAGCACTAAGATGGACCCTAACTGAATTGGTCTTCAGACCAGAAGTTGATAATTGTAGAAGATACTCTAGTAGCAACTCTACAGGTAGTAAAAGGGGGTTAAGTCCCTTTTGTGAGCACCAGATATAGAACCTTTTCTACTTGAAAGCGTTGGAACGTCTTGTGGAAGGTTTTCTGGAAGCCAGGAGGATATCCTTTACTTGTTGAGAAAGGTTAACATCTTGGAATTCTAGGCTTTCAGTAACCAGGCCCTGAGATGTAGGGACTGGGGACTAGGATGCAGTAAAGAGCCGTCCTCCTGTGACAGGAGATCTGGAGCATTCCCCAACTCCAGAGGAGTTGTTTGAGAGAGAGACACAGAAGAGGATACCACGTCTGCCGTGGCCAACATGGAGCTATGAGTATCATACGACTTCTGTCTCTCTGAAGTTTGAATAAAGTCTTGGGAATGAGGGGAATGGGTGGGAAGGCACAGAGGAAGTCCTGTCCCCAGTGGAGTAGGAAAGCATCTCTTGCCTGACAGTTTTGAGCCGGAATTCTGGAACAGAATCGGGGAAGTTTGGCATTCTGTGGACTTGCAAAGAGGTCTATATCTGGTGTTCCCCGGATTCAAAACACTCAAGCAAGCTGGTATGAGTGGAGGGACCACTCGTGTGGCAGGAGTATTCAACTGAGTTTGTCTGCCCACAAATTTTGAATGCCCGGAAAGTATACCGCAAACAGGTGAATTAGTAACGCTCTGGCGAGGGTCCATAGTTGCAAAGCTTCGTTGCATAGCGACAGAGAGCCTGTTCCGCCTTGCTTGTTCACATAGAACATAGCTACCTGATTGTCGGTTTGGACCAGAACTGTTTTGTTGCCGAGATGGCCCTGAAAGACATGAATAGCACTGAAAATGGATCTCAGCTCTAGGAGGTTTATGTGAAGGGAAACCTCCTGTGAGGTCCAAAGACCCCAAGTGGAGAGATCGTGCAAGTGGGCTCCCCAACCCATCTTGGACACATCTGTCAGAATGGTTTGGCATAGAGGCTTGCTGGAAAGGAAAGCCTACAAGGAGGTTTTCCAGGGATTGCCACCATTGCAAGGACAAAATCAGACGTGTGTTAGTTCTGATTTTGTCTGTTAGTTGACCCGAGGCTTGTGAACACTGAGAGGAAAGGGTCCACTGGACTGCTCCATATGCAGGCAAGCATAGGGAACCACATGGACAGTGAATGCCAGGTGTCCCAGCAGTTGAAGCATCTCCCGAGCAGTAAGGAATACCTTCATAGATGCTTGAGATGCCAGTTGTATTATACGTAGACAGTGTGGCTGGGGCAGGAAAGCCTTTGACTGCCGTGTGTGTAGATGAGCCCTTATGAATTCTAGCGATTGAGAGGGGGTGAGATGAGATTTTGGGAGGTTTATGACCAACCCCAAATATTGAAGAATTGTCATTGCTCAAGAGAGAGCGAAGCTGGCCTCTGGAGCTGTTGATGCTCGAATGAGCCAATCGTCTAAGTAAGGGAAGATGAATATTCCCAGAATCCTCAAATGCTGCTACCACTGCCATGCATTTTGTGAAGACTCTCGGAGCAGAGGCAAGTCCGAAAGGAAGAACTCTGTACTGGAAGTGTCTTCCTTGGATCAAGAATTGAAGGAACTTCCTGTGATCTGAGTGGATGAGAATTTGCGTGTACACATATCTTAGATCTAGAGAACACAGCCAATCTTGACTTTGAAGGTATGGTAAAAGTATTCCGAGGGAGATCTTGAACTTTTCTCGGAACAAATACTTGTTTAATTCTCTGAGGTCTAGTATAGGCCTGTGTCCCTCATGTCTTTGGAATAAGAAAAAAGGGGGAGTAGAACCCTGTCCCCTGTTGGGATATGGGCACTTCTTTGATTGCTCCTTGAGCCAGAAGTGACATGACCTCCTGCCACAAGAGGTCGGTGACAGGGCCCTGAGAATTGAACCGTCTCAGAATTGCAGGTCGGGGCAAGTTGAGGAATTGAAGCTTGTATCCCAATCTTACAATGGACAGAGTCCAATTTTCTGATGTTATTTGTTGCCATTTCTTGACAAAATGGCAAAGTCTGCCTGGAATGGTCAAGGGTTCTGGACCTTTTAGAGGCAGAATGACTAAGTTGTTTAGGTGGAAGTCAAAGACGCTGAGGTGGCTGGGTCTGTTGAGCCGGTTGAGCTTTTTGAGCTTGTGGCTTTCTCTGCTGTCTGTTCTGTTGTCCCTTTTGGGAAACATGACGTGGACAGTGAGTTTGATGGGTGTAAGATTGGTAAAGACTTTTTCTTACTGAAAAAAGGTTTCTTGAATGTTTTCTTTTTTTGCTGGGTTGGCTGTAGCCTTTGACAATCTGTTCAAAGTAGTATTGTCAGATTCAAGCCGATTAGCCTTGTCTTGCCAGTCCTTATGAAAGAGATTTTTTCCTGTGGAAGGAATGTTTCCCAGTTTTTCTTGCACCCATTGTTCCAAGTCTGATGCTTGAAGCCAAGCAATACGACATGCTCCTATGGATATAGCAGAGGTTCTGCTAAGACATTCAAAACAATCAAATAAATTTAGAGACATTCTGGGCATGTTTGACCAGAATAAGGTAGTCTGCTTTTTTCCTCTGAGACAGAAGGACTAATGAGCTCCAAGTCTTTTGTGACTTCTTCCAGGAACATTCCCATATACAGAATATAGGAACTGATCCTGGCCCCCAGCATGGAGGATTGAAAACATCGACGGCCAAAGGCATCGAGTGTCCTGGATTCACGGCCTGGAGGATTAGAAGTGTGTGTTTTTGCACTCTTGAGTCTTCACACGGCCGATTCCACTACCACTGAATGGTGTGGTAACTGAGTAATGGCACTCGGTACATAGTGTCCAGGCATCAGGAATGTGAAGATATTGTTAAAGGAGTCTCCCACATTCTCAACATCAGATCATGTAAGATCTTGTGAATGGGAAGCATAGCTGCTTCCTTGGGAGCCATAGGGTATTGTAGAATTCTTAATTCCTCTGCCCTAGGTTTTTTTTTCTGGAATCACAGTGATTGCAAGGCCTTTTGCTAAATCACGTATGAAGTCCTGGAAGGACATATCTTCTGGAGAAGACATCCTGCGTTGAGGAGAGGGAGCTGAATCTTCTAATAGATTCACTCTGGTACCGGTAGAATCAGAGTCATCGGAATCGGAAGACTCAAGCACCGGGTGCTCCTGTGACGCATGGTATCAGTACCGCTCGAAGTCGGTACCAAAGTGTCTCTGTTCCTGATCCCCGATACCGGACATCGGCATGGGGGGGGAAGCGGTCCTGTCGAAGCAGGTGTTGTCGGTACCGGTACTGATGTCGGCACCGATACCTGTGGAACTGTCTGTTGCGGTCTAAGCGGTACTGAGGCTGCTAAGAGGGCTGCTAGACTGTGTTCGATAGCGAGGATTCTGTGATCCATCGTTCCTGCCGATGCCTGGGTACCGGTACCAGTGGATGCGGCCATGACCCCAGAGCATGGCACAGTAGTTCCGTAGAGGTCGAGGCCTCTGGAACATCCTGGAGCCCCGTTAATGCTTTGGAGCTCGAAGACTCCCGCCGGGGCTGTTTTGCCAGCGAAGTGTCCTCAAGTAAAACGCCCGAGGCATCTCGATACTTCGAAGGAGATATTCCCTTCGAGGACAGACTAGTTTTACTTTTGGTTACCTGAGATCCATGGGAGGAAGATGAAGCCCTGGAAGACGTCGATGCAACTGACATCGTGTCGGAGGCAAAAAGGGTACCGAGTTTTGCAGCTCTATTCTGCCGGCCCCTCTTGGTCATCCTCATGCAGGAGACACAATCCGTTGGACAATGTTCAGGAACCAAACATTTTAGACACCAATCATGGGTGTTGGTGACGGAGATGGTACTGCCACATTTTAAGCATTTTTTTAAACCACTGGCTGGTTTCTCCATGCTTGAAG
The DNA here is from genome assembly GCA_033557465.1 of Ichthyophis bannanicus. Taxonomy (NCBI): domain Eukaryota; kingdom Metazoa; phylum Chordata; class Amphibia; order Gymnophiona; family Ichthyophiidae; genus Ichthyophis; species Ichthyophis bannanicus. Next base: position 979,210,785 of record CM066031.1, read on the forward strand.
AAAAAAAATGGGCCTGGTGCCCAAAATGGCGCCTAGCACCTGAAATAGGGAAAAACCCTGAAGAAAAATATGTTTTTTATTTTTGTTTTTTTGTTTTTTTTTAAAGAAAGAGGAAGAAGAGAACCGGTGGTACTGGTAGGCATCGAATGAAGGTAGACGCGACCACAAAAAATAAGAAATAAAGGTAGATTTTCTGCAGTGACAGGGTACCGTGTCCTGCTGGCTCCACGGAAAACGAAGAACTGAAGTGAGAGAGGTACAGAGGCAGGAAGGCAGCACGCATGCGCTGTGGCATGCTCCCAAAAGCTTTCCTATTGGACGCTGGGGAGCGTTCCCGCGAGGGCTCCGTCGGTACCGACGATACCCATATGTGAAGACTACATTCCTGCTTGTTCATGGAGATTAATAATGGGTGATTTCAATTACCCCGGTACTGACTGGATCAGTGTCACGGCAGGACATGTTAGGGAGACAAAGTTTCTAGATGAAATAAATGACTGCTTCTTGGAGCAGCTGGTTCATGAACTGACCAGAAGGGAAGTCATTTTGGACCTAGCCCTTAGTGGAACACCAGATCTGGTGCAAGAGATAAGGGTGTTGGGGCCACTTGGCAATAGTGATCATAGCATGATCGCGTTTGATTTAATTAATAGAGAAGGGATGGTAAGGAAATCCACAGTACTACCTTTTAACTTTCGAAAGGGAGGCTATGATAAAATGAGGAAAATAGATAAGAAAAAACTAAAAGGAGCAGTTGCGAAGGTTAAGGACTTATATCAAGCATGGGTGTTTAAAAATACTATCTTGGAAGTCCAGACCAGCTGTATTCCACACTTTAAGAAAAGTGAAAGGAAGTCCAAAAAACTGCCAGCATGGTTTAAAGGTGAGGTCAGAGAGGCTGTTGCCAAAAAATAATCTTTCAGGAAATGGAAAAAAGAGCCAAATGACGAAAACCAGAAACAGCACAAGCACTGGCAAGTTAAATGCAAGGCATTGATGAGGAAGGCAAAGAGAATTTGAAAAGAAGCTTGCTGTGGAAGCAAAAACACGTAAGGCTTTTTCAAGTACATTCGTAGCAAAAAACCTGTGAGAGTCTCAGTTGGACCATTAGATAATAGAGGTAAAAGGGGCACTAAGAGGGGACAAGGCCATAGCGGAGTGACAGAATGAATTCTTTGCTTCGGTCTTTACTGAGGAAGATGTAGGGATGTTACCCATGATTGAAGTGGTATTTAAAGGTGATACAGTGAAAGAATTAAGAAATATCGATACACCGGGAAGATGTATTACAACTAATTTGATAAACTGAAGAGTAGCAAATCACCTGGACCGTATGGCATACATCCAAGGAACTGAAATATGAGATCGCACACCTGCTAAGAGTAATCTGTGAACTATCATTAAAATCATCTGTAATACCTGAAGATTGGAGGATGGCCAATGTAACGTCAATTTTTTAAAAGGGTACCAGGGGTGATCCAGGAAATTACAGATCGGTGAGCCAGATGTCAGTACCGGGAAAAATGGTAGAAACCATCATAAAGAACAAAATTACTCAACATGTAGATAGTCATGGCTTAATGGGAGACAGCCAACATGGCTTCAGACAAGGAAGATCTTGTTTTACTAATCCGTTATGTTTTTTTGAAGGTGTGAATAAGCAGACAGATAAAGGTATCTGGATTTTCAGAAAGCCTTTGACAAGGTCCCTCATCAGAAACTTTTGGCAAAGTTAAAAAGTCATGGGATAGGAGGCAGTGTACTATTGTGGATCAGGAACTGGTTAAAAGATAGAAAGCAGAGAGTAGGGCTAAATGGCCAATTTCCCCAATGGAGAAAGGTGAACAGTGGAGTACCCTAGGGATCTGTGCTGGGTCCGCTGCTTTTTGACTTATTCATAAATGACCTGGAAAAGGGAACAACAAGTGAGGTTATCATGAAACTATTTAAAGTTGCTAAAATCCATGAGGATAGTGGAAAATTGCAAGAGGATCTTGATAAATTGGAAGACTGGGCATCCAAATGGCAGATGAAATTTAATGTGGACAAGTGCAAAGTTGTGCACCTAGGAAAGAACAACCCAAACTATGGTTACACGATGCAAGGTTCCACATTAGGAACCACCACCCAGGAAAAAGATTTAGGCGTCATCATGGATAACATGTTCAAACCCTCCGCCCAGTGTGCAGCGGCAGTCAAGAGAACAAATAGAATGCTAGATATCATAAGGAAAGGAATGGAAAATAAAACAAAGGATATTAAAATGCCTATGTATTGTTCCATGGTGAGATCGCACCTTGAATATTGTGGGCAATTCTGGTTGCCATATCTTAAAAAGGATATAGTATTATTAGAAAAGGTTGAGAGAAGAGCCACCAAAATGGTAAAGGGGATGGAAGGATACCCCTATGAAGGGAGGCTAAAAAGGTTAGGGCTCTTTAACCTGGAAAAGACTGCTGAGGGGAGGATATGACAGGTCTATAAATTAATGGAGTGGAATGAGTAAATGTAGATCAACTGTTTACGTCATCAGAATATAGAAAGACTAGGGGACATACAATGAAGCTACAGGGTAAACTATTTAAAACTAATAAGAGAAAATATTTTTTCACTCAACGTGTAAGCAAACTCTGGAATTTGTTACCGGAGGATGTAGTAAAAGCTGTTAGTGTAGCTGGGTTTAAAAAAAGGTTTGAACAAGTTCCTGGAGAAAACGTCCATAAACCATTATTAAAAGGGACCCAGGATATCACAGCTTGACCCAATACAAGCATTGTGGAACCTGTGTCTTTTGGGGAAACTGCTAGGTACTTATGACCTGGACTTGCCACTGTTGGAAAGAGGATACTCGGCTTGATGGACCTTGGTCTGACCCAGTATGGGATCTCTTATGTTATGGCTGCTCAGGTCTTGGAATTGAGAGCTGTCATACTGTGGGGCAACTGTCCTTAAGTTGTATAAGCATATCCAAAAACTAACCCCTGAGGCAAAGGGCATCAGCAAGATGGTTGTAGAGATCCTCCTAGATATTCAGGTTGAATAGCCTACAACCTCAAGGGCTCAATGAGGATACTGAATGGTTTTCTATGACATCACTACATTTTACACTTCTATTTGCAGGTTCTGATAAAACCCAGAAATGTGAGATTTTTCATAGGAATGCCATTTCTCACTTCTTTCTTTATGCTGTACCATTCTCCTGAAGCAGCCAGCAGAATTTATAGGCAAAACTCGAGTTGAGTACTGGCACAGCATGCTCCAACAGAGTTTAAGAACTCAGTGCTTATTGAGTCAGGTACATTTTAACTAGCAAATTTAATTTTTTTAAAAAAAATGGACACTAATACATAATGAATGAAACGTGTGAGGTCAGCCTTTAGCTCACTATCGATGATAGAGCAGTATTGGCAAACCGAGCAGAGGTTCTTGTCCACAAAACGTCTTAAGGTTTGTGTTTAGGGCATTCCTAATTGTATTACAAAAATATTGAGTGGTGATCACTTTTGTTTGTAGTAGTTTATGTATGAACTACTGCTTGGAGTTATTTCATTAGTGGTTTCATAAGCACTTCTTGGGACATGTCAAATGCCGTGGCCTGCTTCATCAGCGACAAGTGGTACAATATCTGTAGCTAGTGAGCCATAATTTTCAGAGAGCTCTAATGCATCATATCAAGCACATCTAAAATTTTGTGGTTGCGGCCGGGCAGGCCATGGCTAATCTGTTTGGCTGTCTGACTTCTTCAGGGCAGCTTTGTATACCACTGACTGGTACAAAGGTAGTTATGAATGAAGGTGCTCAGGCCTCCAGTAAGTGTGTACTTTGCCTCAAGCCATCGAGCGGTAGCATTGACAAAGAGGTGTTTGCCAAGCACTAAGCTGAAGATCTCAAAGTACTCTGTGTAGTGGCAAGGCCAGGCGCTCCCTGGACACACTAATGGATTTAAGCAGAGACTGGAAATCCTTTCTGGAGGTTTGGATCTCTGTGCTTCCCCAAGCGAGAACTTTAGGAAGCTTTAAGAGCAATATAGGATGGGAGGCATTTTCTGAATATTCATGTGGGGATGAGTGCTGAATTGGTGGTGATGTTGATTGCTGCGGTTCCTCTTCCAGAGTTGTAGGTGTAGGAGAGTCACTGGCAGTGCTGGAGTTGTCTCAGAGTAGGGGAGTCACAGGATGCCCAAGACACTGACATGGGAAACAGGTGCTGGCTTTAAAGAGGAGGCACACATTTTGATGTTTGGAGTGAACTGTTGCGAGTCCCATGGAGGCGGATGGTGGCAACAAAGGAGTGAGAATGACACTTGAAGACCCCACCATGCTTGAAATATAGTTGGTGTCTAGTAAGAAATTATGCATTAGCAACGGGAGGTGGTCTGTTAAAAAGCCATCGAGATGGTTGGTTTGGTGGGTGGGGGTGTGGGGCCAGAACTGTGGCAGCAAGGCCAGCAGGAAGGCGTCTGACTGGGAAAGACCCAAAGGGAGGTCCCCCAACATCACACACAGGAAAGCCTTTCTATCTGACTGTTGGTGACCTGCACTCACTGGGCATGATTTTACAGAGCTGGTGCCTTGTGGTGTTTTTTTCCTTCCAAGCAAAGGGCCAATGATGCAGCATGCTTTATCTTGGAGCATTTCTTTCCCTACTTCCACTCAGGCGGCAGTTGAACTGAGCACAGGGTGTGAAGGGGAAGGGCATGGAGGCACAGTCCTGGTTTTTGAGGCTGCTAGCTCCTGAAGCTGTCTCTGCCACTGGTATGTGAGAAGCATCCAATCAAACAGTGGGCTTGTGTTTGCAGGTACTGGTCTCGGCCAAGGGGGGGGGGGATGGTGAGGAGGGTTGATGTTGCTCAAGAGTTAAGGACACTGGAGGTATCGGCACCAGAGGAGTCTGAGGAAGGTATGCTCTAAAAACATTGTTTTTTTTGGTAGCGGAAGGCAAATCTTTATGGGGTGGGAGGTAAACCGTAAAGTCACTGTATTTTGTTTTAGCTTTTTTCTTCTTTTTGGTGCTATGGAGCAACAGGAGAGGAAGTATCACATGGTAAAGATTCCAAAGGAGAAAATAACTGGAGAATGGGTGGGAGCGGGGGGGGGGGGGGGGGAGTCAGCCAGCACGGGAACCCCTGCACCACAGGGTGTGCCGTCTAATACTATGAGTGCTATTAGACAGTACCACACACAGGAGCCATCCAGATTACATCACCTGTATTTTCCCTGCTTATCCATGGAGAAAGCGTAGTTGCTTACCTGTAAAGGAAGTTCTCTGTAGACAGTAGGGGTATGTAGCCACACTCAAAGGGTAAAGTCCCTGGACTGAGCCTTGTGCTGGATCTTCTACAGCTCAGACAAGCTTTGTTGCTTTGCTGAGCATGTGTACCTGCTTCCTGCCTGCCTATGCCCAGAGAATCAGTTCATACCAGAGCAGAGAATAAACAGAGACAGAAGTCTTAAGAGAAGGTGTGCCACAAAGGCGCTGTAAGCAGTTGAAGCTAGTTCCTGTTTTCCCATTTTTTTTTCTGTTTGTTGTGGGGAAGGTGGGTGGGAAAGTGTGGCTGCATACCCTTGCTGTCTACAGAGAACCCCCATTACAGGTAAGCAACTATGCTTTCTCTGGAGAGAAGCAGGAGGTTGCAGGCAACTCATAAGGTGAGTCCAGAGCTGGGGGCCACCTTGTCATGTACATTTTGTTTGTCAGGATGTGCTCCTAGTTGGGTGGCCCCCAACATATCTTGGAAGGAGGAGAGAAATCAAGTGGCAAACAGATTCCAGAGGACAGCCTGGCTGAAGGCAAAGCCCATCGCGGATGAGCGATCCAAATTGTAGTGTTTAGTGAAGGTATGGATGGATAACCAGGTGGCTGTCCTGTAGATGTCCTGGGAGGAGACAGAAGCCAAACTGGCAATAGACGTGGCTGTATCCCTGAGTTTGTGAGGAGCAACATGCCCCAGAGAGGGGTGAGCAGCTTGCTCATAGCAGAAGACAATGCAGTCCACAATCAACCAAGATATAGTTGCCTTCGCCACCGGGTGTCCAGGGTTATTAGGATTGAAGGTCAGAAACAACTGGGGCGACTTGCAAAGAGTCTCAGTATTATGCAAATAGTAGATAAGAGTCCTTCTGCAGTCCAAAGTAAGTAACATTTCCTCAGGAGAGTTGGCGGGGGCATTTGCCTTTGCAGGCTCTCCTGAGGAAACCTCTGCAATGGGGGTTGGTTGATGTGAAAGTCAGAGACCAAATTTTGGAAGAAAATTTCAGATGGGTCAGGAGAATAACTGTCATGGAAAAATTGCATATATAGTGGATAATGCACTAGTGCTTGAATTTCCTCCAGCCATCTAGCTGAAGAAATGGTGATGAGGAAGGCTGCTTTCCAGGTGAGGTATCTGAGTGAAGTGGATAGGAAAGGCTTAAATGGCGGTTACGTCAGCTGAGATAAAACACTGAGGTCCTAGGCCAGCATAGGCAGTCGGATATGCGTGTTCATGAGACCGCTCATGAATCGGAATACGACAGGATGCACAGAAATGGTATACCTGTCGACAGGGTCATGAGATGCTGTGATAGCCGAAAGGCAAAAACGCACTGAATTAGTCTGTAGGCCCAAGTGTGGGACAGGTGAAGGCGATAAGAGAGCTGAAACACAGAGCAGTGAACAAGCTCAAGGTCATTCAGTGAAGCCTAATGTACAAAACGGGACCACTTGCGCAGATATGAACACTGTGTAGACTGTTTTCAAGAGGCAGCGAGAACAAAGTACATCCTATGGCAGTGAAAAAATCGCTTCGTGCCCTGAAGCCGCCATGCTGGGAGGGATAGGGACTAAAGGTTGGGATGCAGAAAGCGGCCCTGATGCTGAGTAAGCAAGTCTGGCTGAGGCCCCAGGGCCATGGGAGAATCCAGTAGCACATCGGCAGATGGGGGAACCAAAGCTGGCGAGGCCACCATGGCGCTATCAGAATGACAGAGGCTCTTGCTTTGCTTGATCTTCAGCAGGATTTGCATGATGAGCGGGAAAGCATAGTTACTCACCTGTAACAGGTGTTCTCCAGGGACAGCAGGAATCAGTCCTCACATGGCATCGACGGAACGCACGCGGAGCATTTCCCCAGTTTTCAAAGAAAGCCTTTGGGAATGCCACCACACATGCATGGTCCCCTTCCCGCCCAAAGGTGCCATCTTAGTTAGGTACCATAGCTATAGCCCTTTCAAGAAGGTGGCAAAAACATACAGCAACTCCAAGGGGAGGAGGGAGGGTTGTGAGGACCGATTCCTGCGGTCCCTGAAGAACACCTGTTACAGGTGAGTAACTACGCTTTCTCCAGGAACAAGCAGGAAGTCAGTCCTCACATATGGGACTCCCTAGCTACAGGCTACTGAGGACATGTAGGAAAAAGCATGGCAGCACCATGAGCAGTCGCCAGTGAAAGCCAAAGGCAGCCCGAGGACCCTGGGTCCATGGATGACCATGCTCCCAGTAGCTGGAACAAGAAGAGTCGGAGGGCAGGAGTTGCTTAAACCCCTAATAGGTTACAGAGTACAGCCTGGCCGAAGGCAGCATCCTGACGGGACTCCCTATCCAGGCAGTAATGCACCACAAAGGTGTGAGTGTAGGACCAGGTGACGGCCCGACAGATGTCTGCCAGTGGCACCGAGCGCAGGCTAGCAACCGACAGACATTGTGAGCCGTGGCTTAGCAGTCCAGGGGAAACCTGGCCTGGGCAAAAGGCGATGCAGTCTGCCACCCAGATGGACAAGGTACGCTTGGTGACCGCCAGCCCCAGATGGCTGGGATCGAAGGAAACAAAGAGATGCCTGGATCTGCAGTGGTCTTGAATCCACTGCAGGTAGAGAAAGAGCCCTCTTACAATCCAGGGTGTGGAAAGTCGCCGACGCCCGATTGGCATGGAGCTTCAGAAAGAAGGTGGGCAGCACACTCTTGATCGAGATGAAAATCCGAGACAACCTTTGGGAAGAACCTGGGGCGAGTCTGTAGGACCACCCTGTCCCTATAAAACCTCATGTATGGTGCCTCTGCCATCAGTGCCTAGAGTTCGCTGACCCTCCAGGAGAAGGTGAGAGCCACCAGGAAGGCCACCTTCCACGACAGATGCCGCAGCAGGCAGGTAGCCATGGGCTCAAAGGATGGCTTGGTCAGTTGCGTGAGGACCACATTGATGTCCCACTCCCCCGGAGGAGGGCAGGTAGGAGGCCTGGAAAGGAGCGGGCCTTGCATGAAATGAGAGACAAGCGGTTGCCCCGAAAGAGGTTTGCCCTCGATGGGGTGGTGGTTCATTGAGATGGCACTCAGGTAAACCCTGACTGAGTTAGTCTTCAGCCTAGACTGTGAGAGGTGGAGCCCAGATTGTGAGAGGTGGAACATCAACCCTCCTCACCATCCCCCCCCTTGGCTGAGAGCAGTACCTGCAAACACAAGCCCACTGTTTGATTGGATGCTTCTCATATACCAGGCACTGCAAGACCAAATTGGTAGGGCATAAAAATGGGTTCATTTGGAGCTATGAGCATCACACTGAGAACAGACGCCACTTGAAGGCGTAAGCCCATCTGGTCGGGTCCTTTCGTGAGGCCAAAAGAATGTCCTTGTTCTCCATAGGGAGATGGTAGCAGGCTAGAGCGACCCGCTCAGCTGCCAAGCTGTGAGGGACAGGGACCTCAGATTGCGGTAAAGCAGCAGACCCTCCTCCTGCGTAAGCAGCTCCTGTGAGAACCTGAACAGGACCGGGGGGGGGGGGGGGGCTCCGTTGAGAGACGGAGCATCAGGGGAAACCAAGGCTGCCTGAGCCACCTCGAGGCTATGAGGATCACCGAGACCCTGTCCCGCTGGACCTTGAGAAGGGTCCGGGCAATGAGGGGCATGGGGGGGAAGGCATATAACAGGCCCGTTTCCCACGAGATAAGGAAGGCATCGGGGGCCACCCTGACTGGGTGCGGGAGGGAATCGCAGAACCGGGGGAGCTGCGAGTTCGCAGGACTGGCAAAGAGGTCCAGGTCTGCAGTCCCCCAATACTGGAAGAGCAGCTGTGCTGTTTGGGGACACAGGCGCCACTCGTGCGGCCGGAGGACTCTGCTGAGCCGGTCCACTGATGTACTGTCCTGACCCAGGAGGTAAGTGGCCCGGACGGTCATGCCCTGGCTCACCGCAAAGGAGCACAGTGCTGTTGCCTCCAAACAGAGGCTGTAGGAGCTGATACCTCCCTGTTTGTTCATATAGAACATTGCAACCTGGTTGTCCACCTGGACCAGCACCACTCGGTGCTGCAGGTGGGGCCTGAAAACCTTGAGCATGTGGCAAATGGCCCGGAGCTCCAGCAGGTTGATCTGCTGCCGGGACTCCTCAAGGGACCAGGTCCCTTGGAGGTGTCTGTTAAGACCACCTGATGTGCTGGAACTTGGAAGGGCATACCTTGAAGCAGGTTCCAAAACGCCTGCCACCAAGCCAGAGACTCCACCATGCTGGGAAACAGAGATGGGGTCTCAGAGGAGGCCGGTTGACTGTGCCCATTGTGCTCGGAGGCATCACTGCATCGCACGCATTTTGAGACAGGCATTGGGCACAACATGGACCGTGGAGGCCATGTGGCCGAGAAGGCAAACCATCGTCTGGGCCGAGATGGCACTGCACTTCAGATGCCAGGGACATGAGGCAGTCCACCCTGTCCTGAGGAAGAAAAGCCATGGCCCAAAGGGTATCCAAGTGAGCCCCGATGAACTCCATGGACTGAACTAGAGTGAGGTGGGACTAGGTAATTGATCATGAACCCCAGATGCTCTGAGGCAAATGGTGCTGTCTGTGGCCTGCCTGACTTCGGAGGCCATGTTTCCTGTTACAAGTCAGTCACCTAGATATGGACAGACCAAGGTGCCCTGCAGCCACGGCCAGGCACTTTGTGAAGACCTGCAGGACAGACATGAGGCCGAAAAGGGAAGTACCCTGTACTGGTAATGGTTTCTCTGAACCATGAAGCAGAGGAACTTTCTGTATTTGAGATGGACAAGGATGTGAGCATAAGCATCCTTTAAGTCCAAGAAGCATAGCCAATCACCCTGCTGGAGTTGGGGCAGTAACGTTCCAAGGGAGAGCATCTTGAACTTCTCCCGCACCAGGAACCTTTTGAGGTTCCACAGGTTGAGGATGGGCCGAAGGCTCCCTATCCACTTCAGGACAAGGAAGTATCGGGAGTAAAACCCCCGTCCTTGGAGGTGCAGTGGGACTGGTTCTACCACGCCATCCCTGAGGCTGCCTGCGAGCTCCTGACTCAGGAAGGCCTGGGGCTGGAGAAGCTGACCTGGCTCCCTGGGGAAGTATGGAGGAGGGGTCTGGTCCAGATAGAGAAGACAGCCCTTCTGAATGACCTGGAGGACCCAGGTGTCGGTGGAGATGGACTCCCACCTCTGGGAGAAATGGACAGCCACCCTGCCAGAAGACGAGAGGCTATGCCGATGGCATCAAAATCCCAAGGGTGGCTGAGCCGGTGCCGGGGGTTGGGTCTTGGGACTTATCAGTTTACGAGGGCCGTGGACTGTGGTCTTGCCCTGACCGCTCTGAACGGGGGTCAACGCCAGCAGATAGGCCGGGTAGCCCCTGTACGGGAGCCCCTTCCGATGGAAGAAAGGCTTCTTGCTTTGCTGCTTCTTTCTGGGGAAGGAGGAAGTTTGCCGGGAGAGGCAAGTACAAGTCACATACTCCATCTCAATCTCTGCCGCCTTATCCTCCTTGGGCTTGCCAAATAGTTGCTCCCCGAGGCAAGGGACTTCCAGCAGCTTCTCCTGGACCCACTGTTCCAGGTCTGAGGACTAGAGTCAAGCCTGCTGGCGGGCTCCGATACCAGCTGCCGCCACCCAGACGGAAGTCTCAAAGCAGTCATACTCTGCTCGCAAGAGGTACTTCAAAGCATTCTCCGATGGGCTTTGAGCGGGCCTGAAAATGCCAGAGATGGTCTCCGTCAAGGCCTGCCACAAAGCTTCCGAGCTCTCTAGTGAGGTCATGGAGGAACATCCCAATGTATAATTGGTAAACCTGGATGTGTCATGACAGCATGGAGCCCTGATAAGCCTTGCGCCCAAGGGCGTCAAGGGTACGAGACTCTGGGACTGACGAATGAGTCTTTGGGCTCTTTAGAATCCGCATGGCCAATTTGACCACCATCGAGGTGTGGGAAGCTGGGCTTTCCAAAACCCTGGGCCTCGCTTTACCCTATACATAGCATCCAGGTGCTTGCTCATGATCGGGACAGAGGCCGGGGTCTCCCACATGCAGAGGAGTCATCGGTTCAGAATGGGAAGACCTGGTATCGAGAGAGCCTCTTTCATAGGGGCTTCATATTACAGAATATTAAAGCTCCTCAGCATGGGGCTCTTCCTCTGACTCTGTGGCGAGTGCCAGGGCCCGCGCCATGTCCCAAACACCAGAAAGGAGGTGTCCTCGGGAGGTGACTGTTGCCTCTGGGTCGGCGGGGAGGTCTCAATGGGACCGAGTCTCCGGGGAGGTCTCCCTGTCGGACTACCACTCCGAGTAGTCTGTGAAGGACTCAAGGTCAGGAAGTTTGAGATGAATCAGTAACCTGCGCCGGATCTCCAAGGCCAAAACTTGCCCACAGCCAGAGGCACTCACCCGAGAAGATCTCGCGCCCAAGGAATGGGATGGAGATCGAGACCCACGCCAAGGATCCTCACGAGGCTTCTGTCTCTCAGGGGTCACTGCGGTGGCCCGAGGCGTACTCGAGGTCGAGGTCCCTGTGGTCTGAAGGCACATGCTGATGAGATCTGGCAACAGCGCCTGCTGAGCAGTGAGGAATGCAGAAGTGCTGAGTTTCAAGGCCAGTATTGGGCCTCCCACTCAGGAGTGGGGCCCTGCGACACAGGCACTGGGGTGACCAGGTCTGGTATCGAGGAGGTCTTTACCGGGACGGGACAACCCTCAGGAGACTGGGTGTCTTCGTCAAGAGGCCTCTGTATTGGCTCGAGGCCAATTACCTTACTGGGCCGCTCCCTCTCTGAATCCAGAGACTGCCGAGGGGGGTTGAAAGACTGGGTGCGTGACTTCATGCTTGTCTGGTGCCCCTGACAGAGTCCTCACAGCCTTCTTCTTCCGTTTGCGTTCAGACGACCCCTGGTCAGAGTGCCACCGGGCCTGGGGAGGAGCCTTAGGAGACTCCAGAGGTTGCAGGGCCAAAGAGCGGGAGGCTATAGGGGATAACAGGGCTGCCTTATGGAAGAGATCATCCAGCTTCTGCTTACGACTCTGGATGGCCTTGGAGGACATCTTACAGAGGGAGCATAGCTCCGGGTCATGATCGGCTCCTAGACACTTGAGACCACATTCATGAGTGTCTGTGAGCAACATGTTTTTTGAACATCTATCACATTTCTTAAAACCAGAGGCCACTGGGGGAAAAAGGACCCCTGCAAGGTCAAAGATCGACATGGCCAGCGGTTAAAAAGGGCACAAAAGCGCGGTAAAAACAAAAAAAGGAAAAAAGGAAAGAAAAAAAACCCGACGAGACCAGGGCTGAAGCAGAGGTGCTTGAGAGGCGGGAAGAGGACTGGCGAAGGCTGGAAGGCAAAACCGTTTGGAAACGGAGAATTTTTCCGGGGATGAGACGTACGTTCAAAGAGCTCTGCGGAAAAAGGGAGAACAAGTAAGATGGCACCGTTGTGCGGGAAGAGGACCATGCATGCATTGTGGCATTCCCAAAGGCTTTCTTTGAAAGCTTGGGAAATGCTCCGCATGGGCTCCATCAGTGTCGAAGTTGCCCATATGTGAGGACTGACTTCCTGCTTGTTCCTGGAGAACAGAGAAAACGTATATAGGAGTCTGTGGGACCAGTCCAGTGGTAAAAGGCATCAGGCATTCATCTCTGCAGGCAGGCATGGTCGGATAGAGCAGAAGACGGGACACTTGGCGTTGTCTGCAGAGACAAAGAGATCCATCTCTGGCTCCCCCCCCCCCCAAACGAACAAAGATGTTCTGAAAAATGTCAGGATCAAGGGACAGCTTGTGTGGGGTCCAGCTGATGGCTCAATTGTCAGGGTACAAAACAAGCAGAGTCTCTGGCAGTAGATAAACTTTATTGCTGAGGTGTTACCCCGACGCGTTTCGGCAGTGCCTTCCCTTCAGGAGGGATTATAGCCTCAAAATTGAAAAAACAGATCAAAATATAGTCATAATAAATAAAACATTAAAATCATATTAAAATCATTAAAAAGGGGGAGCAAATTTAAATATACATGCATCAAATAATTTCTTAAAAGGCAGCATAAGTACTACAAAAAAAAAAGTAAACACATACCAAAGACATTAAAATGGGGCCAATAACTATGTACACCTCCCAAATGCATAATAGTAACAGAAATAAAAACAATCAGATAAAATAAGATAAAGTTGAGAATCCATAAATATAATACATATAGATTGAGCATACAAAACTAAAATAATTAGTCATATTTAAAAACTTATGGTCATTTGAAAAGCAAACCATTGCTTTTATTTTTGTTATATCGAATCACCATGGGTGTCTGTTGCATTACTGATTAAGTTTGAACTTTCATTTATAGTCACATTGTTTGTTGTTCTTTTCATTTAATTTCTATACCAGCAATGGTTCGGTTTTCAAATGATCATATGTTTTTAAATGTGACTTATTGTTTTACTTTTGTATGTTCAATCTATATGCATTATATTTATGAATCCTCAGCTTTATCTTATTTTATCTGATAGTGACAAAAATAATTGGTACAAATATGCATTGTACATAGTTACTGGCCCCATTTTAATGTCTTTGGTATATGTTTACATTTTTTTAAGCTTTTATGCTGCCTTTTAAGAAATTGTTTGATGCATGTATGTTTAAATTTTGGTCCCCATTTTTTAATTTTTTTTTTTATAAGATTTTAATGTTTTCCATTTATTATGTTATCTTATTTTGTTCCGATTTGTTGCTTTTTTTTTTTTTTTTTTTTTTTAAATATTGAATCTATAATACCCCCTGAGGAAGGCACTACTGAAACGCGTCTAGGTAGCTCCTCAGCAATAAAGTTTATCCACTGCCAGAGATTCCTCGCTTGTTTTGTACCCTCTGTTTTACTCCGAGAGCGACTGCTCTTTTTGGGCTCAATTTGTTGGCCAAGTGGTTTTGAGTCCCTGGAAGGTAGGCCGCTCATAGCATAGCATCTATGGAAAGGGCAAAAGTCCAGTCTCGTGTGACTTCATGACAAAAATGAAGCGAGCCTGTATTGCCCTGCTTGTTGTAGAACATGGAAACCTGGTTGTTGGTGCATACCAGGACAGTCTTGTGATGCACAAAGTCGGTGAAGACCATGAGGGCATAGTAGACTGCTTGGAGTTCAAGCACATTGATATGCAAGGATTGTTTGAGGAGACCATGCGCCCTGCATGGAAAGACTGGGCAGATGAGCTCCCCAGTCATATGTGGAGGCATCAGTGGTGATGACATTGTGGTGAGGTGGAATCTGGGACACCCCACCAAAAGGTTGACCGGAATGTTTCACCATTTGAGGGCGCCATCGGGCGCACAGCTGCATGCCGCTCTTCATGCCGGGGCCGGGCAATAGGCCCTTTAAATTGAGGGCGACATCGGGCACACCTGTGTCTGGTGGGCCTGGGTCTGCGCCTGTGGGCCTCAGAGGGCCCTTTGGCATGGCCCTTAGGCGGGGACCAAAGGCATGGGCCTGTACACCCAGCACCATCTAATCACCAGCTAAGCACTAGGTAGCCTCGAGGAGAAGAGCAGAACCAAACGTTCCTCCACACCTCACCTCCTGACCCCAACCAGCTCCCATACAAGTAAGCACCCACCACTGCTACCCACAGCCTGGTGACTCCATTGCTACCCACTGCTCCTTCACCATTGCTACCCCATTACCCGCAATTAATTCTGCTTCATCGAACTTGCCACCCATTGCCTGCTTTGAACTTTGCTGCACAGGCTATAGTCTCCCCGCTACCCACTGATGGTACATTTACCTATATTGCATAGTGTGCTGTCCTCACCTGTAAATCAACATATACTGCATAGTGTGTAGAATCCCTACCCACCTCATTGCTTGTAAATTAACATACGCTGCTTTGCCCCATTACACCTCTTCCATGGCCCCCCATCTCACTGTCCTTCTCTTCCTCATACTCTCCAACTGCCTCCCCTCCTACCAGGATCCTCACTCCTCTCCCCCTTACTCCCCCTCTACCTTCCTCACTTCTCCCTCCATTCTATCTTCTAACCTAGCATCTGCTCTTGAACTTCATTACACCCTCCCCTCATTCAACCTGCCCCCCCCTTTTTAAGGCAATCCCACCCTTGCTTCCGCCGTACTGCCTTTGCCTTACCCTGCTCTCTACTACTCCTCCTCCTTCTCTCATCAGGTAATATCAACCCCAACCCTGCGCCCCCCCCATTTTCTCTCTCACTCTAAGAAGAGTTTCTCATGTACCTTATCTAATCTCATCCATATCCCTCTCCTTTCCCCTTCTACCCGCCCTCACTCATGCCCCAATCACTCATCCAGAGATATCAACCCCAACCATATCCCCTTTAGAGTTCTGTCTCACTCCAAAAAGAAATCCTCACGTAACTTATCTAATCTCATCAATATCTCCCCTTCATTCTCCTTCCATGTCCCCTCCCCTCATGCCCCTCATGGACCAACCCGTACCCTAGCCCCTCTAAATCCCTATACTACTCTGGAAATAGATCCTCACATATCAGCCCCCCTAGACCGCCTTCTTACTCTGGAAAGAAATCCTCACGCAACTTGTCCAACCTTATCCATATCCCTCTCCTTTCCCCCTCCACTCTCCCGTTCTCATGTGCCCTATGGAACGCATGCTCGGTCACCAACAAACTTCCTTTTACTCATGATCTCTTTATCTCTAATGCGCTACACCTTCTTACCCTAACTGAAACCTGGCTCCTCCCAGATGACACCACATCCATCGCTGCTCTCTGCCACGGGGGATACCAGTTCTCCCATATACCTCGCTCCACCAGCCGCGGTGGAGGAGTTGGGCTTCTACTTTCCCCCTCCTGCCAATTCCAACCCCTCCTGCTGCCCCAGTCACATTCCTCCCTCTCTTTTGAAGTCCACTCCATTTGCCTCTCTACACCTCTTCCCCTCCAAGTAGCTGTTATCTATCACCCACCCAATAAATTCACATCGACCTTTCATTACAATTTCGACTCCTGGCTTTCCGTCTTTCTGGATCCCTCTTCCCCCACTCTTATTCTTGGTGACTAACATTCATGTCGATAACCCCTCCGATCCCCATGCCTTAAAGTTCCTCGCCTTCACCTCCTTGTTCGACCTCCAACTTTGCTCCACTGCCCCCACCCACCTGCATGGCCACTGCCTTGACCTGATGCTCTTCTCTAACTCCTCTCCCTCAAACTTCCACAACTCAATCCTTCCCTCATCTGACCATCACCTTCTATATAACCTTTAATCTTCAGCTTCCACCGTCTCTACCTCGTCCTGTCTCCTCCGACCTATTTAGAAACCTTCATAATATTGATCCCCTAACCCTCTCCTCCACCATTTCTCCTTCTCTTTCCTCCATTATGTCCTCTATGTCCGGTGACAAGGCAGTATCCTCTTATAATGCTGCACTATCCTCGGCTCTCAATACTCTTGCCCCACCCACCCCACGTTCCGTCTGATGTTCTGTTCCCCAGCCCTGGCTTTCTTCCACAACCCGCTACTTACGCATCTGTGCCCGCTCTGCTGTACGTGCCTGGATCAAATCCCACTCCCCGGAAGACCTTTTACACTTCAAATTCATGCTTGGCTCCTTCCAATCAGCCATAGCACTTGCCAAACAAGAATACTACAGCCATCTGACTAACTCCCTTGCTTCTGATCCTCGCCGCCTCTTTAATACCTTCAATTCCCTCCTTAAAATGCCCCCAACCCCCGGGGTCCTGCCCTCCCTCTCTGCCCAAACCCTAGCCGGACTACTTCCATGATAAAATCTACAAAATTACCCTCCAATTCCCCACTTCCTCATCTCTCTCCCTCCCCAATTCTCCCCCCTCATCCATACCTCCTCTTCTACCCTCTCCTCCTTCCCTACGATCTCCGAAGACGAAACCGCACTCCTCCTTTCCTCCTCCAAACCCACCACCTGTTCCTCTGACCCCATTCCCACCCATCTCCTACACCCCATTCTCCTCCTCCGTTGTCCCTTCCATCTCTCATATTCTCAACCTTTCACTCTCCACTGCTACTGTCCCCGCCAACTTCAAACATGCTGTTGTCACACCTCTCCTCAAGAAACCCTCATTCGATCCCACCTGTCCCTCTATCAACCCATCTTCCTCCTTCCCTTCATATCTAAACTACTAGAACGAGCAGTCCACCGCCGCTGCCTCGACTTCCTCACCTCCCAGGCCCTCCTGGACCCACTACAATCCGGCTTCCGTCCTCTACACTCCACTGAAACGGCTCTTACGAAAGTCTCCAATGACTTGTTCCTGGCTAAATCTAAGGGCCTCTACTCTGTCCTCAACCTTCTCGACTTCTCTGCTGCCTTTGACACTGTTGACCACCACCCTCTCCTCACTTGGTTTCAAGGGATCCATACTATCCTGGTTCTCCTCCTACCTCTCCCATCACTCCTTTAGTGTATGCTCCGGTGGCTCCTCCTCCTCCCCCACCCTGCTCCATGTCAGTGTACCCCAGGAATCCGTCTTAGGCCCCCTCCTTTTCTCCCTCTATACCCAATCCCTTGGCGCGCTTATCTCCTCCCATGGCTTTCAGTACCATCTCTATGCTGGACTCCCAAATCTGTCTACACCTAATATCTCTCCAGCAATCCAGACCAAGATCTCTGCCTGCCTTTCTGACATCGCTACCTGGATGTCTCACCGCCGCTTAAAACTAAACATTGCCAAGACCAAACTCCTGGTCTTTCCCCCCCAACTCCTCCCCTCCCTCTTCCCCCTTTCTCAGTCTCCATGGCTGGATCTACGATCCTTCCTGTTCCCTCAGCCCGCAATCTAGGGATTATCTTCGACACCTCTCTCTCCCCTTCTCCACACATATCCAGCTTGTAGCTAAGACCTGCCGCTTCTTTCTCTACAACATTAGCAAAATCCACCCCTTCCTTTCCAAACACACTACCAAAACGCTTATCCACTCCTTAATCTCCTCAACTACTGCAACTTACTCCTTGCTGGTCTCCCCGCGAGCCATCTCCTTCCGCTTCAATCTATACAAAACCATGCTGCTCGACTTATCTTCCGCCTGTCTCGCCATGCCCACATTACTCCCCTTCTCAAGTCGCTTCACTGGCTCCCTATCCAATTCCGCGTCCAATTCAAATTTCTCCTAATGATCTATAAGTGCAGTCACTCTGCGGCCCCTCTATACCTCTCATCTCTTCATACATCCCCTCTCGGCAACTTCACTCTGCTAACAAATTACTTCTTTCTAGGCCTTTCACTCGCACCGCTAACTCCCGACTTCGCTCCTTTCACCTTGCTGCTCCTTACGCGTGGAACAGTTTACCTCTCCCCATACGCCAGGCACCCTCTGTGGATCTCTTCAAATCCAGGTTGAAGACCCACCTCTTCATAATCGTTTTCAGATCCCAACTTCCATCCCTTATCTTAACCTGACTCCTGTCAATTTTCATGACTGAGCTGTAAGACCACATTGTGCTTTGCACCATATTGACTACTGCTCTGTATTGTCTCGTTTTTGACTAATGCTCTGTATTGTCTCGACTAGATTGTAAGCTCTGACGAGCAGGGACTGTCTCTTGCATGTTTATCTGTACAGTGCTGTGTGCGTGGCACTATATAAGTGCTCAATAGTAGTAGTAGTACCATCTGAGGTTGTCGAGAAGAACTGCTCACTGTGGGACATCGAGGGAAATCCTGGCTTGGAAAGGATGGGTGCATTGGAACCAGATGAGTCTGAGATGCCATTACAGGGGGTGGCAGGTGCAGCCGGGCAAGCGGTACTACATGCACAGATGCGGCCATGTGCCCCAGTAGAAGTAAGAGCACAAGAACTGGCAATGACTGGCATGTGACAAGGACATTGCTGAGAGATTCCAAAGCTTGGGCCCCTCTAGTCAGGGAGGAAAGCCCTGGCTTGCAGAGTGTCCAGATGCACCCCAATGAAATCCATACGTTGCTGAGGGACTGGCTCAGACTTCTCCATGTGGAGAATGAAGCTGAGGGTTTGCAGAGTGTCAGTGGTGTCCCGCACAGCTTGAGCTGTTGTGACCTGGGAGGCGCCCGAGATGAGCCATTTGTCTAGATAGTGGTAAATGCAGTGTTCACGACACTGAAGGTAGGCTGCTACAACCGCGAAAGTGGTGAACACGCGAGGGGCAGAGGAGAGCCCAAAGGGAAGAACATTATACTGATAGTGGTTGTGGAGGAAGGTGAAGCGAAGGAACTTCCAGTGATGAAGGTGGCTTGGGATGTGGGTATAGACATCCTTTAGGTCCAGAGAAGTGAGCCAATCTAGAGGCCTGAGGATGGGGAAGGATTGTGCTCAAAGAATGCATTTTGAACTTTTCCCGCCTGATGAAATGATTGAGATGACCGAGGTAGAGGACTGGTTGAAGGCCCCCAAATTTCTTGGGTATCAGGAAAAAACGGGAGTAAACCCCTGACCCCTCTCGGAAAGCAGGACAAGTGACAGCATCGTTGAGGAGTAGCTGAGTTCTCTCTTGTGCCAATTGGGGTACATGCTACCTTGGGGAACGGCTGGTTGGGGCCAGGGGCAAAGGAGGCAGTGGAACGTCGAAATGAAGTGAAGCTTATTCCCTGACCGAATGGAGAGAACCCAGTGATCCGTGGTGATGGGTTGCCATGCCTCTGCGAAGTACCAGATGCATCCCCCTACCAGCAGGTAGTCAAAAACCCAGGGAGAGTTTGGGCAGGGAAGTATGCAGGAGCACCTGGGGTTTCCTTTCTTGGGGCAACTATATTGGGGGTATGACTGGTATAGCTGGGCCTGAGGACTAGGAGGGGGCTGCCGCAAGTAGGGCTGACAGCGACGCCACAAGTAGAATAGTTGAAAGTAATGATAGTGGAAAGGACGGTGATAAAAAGGCAGAGTAGAATGGCGGGAGGAGGAAGAGGCCTTCACTGGCTGAGCAGAGCTCTTGGACCGTGGTAGAGTGGTCCTTGACCTCCAAGACTGCTTTCTGAAAGCTGTATCCAAAGAGGCTGTCACCCTGGCAATGGGCATCAGCCAAGTGGTCATGAAGGTCCTCACGGAGACCGGACGCATAAAGCCATGCAGTCCATCTGGCAGAAATACTCCAACCACAAAGCACGAGTCCACGTGCTATGAATAACCCAGTCCAAAAACGTGGACAGCAAAGGAAGAATAACACTTATTGATCAATTTAAGCCACTTGCCCGACACAGGCCGTGTTTCATTTTGCCTTCATCAGGGGCTGGCTTAACTAAAATGTACAAAACACATTGTGGCAAAGTCAGCTATCCTGAGAGTGGGGGAGGTGAGAAGCAACGAATTCACCCTAGTTAAGGGTCCCCTTCTAGGAGTGCAGGGAGAGAAAGCCACAGCCAGGTTTCAAAGACAGAAAAACCCCAGCTGGAACAAGTTTCACACAAGGACTGATAAAGTAAGAAAGAGGGATTGCAAGCACGAGGACCAAAGCCCTTATTTTAACAAGTGCACTGATTATTCTAATATCAGAAGGCAGGGGGATTACCAACACCTGGGAAAGAAAGAGGTGGGGGTTAAGACCCTGGAGGTATAAGCCTGGGTTAGATTATGCAGAAAGAGGAAGACGAGAAGGAGAGCAGCCAGGAGAACAGCTGAGACAGAAGCAGAGAGAAGGAGTGGATTCTTGGAGAAGAGCTGAGCTACCCAGAGCTGAAAGAGCTGAATTCCCTGCGACAGGTTGGCAACAGAGGTGGGGACCAGGAAGTGGAGAAGCTTTCAGACCACCAGAGAGGTTGTCAGTTGAGCAGTCTGACCAGGTCGGTGAGTCAGAACCCATACAGTTGAGAGAACCAGAGTTGGGGGAAGAAGATTGCTTTATGGATTGCTCTCTATGCCAAGCTCTAGACAGGAGGTCTTGAGGAACAGCTAGCCCTGAAAGAAATAATTCTCCTTGGAAGTTAATCATATGGCAGCAGCAGTGTGGAGGTAAATTCCTGTCTGTTTTAAAAGGGAAATTTACTGCAACGTAAGCCTGATCAGGAAGCTCTGATTCATGCTTGTTTGTCACCTGTGTTTGAACTGTGCAACGGAAAGAAAAACCAAGTTAGCTGCTATAAGTTTTTGCTTGCTCCTCTCCTATATGAAAAGCCTGCTAAGAGTTTTGATAACAGCTTGGAATGTTTGTTTTGTTCTAAGTTTGGTTTCACCTAGAAATGCAGCCTAGAGAAGTTTTTGAGGCTGGCAGAAACCAAACTGCTGTAGAAGAATTAAACTTGAATTTTTCTTTATGCTCTGATTAATAAGGACTAAAAAGGAAAGTGGCAGCCTAGTTTCTAAAGGCAATTGCTTCTGCAAGTAAGAGGACTTTAAAAAGCCATTTCTGAGTTATTTTGGTTTGTTTGCCATTATTTGCTGTACCTTAAGCAAATCCTACAATTATAATCCTGTAAATGATACCTTGAACCTGCTGTGTTTTGTGTTATGGAAATAAACTTTCTGTTACAAGCCTTATCCTCGGTTACCTCAACTACAAACCTTCTACTTAAAGCACCAACATATTTTAGCAGTACTACACTTCCCAGAAGCCAACACTGCAAACACTAGGCCATTAACTGTTATTCTGACATTGTATCCGACTGCAGATCCCAGGCCACTGTCTGATATATCGATACAAAGGCAGCACTTAAAAGCCAGCCCAATATCCTACTTTACACAAAAGACCTCTAAACAGTTGGGTAATGGAGCCCCTCAACACTTTACTAATACTATGTATGTGCATATTGGTTTCAACACACACATTCAACCCAAACTCGCACTACTTTCTGCCACACATATGTAACCCAATCTACTTTCTCTACCCTCTCTCAATATCCTCACTGCCTCAACACAACCCAAACCACTTTGCCATTGATGAACCTGCACCCATATCAATTCAAAGTCCCACCCTTGCCAGGCAAAACAGGTCACGGAAGTATCGTAAAACTAAGTCACAGTGCACCCATGGAAACAAGCCCTTGGTAACCCAAGCCAAACTCCTACGGGCTTTCCAACCAGCGCATGACACATGCAACATCATCCTTATCAACGCAAGGTCAATAAGGAACAAAGCACACATCATCTACAACATCACTGATGAACAACCTGACATCCTCTGTATAACGGAAACTTGGATCACTGACTCTGACTCCGCAATAATAAACCAAATAAGCAAACCTGGATACAAACTATACAACTGCTCACGCGCCAATAAAAGGGGAGGAGGAGTTCTTATAGCAGCCAAGACCAGCTTACAACTAATGAGCACTTCCCTAACCTCAAATATGGACCTCGACATATTCAAAGTAGAAAACACAGCAGTATCCATCTGCCTAATCTACAGATCCCCCTCGTCGCACCACAAAGCACTAGCCACAGCGCTAGAAAGCATCTCTACCACCCAAATCAAAAAATTCCAAATCATCCTGGGAGACTTAATTTAGCATCAATTCCACCTACTCACGCAAACACCTTCTTAGAGGCCATGGCCCAACTTGGGTACCAGCAAATAATAAATGATGCCACCCATGACAAGGGAAATACTCTGGACATGGTTTTCATACCCACCAACCAGCAACTAAACGAAGAATTACCTCTGATAAGGATAACCCAAGTACCATGGTCAGACCACCACCAAATTGATCTCAAAATAAAACTGCCCTCCCTGCAAAAGCCAGAAGAACGCTACACACTCAAAGGAAATTCAATAAATTCAACAAGGAAAATCTCATAAGCACAATTTCATCCCACATAGATTTGGAATGCACGGACCTCGATGGTCTAACAAACAGATGGAACACAGGAATACAAGAGGCATCAAACCCAACATGGAAAACCTCATCGAACACAACTAAATCCAGATCAGAACTCTGGTACACGGAAACGCTGACAAGATTGAAGAGGGAACTCCATAGATCGGAGAGAAAATGGAGGCAAACCAAATCCATCGAACACAAAGCTGACTACCTGACTCTTCTCGCAAAGTACAAAGATGACATCGACTCCGTGAAAAGAACGCATCACACTAACTTATTAAACAAGGCTATCAATAGGCCACGAGAGTTATTCGAACTCGTCAAATCACTAACCAAAACATCACAGGTCGACCACTTTGACAACATAATCAAGGTCCAAACCCTGGCAAATCACTACGCAAGCAAACTGACGGCTACAAAACCCACGCAATGCCTAGACACTGCCCACCCGGCGCCGCAACTCAACATGGAGACCAGCACAAGCCAAGACCAGGTTTGGAGCAACTTTCACAAAATCGGAGAACAAATTATAAACATAATCAAGAACAAACACCACCACCTCCCCACTAGATCCCTGCCCAACAGCATGGGTCAAGGCAGTGAAGCAAGACATAGCCCATCACGTCTTGCATATAGTAAACCTATCACTTCAACAAGGAATCATGCCTACTGAACTTAAGAAATCTATCATAAGACCTATTCTAAAAAACAACACACTCAGCAAGGACGACCCAGCATCCTACTGCCCAATATCCAGCATATCTTTCCTAGCAAAGATCATTGAAAAGGCAGTCCTACTACAACTGCAAGACCACCTGGACGACAATGACACCCTAGATAAACAGCAATACGGCTTCAGGCAACATCATGGGGTGGAAACCCTACTTCTAGCGCTGCTTGACAACCTCCTCAAAGGCTTAGAAAACAAAAAGAAAATGTTTATACTCGTATTCATTGACATCTCAGCCGCTTTTGATACAGTTCACCATGGAACCCTCAAACAGAATCAAATCAATAGGAATATCGGGAACCCCCCTAAAATGGTTCTCTTCATACATATCAAACAGAATGCAGCAGGTACAGTTCAACGGCGAAAAAGCAGAAGCTTTCCCCCAAACCCAAGGAATACCCCAAGGTTCTGCTCTCTCAGCACTCCTTTTTAACGTATATATGCAACCTTTATGCAAAATCTTCCAACAGCATAAAATCAACTACCACATTTATGCAGACGATATTATGCTGTACACTCAACTTGACACGGATAACCCAAACTACATCCAACTTGAAACATGCCTATGCGAGATGCAAACCTGGTTACAACAAAGCAGCATGGCGATCAACTATAAGAAAACTGAGGTGATGTATATCTCCAGAAAAACAAACTTCGACCCCCCTGCAACAATAACCTTATGCAACAATACAAACCAAACAAAGAAATAAATAAAATATCTAGGGGTAACCTTTGATAGCAAACTAAAGATGGAGAAACACCTCCGCAAAACAGGGCAGTATTCCACAAACTAAGAGTTCTACAACCAATACGGAGCATTATTGAACCTCATGATTTCAGATCAGTTGCTCAAGCACTCATCATACCACATTTCGACTACTGCAACGCCATTTTACAGGGCCTACCAAAGAAAACCCTAAACATTCTACAAATGGCGCAGAATGTGGCAGCCAGGATCATTATGAGAAAAGGTCTTACTGAACACATCACACCTGTACTGGTTGAGCTTCACTGGCTCCCCATCACAGCTCGTATAAAATATAAAATACTAACAACCACATTCAAACTCTTGCATAACATAGCACCATCCTTCCTCTCCACCCTAATCTGCGTGCAACCACCCAACAGAAGCAGAAGAACCATAAACTCTAACACCCTCCACGTTCCAGCATATATAAGATCTGTTAAAGCCAGTACTAGTAACAGAGCATACTCATACTGTCAGACGGCTGCCTGGGTGAGAATCTTCACAGTCTTGTCAAGTGCCTATATCTATATGATTTGCAAGGTATTGTGGGCAATGTAGTTCATTCACACCAGACACAGCTGCTGACAATAATTTAGTTGTGCTCTTGGGTAAAGCCAATAAGATGGGGTTATTTCTCCCAACACAGATATGCTTGGTAGCACATAAATTAGGTAACTTGCTTTCAGTGTTAACTTGGAAAAACAAAGTCAAACTCAGGAAAACAACAAATGAAAAGCTACAAAGCAAGAAACAAACTGTTCTTTTCAGGTTAACTTCTGATTACTTCCCACATAAATTCAGAAATGATTCTCTCCTAGCTCACAAGCAATTAGGTAAGGCTTAATTGCTAGCAGTCACCAGCTGAAACCCCTTAGCTGGCTTGCCTTCCACTGTGTGGGTCAAATCCTGCTTCAGGAGCTTTTCTGAGTAGATTAAAGAACAAATTTGTATTTCTTTGCGATGGTTGCTGTACTTTATAACAGAAAGTTACCAACGGAGTTTAGATAGAGAGCAGTCCATATAAACAGGATCCTCATCTGCTATTATGCCCCCTTGTTCAACAAGCATGGGTTCAATATCATGGATTGGCACAGATGAATCTCTCAATGGAGCATTTTCAGGAGAAAACTTGTTTCCCTGCTGTCTTTCAAGGTTATAGCTAGGGCATAGATCAGTGTTCATACCTGAACTTCCATTGCTGCTAGAGTTCCTCTCTATATAGCCTGGCCAGTATGTAGTCCAGTTCTTATGTCCAGCCTTCCAATCCAGATCCCTGGACACTGGGTCTCTCTTCACATACCTTCTGGCGCAGGTCTTAGGGTCCCTTCCACGTGCAGCCGTCTCCCTCACAGGTAGCCTCTGGTGATTCCTAGCTCTGCAGCACCATTCCTCTGGCTTTCCCCAGTCCAATGGTGTATGCTGGCCCTTGGAATACCTCCCAGTATACGTACTGTTTTGGACTCTTCTAGACCTCTCAAAGGCTTTTCTCTTCCTTCTTCCAAAGGGTCTCTTTCCCTCTCTGTCCGTCCGGTTTGGCTTCTGCTTCTGATGATCCTTCAGATGAAACTGATGATCAAACTCAAGCTGATTCTCAGGATACTGAGGACAATTCTCTGGATATCCAAGGTGATCATGAAGAAGATGGTCATCTGTAGAATAAACTCTACTTTTGTTCTGCTTAGATGAGTGCTCCTCCCTAATACAGCGCAGCTGTGCTGAATCAGGCCCTGCCCTTTGAGATGAGTGCTTAGGGATTACCTCATAGCCCTCCTGATTGAACACACGTTTCCCCACTTCAGCTCCTCTAATGGCTGTTGGAAACCTGGTGCATTCTGGGACTGGTAGTCTTTTATGGGAAAATCCTGTTTTCTTATTTCTACCAGAACTGACAGGTTGTTTGTTCAGAGTCACTTCACCTTTTCTATAGCTCCTTCCTGAGCTATGATAAGCTTCCTTATCACAATACACAGCACCGACACTCTGGAACCAACTGCCGCCGGAGCTCCAAGCTACCAATGACTTAACAGACTTTAGAAAAAAACTCAAGACTCACCTATTTCAGAGTCAGTTCAACTTGATCTAAATCCACATGGTCTAAGCTTTGCCACCCAGAGACACTGGGATGCATTTATGTAAAAAATGTACTTATGTAAATTCCCTCCCCCCTCTATATTATTATGTGTGTTGTGCTTACCTTACAAATCGTGTATATACTATAAATTTTTCAGTCATGATTTGACAGCTTCCAATATGTAATCAAACCCGCTACTGATCGCTGGAAGTAGCGGTATACAAATGTATGCTAAATAAATAAATAAAATAAAACACTAAGAAATAGGCTGCTAGGAGCTGCTAGAAGGAATACTCAACCAACATGCCCCTCGACCACTAGAGGCAAGTGGCTTTGGGCGTTGTGCTTGTGACAACATAAAAACAATATATAAAATTAACAACAAATACACAAAGTGTAGTTACTCACCTGTAACAGGTGATCTCCGGGAACAGCAGGAATTTAGTCCTCACATATGGGTATCGTCGGTATCGATGGAGCCTGCATGGGAACGCTCCCCAGCGTCCAATAGGAACGCTTTTGGGAGCATCCCTCAGCACATGCGCGCTGCCTTCCCGCCTTTTCAACTGTCCTTCAATTAAGTTTGTAGCTGAGTGAAAGGATAAAGGGAGAGAGCAAAGAGAAAGAGAGAGAGACAACTCCTAGGGGAGGTGGGTGGGTTGTGAGGACTAAATTCCTGCTGTTCCCAGAGATCACCTGTTACAGGTGAGTAACTATGCTATCTCCAGGAACTAGCAGGAATGTAGTCCTCACATATGGGGACTCCCTAGCTGAAGATGCCGGGAGATAGCCCCAGGAAGGTGCCACCGTCGAAGGTGAGAATCCTTCCTCCCATGGATCTCTGGCATCCCACTAGGGTTGGTGGGTAGGAGTTGGTTTAAGTTTGAAAGAGATTTTGAAGAACAGCTTGGCCAAAGAAGGCATCCCGACGGGAGGCTTTATCTAGGCAGTAGCAGGCTGTGAAGGTGTGTACTTAAGCCCAGGCGGCTGCTCGACAAATGTCATCGATAGACACAGAATGGAGATTAGCCATAGAAGCTGCAATGGCTCTCACATTATGAGCTGTGACATAATGAAGAGGAAGACCCTTACTCTCATAAGCAAAGGATATGCATTGGGCAATCCATTTAGATAAAGTTTTTTGGAGACTGGAAGTCCCAAATGACTAGGGTCAAAAGCTACAAAAAGCTGCGAGGACTTTCTATGTTGCTGTGTTCTTTGTATGTAAAAGGCTAAGGCCCTTTTACAATCCAAAGTATGAAGGTTTCTTTCTGCATTAGAGGAGTGTGAGGCCTTGGAAAAAACACAGGAAGATAAATTGATTGGTTTAAATGAAAAGGCGAAACCACCTTTGGCATAAAGTGTGGGTGAGTTCGAAGAACCTTATGATGAAATCTAGTATAAGGAGGATCAGCCACTAAAGCTTGCAATTCACTAATGCGATGGGCAGAGGTGATTGCAATTAGGAAGATGACCTTCCAAGTCAAAAACTTAAGGGTTGTAGTGGCCAGAGGTTCAAAAGGCGGCTTCATGAGCTGCCCGAGAACTAGATTTAGATCCCATGCCACCGGTGGTGGCTTGATGGGAGGTTTAGTTAACAAAAGGCCTCTCATAAATCTTGATAGGAGTGGATGAGAGAAAATTGGTTGTCCATTTAGAGGCATATAAAAAGCTGCAATTGCACTAAGATGGACTCTTACCGAATTGGTCTTTAGACCAGAATTCGATAAGTGAAGGAGATACCCTAGTATCGATTCTAGGGGCATGACCAGGGGGTTTAATCCCCTCTTGGAGCACTATATAGTAAAACGTTTCCACTTGAAGGCATAAGATCTTCTTGTGGAAAGTTTCCTAGAAGCCTGAAGGATATTCTTTTACCTGCTGGGACAAGTTGAAATCCTGGAAATCTAAGCCTTCAGCAACCAGGCCGTGAGGTGCAGGGACTGGGGATTCGGGTGCCATAGTGTCCCATTCTCCTGGGAAAGGAGATCTGGAGCATGCCCTAACTCTAGAGGTGCCGCTTGAGAGAGATGCAGAAGCAGGGAATACCACGTTTGGCGTGGCCATCATGGTGCTATGAGAATCATGCGACCCCTGTCTCTCTGAAGCTTGAAGAGTGTTTTGGGAATGAGGGGAATGAGTGGGAAGGCATAAAGGAAGTCCTGACCTCAGTGAAGGAGGAAGGCATCCCTTGCCTGACAGTTGTGCGCCAGAATCCTGGAACAGAACCGGGGAAGTTTGGCATTCAGTGGACTTGCAAAAAGGTCTATGTCTGGAGTGCCCCAGAGATGAAATATCTTTGCCACCTGGTCTAGGTGGAGTGACCACTCGTGAGGTAGCAGTACTCGACTGAGTTTGTCTGCCCAAAGGTTTTGAATGCCTGGAAGATATACCAGTAGAAGGTGAATTTGATGCTCTCTGGCGAGGGCTCATAGTTATAAAGCTTCGTTGCATAATGTGGCGCTCGCACCCCTACAAGGCGGTTGCCTAGTAGGGACGGGAGACCATCTTGTATTCCTTTTCCAAAGGGTTGTAGTTGTGTAGTCAGAAATGAACCAAGTGGATGTTTTAAAGCGCACAGGAATTTTTATTAGCTTCCTTTAGGTAAGATGGTAACAATCTTCAAAGCAACTTTACACTCAGGACAAAGAAACAAAGGATAATCTTCTCCAATTAAAGCAAATGTCAAAACAGTGTTTCCGTGGAATTATTTACAATGGCTTTCCTTTTCTTTCCCTTTAAGATGCTTCTTACTTCAGCAATAATAAAGGCACATGTATTTACAACCTACAATCAAAGCCAGTAGGGCTGCTAGCTCCTTCTTTGCTGTTTTGAGTTTAAACAGTTCTCTGCTGTCTAGCCCCGCCTTGGTTGCACTAGCCACTTCTTTAGGAAAGAACCTTAATGCTTCAATATAAGACTCATTCTCTCCTTTACTTCAGGCTTTCAGCTATAACAAAGTTGTAACAGCTTTCTTAATTTATTTCTGCTATTTGGCTTCCATTAATTAGCATCAATACAAACAGCACAGTCCATCTCAGAACAAGAAGAACCCATGTCAGTTCGTCTACCATCCACTTCCATACTTTCTTCTGAGCTGCATATTGGTAAAGCTTGGAAACGTTCAGGCACTTTTTCCTTTAAGTCATTTAAAAGCTCAAATAGCCTATTCCACTGCACTGCCCTTCCTTCTCTTGGCAGAACTTCAACAGGCTTCTCCTGTTCAACTTTTCTTGAAAACCCCTTCTTTCTAATCTGGGTTTTCCCAGGTACAAATCCCTCTTAAGAATCAGAGCAAGAGATACAAGCCTTAGGCTTCACTGCTTTCTTTCTCCTACCTTGGAGTTTTACTGCAGGACTTCCATATCTGGGGCTTCTGTTGGCTGTAGCTATCTCTGCCTCAGAGCCAGTCAGGGAATCAGGGTAAGATTTCCTCTCCACTTCCTGGGGCTTCTTCTGCCTGAAGACACACCCTTCACCTGAGGATTCTAGGCTCTCTTGCCTTAGCTTTTCCAACGCCAGCCTTCTCTCTCTCTTGCCAGTATGTTTGGTCCTCTCCCTGGAGCCTTCTCTGTAGCTTTCTTGGCTGCAGTCCTGGCTGCTCTTGCTCTCCTTGCTCTTGTCCTTGTTCCTGTTTCTCCTTCCGTCTCTCTGTTTGTTTGCTCAAACTTAAACGTTGAGCAGGGCACCTCCCCTTCTGACTCCACCCCCATGTACCTCCTACTCTTACTTAGGGTTGCCATGGAGTCTGGGTGTGGCCTTAGCCTAGCTCTACCCTCGTGGTTTCTCACTGCTTTTACTAGGGGGTGTGTGTTCTGGTGCACCCATCCCCCGCAAAGAAGAAAAAATTCCTTTTCCCTTTATTTCTTCATGCTGGACTGCACTCTCTTTACCACAATAACGACAGAGAGCCTGTCCCGCCCTGCTTGTTCACATAGAACATGGCTACCTGATTGTCCATCTGGACTAGGACTGTCTTGTAGCTGAGCTGGGCGTGGAACACTCGAAGAGCTAAATAAATTGCTCTTAATTCCAGGTGGTTTATGTGTAAACCAACCTCCTGTGGAGTCCAGATGCCGTGGGTAGAGAGATGATTCAGGTGTGCTCCCCAACCCACCTGTGATGCATCTGTTAGGATGGCCTGAAAGAGGGGTTGATGGAAAGGAGACCCCACTGTCAGATTTTCTAGTGATTGCCACCATTGGAGGGACAAAATTAGCCGTTGAGAGATTGTTATTTTGTCCGACAAATGACCTGTGGCCACTGTGTCGAGAGGGTCCACTGAGCTGCTCGCATGTGGAGGCGAGCATATGGGACTACATGAACTGTGAATGCCATGTGTCCCAGTAACTACAGTAATTCCCAAGCAGTGAGGGAGGATTTGCCTGCTGCTTGGGAAGCTAGCTGCATAATGCGAAGACACCGGGTTTGTGGAAGGAAAGCCCTTGCCTGTCTGGTATCCAGAGAGGCTCCTATGAATTCTAGGCATTGGGAAGGAATTAGTTGAGACTTCAGGAAGTTTATTTCCAATCCCAAATATTGGAGGATTCACATTGTACGGGACAGTGCAGTGCTGGCCTCTGCAACTGTGCAGGCTCAAATGAGCCAGTCGTCTAAGTAAGGGAAGACAAAAATCCCCAGGGTTCGTAGAAATGCTGCTAATACTGCCATGCATTTCGTGAACACCCTTGGTGCTGAAGCCAAACCAAAAGGAAGAACCCTGTACTGGAAATGTCTTCCCTTGAAAAGGAAACGTAAAAATTTCCTGTGATCTGGATGGATGAGAATGTGAGTGTATGCATCCTTTAAATCTAGAGAGCAAAGCCAGTCCTGGCTTTGAAGGTATGGCAGAAGAGTTCCTAGAGAAATCATTTTGAATTTCTCTCTAAACAGATATCTGTTCAATTCTCTGAGGTCTAGAATGGATCTGTGTCCCCCTGTTTTCTTTGGAATAAGAAAATAGGGGGAGTAGAACCCTGTCCCTTGTTGAAAAATGGGTACTTCCTCTATTGCCCCTTGGGCAAGAAGTGTGGAGACCTCGTGATCTAGCAGATTGTCTGCAGAGGTTTGTGAAGAACTGCTTTAGAATTGTAGGAGGGGGTATGCTGTGAAAATGAAGTTTGTACCCTTCTCCCACAATGGACAAAATCCAAACTTCTGCTGTTACCTGATGCCATCTGTTGAGAAAGTGGCATAACCTGCCTGGAATATTGGGGGGTTGGGGACCCCTCAGAGGCAGGAAGGCAAAGCTCTCTAGGAAGGAGTCAAAGCCCTTGAGGGGGCTGAACCTGGAGAGCTGGTTGGGCTCTCGGGCCTTTTGCTGTCTGGTTTGTCCCTTTTGGGCAACCTGACCTGGAGTTCGGCTCTGCTGGGTATAGGAAGGATAAAACTTCCTTTTTTTGCTAAAAGAGGGTTTCTTATAAGGCTTCCTTTTGGCTGGAGTGGCTGTAGACTTTGACAATCTAAGGTAGAATTGTCAGCATCTAACTCGTTAGCCTTTTCCTGCCAGTTATTGCCGAAGAGATTCTCCCCCATGCAAGGAATGTTGCCTAACTTGTCCTGTACCCAAGTCTCCAAGTCTGATGCCTGTAGCCAGGCAATCCGTCGTGCACCAATGGCAATAGCAGAAGTTCTGCTGATGCATTCGAAGCAGTCAAAGGCTGCACGATTGACAAACTTGGAGACATCTTGAGCATGCTTAACTAGAGCAAGAAAATCTTGTCTCTTATCTGGGAGAAATGGGCTCATAAGTTCCAAGTCTCCTGCGACTTCCTTAAGGAACATTCCCATATATAGGATATATGAACTGATCCTAGCTGAAAGCATGGAAGCTTGAAAAGTTCTGCGTCCAAAAGCATCCAGAGTCCTGCATTCATGACCTGGAGGATTGGATGCATGCCTCTTTGCACTTTTCCTACGCATGGCTGATTCCACTACCATTGAATGGTGTGGCAGCTGAGTTTTCTGAAATCCAGGACATGGTGGAACTTGATACATAGTATCAAGTCTCCTAGAGTGAGGAGTAGTCAGAGGTGTCTCCCACATTCTGAGCATCAAGCTGTGCAGAATTTCATGGATAGGCAGGGTAGCTGCCTCCTTAGGAGCTTTAGGATATTGGAGGATTTCCAATTCCTTTGCTCTGGGTTCCTCTTCAGGAGCTACTGTGATTGAAAGATCTTTGGCCATATCACGGATGAAATCCTGAAATGTCCTCTGGAGGTGACATTCTGCGTTGGGGAGAAGAGGGATCTTCTAGGAGAAACCCTCTAGTGCCAGCAGAATTGTCAGAGTCTTCGGAATCAGAGGAATCAATGTATTCCTGACCCCGATGCTCTTGCAAACCACGATGCCGGCACCGACTTCGATCGAGGTGACCCGGTACCGCTTTATCAACTCCAGCCAGAGTTGGCATGGGAAGAGTTCCCACCGGGGCCAGTACAGTCCGTACCGGCATCATCGGTGTCAGTACCGGTGTCAATGTCGGCACCAGTGTCCTTGGGACCACCGGTACCGCAGCTGAAAGAAGAGCTGCGATACTGCATTCGATAGCAAGAAACCTCTGGTCTATTGATGCTGCCGATGCCTGGGTGTCGGTACCGGTGAGGACGGCCGGAACCCCTGAGCATGGCACAGGTAGTTCTTGCGAGGTTGAGGCCTCAAGAACATCCTGAAGCCCCATCGATGCTTTGGAAGCCGAAGCCTCCCGCCGGGGCTGTTTTGCCCGTGTGGTTCCCTCAAGGGCAATGCCAATGGCCTCTCAATGCTTAGCAGGAGAGCAACCCTTTGAGGACCAGCTTTTGTGTTTAGTTACCTGAGATCCATGGGAGGAAGAAGAGGCCCTTGACGATGTCCATGCAATGGATGTGGCATCTGAAGAAAAGAGGGTACTGTGCTTTGCAGCCCGGTTCTGTCTTCCTCTTTTGGTCATCCCCATGCAGGAGAGACATTCAGTTGGAGAATGATCAGGTCCTAAACATTTTAGACACCAATCATGGGTGTCGGTGACGGAAATGGTACTGCCACACTTAGTACATTTTTTAAAACCACTAGTTGGCTTTTCCATGATTTAGGAAAAATGGGGCCTAATGCCCAAAATGGCACCTAGCACCAAAAAGGGAAGTTTCTGAAAAGAAACAGTCTTAAGTTTAAGGGTTTTTTTTTTTAAGAAAAGAAAAGAACCGGCGGTACTGGTAGGTGTCGTGCGGTAGGCAAACGCGACCACAAGAAAGAATTTTAAAGACGGAATTTTCTGCGGTGACAGGGAAAGCACAGTTACTTACCTGTAACAGGTGATCTCCGGAACAGCAGGAATTAGTCTTCACATATGGGTACGTCGGTGCCGCACGGAGCCCGCACGGAAATGCTCCCCAGCATGCAAACAGAAAGCTTTTGGGAGCATCCCTCGCGCCTGCGCGGTGACTTCCCGCCTTTCCCACTGCCTCTCCCCAGTTGAGTTTCATAGCTGAGACAGAAGGAGAGAAAGAGGAAAGAAAATAGATAGATACAACTCCTAGGGGAGGTGGGTGGGTTGTGAAGACTAATTCCTGCTGTTCCAGAGATCACCTGTTACAGGTAAGTAGCTGTGCTATCTCCAGGAACAAGCAGGAATCAGTCTTCACATATGGGGACTCCCTAGCTGTGGGTGCCAGGGGAGATCCCATAAAATGCTCACCCCTGGAACAGGATGGCATTTCCCAAACCTGGATCTCCAGCATCCCCTGGGGGATGGAGAGTAGGAGTTGAATAGAGCAGAGCTGTAGAGGAACAGCGAATCTAAAGACTACAGGGAAAAAAGTCTTTAGAAGGTATGTCAAGTATCATCAAAATATTTAATGAACTAGCACAATATAGCGCTTACCTACTGGATTGTAGGAAGTAGACTGTAGATGCAGTAGCGGAATCTTCAAGGTGACTCCACAGCAGTGAGGAAGAAGTTCCAACCTGGAATGGGCAGGTGACCCAGGTGTCCACTGGGGCATGAGAAGATCGGCAAGTCTCCAATGAAAAGCTTTATGGGAAAAGCTGAGAACTCATTTAGGTACAGAGTCATAAACATTGAGGACTAAAAAAAGAAGACTGACCGATCTGGAAAATTAGCCCAGTCCGGAAGGGAAGAGAGGGTATGTAAAAAAGCCCCTATTCCCAAGGGGGACGGAAGTGTACTCAGGAACACTGAAGATGTACACCGTCCTTCCTAGCCAACTTCGTGCCATCCGTCCCTTCATATCTGCCCCCTCCTTGTCTACCCTGCTATTGTCCCTGATTGTCTCCCACCTAGACTATTGCAATGTAGTTCTAGCCGGCCTCCCCCAAACCCAACTGCGTAGATTACAACTCGTCCATCACGCCGCTGCACGTCTCCTCACCCATGCATCTCGTTTCGAGCACATCACCCCCATTCTGATCCACCTTCACTGGCTTCCCCTTTCCTACCGCATTCAGTTCAAAATTCTCATCTACGTACACAGGACTATCCACACCGGGGTCCCTCTCTATCTTGCCAATCTCATACATCTACACTCATCACACAGTTCCCTCAGATCAGTTCACCTGAATCGCATGTCCCTCCCTTCCCCCTCACAGGCCCACCTCGAGTCCACCCGCTCCTCAGCCTTTTTCTTTTTGGGGCCGAGACTGTGGAACTCGCTCCCCGTCGCCCTCCGCCTGGAACCCTCATATAAGACCTTTAAATCCAAGCTAAAGACACACCTTTTTTGCACCGCCTTCAGTCTCCCTCCTCGACCTGCCTCTCCCTCTCCGTGATAGTACTGCCTGTATGTTGTTGTTACTTGGCTCTGTTCCTTTTTGATGCACTATCTACAGCCTCTTGCTTTCTCCTTTCAGTCCTGTCCTTTATACAATGGCGTTCCTTTCCTGTTTCTGCTTCGCAGTGTGTATTTTGCCTACTACTGTACACCGCTCTGATGCCACCGGTAAAGAGCGGTATATTAAATCCGCAAATAAAGATAAAGATAGTTGTTAAGCGATAGGAAGACATAGAAGTTTGAGACTGCCCAGACAGGGAGATGTATAACAAAAATAGAAGCTGTTGACGTCACAGCAGCAATGGTTAGTATAACCTATCCCAGTCACTGAGACGTATGATAATAGGCAAGTTGACTGTCCAGACCCCATAAGACAATAAACCCTAAGCACCGACAGTCAGGGAGATAGGTAGACATAGGGTGGTATGTATGTATGTATGTATGTATGTAGGTATGTAGGTATGTATGTATGTATGTATGTATGTATGTATGTATGTATGTATGTATGTATGTATGTATGTATGTATGTATGTATGTAGACATATACATATCTATATCTATGAGAATATATGTATGTAGACTAGTTTTCTTTTTTATATATATATATCTACATATGGACACGTAGATAGATATATTCAGAATACATGCCTGCAACCGAGCCACAGAAAAAAAAAACATTCACATGGGGAATGTGATGGGGAAAAAATTCACCCAATAATAGGGGGTGAAACCCATCTGAAGAAATATAGAGAATCGATCTCTGTGGAGCAGGAATGTAGGTCAGTGGAAGAACCAGTATGGTTGCGTGAAAAACAGAGGATAACAGCAGTCTGGTAAAAGTATGTCAGCAGTACTTTAGGACTCTGATACGTCCAAAGGACAAGAAGAACGCATAGACGAAGATACCAGAGTGACCCAGCCAAGGGGTTCAGGGGTATCATGTACGAGAAAGGAGTATGCGTTGTCCAGTTGGAGTAGAAAAACATAATGCCAAGCTGTAAGGAACAGGAGCATATTCCGGTCAGATTGGGAACTCCGTGGACATTCACGCAGAAAAGCTTGTCTGCTGTATATGAAAGACCCTCAGAGACAAAGGTCAATGCTCTGTAGTAAGGGCCCAGAGTAGAAGCTTCTCTGAAGGTTGCCGAGAGCATTGTGCAGGAGAATTACAAGATGAAACTGACAGAAGTCAGGCGTGTTGCCACATCCGAGGAAAGGATATGGCTAGAAGAAGATAAGCTGAAGGAATAGTATTATGCAAGATAGTTGCAAGCAGCTTGCAATGAGCATTAAAGTAATCACTGGAACTCCTGCATATACAGCAACTGAACAAAACAACAGAGGGGATTCTCCTGTAGAAAACAGAGAGAAAACAGACAAAGGCAGCGGAGAGCATCTCCGTCCCTGTCCGATGAGTTGTTCAGAGCACGCAGTGAAGGAAAAACAAACAGGCTACACTGGAAGAAAAAAGTGTTTCAGTATGGCACCAACTCAAGCAGGGGGAAACCCTGGAAGAGAGGGGGTTGGAAAGTGACTTACCATAGGGTAAGACAGCTGAAGGAAAAAATGTCCATATGGGGACAGAAACTATCATGGGATAGTGTGACCTCCCTTCGTAGTAGTAAGAATGAGAGAAGTCTGCAACCCATGGACAAAAGTATCCGAGAGCATAGCATACTGGAAAAGAAACCAGTGTAGAGTTTGAAGAATAAACTTCTGCTAAGGGGAAGTTAACTGTAGATTGCAATACACAGGAACCTATGGTTGCTGGTTATGAGCAGACTGGGTAGAGTCTGGAGACTTCAGACTAGGATGAGATGTCCCTTGCTTGGGTACACCGGGAGGATGGGCAGAAGGATGAAACTTTCTCTTCTTCGGGAAAGGTTTGGTAGGACACTTCCTACGTCCTGGGGAAAAAGAAGGCTTAGGATGGTTTCCAGAACTAGGAAAGTCAGTGGAGCAATGAGCAACCTGACGCAAAGCTTCTCTATTGAAAAGATTGTCTCCAGTACAAGGAGAATTACCCAGTGTATGTTTTGCCCATCTGCTCAAGTCTGAAGCCTGCAGCCACGCTGTATGACGCGCTCCAATGGCAATAGCAGAGGATCTGCTAACAGACTCAAAAGAGTCTAGAGAAGCGCGAGAAAGGAACCAAGAGATATTCCTGCTATGATTAAGAAGCAAGGAATAGTCAGAGGCCTTGGGTTCTGACAAAAAAGGAGACGAAAGAGATAACTTCTGTGACCTCCTGAAGTGTGAGACTCATAAAAAATATATGAAATAATTCTTGAAGCCAACATAGAAGTTTGGAAGGTTTGACGTCCAAAGGCATCAAGTGCTTTAGATGCACGACCTGGTGGGAAAGAAGAATGCTTCTTCTTGCTTCTGACCTTCCTCATTGCGGATTCCACTAAAATGGAATGATGCAGAAGTTGGCTTTTCTGAAACCCCGGAGAGGGAGGCACCTGATACAGAACATCAATGGCTGTAGAAGGCGCAGGAACCTTTAAAGGTGATTCCGAAATCTTCAGAAGGTGGTCCTGCAAAGACTGATGCAAAGGAAGCATTATGGTTTCCTTTTCTGCAGGATCTTGGTCAAGAGTAGAACCAGGAATAGGAATGGCAAGAAAGGCTGCCATGTCAAGGAGAAATGTCTGAAAAGAAGGATCTCCCAGAGGAACTATTCCTGGGTAGGCTGAGGTTGAATGAGCAGCGTGAACACCAGAAGACCTACTGGGCTGGTGCATAAAAAGAATCCTGCTAGATGGAGAACGATACTGACAGCTCTGATTCGAGGCAGTTAGTACTGCGTCGTCGGTTCCCGGTATCGATTCCAAGCTAGGCATAGAAAGGATCGATGGCACCGATGGAACTGCAGGAAACGACGTTGACACCGGTACTGGCATCGGGGACGGTAATGCCATCGTAGCAGGTATAGGAAGTTGCCGAAGTGGTACCGAGGTAACCCGAGAGCTTTGGTGATTATCCCCGGTACTGTGTAGTCGGAGGCGACACAGATCGGCTCCGAAACGCGTCGGGACCAAGTCATCTAGACTGGATATGGATTCCAGACTGGGCATCGAACCGAGCGTCCGTGGTGGAATCGGCGATGCCGCTACCTGAAGGTCAATCTGAATCGTATTGATCGGTACCGAAGGCACCGAGGACGTCCGACGCCGACGCCCAGTGAAGAGAGGAACACTCGACACCAGCGCCGATGTCGGGGTATCTGTACCGCTCGAAGCCGGTACCCTCCCCAAGCATGGCGTAGATAGAGGAAAGCCCATCCGGGGCGCATCGGTCGGCCCCGAAGGTACCCAGGGCACCAGATGACGATCCGCGGTGAAGAGTGGAACACTCGACACCGATGCCGACGCCGGGGCATCGGTACCGCTCGACGCCGGTATCAACCCCGCGGTTGGCTGGGATACAGGAAATCTAGACTGGGTCGTATCGATCGGTCCCGAAGGCACCGAGGACTCCCGACGACGATCCCTGGTGAAGAGCGGAGCACTCGACACTGGTGCCGATGCCAGGGGATCGGCACCGCTCGAAGCCGGCACCACCCCCGCGCATGGCCGGGAAGCAGGAAAACCAGTCTGGGTCGGGTCGATCGGTCCCGAAGGTACCGAGGACACCAGACGACGACCCCTGGTGAAGAGTGGAGCACTCGACACTGGTGCCGATGCCTATGCCGGGGGAGCAGTACCGCTCGAAGCCGGTACCAACCCCGCGCATGGCGGGGACGCAGGAAAGCCAGTCTGGGTCGAGTCGATCGGCCCCGAAGGTACCGAGGACACCAGCTGACGATCCTCGGTGAAGAGTGGAGCACTCGACACCGGTGCTGATGCCGATGCCGGGGGATCGGTACCGCTCGAAGCGAATACCACCCCCGAGCATGGCTCAGGTATGTTCTGTGAGGAGTGAACCCCAGGAACAACCTGAAACCCCGTAAATGCTTTGGAGCCTGAAGACTCCCGCCGGGGTCTTACTGCCAATGGGGTCTTGAGGGCAAGGCCGGAGCCGTCATCATGCTGGGCATGAGACCTACCCATCAAGAATTGGCTAGTCTTAACAGACTTTTTGTGGGTTACCTGATCCTGGAGAGAAGAATAAACCCGTGTCCTCACCTCAGGAGGAAAAACGGCATCGAGGGATACCCGAAAAAGAGAAGGTCTTCTCCCGATACTAAAGCCTGATGGACCCGGGGAAAAGGGGTCAGGACCCAAACAGGATAGACACCAGGCACTGGAGTCTAAAAGGAAAACTAGGTTTCCGCAGTGAAGGCACTTCTTAGGGGAAGAAGGCTCCATGTTGGAAAGGCCTGTTAGGCCTCGATGAGATAAAAGAAAAAACCGAGGAGAAATTATTTCTCTAAGTTGGAAAAGAAAAGAATAAAGCACCGGCGGTGCCGGTATCGGCGGCAAAGACAGCCGCGACCACAACAAGAAATAAGGATTTAAAAGAAAAAAGGTTTCTGCGGTGACAGGAGGTACGTCCTGTTGGCTCCACGGAAAAACGAAAACTGGGGAGAGGCAGTGGGAAAGGCGGGACGTCACCACGCAGGCGCGAGGGATGCTCCCAAAAGCTTTCTGTTTGGATGCTGGGGAGCATTTCCGTGCGGGCTCCGTCGTACCCATATGTGAAGACTCATTCCTGCTTGTTCCTGGAGATTAGGTCCTGTTAGCTCCGTGGAAAATGAAGAACTGAAGAGGGACAGTTGGAAATGCGGGAAGGCAGCACGCATGTGCTGAGGGATGCTCCCAAAAGCGTTCCTATTGGACGCTGGGCAGCGTTCCCTGCGCAGGCTCCGTCGGTACCGACGATATCCATATGTGAGGACTACATTCCTGCTTGTTCCTGGAGATTTAAAATTATATGAACATAAGAGGCCTTAAAATAAATTAAATAATATCAATATTAATATTTGATAAACATGTATATAACTAATGAAACAGCACAGGATTGTACAGTAAGTCGGAACACCAATAATGAATAAGCATGTACAATTTTTAAAAAGTTATTAAATTAAATGAAGGCAAAACAAAACACGGTCTGTGTCGGGCCAGTGGCTTAAATTGATCAATAAAAGTTCCTTAGCGTCCCTCCAGTCTAGTCCCGAACCATAGAAGTTGTGTACGTCCTCCTGCAGCTTGGAGACTGAGCATGTCACATTTTTGATGACATCAGTATAAGTAATCCAGGGACCGCCTCCTTGCTCCAGTTCTCAGTCTCCAAGCAGCGGTAGGAGGTGTGAGCCCGGGGACCAGGGACTCACTGGAAGAATCATTAAGTAGGATTTCTGTAGATTTAAAAAAAAAAAAAAAAAAAAACATAATTAGGGCGAGCAGTGAGAGTCAGAAGAGATTTGATTGTATGGAAAAGGGCTGCAGCCCCTTTAAATTGGCGATTTTAAGCATCTATGACATTAGCAATCAGAAGTGAGGAAGAGCTGCCCCCCTTCTCCCCCCTCTGAAAACTATTGTACTGTGCAGAGCAGAGTGTGGGAGTCACGGTTGGGGCCTCTGGCTTCAGATCCCCCGAGGTGGGTGATGAGCCATTGAGGATACTCACTCGAAGAAGAGAGCTGAGCACTGCCGCAGAGTGTCTTGGGCGCGGAGCAGTCTGTCTTTGAGTGCGAGTGGAGATCGTTAAGCTAATCGGGCACAGGCAGGGCTGCTGAGAGGGGCTCTGTCGGCGTCCCGGAGGTAAGAAAAGCAAGTGACAGCTGAAATTTAGCAGTGTTACGAGCAGGAGCTCGAGTGTCCCGATGGCCATTTTAGACCCGCGTGTTTTTTTGCGCGGGAGCAGGAAACAGGGTGGTTGTCCATTTTACGGTACCTGGCTGATTAGAACGCAGGGGAGAACAGAGTTTGGTATATAGAGAGTGAGGGAGTAATTGGTAATGTTTTGGTAGTCTTGTGGTGTTAAAAAAAAACAACAAAAAAAAACAAACACACACAAACGGCAGTATTTGTTAGAGTTTAAGTGGGGGCAGGGCACATAGGTTAATGCCTTCTAGGCCTCGCTGCCTCTTGTGTGGGGTCCAGAGTGGGACCGTTTCTGAGGCAGGTGTGTGCAAAGGTTGTGCACACGAGGCTTCACTTTCAGATATGGAGAGGCAGTGTGTGCTAAGGAGGGTTTGGGAGCAGTGGATTCCTTGCTCCCTCCGGTTTTGCCCCAGGAGCCAGTGCCGGGGCTGTCGTCAGCACCAAAGGTCCCTTGCTCCCAGACTGCCATGCAGGGGGGGTTTGGGGGCCATCTTTTCTCAGCAGTTCTTGGTGCTGCTGCAGCAGACTCTTCAGGGTGCTGAGTAAGGTGGATGAGAATTCCACAGGGCTGAAGAGACAGGGGATGCCGCTGGACAGGGGGTCGGGCGGCGTGCCAGTTAAAAAGGCCAGACGGTTGGAGGAGAGAGCGGACCTGGATTTAGCCATGGAGGAGCAGTCCGAGGTTTTGGATGTTTTGGACGTAGACAAGGAGTTAGAGGAAGGAGAACTGACATAGCCGGAGGACCAGGCAAGGATTGTCAGGGTATTTCGGAGAGAGGAGCTAGCGGCTCTCATTACAGAGGCTATGAAGGCGTTGAATATGCCGACTGCAGAGCAGGGGGTGGATGCTTCGTTAGAAGATCCATTATTGCAAGCGGTACAGAAGTCTCAGAGGGCTTTTCCGGTCCATAGAGTTTTTAAGGAAATGATACAGGAAGAGTGTGATACACATGAGGCTGGCCTCAAGGGTTCCAGGGTGTTGAACCATTTGTACCCATTGCAGGAGGCGGATAAGGATCTCTTTAAATCTCCGAGAGTGGTTGCAGCCCTCTTGTCGGTTACTAAGAAGACTACCATCCCGGTAGAGGGCAGTGCAGCTCTTAAGGATACCCAGGATAGAAGGTTAGACATGCTGTTGAAGCAGGTGTTTGAGGCTAATGCTCTTTCTAAGCAAGCTTCGATTTGTGGGACGTGGGTGGCAAGAGCATGCCTGCGATGGGCCCAAAGGCTGAAGGGGTTGCAGGTAGAGGAGACTGTGGAGGAAGCGGCACGTTTGGAGTCAGGAGCCGCATATTTAGCAGATAGCCACTCCCCTTATAAGATCATACTGGTTAAGATTATGGCGTCGGTGGTGGCCGCTAGGAGGTCCCTTTGGCTCCAGAATTGGGGGGCAGATGCGGCGTCTAAAGCTCGGCTAGGGAAGCTCCCCTTTAGAGGTAAACTTCTCTTTGGGGAAGATCTGGAGAAGTTTGTGAAGGATTTAGGAGACTCCAAGGGGGGCAGGTTGCCAGAAGATAAACAGAAGCAGGGGCATCCGGTGGCACCTTCCAGGAGTCAGCAGCGAGAGATCCGGCGTTTTA
This sequence comes from Ichthyophis bannanicus, assembly GCA_033557465.1. Lineage (NCBI taxonomy): Eukaryota > Metazoa > Chordata > Amphibia > Gymnophiona > Ichthyophiidae > Ichthyophis > Ichthyophis bannanicus. Next base: position 979,253,428 of record CM066031.1, read on the forward strand.
GTCAGTCACGGTTTGGACAGTTTCAGAGAGGACGGTTTCAGTACAGAGCCTCGGGGTTTCGAGGGTTTAGAGGAACAGGCAGAGGTTTTGGGGCCGCCTCCTCCCCAAATGTTAAGCCGCCCCAATGATGCGAGGGGGGCCCAGGCGGGAATGGTTCTGGTGGGAGGTCGGTTGAGGGAGTTCTTTCCAGCGTGTGCCCAAATTACTTCAGATCAGTGGGTGCTGGAAATCGTGCAAAGGGGTTATGCGCTCGAATTCCAACGTCCGGTGAGGGATGCGTTTGTACAGTCTCCCTGCAGGGCGCAGGCAAAGCTGATAGATTTGCAGGAGACCGTGGAAAGGTTGTTGGTGCTAAAGGCGGTGGTGCCAGTACCGGAGGACCAATTAGGTTGCAGTCGGTACTCCATATATTTCGTAGTGCCAAAAAAGGAGGGCACCTTGAGGCCTATCCTGGACCTCAAAAGGGTAAACAGATGTCTCAGGGTGTCGCATTTCCGCATGGAGACATTACGATCAGTGATACTGGCAGTCAGGCAGTGAGAGTACCTCACGGCTAAAGATCTTTCAGAAGCGTATCTGCACATTCCGATCAGAACAGAGCATCAACAGTTTCTTCGGTTTGCGGTGCCCTTAGGGCATTTTCAGTTTCAGGCAATGCCGTTTGGATTAGCGACCGCACCAAGGACCTTCACCAAGGTGATGGTGGTAGTTGCAGCAGCATTGCGGAAGGAAGGAGTGTAGGTGCACCCGTATCTGGATGACTGGTTAATCCGAGCGAAATTGGAAGAGAGCGTGGTAGCGACCAGGCGAGTGGTGCAGTTTCTGCAATCGCTGGGTTGGGTGGTGAACCTAGCGAAGAGCAAGTTACAGGCGTCGCAGGAGCTGGAGTATCTGGGGGCTCGGTTCAACACGAACAAGGACAGGGTGTTCCTGCCCCAAGTCAGAATCAACAAGTTAAGACACTTAGTGCGCGCCTTCCTGAGCAGGCAAGCTCCCTCGGCGTGGCAGTACTTGCAAATATTGGGGACAATGGCAGCTATGCTAGAGGTGGTGCTGTGGGCCAGGGCGCACATGAGGCCACTGCAGAGGTCTCTGCTCAGGAGATGGTCGCATTAATCTGGTCAGTTGTCCAAAAGCCTGGTCTTTCCGCCAGAGGCGAGGCAGTCTCTACAGTGGTGGTTGATTCCAGGGTCTCTGGAAAGGGATGCCTTTGGAGTGTCCAGTCTGGAGGGCACTGACGACAGATGCAAGCCTGTTCGGCTGGGGGGCGCATTTCGAAGGACAGTATGCGCAGGGCCAGTGGACAGAACTGGAGAGGTCTTGGACAAACAGGTTGAAGTTACGAGCAGTTGCTCTAGCTCTGGAGGCCCTTCAGCAGTGGCTGGAGGGGAGTGCAGTTCGGGTGTTTTCGGACGCCACGGCAGTGGCTTACATCAATCGCCAGGGCGGCACAGGCAGTGTGGCACTTGAGGAGGAAGCAGAAGGGTTACTCCGGTGGGCCGAGTCACATCTGGAAAAGCCTTATTGGCAGCGCATGTAGCGGGAGTGGACAATGTGACCGCCGATTTTTTGAGTCGGGTAAAGGTGGACCCAGGAGAGTGGGTACTCAATCCGGAGGTGTTCGATTTGCTGGTACAGCGTTGGGGAATACTGGTGATGGACCTCATGGTGACGTTCGCATCGGCGAAGGTGGAAAGATTTTTCAGCAGGCGGCGAGAAAGGATGTCAGAGGGTCTGAATGCCCTGATACAGCGGTGGCCGGAGGAGCGTCTTCTTTACGTGTTTCCACCGTGGGTTCTGATAGGGAGAGTGCTGCAGCGGATAGAGCGTCACAGGGGGCTCGTGGTTCTGGTAGCGCCAGACTGGCCAAGGAGGCCGTGGTATGACGACTTAATGCAGCTTCTAGTGGAGCCCCCGTGGAGGCTTCCGATACGGAGGGACCTGCTATCTCAGGGTCCGTTAATGCCGCAGGTGGATCGGTTCTCGCTTACGGCTTGGCTCTTGAAAGGGCAAGGTTGAGGGCTAAGGGGTACTCGGCAGCTGTGATTACAACGTTGTTAAGATCTCGGAGGCGATCCACTTCATTGGCATACATCCGGGTCTGGCGGATATTTGAATTCTGGTGTGGAGACAGGCGGATTAAAGCGTTAGTCTTCGGTACCGCAAGTGCTGTCATTTTTGCAGGATGGTTTTGAGAAAGGCCTGGCGGCAGCTTCGCTTAAAGTGCAGTTGGCAGCACTCTCGAGTTTGAGGAAAGGTGAAAGGAAAATTGCTGGGCTCGCATCCAGAGGTGAAGAGATTTTTTTAAGAGCGGCTACTCTATTGAGACCTCCGCGCAGAGTCTCAGTTCCGGTCTGGGACCTGAATTTGGTACTGGAAGCGCTAATTCAGGAGCCGTTTGAGTCCTTAGCTAAAGCGACACTAAAGGACCTTACTCTGAAAGTGGTGTTTTTGGTTGCTCTCTTCAGCGAGGCGGATTTCCGAGTTGCAAGCATTGTCGTGTAGAGAGACTTTTTTGGTCTTTGATGTCAACAAAGTGGTGTTAAGGATGGTACCTTCCTTTTTGCCAAAGGTGGTGTCGGCCTTTCACGTGAATCAGGTGGTGTCCTTGCCGGTATTTGAGAAGGTGAGGAAAGGCAAGGAAGGTGGTCACCTACACAGATGCTAGATGCTGCCAGAGCCCTAAGGAAATATTTGCAGAGAACTGCTTCCTTCCGGAAGACCGACAGATTGTTTGTTTTGTTTGGGGGTGCGAAGCATGGTGAGCAGGCGTCTAAGTCATCTATTGCTAGGTGGATTAAGGAAACGATAGCTTCGGCCTATTTGTTGAAGGGGAGAGTGGTTCCAAACGGCTTTAAAGCACATTCGACAAGGGCACAGGCAGCTTCCTGGGCAGAGTTTCGTTTGGTGCCGGCAGTAGAAATCTGTAAGGCGGCGACGTGGTCATCGATGTTTGTGAAGCATTACCAGATTGATGTTCAGGCGGGGGCAGATTCTAGTTTTGGAGCAGCGGTGCTTCAGGCTAGTCTAGCAGGGCCCTCCCGTTAAAGTGTTACTGCTCTGTTACATCTTCTATGGTTTGGGACTAGACTGGAGGGATGCTAAGGAAGGTGAAATTAGACTTACCTGCTAATTGTTGTTCCTTTAGGACCTCCAGTCTAGTCCCGCATCCCTCCCTGATTTTGTCTGCTGACGGCACCCTGAAGCGAAAACATTAATACTGACGGTCCGTGACAGTGTTGTGGGAATTGGTGTTTCAGGTAGGGAATGGGGAACAGGGGAGGCAGTTTCTCTGTTTTAAGAATAAAGCAAGAGAAAAAAAAAAAAAACAGCAAGGGGGAAAGGGGGAGTTATCTCCTTTGATTTGTTGGTTTACCTCTTATGGGCAGGTAAAGGGGTTCGGTAGGTAGTTGTATAAAGGTTTCACTGTTTAGTGTTAATTATTGCTCTGTTGAGTCTGCTTTGTCAATAGGGTACTGGAGCAAGGAGGCGGTCCCTGGATTACTTATACTGGTGTCATCAAAAATGTGACATGCTCAGTCTCCAAGCTGCGAGAGGATGTACACAACTTCTATGGTTCGGGACTAGACTGGAGGTCCTAAAGGAACAACAATTAGCAGGTAAGTCTAATTTCACCTTATTCTTCCTTTGTTGTCCACATCTGGCAGAAACAGCCATAGCTGTGAACTCGGCCATGGAGTCATAGATGTCGTACGTGGCATGAATGATGTGTTAGAGGGATTTGTGTAAGTCTGCAGCCATCATCTAGTTGCAGAAGGTGGTTATGATAATGCAGCATATGTAGCTGATGAGCCAGGATGAGCATGGCAAGAGTACTGCTCTGGTAAGACTTATGCCCCACAACATCCAGGTTCTGCTGTTCCTTCCTTGGAGGCATCTGAGATGGCAGCTTAGAGCTCTTGGATTTTTTTAAGGGCTGCCTCAGAGACAATTTAATGCCCATATTTAATGACTTAATAACTGACCTAAATCCAGACATATTATGTGTTACAGAAACCTGGCTCTCCGATACCAACACAGTCCACATAAATCAACTTAATAATGAAGAATATGACACTTTCTATAAACATAGAACCAATAAGAAAGGCGGAGGTGTATTAATGATGACGAAAAAGGTACTAAGTGCCAAATCAATACAATCAAACATCACCAACAACATAGATACATTATTAATAAAAATTGGTCCCATGAAACTTTGCTTAGTATATAGACCCCCAGACCAAAAGCCAGATTGCCTTGACGCCTTTATTGAACTACTCAGCTCTTCCACTGAACAACACCCTATAATCATGCTAGGAGATTTCAATCTCCCCTCACTACCAACAATAGACTCTAAACTATTCCTTGATACCATATCAGACATGGAATATCATCAGATAATAAACAAATCTACACACATAAAAGGTGGAACTCTTGATCTTGTCCTTATCCCTAATACACTCTTCAAACTATTCAATCCAAATACGGTTGAATATACACAGATACCCTGGTCTGATCACTACATCAAATTAATCCTTACATATCCATTCACTGGCACTAACAAACACTCTAGAAATGTCCCAACCACAAGATTTAAGAAGTTCAACAATGAAGACTTAACAATCCCACACCTCTTATCACCTGCAACGAATTTAGATGACACTGTCATGAACTGGAATGATACCATCAACAATGCAGCCAAAATTAATCACACACACAAAAAGATCACCTACCCAGAGACTAAAACCAAACCATGGTTCAATAATACACTAAAACAAATGAAACGGAACCTTAGAAAACTAGAACACAATTGGCACAAATCTAAATTGACAATACACAAAGAAATATACAATACCCACCTCACCAAATACAAAGAAACCCTGGACAGCATAAAAAAAGAATATTATGCTAAAATACTATCAAAATCGTATAATAGGCCAAGAGAGTTATTCACCATTTTCAGAAACCTAACCAACCCACAAAATTCTGATAGCGAAATTACTGACATCTCAGTTCAAACTTTAGCCCATCATTATCAAAATAAAGCAAAAATACCGTCAATGTCTATAGACATTAACTTATCACACCTGCCATCAGATGAATGGTTAGAATTTAATCCTATAACTAAAGAGACACTAAAAAACATCACCAGTCTGAATACCACAACATCATATTTAGATCCATGTCCAGTAACATGGATAAAAAATACACTGCCAATTTTATTACCATACATTCTCTCAATAGTGAACCTCTCTCTAACCCAAGGTTATCTCCCACCATCACTCAAACACGCACAAATACGGCCAATCCTCAAGAACAGCAAACTTGATAAAACTATGCCTACAACATATAGACCCATATCAAGCATACCATTTTTGGCTAAAATAATTGAAAAAGTGGTTCAATTACAGACACAGGACTTCCTAGACTCTTCTTACCCTCTAGATGAGCAACAATATGGCTTTCGGCCCCGCCATGGAGTGGACACTCCTCAGTTTTAATAGATGCACTCCTAAGAGGGATTGACAACCATAACCAGGCCTTCATTCTACTTTTCATTGATATTTCAGCTGCGTTCGATAGCGTACACCACACAATAATGCTCAATAACTTGAGACAAATAGGCTTAAACTCCACAGTACATAAATGGTTCTCATCCTACCTAAATAATAGAACGCAAAATGTTAAAATTGGGAATCAAAACTCAACTACATATAAACAAGAAATTGGATTACCACAAGGTTCAGCGCTGTCAGCACTGCTTTTCAATATATACATAAGACCAGTCTGCAACATATTCAAAAAATTTGGAGTAAAATATCATCTATACGCAGACGATATAATGATGTATATTCCATTCACGATACCCAACCTACCTCTACAACTCCTATCAGACTGCTATAATGAAATTACAACCTGGCTAAAAGCACAAAACCTCCACATAAACCACACTAAAACTGAAGTTCTAATTGTGACTAAGAACAAATCTTATATCCCCCCAACTCACATAAGACTACAAAACCAGGAAATTAAAATAAAAAACGAAAGATAACTAGGCGTTATACTAGACACACACCTTACAATGGATACACACATTAGCAATACCATAAAGAAAATCTATTTTAAACTCAAAACCCTCAAACAACTTCGTCCGTTAGTATCTACGCAAGACTTTATCAACATAATCCAGGCCACCATAACTCCACATTTTGACTTTGCCAATCTAATTCTAATAGGCATATCAAAACAAAACATCAAACGATTGCAATTAGCGCAAAATGCAGCGGCCAGAATTACACTGAAAATCAACTCATTCCAACACATATCACCAATACTAGCCTCCCTCCATTGGCTACCAATTCAAAGTAGAATAATCTACAAAACAATAATAACGTCATTCAAAGCCTTATATGATATGGCCCCAACTATGCTATGCAACTTAATAAACAAAGAACCATCTAAGCCCACACACAGAAAAGGACAAATGAACAAATTAAAGATCCCAAAAGATTACACAAGAGCCCATAAAACAACAAATAACAGAGCCTTTTCCCACATAGCCCCAACGACCTGGAATTCACTCCCAGAAGAACTACGAACACTAACGGAGATCATTGAACTCCGTAAGAAACTGAAAAAACTTACCTGTTCAACAAACACTATAACAGACAACTCAGTACCTGCCCTAGACAAAGGTTAAACAGGCACCTGTCTGCACCAAGCAAAAACCCTTAACCCACACTGACAACACACACTCATGACGACTTCACAACTTATATCCTTTTACTTCCATGTATATATATATATACATATATATATACATATATATATATATATATATACATATATATATACACATATACACATATATAAAATTGTATATAGTTTACTCTGTTCTGTATTAATTCTCACTGTTTACACTGTATATTCTAGTTTATACTATGATGTTCCCTGTAAATATGTTCTGTTATAATATGACGTTCACTGTAAAACAAACTTGATGTGTTAATTATTTGTTCATTGTAAACCGCAACTGAACCTTGGAAGATGCGGTATATAAATGTGTATAAAATAAATAAAAGTAAATAAATGAAGGAGTTAAGCATGATGGAATCCCAGAGCCAGCAGGACCATGTACTTAAGGTCAATGTGTCGGGATGCAATACTGCCCGAAGATGGAGACTTCCAGATGAAGACTGAAGATCCTGAAGGATCAGAGGAACAGGGAGTGCAGGGGCCTCCTTGGGAGTACTGCAAGCCTTCAAAATGGAGTGGAAATCCAGCTCGTTGGTTGGGATCTATGAGTCACTAACAGAAAGAGTTTGAAATGTTTCTGGAGGAACTCTGGATAGGAAAGGTTCTCAGGCGAATCGTCCTGGTCAGGGAAGATCAGAATGGAGTCCTCAACATAGGACTTGCATAGTTCCCAAGGATAAGACGGTAGCAAACAAATGTCATCACCGAGGGGTGAGGACTTGCGCCAGTCAATGAGTGGAGGGAAGTCCAGGACCTCCTGGGACCGGGGGGGGGGGGGTATCCAGGGATCTGAAGGTGTGCTAGGATGCCTGTCAAGACTGAGGGAAGGCCTGCAAAAGTGCAGAATTATCTTGAAGAAACCTTTGCAGGAGAGAGAGGAGGGAAGACAGAGGTCTGTGGGGCCTCCTGAGTGATGGAGGGCTGTCAGGCGTGGAGGGTGGGGGTTTCCACTTCGTATGATGCTTATCCGACGAATGTGATGGGGGATGGAGCTGGCGCTTATGCTTGGTCTTAAGCTTTTGACCCGAAACACACACATGTCCCCTAGAGAGATAGAGGAGGAAGCAGACACGCTTGGAGTCTGTTCAGGAGGGGGAGGGGTACCACACATCAGGAGCCAGTCCCCACAGCCATACCCAGCGATGTTAAAACCGGTGATGAGGCTGTCTTTAGAAAAAACCCCTCCCCCGAGCTGGTGCTTGGCCCAATGGGTGGAGAGAGAAGGAGAAGTCCAACATGAAAACTGGCCCTGCAAAAGGTGGTAGAACGCTGAACAAGGCTTATTCTCAAGTGAGATAAAGGAAATAGCTCACTGCTCTTTATTCTCTTTTTTTTTTTTGTTCGCGACGAAAGCAAATGAGTGGCACAGAGAAGGGCCGAGCCATAGAAAACACCTGCCCGCGGTCACGTGGTAAGGCAGGCGGGCAGGCACATTTATCTGTTTTACTTTCTTTCTGGGTTCAGTAACACACGATTGAAGAAAAGCAGCAGTGGAAAAGACCCAGTGTGAGAAAGCGTAGTTACTCACCTCTAACAGGTGATCTCCGGGAACAGCAGGAATTTAATCTTCACATATGGGTATCGTTGGTACTGATGGAGCCTGCGCGGGAACGCTCCCCAGTGTCCAATAGGAACACTTTTGGGAGCATCCCTCAGTACATGCGCGCTGCCTTCCCGCCTGTCCCTCTTCAGTTAAGTTTGTAGCTGAGTGAATGGAGAGCGAGCGAGAGCGAGCGCGAGAGAGAGCGAGAGCGAGAGAGAGCGAGAGCGAACTCCTGGGGGAGGTGGGTGGGTTGTGAAGACTAAATTCCTGCTGTTCCCGGAGATCACCTGTTACAGGTGAGTAACTATGCTATCTCCAGGAACAAGCAGGAATGTAGTCTTCACATATGGGGGACTCCCTAGCTGAAGATGCCAGGGAGATAGCCCCACGAAGGTGCCACCGTTGAAGGCGAGAATCTTTCCTCCCATAGATCTCTGGCATCAAACCAGGGTTGGTGGGTAGGAGTTGGTTTAAGTTTGAAAGAGATTTTGAACAGCTTGGCCAAAGGCGGCATCCTGACAGGAGGCTTTATCCAGGCAGTAGTGGGCTGTGAAGGTGTATACCGAAGCCCAGGTGGCTGCTCGACAAATGTCATCGATAGACACAGAGTGGAGATTAGCCATGGAAGCTGCCATGGCTCTCACATTATGAGCTGTGACATGGCCCTGAAGAGGAAGACCCTTACACTCATAAGCAAAGGATATGCATTGGGCAATCCATTTAGATAAAGTTCTTTTGGAGACTGGAAGTCCCAAATGACTAGAGTCAAAAGCTATAAAAAGTTGCAAGGACTTTCTATGTTGCTGTGTTCTCTGTAGGTAAAAGGCTAAGGCTCTTTTACAATCCTAAGTATGAAGGTTTCATTCTGCATTAGAGGTGTGAGGCCTCGGAAAAAACACAGGAAGATAAATTGATTGATTCAAATGAAAAGGCGAAACCACCTTTGACAAAGTGTGGATGAGTTCTAAGAACAACCTTATCATGATGAAACCTAGGAGGATCAGCCACTAAAGCTTGCAATTCACTAATGCGACGTGCAGAGGCGATTGTAATTAGGAAAATGACCTTCCAGGTCAAAAACCTAAAGGTTCTAGTGGCTAAAGGCTCAAAAGGCGGCTTCATGAGCTGCCCGAGAACTAGATTTAGATCACATGCCACCGGTGGTGGCTTAATGGGAGGTTTGGTTAACAGAAGATCTCTCAAATCTGGATATGAGTGGATGAGAGGAAATTGGTTGTCCATTCAGAGGCTTATAAGCTGCAATTGCATTAACATGGACTCTTACCGAATTGGTCTTTAGACCAGAATTCGATAAGTGAAGGAGATACTCTAGTATCGATTCTAGGGGCATGACCAGGGGGTTTAATCCCTTCTTGGAGCAACATATAGTAAAACATTTCCACTTGAAGGCATAAGATCTTCTTGTGGAAAGTTTTCTAGAAGCCTGAAGGATATCCTTCACCTGCTGTGACAGGTTGAAATCCTGGAGATCTAAGCCTTCAGCAAACCAGGCCGTGAGATGCAGGGACTGGGGATCCGGGTGCCATAGTGTCCCGTCCTCTTGGGAAAGGAGATCTGGCGCATGTCCTAACTCCAGAGGTGCAGTTTGAGAGAGATGTAGAAGCTTGAAGAGTGTTTTGGGGATGAAGGGAATGGGTGGGAAGGCATAAAGGAAGTCCTGACCCCAGTGAAGGAGGAAGGCATCCCTTGCCTGACAATTGCGAGCCGGAATCCTGGAACAGAACCGGGGAAGTTTGGCATTCAATGGACTTGCAAAGAGGTCTATGTCTGGAGTGCCCCAGAGATGAAATATCTTTGCCTCCTGGTCTAGGTGGAGCGACCACTCGTGAGGCAGCAGTACTCGACTGAGTTTGTCTGCCCAAAGGTTTTGAATATCTGGAAAGATATACCACTAGAAGGTGAATTTGATACTCTCTGGCGAGAGCCCACAGTCGTAAAGCTTCGTTGCATAACGGAGAGCCTGTCCCGCCCTGCTTGTTCACACAGAACATGGCTACTTGATTGTCTGTCTGAACTAGGGCTGTTTTGTAGCTGAGCTGGGCGTGGAATACTCAAAGAGCTAAATAGATTGCTCTTAATTCCAGGTGGTTTATGTGTAGACCAGCCTCCTGTGGCGTCCAGGTGCCCTGGGTAGAGAGATGATTCAGGTGTGCTCCCCAACCCACCTGTGATGCATCTGTTAGGGTGGCCTGAAAAAGGGGTTGATGGAAAGGAGACCCTACTGTCAGATTTTCTAGTGATTGCCACCATTGGAGGGACAAAATTAGTCGTTGAGAGTTTACTATTTTGTCTGATAAATGTCCTGTGGCCTGTGTCCACTGTGTGGATAGGGTCCACTGAGCTGCTCGCATGTGGAGGCGAGCATATGGGACTACATGAACTGTGGATGCCATATGTCCCAGCAACTGCAGTAGCTCTCGAGCAGTTAGGGAGGATTTCCCTGCTGATTGAGAAGCTAGTTGCATTATGCGAAGACACCGGGCCTGTGGAAGGAAAGCCTTTGCCCCCTATGAATTCCAGGCATTGGGAAGGAACAAGTTGGGATTTTGGGAAGTTTATTACCAACCCCAAGTATTGGAGGATTCGCATTGTGCGAGACAGTGCAGTGCTGGCCTCTGCAAATGTAGGGGCTCAAATGAGCCAGTCATCTAAGTAAGGGAAGACGAATATCTCCAGGGTTCTAGAAATGCAGCTACTACTGCCATGCATTTCGTGAATACACTCTGAGCTGAAGCCAGACCAAAAGGAAGAACCTGTACTGGAAAGGTTTTCCCTTGAAAAGGAATCATAAGAATTTCCTGTGATTTGGATGGATCAGAATGTGAGTGCATGCATCCTTTAAGTCTAGAGAGCAAAGCCAATCCTGGCTTTGAAGGTATGGCAGAAGAGTTCCTGGAGAAATCATTTTGAACTTCTCTCGGAACAGGTATTTGTTCAATTCTCTGAGGTCTAGAATGGGTCTGCGTCCTCCTGTTTTCTTTGGAATAAGAAAATAGGGGGAGTAGAACCCTGCACCCTGTTGAAGAATGGGTATGTTTATGTTTATTGATAACTTAATAGACCGCCCATCACGACAGCGTCTGAGCGGTTTACAAAATACAAAAAGGCTGCTTAGAGAGTTGGGAAAGGAACGCCATAGTGTGATAGGAAAGAAGAGAGAAGAGTAAAGTTTGAGGCTAGATTATAGTAACAGACACAAGGGAAAACATCAGCATGGGGGTGGTGAAGGGGGTGGTGAAAGGGGCGCGGGGGGGGGGGGGGGGAGAGAGGCCAAAAGCTAGAGAGAAGAGATGGGTTTTTTAATTTGCCTTGAATGTTTTGAGTGAGGGTTCCAAGCGAAGGTCTGGGGGGAGAGAGTTCCATAGGCGGGGACCAAGGAAGTAAAAAGCAGAGGAACGGGTGGTTTCTAGGTGGGCCTGGGATGGGGAGGGTAAGGTTATGCGGTTCATGTGGATTGTGCGGAGGGAACGGTGGGGAGTGCGGATGTGGATTACATTGGCAAGATAAAGGGGAGTGCCAGTATGGATAGATCTGTGAACAAAAGGAAGAAATTTGTACTGAATACGGAAAGGGATTGGGAGCCAGTGCAGGTGAATGAGGAGAGGGGTGATATGGTCGAAACAGGAAGAGGAAGTGAGGATACGGGCAGCAGTGTTGTGGACTCGTTGCAGACGTTGAAGTTGGGATTGGGGGAGACCAGCTAAAGAAATGTTGCAATAAGGCGTGAGACAACTAGAGAGATGAAGAGGGTGGTCATAGCGGAGAAAGAGAGGAAAGGGCGTACAGATCGGAGTTGTCTTAGGGTGAGAAAGCAGCGCTGAACTACAAATGAGATATGTACCTTGGGCAAGAAGTGTTGAGACCTCGTGATCTAGCAGATTGTCTGCGGAGGTTTGAGAATTGAATTGCCTTAGAAATGTAGGAGGGGGCATGCTGTGAAAATGGAGCTTGTATCCCTCTCCTACAATGGACAGAGTCCAATCTTCTGCCGTTATCTGATGCTATCTGTTGGCAAAGTGGCATAACCTGCCTGGGATATTGGGGGGGTTGGGGACCCCTCAGAGGCAGGAAGGATAAGCTCTCTAGGAAGGAGTCAAAGCCCTTGAGGGGGCTGAACCTGCAGAGCTGGTTGGGCTCTCGAGCCTTTTGGCTTCTTTTGCTATCTAGTTTGTCCCTTTTGGGCAACCTGACACCGAGTTTGACTATGCAGGGTATAGGAAGGATAAAATTTCCTCTTTTTGCTGAAATACGTTTTTTTATAAGGCTTCTTTTTGGCTGGAGTGGCTGTAGATTTTGACAATCTATCTAGAGTGGTATTGTCAGCATCTAACTCGTTAGCCTTTTCCTGCCAGTTCTTGCCAAAGATTCTCTCCCATGCAAGGAATGTTGCCTAACTTGTCCTGTACCAGTCTCCAAGTCTGATGCCTGAAGCCAGGCAATCCGTCGTGCTCCAATGGCAATAGCAGAGGTTCTGCTAATGCATTCAAAGCAGTCAAAGGCTGCACGATTCACAAACTTGGAGACATCTTGAGCATGCTCAACTAGAGCAAGAAAGTCTTGTCTCTTGTCATCTGGGAGAAGTGGGCTCATAAGCTCCAAGTCTCCTGTAACTTCTTTGAGGAACATTCCCATATATAGTATATATGAACTGATCCTAGCTGAAAGCATGGAAGCCTGAAAAGTTTGGTGCCCAAAAGCGTCCAGAGTCCTGCATTCACGACCTGGGGGATTGGATGCATGCCTCTGCACTTTTCATCCTACGCATGGCTACCTCCACCACCACTGAATGGTGTGGCAGCCGAGTCTTTTGAAATCCAGGACATGGCGGAACTCAATACATAGTATCAAGCCTCCTAGAATGAGGAGATGTAGTCAGAGTTGTCTCCCACATTCTGAGCTTCAAGTTATGCAGAATTTCATGGATGGGCAGAGTGACTGCCCTCCTTTGGAGCTTTAGGATATTGGAGAATTTCCAATTCCTTTGCTCTGGGTTCCTGTTCAGGTGCTACCGTGATTGAAAGGCCCTTGGCCACATCACGAAAAAAATCCTGAAAAGACATGTCCTCTGGACGTGACATTCTGCGTTGGGGAGAAGAGGGATCTTCTGGGAGAAACCCTCTGGTACCAGCAGAATTGTCAGTGTCTTCAGAATCGGAGGATTTGAAGCATTCCTGACCACGATGCTCATGTAAAGCACGGGTCAGGTATTGATTGAAGTCGGTACCGAGTTGATCCGGTACCTATCTGTCGATTCCAGCCAAAGATGGCGTGGGAAGAATCCCCACCGGGGACGGTACTGGTACCAGTGTTGGTATCAATGTCGGTACCAGTGCCCGTTGAACCATAGGTGTTAACGGTACCGCAGCTGTGAGAAGAGCTGCAATGCTGCATTAGACCAGAGGTTTCTCGCTATCGATCGACGCTGCCGATGCCTGGGTGTCTGTACCGATGAAAACGGCCAGGACCCCTGAGCATGGCACCAGTAGTTCTTGCGAGGTCAAGGCCTCAAGAACATCCTGAAGCCCCATTGATGCTTTGGAAGCTGAAGCCTCCCGCCGGGGCTGTTTTGCCGGTGTGGTTCCCTCAAGGGCAATGCCAATGGCCTCTTGATGCTTAGCAGGAGAGCTACCCTTTGAGGACCGGCTTTTTTGTTTAGTTACCTGAGATCCATGGGAGGAAGAGGAGGCGCTTGAAGATGTCGATGCAATGGATATGGCATCCGAAGAAAAGAGAGAGTATCGAGCTTTGCAACCCAGTTCTGTCTTCCTCTCTTAGTCATCCCCATACAGGAGAGACATTCAGATGGAGAATGTTCAGGCCTTAAACATTTAAGACACCAATCATGGGTGTCAGTGACAGAAATGATACCGCCACACTTAGTACATTTTTTAAAACCACTAGTTGGTTTTTCCATGTTTCAGGAATATGAGGCCTAATGCCCAAAATGGTGCCTAGCACCGAAAAAGAAAGGTTTCTGAAGAGAAACAGTTCAAAGTATAAAATATTTTGAAAAAAGAAAAGAAAAGAACCGGCGGTACCGGTAGGCGTCGTGTGGAGGCAAACACGACCACAAGAAAACAATTTTAAAAACGGAATTTTCTGCGGTGACAGGGTATGGGTCCTGTCAGCTCCGCGGAAAACAAAGAACTGAAGAGGGACAGTTGGAAAGGCGGGAAGGCAGCGCGCATGTGCTGAGGGATGCTCCCAAAAGCGTTCCTATAGGATGCTGGAGAGCGTTTCTGCGCACGCTCTGTCGGTACCGACGATACCCATATGTGAAGACTACTTTCCTGCTTGTTCCTGGAGATCAGAGTGATGAGATCAAGAAAGAAAACAGAAGAGAGAAAAATGCAGGCAAAAATGAAGAGGAAGAGAGACTCATGTAGGTTGCTGTGTGGTGAGAGAAAAAACTGCTTCTCCGGGCAGTCAGGCAGGAAGCAGGCATGCATGCACAGTGAAGCAACAAACCTTCTATGAGCTGTGGGAGATCCGGCACAAGGCTCAGTCCAGGGATTTCATCCTTTGAGTGTGCCTGCATCCCCCCTTCTTGTCTCCAGAGAAAAAAAAAATTATGCATTTAAAAATGGCAATCAAAGAACTGTATGGCATAAATCTAGAAACCTCCGAAGACGACCACATTTAAATAGCTGTACAAAATCTGGGAAACTCTTGGCATCTCTCCATAACAAGGACAAGAAATGCATAAATATGATGGCATCCTCTTTGTACGAGGGTTGCTCAGAAAGTAATGCCCCACATGCTTTTTTCTCAGTCCAGAATGAAGATAGAGGTGTGAAATTGAAAGGGTAGTAACTTGGAACTTCAAAGGACACATGTGTGTAATTTTACAGTCGTCCGACAAATAGCAAGGCGGAAGTGATCCTTCAAATGGCGTCTGAATGACACATGGTACAAACAATGAGGCATTATTTTCTGAGCAACCCTCCTATATAGTATAATGACAAAGGCAGCCCAACATGATTTTACACTATTTTTGAAACGCTGGTTGTATTCCTACATATTTTCCTAATGTTCAACATACATAGTAACACAGTATATGAGGGCAGATAAAGACCAGTATGGTCCATCTAGTCTGCTCAGTAAGCTGGCAAGAGGAGGTGCACCCGCCGCTCCATGCAGGTCACCCCTCCCCATGCCTTTCTTTAGGGGTGTACCCACCACTCCATGCAGGTCACCCCTATTTTTTAGATATAATAGTTATGTTTATTTTGATTTTATCCTGTATCCACTGTGTCTGTCCCATGCCATTTTGAATTGTCACTGTATTTGCCCCCCATGATTTACATTGTGAGGGCATTCCATGCATCTACCACCCTTATCAGTGAAAAAGTATTTCCCGACGTTGCCTTTCAGTTTACCCCTTTGCAGCTTCATGTTATGACCTCTAGTTTTACAGCTTCCCTGTCTTTGAAAAAGATTTTTTTGTTCATTAATACCCTTTAAGTATTTAAAATTCTGTATCGTATCTCCTCTGTCCCTCCTCTCCTCCCTCTGTTCAGAGGAATGTGACCAAAATGATTTGATTTGGAGCCTTTGTCAGAAGATGTATGAGAAGAGACTTGAAGACCTAAATACGAATACAATAAAGGAGAGGAGGAACAGGGGAGATAAGATACAGATCTTTAAATACTTAAAGGGTATTAATGAACAAACAAACCTTTTTCAAAGACAGGGAAGCTATAAAACTAGAGGGCATAACATGAAGCTGCAAAGGGGTAAACTGAAAAGCAACGTCGGGAAAGCATAGTTACTCACCTGTAACAGGTGATCTCCAGGAACAGCAGGAATTTAGTCCTCACATATCGGTATCGGTACCGACGAAGCCTGCGTGGGAACGCTCCCCAGTATCCAATTAGGAAGCTTTTGGGAGCATCGCACAGCGCCTGCGTGCTGCCTTCCCGCCTTTCCCAACTGCCCCTCTCCAGTTGAGTTTTAAAGCCGAGACAAAGAGAGAGATGGAAAGGGAAAGAGATAGAGAGATACAACTCCTAGGGGAGGTGGGTGGGTTGTGATGACTAAATTCCTGCTGTTCCCGGAGATCACCTGTTACAGGTGAGTAACTATGCTATCTCCAGGAACAAGCAGGAATGTAGTCATCACATATGGGGACTCCCTAGCTTTAGATGCCAGGGAGAGACCCCAGAATTTGTGTGCCCCTGAGAAGGGCTCCTCTTCCCCCCATGGATCTCTGGCATCCTACCAGGGATGGTGGGTAGGAGTTGATTAGGTATGGAACAGGTGTTGGAGAACAGCCTGACCAAACAAGGCATCCCGGTGGGAGTCCTTGTCCAAGCAGTAATGGGCTGTGAAGGTATGAACCGAGGCCCAGGTAGCTGCTCGACAGATGTCGTCGATAGACAGAGTGCAGATGAGCCAATGAAGCTGCCATGGCTCTCACATTGTGAGCTGTGATATGGCCCTCCAGAAAAAGATTCTTACTCTGATAAGCAAAGGATATACACTGAGCAATCCAGTTGGATAGTGTTCTCGGAGACTGGAAGTCCCAAATGAGAAGGATCAAAAGCAACAGAGTTGAGAGAACTTTCTATGTTGCTGTGTTCTTTGTAAGTAAAAGGCTAAAGCTCTTTTACAGTCCAAGGTATGAAGATTCCTCTCTGCATTTGATGCATGAGGCCTTGGAAAAAACACAGGTAGGTAGACTGCTTGATTTAGATGAAAAGGTGAGGCCACCTTTGGCATAAAGTGTGGATGAGTCCTAAGGACTACCTTGTCATGATGGAACCTTGTATAAGGTGGATCAGCTACTAGCGCTTGCAACTCACTAATGCGACGTGCTGATGTGATTGCAATGAGAAAGATAACATTCCAAGAAAGGAATTTCAAGGAGGTAGTAGCTAAGGGTTCAAAAGGTGGCTTCATGAGCTGCCCAAGAACCAGGTTTAAGTCCCATGCCACCGGTGGTAGCCTAATGGGAGGCTTAGTTAGAAGGCGGCCTCTCAAATCTTGCTGTAAGAGGATGAGAGGAAATAGGCTGTCCACTTAGAGGCTTAAAGGAAGCTGCAATAGCACTCAAATGGACTCTTACTGAGTTAGGTCTTAAGACCTGCATTGGACAAATGAAGGAGATACTCCAGCAAATGATTCCAGAGGTATCGCAAGGGGGTTAAGACCCTTCTGCGAACACCATATGGTAAACCTTTTCCACTTGAAAGCATAAGAGCGTCTCGTGGAAGGTTTTCTGGAAGCAAAAAGAATCTCTTTTACTTGCTGAGGGAGATTAAGATCATGGAGATCTAGGCCTTCAGCAACCAAGCCCTGAGACGCAGAGACTGGGGATTGGGATGCCATAACATTCCGTCCTCCTGGGATAGGAGATCTGGAGCAGACCCTAACTCCAGGGAGGGAGCTTGAGAGAGATGTAGAAGCAGAGGGGGTACCACACTTGCCTTGGCCAATGTGGAGCAATGAGAATCATATGGCCTCTGTCTCTCTGAAGCTTGAACAGGGTTTTGGGAATTAAGGAAATGGGTGGAAAGGCATACAGGAAATCATCCCTGGCCTGAGAGCCCTGAGCTGGAATTCTGGAACAGAACCGGGGACGTTTGGCATTCCACAGACTTGCAAAGAGGTTTATGTCCGGGGTTCCCCAAATTTGAAAAATCTTGGCCACCTGGTCTGCATGCAGAGACCACTCGTGTGGAAGCAGAACTCGAATTAGTCTGTCTGCCCAGGAGTTTTGTATGCCTGGAAGATACACTGCCTGGAGATGAATCTGATGCTCTGGCGAGGGCTCATAGTCGCAAAGCTTCGTTGCAAAGCGACAGAGAGCATGTTCCCCCCTGCTTGTTCACATAGAACATGGCTACTTGATTGTCCGTATGAATGAGGACCGTCTTGTAGCTGAGCAGGGTGTGGAACACTCGAAGAGCAAGGAAGATTGCTCTGAGCTCCAAGAGATTGGAGACCAGGTGCCTTGGGTGGAGAGGTCTTGCAGATGAGCTCCCCAACCCATTGGAGAAGCATCTGTTGTGAGAGTTGCTTGGTGTAAGGGTTTTGTTGAAAAGGGGACACCAGCAACAGGTTTTGAGTGGACGTCCACCACTGGAGGGACAAGATAAGGCGACTTGTGTTTGCTATTTTGTCTGACAGGCATCCTGATGCCTGGGTCCTTTGAGTGGATAAAGTCCACTGGGCTGCCCTCATATGAAGGTGAGCATAGGGAACCACATGCACAGTAGATGCCATGTGGCCTAGTAGTTGTAGCATTTCTCGGGCAGTGAGATGAGGCTTTAGCACTGCTTGAGAAGCTAACTGCATCATGCAAAGGCAGCGGGCCTTGGGGAGATAGGCCCTTGCCTTTCTGGTATCCAGCAAAGCCCCTATGAACTCTAAAGACTGAGTGGGAGTTAGACTGGATTTTGGGATGTTTATTACCAGACCCAAATACTGAAGGATACGCATTGTGCAGGATAGAGAAGTCCTGGCCTCCGACTCTGTTGGGGCTCGAATGAGCCAGTCGTTTAAGTAGGGGAAGACGACTATCCCTAGGAGTGCGGAGAAATGCTGCTACTACAGCCATGCATTTCGTGAACACCCTTGGTGCTGAGGCCAGGCCAAAAGGAAGCACCCTGTATTGGTAGTGCTTTCCTTGAAAAAGGAACCGAAGGAACCTTCTGTGAGTTGGATGGATGAGAACATGGATGTACGCATCCTTGAGATCTAGAGAACAAAGCCAATCCTGACTCTGAAGGTATGGCAGCAGAGTTCCGAGAGAAATCATCTTGAATTTCTCTTTGACAAGGAATTTTTCAATTATCTGGAGGTCCAAGATAGGTCTGTATCCCCCTGTTTTCTTTGGGATAAGGAAAATAGAGAGAGTAAAACCTTGTACCCTGCTGATGGATGGGTACTTCTTCTATTGCCCCTTGGGCAAGAAGCATAGTGACCTCCTGACCTAACAGGTTGATGAGAGAGGTCGGAGAATTGAACTGCCTTATCATTGTGGGAGGGGGCATGCTGGAAAAATGAAGCTTGTACCCCTCTTTTATGATGGAGAGTGTCCAATGCTCTGCTGTTATCTGCACCGATCTGGGGGCAAAGTGACACAACCTTACTGGAATGGTGGAAGGCTCTGGTCCAACGAGAGCCAGGAAGGCTAAGTTCTCTAGCTGAAAGTCAAAGGCCTTGTGGAGGCTGAGACTGCTGGGACGTCTGAGGCTTAGCAGTCTTTGCTTTCCTTTGTTTGGGTGGTTGCTGACCTTTCCTGACAAGCTGACCTGCAGAACGTCCCTGCTGAGAATAAGCAGGATATTATCTTTTCTTTTTAGAAAAGAATGGTTTCTTGAAAGATTTCCTTCTAGCAGGATCAGCTGTGGACTTTGATAATCTATCCAAGGTGGAGTTGTCAGCATCCAACTCATTGGCTTTTTTCTGCCAATCTTTACCAAACAGGTTCTCACCAGTACAAGGGATATTTCGCAGTTTGTCTTGTACCCAGAGCTCCAGATCAGATGCCTGGAGCCAAGCAATTCTACGTGCACTGATCCTGGCAGAAAGCATGGAAGCTTGGAAGACACAACGTCCAAAAGCATCCAAAGTTCTGCACTCACGTCCTGGAGGATTAGAGGCATGCCCCTTTGCACTCTTGATCCTTCTCATAGCTGATTCCACTACAATAGAGTGGTGAGGAAGTGGAGTTTTTTGGAAACCAGGACAAGGAGGGACTCGAACAGAGTATCCAGTCTACGAGAATGAGGTGAGGTGGTAAGAGGTGTCTCCCACATTCTTAACATAAGATCATGCAATATCTCATGGATGGACAAGGTAGCTGCCTCCTTAGGAGTTATGGGATATTGCAAAATTTCCAACTCCTTTGCTCTGGGCTCTGTTTCAGGGGCCACAGTAATGGAGAGACCCCGAGCCACCTCCCTGATAAAATCCTGAAAGGAAATCCTTCTGGAGAAGACATCCTGCGCTTAGGGGAGGAGGGCTCCTCTGGGAGAAGCATTCCTGCATCGACAGATCAGAATCTTCAGATTCCTCTGAGGACTCGAAGTACCGCCTGTCCAGGTGCTCTTGAAGAGCCCGATACCCGTGTATCGGTACCGGAAGGCATTGGATGACTGGGTGCCGGCAATGCGGACACCAATGTCGATGCTATCGGTACCGATACCGGTGTTGGTACCAGTTGAAATGTTTGACGTGGTTCCGAGGGCGTCGATGCCGCAAGGAGAGCCGCCAGACTGCGCTCAATAGCCAGGACTCTCTGGTCTATCGACGCTGCCGATGCCTGGATGTTGGTACTGGAGAAGATCGCTAGTACCCCAGAACATGGTACCAGTAGTTCTGCCGAGGTTGAGGCCTTGAGAATGTCCTGGAGCCCTGATAATGCTTTGGAAGCCGAAGCCTCCCGCCAGGGCAATTTTGCCAGTGCAGAATCCTGAAGGGCAACGCCAGAGGCATCTCGATGCTTAGGAGATCTACCCTTTGAGGACCGGCTAGACTTGTGTTTAGTTACCTGAGATCCATAGGAGGAAGACGAAGCCCTGGAAGACGTCTATGCCACCGAAGCTGCAGAGGGAAACAGGGTACCGAGCTTGGCAGCTCGGTTCTGTCAACCTCTCTTGGACATCATGGCACAGGTCATACATTCCGAGATGGAATTGTCAGGACCTAAACATTTCAGACACCACTCACGGGTGTCGGTGACGGAGATGGTACCGCCACACTTGGTGCACTTTTTAAAACCCGAAGAGGGTTTTTCCATTGTGGAAAAAAATCTTGGGCCTAAAGCCCAAAATGGTGCATGCACCTAGAAAAAAAATGGGAAAAAAGTACTAAGAATTTTTATTTATTTTTTTTAAAGAAAAGAAAGAAAAACTGGCGGTACCGGTAAAGCGTCAAGGAAGGCAGACGCAACCACAAAAAAGAAGGAAAATTTTCTGCGGTGACAGGAACACAACCTGCTGGCTCCGTGGAAAATGAGAACTGAAGAGAGGCAGTTGGGAAAGGCGGGAAGGCAGCACACAGGCGCTGTCAGATGCTCCCAAAAGCTTCCTAATGGGACGCTGGGGAGCGTTCCCGCGCAGGCTCCATCGGTACCGACGATACCCATATGTGATGACTACATTCCTGCTTGTACCTGGAGATATACTTTTTCACTGAAAGGGTGGTGGATGCTTGGAATGCCCTCCTGATGGAAGTGGTGAGGGCAAATACAGTGACAGAATTTAGAGAGACATGTGTATAAAATTTTCTATTAGGAGCCATCTTAAGCAAATCAGTCTTTTCTGTACTGATAAATCAAGGGCACTTACAAGTTTAGGTTATGCTGCTGTCTGCTTTGCAGATATAATTGAAAACTTAACGTGAAAGGTGGACAATTTATTTATGCAATCAATACTGCACAATGTTATTCATTTATGAAGTAC
Source organism: Ichthyophis bannanicus (assembly GCA_033557465.1). Taxonomy (NCBI): domain Eukaryota; kingdom Metazoa; phylum Chordata; class Amphibia; order Gymnophiona; family Ichthyophiidae; genus Ichthyophis; species Ichthyophis bannanicus. The sequence continues at coordinate 979,275,160 of CM066031.1, forward strand.
ATGGTGCATTACTAAAATTATAAAAATAGCATTATGCCTCGTCATACCCATTTTAAAATACTCCTCAAGTACCTTTCTTCAGCTATTATTGCTGTTTTCCATGTTTGTGTGATGCCTGCAACAGGCACTAAATGAGGGACAGCACAGCAGTGTTAGATTTACTGAGGGTTGCAGTGTCTGAGGAGGAGATTTCCAAAGCTTAATAAAAATGAGTGGAACTTAACAGTTCTGCCTGTTTGGCCCATCAGCTGAATTGAAGCGGGGATGTTTGTAAATACTATGTCAGCATCTTTACTGTTTCACTTCTGTAATTTTAGATAGAAGATTACATCAATGTATGTCATATAAGTATTTCAGATCATTAACCAAATGCTGAAGTAATAAATTTGACCAGCTCAGTAAACTGCAATTAAACAATACAGAGTAGTTACTCACCTGTAACAGGTGTTCTCCAGGAGCAGCAGGAATCAGTCCTCACATATGGGTGACATCGACGTCGATGAAGCCCCTGCGGAGCATTTCCCCAGCTTTCCAAGAAAGCCTTTGGGAATGCAGGCACGCATGCGCGGTTCCCTTCCCGCCTAAAGGTGCCATCTTGATCAGTCAAATGACATAGCTAAAAACAGCATAAAAAATGTAAAAATAAACTATGTACAACTGCAACTCCCAGGGGAGGAGGGAGGGTTGTGAGGACTGATTCCTGCTGCTCCTGGAGAACACCTGTTACAGGTGAGTAACTACTCTTTCTCCAGGACCAAGCAGGAAGTCAGTCCTCACATATGGGTGACTCCCTAGCTCTGGGCTACCAAGGAACCCAGGCTGAACAAGATAACTTCCTCTAGTCCCAGCATCAAAGAAAGGCTTTTCACTGACAGAACCTCCACCGGTAGCCCAACGGAGGGCTGGAGGGCAGGAGATGGCTAAACCTCAAAGAGATTCCGGAGTACTGCCTGGCCAAAAGCACTGTCCCTACGGGACTCCCTCTCCAGACAGTAATGGGCTGCAAAAGTCTGGCTTGAGGACCAAGTTGCAGCCCTGCAGATGTCCACCAACGGTATAGAGCGGAGGTGAGCCACTGAGGCAGCCATTGCCCTGACACGATGGGCTGTGACCCGACCCTGCAAAGGAAGGTCAGCCGCCCTGTAAGCCCAGGTGATACAGTCAGCCACCCAGGTGGACAAGGTACGCTTGGACACAGCTAACCCCAAATTATTAGGATCAAAAGATATGAAGAGCTGAGTGCCCTTTTATGCCCCTGCGTACGGTCCAGGTAGAAGGATAAGGCCCTCCTACAGTCCAGGGTATGCAGAACTGCTTCAGCCTGGCTTTCATGAGGCCTAGGGAAGAATATTGGAAGAACCACCTCCTGGTTAAGGTGGAAGGAGGAGACAACTTTAGGGAGGAACTTTGGATGAGTCCTAAGGACTACCCTGTTCCTATAGAAGCAGGTGTAAGGCCTGTCACAGACCAGGGCCTGAAGCTCACTCACTCGCCTGGCCGAGGTTAGGGCTATCAAGAAGAGTGTCTTCCAGGATAGGAAGTGTAGAGGGCAAGTAGCCATCGGCTCAAAAGGTGGGCGAGTCAGTTGCTGCAAGACCACATTCAACTCCCACTCAGGAGCAGGACGACGGATTGGAGGCTTGAGCAAAAGCAAGCCTCTGAGAAAGCGGGACACCAAGGGGTGAACCGACAGAGAATGTCCTTCCACTAGTGAGTGGTGAGCTGCTAGGGCTGAGAGGTGGACCCGAACAGAATTAGACTTAAGTCCCTGATTTAATAAGTGCAGTAAGTACTGAAGCACTACTGGTACAGTACAGGAGAAGGGATCCTCTGTACGTAGCTGACACCACACAGAAAACCTTTTCCATTTGAGAGCATAGGTTTTTCTAGTGGACTGTTTCCTAAAGGCTAGGACAACCTCTTCAACGTCCTGAGGTAGGCCGCAGGGAGCTAAAACTACCCTTGCAGCCTCCAGGCCATCAAATTGAGAGCTTTGAGATTGGGGTGCAGCAGGGAACCCTGATCCTGTGAGAGAAGGTCAGGCTGCAACCCCAGAGGCAGTGGGGGGTCACTGCCAGCTGAAGCAGAAGTGGAAACCAAGGCTGTCTCGGCCACCTGGGAGCTACCAGCAGGACCGAGGCCTTGTCCTGAAGAATCTTGAAGAGGGTTCGGGCCACCAAGGGCGTGGGAGGAAACGCATACAGGAGGCCCTGAGACCATGGAATCAGAAAAGCATCTGCCGCTATCCGCAGATGAAGCGGTTGTCTGGAGCAGAACTTTGGCAGCTGTTTGTTCAGGGGACTGGCAAACAGATCTATGGATGGAAGTCCCCATTTCAGGAAAATCTTCTGAAGAGCAATAGTTCTGAGGGTGGCCTGTCGGGCCTCCTGGCACGTCTGACCTCTTATGAGCCAGTCGTCCAGATAGGGGAAGACAAAGACTCCCTGATTTCTTAGGTAGGCCGCCACCACTGCCAGGCATTTGGTAAAGACCCTGGGAGCGGAGGTGAGGCCAAAAGGCAGTACTCTGTACTGATAATGGTTTCCTCCCACAATGAACCTAAGGTACTTTCTGTGGTCTGGATGAATGAGGATGTGAGTGTACGCATCCTTTAGATCCAATGAGCATAGCCAATCTCCCTGCTGGAGGTAGGGCAGGAGTGTTCCAAGAGTAAGCATCTTGAACTTTTCCTTCTGTAGGAATTTGTTGAGGTTTCTGAGGTCTAGAATAGGTCGAAGGCCACCGGTTCTTTTGGGTACCAGGAAATACCTGGAGTAGAACCCCTGACCTTGCAAGTGGGGAGGCAAAGGCTCCACCGCCCTGTCCACCAACAGACCTTGAAGCTCCTGAAGATCTGTGTGCAGGGGAGGCCTTGGAGGCTCCCCTGGAAAGTATGGAGGAGGCAGTTGTTGGAAGTGTAGTAGATAGCCCTTGTGGACTATGCTCAACACCCAACTGTCTCCAGTGATGAGTGGCCACTGGTGGGCAAACAGGGCGAGGCGACCTCCTGTGCAGGGTTGAGAGAGCAGGGACGGAGAGGCTATGCCTAAGGAGTCAAAAACCCCCACCCTGCTGAGTGGGAGCAGGGGCCGGAAGCTTGGGGGTCCTCTGCCTACAGGGCCCATTACCCTAACCCTTGGCTTGCTGACCCTGAGGAGCAGCTTGGGCAGCCTGGTACTTTGGGAACTGTTTGTAGGCAGTGCCCTTCCTCGGGTAAAAGGGCTTTTTACCCGAGCCCTTCTTTTTGTGAGAAGGGGCAGAAGTTTTCCTAGACAGCCTTGTCCTCGTGAGGTGCTCGGTTTCGAGCTGTGCGGCCTTCTCGGTCATGGGCTTGCCAAAAAGGTTCTCACCTCAGCAAGGGACATCGACCAACTTGTCCTGAACCCATGGCTCGAGGTCAGATGACTGCAGCCATGCCTGGCATCGAGCCACGATGCCGGCTGCCGCCACACGGGCCGAAGCCTCGAAGCCATCGCAGGCAGCACGGGACAAACTTGGAGCATTCCCGGATCTCCGAGGACAAGGACTTGAACCTCTGCAAGGGTTCCCCGGAGAGACCAGCAGAGAACCCGGCCAGCTCCTTGGCCAGGTCTCGCAAGTACATGCCCATGTACAGCTGGTAAGACTGGACATGGCAAGCAAGCATCGAGCCCTGGAAGCACTTTCTACCAAAACCATCGAGGTTCTGGGCCTCCCTGCCAGGGGGCACCGCGGAGTGCATCTTCTGACTTTTCAGGCAATGCATGGTCGATTCCACCACCATGGAATGGTGTGGTAGCTGCGCCTTCTGAAAGCCAGGACTCTTCCGGAGTTGATATATCGAATCGACCCGCTTGCTTAGAACCGGCGCCGAGGCCGGTGCCTCCCACATCCGGAAGAGGAGCCGTTCCAGCATCGGAGGAACCGGAACAGTAAAGGCCTCCTTCGGAGGAGAGTCATACTGTAGGGCCTCGAGCTCCTCGGCTCAAGGCTCCTCCTCGGGGTCCGCAGGGATAGCCAACACGGTGGCCATATCCCGGACGAACTCTGAGAACTGGGTATCCTCCGGGGGGGGGGGGGGGGATCAACACCCGGGCTCAAACTGCGGTGAGTCTGACGGGACGCACCGAGTCCGGAAAGTGTCGGGGGACTCCTCGGCCTCCATCTCCCAGGCGGACTCGTCCGATGAGGAATCGGGGTCAGACTGCATGGGGCCTGTGAGCACCCGCCCCGATGCCGAAGGCACCGGTGTCGACTCCCTCGGTCCCGAACGGGAGGTCGAGGGAGACCGCGACCGAGCGTTTATGGTCTCGAGTATCGGCTCAGTCTCCGGGGTCGACTTCGATGTCGATGTCCTGGTGGTCGGGGCAGATGTGCCAGACAGGCTGACCATCAGCGCCCGCTGCTGTTCCATGAAGGCAGACAGTCTGCTCTCCAAGGCTGTCAGCCTGAGACCCAGCTCAGGAGACTCAGCAGCCCCCGACTCGAGCCCCGGTAGCGCCGGGCCCGACGTCGGCTCTCTGGGAGAAGAGTCCATGAGAATACAGGACTTACGTGTCCAGCAGACTCCGGCTCCACGCGAGGTACTTTGGGAGGCTTCTCCTGTTCCACGGACCCGGGGCGACGGTCGGGGGTCTGAGACCTAGCTCTCGAGGAGCCAGGGACCTCTTCCAACGATGCCCTCGTGAGCCGCTTCTTCCTCTTTCGTTCCCGGTCGAGGGACCCCCTGTCCGAGGAGCCCTGACGGTGCTCGGGATCCGATTCCCGAGATGTCGAGGCCTCAGATGAGGTCCGGACCCGGCCGGAGGCTGAGTCATAAAAAAGCCTTTCCTTTTGGTGCTGACAACTTCGAAGTGCCTTGGAAGACATTTTTCCACATGGCACCGAAGGCAGCAGTCCTGTGCGTCGGTGAGAGACATTAGCTTCTTGCACCGATCACACTTTTTGAACCCACTGGAAGCCATCGGTGAAAAAAAGAGTCCCCGCGAGGTCAAAGGACCGGCCTTCCAGGGAAAAAGAAAAAAAGGGCGGGAACGCCAGCCACGAAGGGCAAAAACTGAAAAAAAAAAATTGGGCTCGATACCGGTGTACCAAACCCGGCGGGAGGGGAACCAGCGTCGAACCGGAGAAAAAATAGCGAAGGAATCGCCAAAAAATCGAACTATTTTCAGGGAGGACTAGGACACACGTCCGGTAGACTTCACGGAAAAAGAGACTGAGCAAGATGGCACCTTTAGGCGGGAAGGGAACCGCGCATGCGTGCCTGCATTCCCAAAGGCTTTCTTGGAAAGCTGGGGAAATGCTCCGCAGGGGCTTCATCGACGTCGATGTCACCCATATGTGAGGACTGACTTCCTGCTTGGTCCTGGAGAACAAATACCTTAATAGAAAAACTATCCATTCAATTTCCTCGCATTGACAAGAGGCAAATAATGAAAAAGCACATTTCATGCTATCAGAAGTGTCTAGTTTTGGTGAAGTAGTACACAAAAAAAGGACTCCCTACCCCACCGGTACCTGAGCTCTTCCTCACTGCCGATCCGCTCTGGCATCTTCAGCTTGGAATCAAGGTTGTAGTAGGTGCCACCGACCTCACGGACACAGATCCAGTGCTGGCGCTTTAGTGGGAGCTTCACAGGACCCCAACTTAGGCTGGATGGCAGGTTCATGATGAAGCCCATCACCTGGCTAAGAGCAATAACACCAACATCCCTGGGAATGCAGGAGTTCAGAATAACTATCAGCACCATGTGGCACTGCAACAGACACCTCAAACACAACTCCTTCCCTTGTTGAAAGACATTACAAGTTTCTTCCTAGGCATATGCAACAGGGGTTCTCAATTTCCACCCTCAAAATGCGCAAACAGGTCTTCTTTTGAAGAAATCAAAACATACAAGTTAACCTTGTTGCTGGATGAATTGTATCTCAAACATTAAAACTAGAGAACTGAATTTGAAGACACCCCCACCCCCTTATATACAACAAAACAGCCATATATATCAAACCAACTGGTAGAAATAATTTAAACATTCTTAGTGAGAGGGCTGGCAGATCATCAAGAAATTCATTCCCCACCCATCCACAGCTTAGCTCCAAGACCCAACTCAAATAGGGTCCACTGGATTAGAGGAGAGGCAGGTGTATGGCACATGGAAAAAAAGTCCTGAAATCACAGAGAAACCTTCAGCTTTTAAAAGGTTATCTGCTGCATTTGAAGGTATACAGCTCTATAGTCTATCACTGTGCATGACTGAAGAATATTTCGGCATCACTAATTCCATGAGAATGCATTATCTTCTGTGTAAAATACTGACCATACATGCCTATTCTTTAAATATTCTAAGTATGGGGTATTACAGCATAATAAAACAGCCATTTAAACAAAATAAGTTTAGAGTCTTTGTAACTTCAAATAAGTTCTATAATTTTATTACAGGAGGCCTTGCCAACTGTCACAAACTAATGAAAACATGGGACTGTTAGTTTTACTTATAATTAAAGTTTGAACAGTTTTATGAAAACCAGGTCTCAATTTTGTAAGGATATTAATGTTTTTGGATCAATCTTTTCCCACCTTTAAGTAAAACAATCAGTTCTTCATCCTTTGTCTCAACGAATGCATATATCTGTACATAAGAACCAGTATAGCTACACCCAAAAATAAGTTTACCTTAGGTATTTTCACTTATTTTTTTCCATCTTTTTCCCCCTTTGTCATCTATCCTCAAATCTACCCTCCCCAGACATCTTATGCCTGGATGAATCTGAAGTATATCTTGTACACTTTAATAAAAGCTTACATAAAACTTAAACAGTGGATAAGCAATAATACAGTTTATTATAGAAACAATTAAAATAACCTAAAACAGACAATTCACTGCCAAAAACCATGGGTGTAGTATACTGTGCATCAACACTAGAACTTCCGATTACAAACATCTGAATCTGTTTTAGATTTTGGTTTTTTTTATATAAACTGTATTGTTATTGCTTATCCACTATTTAAGTTTTATTATTTACATGTATTAGATATAGCACAAGGGTTTTGTTTTTTACACTCTGCCCCTACTATTCTTTCCTGTTGTTCCCCTATGCAGTGGATTGTGCCTCTCTATATTGTTTCTGGAGAATCCTTGTCAGCCCAAAAGCAGGAGCAGCAGCTCTTCATTTCACCAGCAGTTAGCAGCACCTGTCTTTCCTCCCCTCCCAGAGCTTGAACCTTACCCTGGGGGAAAAGAAAAAAAAAAGGCTTTTCCTCCTACAGTTGTTACATTTGAAATTCTTTAAGCAATTGTGTTTGTTCTCTTTAGAATAAGATAATATCAAAAGGAACGTTACATGGTTTATTGTATGTAAAAAGAACATATTTGTTCACCAGAAACTCTTATTTCACAGGTACACTAAAAAAAATTTTTTTTAAACTGCCTCTGTTTCGATTGATTTTTACGTTTTTTGGTGCGCTGAATCCAAATCTGGTAACCAATTTGCTCCATCACGTACAGATGTTTTGCTACATTGGGTTAGCAGTTTGAGGTGAACGTTTCAGATTGAGTGCGATCGAGATAAAAGTTTCTTGGATGAATTCTTTATACTAATTGTTTAGTAGTTATTCAAATAAGAATAAAGAAAATTGTAACAAGGCAGCACATAAGAATAGAGTAATGTCAACAAAACACACTGATGGTAGCAAAATTGTCTGCACTTAAAACAGCCACATACATGTGCACAAACATTGAGCATATAAGAGCGAGGTTAGACACAAAGCAAAGCAAAGAAATGTGCAAAAAATGTTGTACAGGTATGTATGTAAGAATAGAAAACGCAAACCGCACCATTGCAATACATGAAGACAAACACCCGATGGTGTGAAAATAAAATTCTAATAAATGAGATCCGACACTGTGGTAATAACTAGCAAATTTTTATTTCAAAGTTTAGTAAAAACACGATATTTGTCAACACAGTTTAGATTTTAAAGTCATTCTTGGGTCAATCAATCTCCTGGTGGGCCCGTTTCTTCTTCCCCCGAATGCTTCTCTTGGTGCGCTGCTTGGCGTATTTTTCATCTGGGGTTTCCCGCAGCAGCAACCAGCAGAAATCAGCCATCATAGTGGTGTTCCATCTTCCTTGGTACCTTCTCTCTGCGTCCTTGATGTCCTGGTGAAACCTTTCACTTTGTTCTTCACTGTACGCCCCCAGGTTTTCGGGAAAGTAGTTCACATGGGAGTGCAAGAAATGGACTTTCAGGCTCATGTTACAGCCTTGTTCTTTGAAGGCATTGAGCATCCTGGCAACAATATCCTTATAGTTCTCATCCTGCCTGTTCCCCAAGAATTTGAGAACATCCTTGAAGGAATCCCAGGCTTCTTTTTCCTTCTCAGACATCGCTTCAGCGAATGCTCCATCTGAAATGAGTTTCCTTATATCAGGGCCAACACTCCTTCCTTTAGCTTTGCTTCAGAAAGTCGGGGGAACTTTGAGCAAAGGTACCGAAAGCACTCACCATCTTTTGGAAGGGACTTGATGAATTGCTTAATGAGACCCAACTTAATGTGGAGAGGTGGTAATAGAATTTTATCACGAGGGTACCAAGCTCTCATGAAGAACATTTTTCTCACCGGGTCTCAAATACTCCCGAATTGGCCAGTCTTTTTTCCCCCAGTGTAGGTCGCGGGCCCGGCTATCCCACAAGCAAAGGAAGCAGGGATATTTGGTGAAACCGGATTGCTGCCCTAATAGCATGGATAGAATTTTAAAGTCTCCACAAATCATCCACTTATGCTCATCATAACGAATCTTCTGAAGAATCAGGGCCAAATTCTCGTATTTTTCTTGGAGAATAACAGAGTGAGCAATAGGAACTGAAGCGAATGTGTTGCCATTATGAAGAAGAACACCTTTTATGCTGTCTTTTGACGAATCAATGAACAGCCGCCATTCAGCAGGATCATACTTGAGTTTAAACTTTTCCATCACTCCGTATATATCGTTGCAAAATACCAAATCTTCCTCTTTGCTGAAATACTTCAAAAATTGTGTCTCGCGGTTGCGGTACCAATAAAAAGTTGTTCCTGGTGACAATAGATTTTTCTGTTTAAGCCGAGAACCTAGCAGTTGGGCAGCATCTTTTGGGAGTCCTAAATCCCGGACTAAATCATTCAATTCAGCTTGAGAGAAAAGTTCAGGTTTCGGATCTGGTTCAGTTTCAAACTCGGAAGTACTGGACTCATCGGGAAAAGCCATCTGATGAGTCTCATCATGATCAGAACCGTCCACACAAATATGATCCAAAGATTTTGGTGGTTCAGGCACAGGTACTTCGTTGCTATGAGGCATAGGCCTAATTGCTGAGGGAAGGTTGGGGTAACTTATTACGTTCTTATTTTTTAAGTTGTATCCCTTCACAATGCAAGAGCAAAAATAGCAGTCACTGCTGTGGTCTCTTTGTTCACGCCACATCATAGGTATTCCGAAACGAAATGCTTGTTTTTTACCTTTCATCCATAAGCGTAGATCTTCCTCACATGTCTTGCACACTTTGTGAGGAGCCCACGGTTTGTCTTGATCGCCTAACTTCAAACCGAAATAGGCGAAATATGCTTTTTTAATAAATGCAGAAATGTTCCTCTGCCGCTTTTTCACGGTATATTCCCCACAAATAAAACAAAAACTGTCCGGAGAGTTGACGCAACCTCTGGCTCTGTGAGCCATCACAAATACACAGCACTGAGCAAACAAAAGGTAATAATGAACTTGCAAGAAACTGAAATTTGACAGGAATGTTCATGTCGCAACCACCGTGTTTGAGCGAGCGAGCGAGCGAACGAGGCGAACAGGAAAGAACATGCGCCAGCGCGAGTACTGGATTTAGCCCCCCGCCTCCCAATTGTCCTGTTAATGTATAAAATGAATACAAAACACTCTAAAATATCATGAGGGAGTGTTTCTAGTTAGTTAACCATTACAAACTCTATTTTTGGCCAAGAAAATAAACTGCAGTCGGCTAAAAAGAAATTATGTGAACATTACTTATATGGGTAAGAAATCTAATTTTGCAAGAAAACGTGACGTGATGGAACATTTTGGCTATTTTTCCTGGATTCAGCACCCCAAAATCTATAGGAATCAGTTGCAAAACTGGAGGCAGTTTTTTGGTAGTGTACCTGTGTTTTTTTTCCATTAGATGACTAGAGAATTAGATGGGATGGGTGTGATGTGGTTTACTTGGATTTCAGTAAAGCCTTTAAATACTGACCCACTAAGAGGATAGTTAATAAAAGAAGGGTGGGTTGCAAAATACTGGGTTGAGTAAGACAACAGAGGGTGATCGTAAAAGAAATGCATGCCGAGAGAAAACGGGGGATTAGTAGACTGGCCCAGTTCTGTTCAATATCTTTTGCAGCAATATGGCAGAGAGGGTCTGCCTTTTTGCAGATAAGATCAGAAATGGAGAGGATACCCCAAAGGGGACAAAATAAAAAGCAATTTAAGAAATCCTGAATAGTAAAATACTTAACAGTTAAGAGTCACTGCAAAAAAATAGTCATGTACCTGGGGTGCAGAATTCTAGGGAGAGGTACACAAATGGATGGAAGTAGCTGATGTGCACCAACCAGAATAGACTTCAGGGCAATACAGCAGGCCTTAAGTTTTCTTGGAATCTAGGAGCCAGCCATCCACAAAGTAGAGTATACAATTATTTTAAGTTTTAGGGCCTGATTTACTAAGACTGTTTTCCCATTTTCTATGGAAAAAATGCTTAATAAAGCAGACTCTTAATGGGCTACTGCACAGCGCCAACAGAAGGAATAGGCCTCACTTCTCTATCTCCTACCACCCCCACTGACTCTTTAAGCTAAGCCTGCGTCTGCGCACATGCAGGGGTGGGGCGCCCCCGTGCGCATGCATGTGCAAGGTGGGGTGGGGTAAGGTGGGGTGGGGTGAGGTGGAGTGGGATAGGGTGCCCCGGCGCGCTTGCATGTGCATGCGGTGCTGGGATGGGGTGCCCATGTGTAAGTGGTGGGAGACAGGTGCCCCTTTTCCACATACATTGTGGCCTTTACTTCCCATGCATTCGTCTTTTCCCTCCAGCCCCTCTTGCTGTCTCCCCCTCCCAAATTTGTTTCCTTTCCCAGACTCTCTCCCCTTCTCCTTACCCCCCCCCCTTTGTTATTTACTAAAACCCCTTTAAAATTTCTTCAGCTGTCTGTACAACAAATACCCCATCTTTAGCCTTTTTGAGTTTGTTTGTTTTTTGGGGGGGGGTTTTGCAGGCTCGGGCAGATACCATTGGTCTTGGCCACAATTGTGGCCTTCTCCAGCACTTCTCCTTATATGCTTTGAGCCCCAGGCGCCAGGTCTGATTACTATTTTTTTTTTTTTGCATTCAAGATGCTTTAACAATAAAGTAGGTAATACAAAAAGTCCTCATCAAGAGGGAAGTCAGCCGACTAATTCCTTGTTGTTTATTTTCTGTTTGTAAACAAAAGCAATATTAACAAGAAAAACAAAAATCAGAGCTCCTGATTTACATACAAACACTATACCCACATTAACTTAAATGAAGAGTCCAACATAATTAAGTACCAACAATATTAGGCCAATTAACAATATTAGGTCAATTGACCATCTAATTTCTTCCCAGATAGATAACCTACCAATTGGACTGGATCAAAAAACAAACAACAACATTTCTCATTCCCAAGAGTCACCAAGCATTTACATGGGTATTCTAAGTAAAAGGAAGCCCCTCAGAGTCAAATTCTGGGATGTCTGGTTTAAAAAAACAACTCCTCCCAGCGTTTTTGAGTAATTTTACAAACATCTGAGAAAACCTGTATCACCCTACCACAGAAGGGAGCATACGTTTGCATTTCACAAAAAAAGAATCACAATATTTTTATCCACCAATGAAAGAAATAAGACCACTAGTGTAGCACGGGTAGGGATAACATCTTCTAGGATTCTAAAAAAAGCTGACACATTCAAGGTCTCATTTACAATTAAACGATCAAACTGATCCTCAACCTGTGCTCCAATCTCGAGCCCTAGAGGAAGGTGAAATTAGACTTACCTGCTAATTGTTGTTCCTTGAGGAACTCCAGTCTAGACCCGGAACCTCTGGGGTTGTGCTCCTCCTCCAGCAGCTTGGAGACTGAGAAACGTCATCCTTTTCTGATGACACTGGTATATCCTCACAGGATCCGCCTCCTCACTCCAGTAACCTATTGACAAAGCAGACTCACTGGAGCAACAATTAAGTAGTAAAACACTACGAACTGTAACTGAACTAATACCTTTTAAGGGAGAAATTCTCTTTTGCTGATCTCCCCCTATTCCCTACTAACCTTTGTTAGAAACACTTAGGCCTGCCCTCCCCCTTTATGAAGGATAGCGACCCAAACATAATCCCCATGCCTATAAGTTCCCCTTATGGACCATAAGCCACGCTGCTGCCTCTTCATCTTACCTGTTATACCTCATTTGCTTCAGGCACTAGCCCACAGAAAAAAACAGGGAGGGATACAGGACTAGACTGGAGCTCCTCAAGGAACAACAATTAACAGGTAAGTCTAATTTCACCTTCCTTATCGTCCCCTCCAGTCTAGTCCCGAACCTCTAGGGATGTAACAGAGCAGTGAAAGAAATCAACGGGGAGGGACCTGCTAGAGCAGCCTGAAGCACTGCTGATCCAAAACACGTATCCCTTTCCGCCTGAACATCCAGACAGTAAAGTTTGACAAAAGGAATTTAAAAATGACCAGGTAGCTGCCTTACAAATTTCTACAGCTGGTACTAAACTGAACTCAGCCCAAGACGCCGCTTTCGCTCTAGTCAAATGAGCTCTCAGCCCTTCTGGTACCGCTTTACCCTTCAAAACATACGCGGACGCTATGGCTTCTTTAATCCACCTGGCAATGGAAGCTTTTGATGCTGCCTCTCCTTTTTTCGGCTCTCCGAACAGGAAGAACAGTCTATCTGACCTGCGGAAACACGCCGTCCTGATATAATTTCTTTAATGCCCGATGAACGCCCAAGAGATGCAACTTTCAGGAAGAGGAACCCTCTGCATCCTCATTGAACACCGGTAATTAAACCACCTGATTCACGTAAAAAGCCGAGACTACTTTGGGCAAAAAGGACGGCACTGGCCTCAAAACCACCTTCGTATCATAAGACAAAAAAGGTTTCTTACAGGACAAAGCCTGTAATTCTGAGATTCTCCTAGCCGAACAGATAGCTACCAGGAACACTACCTTGAGGGTGAGGTCCTTTAATGACGCTCTCGACAATGGTTCAAACGGCTCTCGCCCCAACGCCTCTAGTACGAAAGGGAGATTCCACTTTGGTTCTACCTGTCTACATGGTGGCTTCAAAAGAGACACTGCTCTTAAAAACCGCTTGACATCTGGATGACCACCTAGAGCTTTCTTCTCCTATCTTTCCTCTATAACAGGACAACGCTGCTATTTGCACCCGCAAGGAAGCAGCCGCTAAGCCCTTTTCCAAACCATCCTGTAAAAATGCCAGCACCTGTGGAATCTACGCTCTGAATGCCTCAAACTGCCTGTCACCACACCATGCTTCAAATACCCGCCAGATGCGAACATATGCTAAAGAGGTAGATCTCTTACTTGCCTTCAACAAAGTGGTAATCACCGATGCTGAGTAGACCATCTTCAGCCTAACCCTCTCAATAGCCAAGCCGTAAGCGAGAACCGATCCACATGAGGCATGTGCAGTGGACCCTGAGATAACAGATCTTTCCGAAGGAGGCACCATGGCTTCTCTACCAAGAGCCTCATCAGATCCGCATACCAAGGCCACCTTGGCCAATCTGGCGCTATCAACATCACCCGTCCTCTGTGTCGCTCGATGCGCTGCACCATCTTCCCTATTAACACCCAAGGTGGAAAACAGGTACAGAAGCTGCTCTTCCGGCCAGACCTGTATGAGAGAAGCTGCTCTTCCGGCCAGACCTGTATGAGAGCATCCAGGCCTTCTGACATCCTTTCTCTTCTGCTGAAAAAGCGATTGACCTTTGCCGACTGGAACATTGCCATGAGATCCATTACTGCCGTTCCCCAACGTCATATCAGCATCTCGAACACATCCTGATGGAGGACCCACGCCCCCGGGTCCACTTTCACTTGACTCAAGAAGTCGGCCTCCACATTGTCCACTCCAGCTACATGCGCTGCCGACAAAGCCAGCAGATTTACTTCAGCCCACTCGAACAACTGTTCGGCCTCAGCTTCCATCGGGATGCTGCTGGTACCGCCTTGCTGATTGATATAGGCCACTACGGACGCGTTGTCGGAAAACACTCGAACGGCACTGCCGTTAAGATAAGGATGAAAAGCTTGTAGAGCCAGCGTCACCACTCAATTCCAACTTGTTGATTGGCCAGCCCTTTTCCCGATCGGTCCACTGACCCTGGGCGAACCTTCCTTGGAAATGAACTCCCCAGCCCAAGAGGCTGGTGTCCATCAGAGGTAACCAACAAGGCGCTTCCAAAGGCATCCCCTTCTCCAGGCACCCCGGAAGTAAGCACCATGAAGAGCTTACCGCGTCTTTGCCAGACAAGGGAGTCTCCGAGACAGAGGATCGTTTTGATGTGACCATCGTCTGAGCAATGCCCTCTGCAACGGTCTCATGTGGGCTCACGCCCATGGGACCAGCTCTAGAGTCACCGCCATGGTCCCAAGTAACTGCAGATAATGCCACGCTGTGGGAGTAGTTCTGCTCAGAAATTGCAGGACTAGCCTCCGCATCCCTTCGCTCGTTGTTGCGGCAGAAAGATTCTTCCAGCGTTTGTATCGAACCGAGCTCCCAAGTATTCCAGACATTGTGACGGAATCAATTTGCTCTTTGACATATTGACCACCCAACCGAGACTCTGTAGGAATGTTACCACTCTGGCTGTAGCCAATTCGCTCTCGGCCCTGGATTTCGCTCGGATTAGCCAATCATCTAGATCAGGGTGTACTAGAACGCCCTCCTTTTGCAACGCCGCCGCTACTACCACCATCACCTTAGTGAACGTTCGTGGCGTTGTAGTTAGCCCAAACGGCAAGGACTGGAATTGAAAATGTCCCAGAGGAACCGCAAATCTGAGAAATTTCTGATATTCCTGTCGTAAAGGAATGTGTAGGTGCGCTTCCAACAGGTCCAGGGAAGTAAGGAACTCCCCTTTTCTTACTGCCACGATCATCGACCTCAGGGTTTCCATACAAAAATGAGATACGCGAAGGCAACAATTTACCCTTTAGAGATCTAAAATTGTCCGAAAAGTCCCTTCTTTTTTCAGGGCTATGAAGCATATGGAGTACCGACCGAAGCAGCATTGGTCTGGAGGCACCTGTACTACTGCCTTGAGCTCGAGCAGCCTCTCTACCATCTCCCTTCACTGCGGCGCACTTGGCCGGCGCCTTGCACGGAGACTGTACGAACGAATCCTTCACCGGCCGCTGAAACTCCAAAGCATAACCTTCTCGAATGACCTCCAGTACCAACCGATCTGACGTAATCTGGACCCAGGCAGGGTAAAAATCCCGTAGCTGACCTCCTACGGGCACCAGATCTACCTGGGTCCCCCTGACTTCATTGTGACTTTCAAAGATTTGAGGAAGAGGAAGAGGCACCAAAACCTCTTCCCGCTCCCTGAAAGCCCCGAAACCCCTGGTTTCTATTGGGAAACCGTCCTCTTTAAGCTTGACAACCTTCGGAAACCGAACCGACGAAACTTCCTCTGTTGACCCTTGGATGTGGGAGTCGACCGTCCCTGCTTTTATTTGTCTTCTGGAAGTCTTCCACTCTTGGACTCTCCCAGATCCTTTATCAGCTTGTCTAAATCTTCCCCAAACAGGAGCTTTCCCCTGAAAGGAAGCTTACTTAGCCTGGACCTGGAAGATCCATCCGCTGCCCAATTGTGCAGCCAAAGGTAACGTCGGGCCGCTACCACCGATGCCATGCTTTTCGATAATCCTCAAATGAGGTCATAATGGATATCGGCCAGATAAGCCGTTCCCGACTCCAGTTTGGACGCTTCCCTGATCGTGTCCTCTCCCTGCTCACCTTGAACTCGTTGTGACCAGCGAAGGCAGGCTCTTGCCACCCATGCTCCACAAATAGCTGCCTGAATGGGCAGAGCATTGACGTCGAAGACCTGTTTTAACAAGGTATCCAGTTTCCTGTCCTGGGTATCCTTGAGCGCCACACTTCCTTCTACTGGAATAGTAGTCTTCTTCATAACCGCCGAGACGGCTGCATCTACTTTGGGAGACTTAAACAATTCCCAATCCTGGTCCATCAGCGGGTAAAGATGACCCATAACTCTGGACCCCTTTAGACTTGCCTCTGACACGTCCCACTCTTCCTGAATCATCTCTCGAACCACTCTGTGCACCGGAAAAGCTCCGAGCCTTCCAAAAAACCTGCAGTAACGGATCTTCTAAAGTAGCATCCTCCGCTGGTCCAGGTGACGGCATATTAAGCGCCTTTAGTGTCTCTGAAATGAGTGCTGGTAACTCATCTCTCCAGAACACGCAGACCACCCTAGCCTGGTCCTCTGTCCGTGATCTCTCCTTCCTCCAACTCGTCGTCCAATTCCACGTCGGGATCCCCCTCACCGGAGTGAAGCCCCTCCGAGGCCACAGACTGTTCCTTCTGCTCCTTCTCCATCCTGGCCTTCTTTGACAGGCTTTCTGTTGTCCCTGCACTGAGAAGGGTTCCAGGTCTCTTCTCCCCCAGTTCCCCCTCTGTGGAACTTGTTGCTAGCCTCTTCTGCATGCTTCCGAACGCTTGATGAATAAGCGCAACAAACTCCCGGGAAAAGATTGCCGCCAGTCCCCCTGGCAAGGACGCCTGCGAGGAGGGGAGATCTGGAGCGGAAGTCGTCCCTGCTGCAGGCTCCCTAAGTAGCAAATCTAGGGAAATTGGGTCCGGCAGACCTATTGGGGTTTCTTAATCCTCAGCTCCCACTTCCAAGGTGTGCTCTATAGCGGCTGCTTCTTGAACAGACTCCTGTCTCCAACACCGCTCCTCTTCTAGTCCCGCAGACTAAGCACTGCAGTCTAGAAGGCATCACGCTTGAGCGGATACGCCGTGTTCCACCACTGAGGAAGTACTGGGACTCTAGAAGCCAAACTCATTCAGAAACTTTTTTTTTCTTACAAAACACAATGTGTAGCCCTTTACCTAAGTGCCCCGAGCCTGAAAATTAAATTTAAAACCAAAAACGAAGCTTCCCGCACTGCCAACACACAGTCTGGTCCGCTGAGCTTAACGCGCTTAAATCTCCCCCACAACTTCGCCTTAGCGATCCTGCCCCCTTTACCTTGTCTGCCACAAATGCCTTTGCTAGCTTTGAGACTACTGCTTCTCCGATGAACCCACTGTCCAAAATTATCGCGGGCGGGGGGAGGGGGGGGGGTTGGGGGGGAGGCCTCAGCCTATCCTTAAAGGCACAAAACCTCCCAAAACCAAATCTCTTCTTTTCTCCTGTCTTTTTTTTTTTTTTTTTTTTTTTAAACACAAACACACACTAAGTCCTATCTCTCCTTAATTGCTCCTAAAGTGAGCTCGGACCTCCAGGCTCACCAATCCTCCAGCTGCTTGGAGACTGAGGTAACTGGAGTGAGGAGGCAGATCCTGTGAGGATATACCAGTGTCATCAGAAAAGGATGACGTTTCTCAGTCTCCAAGCTGCTAGAGGAGGAGCACAACCCCAGAGATTCGGGACTAGACTGGAGGGACGGTAAGGAACAGAGATTCAAAAATGTTATTGATTCAACATCTTTAAAAACATTTCTTTTAAGTATTTTTGAAAGAGGATAAGGGGAGACAAATGAGTTTGAGGGATGTTAATAAATCTGAAATTCTTCACTCGAGCTGCATTCAAGAGATACTAAATGATGCAAAACCATCACAAACTGAAGATGACAGTGGCTTGGGCAAAAAACATTTGTCCCTCCCATTTTGAAACAGTTGAATTACAAGTAATGATACATTATATCTATTCCTAAATCTTAACCACCACATCATTAGTAAACTGCGAAATCTGAGACATTGAAGAACAAAGTGAAATTTCAGTTTGTGTAACTACTTGCCATATGTCCCGCAGTAAAATATCCTTGGGCTCACTTACATTATCCAAGAGAACCAAGAAATTAAGAGGTTCTGGAATTTTAATCCCAGACACACTAGAAACCCAATCCGAATCAGAGTAAACAACCTGAGAGTCCCAAAACAAAGTTCCCTCCTCCACCATAACAGCTGAGGGGGAGTTCGCTCCTTAAATTTCCTCCAGGTTGGGCAGGGTAAGACCCAAACTCATCGGAGGAGAGATGTCTGAGAAAGTACTCAATGTGCCAGGGGAAACTTTAGCATCAGGGGACGAGACGTCCAGGACATTCGGTAGAACATGCTGATCCATTGTTCTAACAATTAACATCTTTAGCCAGAAATGCCGGCAGCATTTTCTTCTTCCTTTTACCCATACAAACCTTCCTCCAAGTACCAAAAGGGCACCAAAGGGGCTGGTGTCCCCCTCTGGTCACACCCCTTCAGGCACGTGCCCAAGGACATATGCCAGCATTCGTGTCCCGCAGCATGCCAAAGATTTTAAAATTGGTGGGGCGACATCAGCTGTTCAAGTTCCTCCCTCTCAGCTGTGGCAATCAGGAAACATCAACACGATCAAGCAGGAAAACAGCAGAGCTGCCCTCGGTCTGATTTTTTTTTTTTTTTTTTAAGTCACCATGGCTGGACCTTGCCACTCCTTGCTGGTCTCCCTCTGAATCATCTCTCTCCCCTTCAATATCTTCAACACTCTGCTGCACGGCTAATCATTCGCCTCGAAATGCTCATATTACCCCTCTCCTCAAGTCACTTCATTAGCTATCTAACCATTTCCACATACAAACTTCTCCTGCTGACTTTTAGTGCATTCACTCTGCAGCTCCTCACTACCTTTCCTCTTATCTCTCTCAGGAACTCCGTCCTTCTGGAAAAGTGCTTCTATCTGTGCCCTTCTCTTCTACTGCTAACTCCAGACCACTCCTTTCAACCTTGCTGCTTCTTGTGCCTGGAACAAACTTCCTGAGTCTATGTCAGGTGCCTTCTCTGACCCTTTTCAAATCCAGGCTGAAAACGCACCTTTTTGCTGCCGCTTTCGGATCTTGATTTACCTGATCTCCTTTGTATTTCCTTACCATTCCTCCTAGTTGTGTCCCATGTCTACAGCTACT
This sequence comes from Ichthyophis bannanicus, assembly GCA_033557465.1. NCBI lineage: Eukaryota > Metazoa > Chordata > Amphibia > Gymnophiona > Ichthyophiidae > Ichthyophis > Ichthyophis bannanicus. Next base: position 979,294,392 of record CM066031.1, read on the forward strand.
GTGCTGTGTCTGTCTTGACTAGATTGTAAGCTCTGATGAGCAAGGACAGTCTTTTACATGTGTCTGTGCAGCACTGTGTACGTCTTCTAGCACTATACAAACGTTCAGTAGTAGTAGTAGACGACCTGGGATTTGTTGAGCCCTGCAACACTAATAAAGATGGCTTAACAGTGTAAGAAGGTGCTGGTTAGGCCAGAAGAATTTTGTGATGAACAGAGTTTTAGGGAGGGGGAAAAAGGGACACAGTGCTGCTTTACAGTTTGCAGAATATTGTACACTCTGGACAACATTTCTCTGAAAGGACAGAAATGAGCTAGAATGGCTCCAGAGAAAGGCAAGCAAAATGGTGAGGAGTCTGCATCAAAAGCCATAAAAGATAAAACTTAGGACCTACAGTAAGTATGTATACTCTAGAAGGAAGAGAAACCAGGGGATGGGAGGGGTAGAAAGAATGAGAGACATTTAAACTCCTGAAAAGTATTACTAATGCACAAGAAAACCTTCATAGATAAGAAAGCTTGCTAACAATAGGTGATGATTCAGCTCCACGGATGTGGCTTCAAGACATCAAGAATAAATTTTTCCCCTCCTCAGAGAGGCGGCAAATACTAGTAATGCCCTTCTGGAGGAAGTGGAGACAAAATGGTAACAAAAAGCAAAAAAAAAGCTAGAGGATTCTTAGTGGCTGGAAGATAGTAAAGACATAGTGGTTATAATCCTAATCATTCATAGTACGACATCATTGGGCCTCTAAGATGGCCAGAATGATCTGGATGGTGAAATAAGACCTTACCTGCTAATTTTATTTCATGGCGTACCCTCCAGTCCAGTCGGGTTATGTCCCTCCACCAGCAGCTGGAGACTGAACACTCAAATCTTTAATGATGTCACTAGATAAGAGACCGTGAATATCCCTCTCATGTTAGTACCCTACTGGCAAAGCAGCCCAAAAGCAACACAGAATTGCCTAAAGAACTAAAACTATCTAGCTATGAGTGAACAGGAACCAACAGACACCAACTTCTCCCTCCATCAGTCCCCACAACTATTTATTATGGGACAAAATCAACATGTGGAGTCTGCGCCACTGATCATCTAAGTTTTTTTTTTAAATTTTACTTTTGTCAACTAGAGCCTCTCCAGAAGTCCAGGAAAAGAGCCCTAGTGCCGACCCACCGGTGTGCCACATCCCCACGAGATCTCTAGAGCCCTGCTTCACTGTCAACCCCCACAGGCTTGCCACAGAATGAGCTGAAGTAAACAACCGTGGCAGCTCCTGGACTGGAGGAACACACCAAAAGAGTGAGTAATCCAAAAATAGTTGATTAAAACCATTCAGGGTCATCTGTAGACCCACAGGAATACTAAACGCTAACCCGACATGGCGGTTTTTCAGCAGAGCCTTGGTCAGGGGTTAGTGCTACAAACATAAAAATATAATAAAAGTGATGTTAAAATCATAAAAAACTAAAAATAAATAAAACATAAGACCAACAGGGGCATACAATGCCTGAGAGCAATTAAAAACAATGTTAAATCATGAAACCATAAAAGACTAAAACCGTGAGTTTGTATAATTACAACACATAAAAATAAAGCATAGGTACCCACCTGTAACAGGTGATCTCCGGGAACAGCAGGAATTTAGTCTTCACATGTGGGTACGTCAGTACTAATGGAGCCTGCGCAGGAAAGGTCCCCAGCGTCCAACCAGGAAGCTTTTGGGAGCATCCCACAACGCCTGCGTGCTGCCTTCCCGCCTTTCCCAACTGCCTCTTTCCAGTTGAGTTTAAAGCTGAGAAAGGGAAAGGGAAAGAGAGATACAACTCCTAGGGGAGGTGGGTGGGTTGTGAAGACTAAATTCCTGCTGTTCCCGGAGATCACCTGTTACAGGTGAGTAACTGCTATCTCCAGGAACAAACAGGAATGTAGTCTTCACATATGGGGACTCCCTAGCTTTAGATGCCAGGGAGAGACCCCAGAAGTTGTGTGCCCCTATGAAGGGCTCCACTTCCCCCCATGGATCTCCGGCATCCAACCAGGGATGGCGGGTAGGAGTTGATTAGGTATGGAACAGGTGTTGAAGAACAGCCTGACCAAACAAGGCATCCCGGCGGGAGTCCTTGTCCAAGCAGTAATGGGTTGTGAAGGTATGAACTGAGGCCCAAGTAGCTGCTTGACAGATGTCGTCGATAGACAGAGTGTAGATGAGCCATTGAGGCTGCCATGGCTCTCACATTGTGAGCTATAACATGCCCCTCCAGAGGAAGGTTCTTACTCTGATAGGCAAAGGAAATGCACTGTGCAATCCAGTTGGACAGTGTTCTCTTGGAGACTGGAAGTCCCAAATGAGAAGGATCAAAAGCAACAAAGAGTTGAGAGGACCTTCTATGTTGCTGTGTTCTTTGCAAGTAAAAGGCTAAAGCTCTTTTACAGTCCAAAGTATGAAGATTCCTTTCTGCATTAGATGCATGAGGCCTTGGAAAAAAAAAAAAAAAGACAGGCAGGTAAACCACTTGGTTCAAATGGAAAGGCGAGACCACCTTCGGCATGAAGTGTGGGTGAGTCCTAAGGACTACCTTGTCATGATGGAACCTTGTGTAAGGTGGATCAGCTACAAGCGCTTGCAACTCACTGATGCGGCGTGCTGATGTGATTGCAATGAGAAAGATAACCTTCCAAGAAAGGAATTTCAATGATGATGTATAGCCAGAGGTTCGAAAGGCGGCTTCATGAGCTGACCAAGAACTAGGTTTAAGTCCCATGTCACTGGAGGTCGCCTAATGGGAGGCTTGGTTAGAAGAAGACCTCTCATAAATCTTGCTACAAGAGGATGGGAGGAAATAGGTTGCCCATTCAGAGGCTTGAAAGAAGCTGCAATGGCACTCAAATGGACTCTTACTGAGTTAGTCTTAAGTCCCGCATTGGATAAATGAAGGAGATACTCCAGTAATGATTCCAGAGGTATCGCACGGGGGTTAAGACCCTTTTGCGAACACCACATGGTAAACCTTTTCCACTAGAAAGCATAAGAGCGTCTTGTGGAAGGTTTCCTGGAAGCATAAAGGATATCCCTTACTGGCTGAGGAAGGTTAAGATCATGAAGATCTAGGCCTTCAGCAACCAAGCCCTGAGATGCAGGGATTGGGATGCCATAACATTCCGTCCTCCTGAGACAGGAGATCTGGAGCAGACCCTAATTCTAGGGAGGGAGCTTGAGAGAGTTGTAGAAGCAGAGGGTACCACACTTGCCGTGGCCAATGTGGTGCTATGAGAATCATATGGCCTCTGTCTCTCTGAAGCTTGAATAGGGTTTTGGGAATTAGGGGAATGGGCGGAAAAGCATAAAGGAAGTTCTGACCCCAGTGAAGGAGGAAGGCATCCCTGGCCTGAGAGCCCTGAGCCGGAATTCTGGAACAGAACCAGGGAAGTTTGGCATTCAATGGACTTGCAAAGAGGTCTATGTCCGGGGTTCCCAAAATTTGAAAAATCTCGGCCACCTGGTCTGCACGGAGAGACCATTCGTGTGGAAGCAGAACTTGACTGAGTCTGTCTGCCCAAGAGTTTTTTATGCCTGGGAGGTACACTGCCAGGAGATGAATCTGATGCTCTCTGGCGAGGGCCCATAGTCGCAAAGCTTCGTTGCAAAGTGACAGAGAGCCTGTTCCCCCCTGCTTGTTCACATAGAACATGGCTATCTGATTGCCCGTATGAATGAGGACTGTCTTGTAGCTGAGCAGGGTATGGAACACTCGAAGAGCAAGGAAGATTGCTCTGAGCTCCAAGAGATTGATATGCAGAGTCTCCTGTGGAGTCCAGGTGCCTTGGGTGGAGAGGTCTTGTAGATGAGCTCCCCAACCCACTGGTGAAGCATCTGTTGTGAGAGTTGCCTGTAGTAAGGGTTGTTGAAAAGGCGACCCCAGCAACAGGTATTGAGTGGACTGCCACCATTGGAGGGACAAAATAAGACGACTTGTATTTGCTATTTTGTCTGACAGGCACCCTGATGCCTGGGTCCATTGGGTGGATAACGTCCACTGGGCTGCTCTCATATGGAGGCGAGCATAAGGAACCACATGCACTGTGGATGCCATGTGGCCTAGTAGTTGTAGCATTTTTTGGGCAGTGAGATGAGGTTTTAGCACTGCTTGAAAAGCTAACTGCACCGTGCGAAGGCAACGGGCCTAGGGGAGATAGGCCCTTGCCCTTTTGGTATCCAGCAAAGCTCCTATGAACTCTAGAGACTGAGTGGGAGTTAGACTGGATTTTGGGATGTTTATGACTAGACCCAAATACTGAAGGTTACGCATTGTGCAAGATAGGGAAGTTCTGGCCTCTGACTCTGATGGGGCTTGAATGAGCCAATCGTCTAAGTAGGGGAAGACGAATATGCCTAGAGTGCGGAGAAATGCTGCTACCACAGCCATGCATCTCGTGAACACTCTTGGAGCTGAGGCCAGACCAAAAGGAAGCACCCTGTATTGAAAGTGCCTTCCCTGGAAAAGGAACCAAAGGAACCTTCTGTGAGATGGATGGATGAGAACATGGGTGTACGCATCCTTGAGATCTAGAGAACAAAGTCAATCCTGACTCTGAAGGTATGCAGCAGAGTTCCTAGAGAAATCATTTTGAATTTCTCTTTGAACAGGAATTTGTTCAATTCTCTGAGGTCCAAGATAGGTCTGTATCCCCCTGTTTTCTTTGGGATAAAGAAATAGGGAGAGTAGAACCCTGTACCCTGCTTATGAATGGGTACTTCTTCTATTGCCCCTTGGGCAAGAGGTGTAGAGACCTCTTGATCTAACAAATTGATGAGAGAGGTCTGAGAATTGAACTGTCTTACCACTGTGGGAGGGGGCATGCACAGAAAGTGCAGCTTGTACCCCACTCTGATAATGGAGAGTGTCCAATGCTCTGCTGTTATTTGCTCCCACCTGGGGGGGCAAAATGGCATAACTTTCCTGGAATGGTGGAAGGCTCTGGTCCATTGAGGGCCAGGAAGGCTAAGTTCTCTAGATGAAAGTCAAAGACCTTGTGGAGGCTGAGACTGCTGAGACTTAACAGTCTTCGCCTTCCTTTGTTTGGGTGGTTGCTGAGTTTTCCGGACAGGTTGACCTGCAGAACGTGCCTGCTGAGAATAAGCAGGATAAATTTTATTCTTTTTAGAAAAGAATGGTTTCAAAAAGATTTTTCTTGCAGGATCAGCTGTAGACTTTGGACAGTCTGTCCAAGGTAGAGTTTTCAGCATCCATCTCGTTGGCTCTCTCTTGCCAATCTCTACCAAACAGGTTCTCACCAGTACAAGGAATATTTCCCAGTTTGTCTTGTACCCAGAGCTCCAGATCAGATGCCTGGAGCCAAGCAATTCTACGTGCACTTATGGCAATGGCCGAGGTTCTGCTTATGCACTCAAAGCAGTCAAAAGCTGCATGGTTGACAAATTTAGAAACATCTTGGGCATGTTTGACCAATGTGAGAAAATCCTGTCTTCTATCATCAGGAAGAACAGGACTCAAAGCCTGTAAAGTCATCTGTGACTTCCTTCAGGAACATTCCCATGTACAGACTATAGGAACTGATCCTGGCAGAAGGCATGGAAGCTTGGAAGACACGACTTCCAAAAGCATCCAGAGTTCTGCACTCACGTCTTGGAGGATTAGAGGCATGTCTCTTTTCACTCTTGATCCTTCTCATAGCTGATTCCACTACAATAGAGTGGTGAGGAAGCTGAGTTTTTTGGAATCCAGGACAAGGAAGGACTCGATATAGAGTATCCAGTCTACGAGAATGAGGAGAAGTGGTAAGAGGTGTCTCCCACATTCTCAATATGAGATCATACAAGATCTCATGGATGGGCAAGGTAGCTGCCTCCTTAGGAGTTTTAGGATATTGTAAAATTTACAACTCCTTTGCTCTGGGCTCTGTTTCAGGTGCCACAGTAATGGACAGACCTCGAGCCACCTCCCTGATGAAATCCTGAAAGGACATGTCCTCTGGAGGGGACATCCTACATTTAGGGGAGGAAGGCTCCTCTTGGAGAAGAATTCCCGCATCGACAGAACTGTCAGAATCTTCAGACTCTTGAGGACTCAAAGTATCTTCTGTCAGGATGCTCTTGAAAAGCCCGATACGCGTACCGACCGAAGTCGGTACCGGGAGTAATCGGTACCGGAGTATAGGTACTGGGGGGCATCGGATGACTGGGTGCCGGCAATGCGGCCACCGAAGTTGATGCTATCGGTACCGATACCGGTGCCGGGGTCGGTGCCGGTTGAAAAGTCTGATGCGGCTCCGAGGGCGTCGATGCCGCAAGGAGAGCCGCCAGACTGCGCTCAATAGCCAGGACTCTCTGGTCTATCGACGCTGCCGATGCCTGGGTGTCGGTACCGGAGAAGACCGCCGGCACCCCAGAGCATGGCACCAGTAGTTCTGCCGAGGTCGAGGCCTCAAGAACATCCTGGAGCCCCGATAATGCTTTGGAAGCCGAAGCCTCCCGCCGGGGCAATTTTGCTGGTGTGAAATCCTCGAGGGCAATGCCAGAGGCATCTCGATGCTTAGAAGGAGATCTACCCTTTGAGGACCAGCTAGACTTATGTTTAGTTACCCGAGATCCACGGGAGGAAGACGAAGCCCTGGAAGACATCAATGCCACCGAAGCTGCATCAGAGGGAAACAGGGTACTGAGCTTGGTGGCTCGGTTCTGTCAACCTCTTGGACATCATGGCACAAGCCATACACTCTGAGATGGAATGGTCAGGACCTAAACATTTCAGACACCACTCATGGGTGTTGGTGACGGAAAGGGTACTGCCACACTTGGTGCACTTTTTAAAACTGGAGGAGGGTGTTTCCATTATGGAAAAATATCTTGGGCCAAAGGCCCAAAATGGCATGTGCACCTAAAAAAAAAAAAAAATTGGGAAAAACTAAGGATTTTATTTTTTTAGAAAAGAAATACAGAAGTAAAGAAAAGAACCGGCAGTACCAGTAAAGCGTTGAGAAAGGCAGACGCGACCACAGAAAAAAGAAAATTTTATGCGGTGACAGGAACACAACCTGCTGGCTCCGCGGAAAACGAAGAACTGGAGAGAGGTAGTTGGGAAAGGCAGCACGCAGGCACTGTGGGATGCTCCCAAAAGCTTCCTGGTTGGATGCTGGGGAGCGTTCCTGCGCAGGCTCCGTCAGTACCGACGTACCCATATGTGAAGACTACATTCCTGCTTGTTCCTGGAGATATATGATTACAAGATAATGATACATCTTGCCTCCTGTCAACACGACTTATCAAAGAGAAACTAATGTAGAAAGAATAAAAGTACAATAAGGTAAAAAATCTTATAGGAATTAAGAAACCATGACAAATACTATAAGTGCCTATAAAAACTAATTAATAAACAGTAAGTAAAAATCACTCTTGTAGAGGTAATATGTAATTAGACTCATAGAATAATGATAACGGAGGAGGGGAAAACTCGCGTGTAAAACAGAACAAAATAGCTTAAATGCATATATAGCTCAATACGATAATTGGAAAACTCCATAACTTTCTATGCCTAAGGAGAATCTGGAAAAAGAATAAGAAATATCAAATAATGATTCATTCAAACCTAACTTTGTGGGGATATGATGTATTCAAGTAGTTTATTCCTAATGATCACTGTTCAAAAGTACCGGTAATACCTGGATGTGTTCCCTAAAATTCTCTTGGACAAGATGAAAATGTCATTCTTAGACAAGTTGTACACAGGATGGGTTAATAAAATTCCATGCTAAAAGGCCAAACATAATAAACTGACAAGACTAGAAATGATTTAAAACCTTTTAGAAAAAGGATTGCCCTTACTTCATAGTTTAACTGATAGAAGAATGATAAATTGAAAGTAAAAAGCCCAGTGTGCTACATTACTGCTGGTTTGCAAAGCATTCTGCTATTTCTCCTCATATGAACTAAAGAATCGGAAGGAGCCTGTAGCCATAGCAACGAGGACGCTATACTTCAGCGAGTCCAGCTGTGAACATTTTACACACAAAGCGTGCGATTGTAAAAGTAATGGCTGAAGATTGTGTGCACATAAAATCTCTTTTTTGTTACTATTGGACTTTTATACGATTGCATATAATGAATATTTTAGAATTGAAAACGCTGATCTCTAAAGGGCGTGTTGGTTTAATTGTAGAAACCAGGAGTTACACTAAAAAAAATTTAAAGACGAATGAGACAAATGGTGGCATCACAGAGATGTGTGTAAATGAGATAAAAGCAGAATGTAAAAGAATTAAATAAAGTAAAAGGGGAGAGGAGGAGGGAAGGGGGGAAAAGGGGAAGGAAGTGTGTGTGTAAGTTAAAAAGATAAATTAAATTGTGTATATGCCTTATATAAACTGTAAAATATTTAGAAGATAAATATAAAGGTTAAATTAGGTCTTACTTACTAATTGATGTTCCTTGACCTCCATTCCAGTCCCACCCCTCCAGCAGCTTGGAAACTGAGCATGTCATATTTTATGACATCATCCTTGATAAGTGGCTGGCACCTCCCTCCAGCCTCCAGTATCCTATTGACAAAGCAGACTCACAAGAGCAACAAGAACTATTCTCACATGAGCAAAAAGCTCTTTAGCCATAAACTAATCCCAGTGAGAACCCGACAGCACCTCCCCTCGATGTAAAGAAGTGCTCACCTACAAGAAGAGGAAGGCAACTTGTCACTCTGGCCATGCAGCTACATATCACGGGGCCTATGTATCTTATTCAGCCAATTAAATTTCCTTTTGTTCTTATAGCTCTATTCTTTTTCATTTTTTTCTGAAGGAGTCCTCACACTTCGTCCTCTGCCACTCCTTGTCCCTGAGCAATGTAACAAAGATGAACTTCTTCAGGCCTGGGAACGCCACTCAAACCGATCAGGAGGGTTTCTGGGACTACACTGGAAGTCTTCAAGGAAGATCAATTAGCAGGTAAGACCTAATTTCACCTTCCTTATGGTCCCCTCTAGTCCAGTCCCGGTACCTGTAGGATGTACCATAGCAGTACTAATCTCAGGAGGGACTCGCGAGCCCGGTCTGAAGCACCGCCAAATCAAAATGCGCATCTTCCACCGCCTGCACATCCAGACGGTAATGCTTCACAAAAGGAGTGCAATGATGACCATGTCACCACCTTACAAATGTCCACTGGTGGCACCAAACGTGACTCTGCCCAGAATGTCACTTGAGTTCTCGTAGAATGAGCTCAATCCCTGGGGGATGAGCCTACAACGCAGAAGGTAGGCCGAAGCTATGGCCTCCCTTATCCATCTAGAAATGAAGGCCTTGGAAGCTGCATCCCCTTGCTGCAGGTCTCCCAAATAAAACAAACAGGAGGTCTTATTTCCCAAAGGGCATCATCCTCTTGAACTAGTGCTTCAGCACATGGCAAACATCCAACCAGCGCAGGAAGGGATCCATCATTGTTCCTCCTGCTCCAGAAAACACCGACAGTGTCACTAACTGATTCAGGTGAAATGTCGATAACACCTTGGGCAGAAAGGAGGATGTTGCTGTTAAGTGCCGTAGCGTCTGTCTCGACTCATGCCGACCTTCTGAATAACTGTCCTAAACTGTGTTCGGTCTTCAGTCAGGCAGCTCAATGGATGACAGACTGGCACCCAAAGCTGCTGTTATTGTATCGGTTCATCTCATTGCTGGCCTTCCTCGTTTGTGTTGACCTTCTACCTTGCCAAGCATGGATGTCTCTCTCTAATGATCTCTCTCTTCGCATGATGTGTCCAAAGTATTTAAGTCAAAATCTTTGCATCTGAGCTTCTAAAGAAAGCTTAGGTTTGATCTCCTCTAGTACTGACTAGTTTGTACTTCGGGCAGTCCATGGTATAAACAGTATTCTTTAACAGCACCATAGTTGAAAAGTATCAATTTTCTTCTTGTCTATCTTTTTCACTGTCCAACTTACGCATCCATATGACGTTATTGAAAATACCATGGCTTGAACGAGTTGAATCTTTGTATGGAGAGAGACATCTCTGCTCTTGAGAATCTTGCCTAAGTCCTTCATAGCCGTTCTGCCAAGAGCAATGTGTCATCTGATTTATTGACCATTTGTTGTTTCTTTATTGTTAGTTGATCCAAGTAGGTTAAAGTTATCCACTATTTTGATTTCTTCTCCATCAACGATTAACTTATTGATTCTGCCAGTTGTCAGGCTCTTTGGCTTCTTTACATTAAGGTGCAGGCCCATTTTAAGACTATGTCCCTTGATCTTGAGAAGCAAGCTTTTCAGATCATCTTAACTTCACTATGCTGATACCATTTTACTGACTGAAAGTGTTAAATGAGTCTTCCACTAATCTTCACACTTCTGTTGTCTTCATACAGTCCGGCTTCTCTGATTTGTTCCACATATAAATTAAACAGGTAGAGGGAAAGCATGCAGCCTTGTTGTACACCTTTGCTAATTTTAAACCATTCTGTTTCTCCTTGTTCCGTTTGAACTGTTGCTTTTTGATGTAAAGGTTATGCAAGAGAACAGTGGTTCTGGTATACCCATGCTTCTTAATGTGGCCCAGCGATTCTCATGGTTTACAGTCAAAAGCCTTGCTGTAGTCAATTAAACACATATAGATATCCTTTTGGTATTCTTTAATCTTTTCAAGGATCCATCTCACATCTGCAATGACATCTCTTGCTCCTCGCCCTTTCCTGAAACCTGCTTGCACTTCAGACAGTTCTCATTCCAGGTATGGTTGTAGTCTCTGCTGAATAATCTTCAGTAGAATCTTGCTGACATGTGGGATCAGAGCAATTGTGCAATAATTTCCAGTGTCAGCTGGATCACCTTTCTTTAGTATTGGTATAAACACACATCTTTTCTGGTCAGTTGGCCATGATGTTGTCTTCCAAATTTCCTGGCAGAGCCTTGTAAGTATGGTAACAGCTGCATCCAATTGTTGTAATACTTCCATGGGAATGCCATCAATGCCAGGTGCTTTGTTCTTTGATAAGGCTTTCAATGCTGCTTCGACAACTTCTTTCATTATCAATGGTTCCTGATCATAAGGTACTGGTTGAAATGGCTGTTGGTCCACTTGATCTTTATTGTATGACAACTCTGTATATTTTTTCTACCTTTTCTTGATCTTCTCAGCATCATTCAATATGGATCCTTGAGCATCCTGTGACATTACAATTTGAGGCTGGAATTTCTTCTTTACCCGTCTCAAAATCACCTTCTCCTTTGACATAATGAAAAAAGGAGCCCGGCAAGACAGACTGAAGCTCAGATTCTTCTTGCCAAGCATATGGCCACCAGAAAAATTGTCTAACATCAGATCTTTTATGGATAAAGCAGACAGCGGCTCAAATGGAGCTTCCGTCAAGACCGAAACCAGTAAATTAAGAACCCAAGGGGCAATGACCAAACGCACCGGGGGGTTGAACCTGTTTCACCACATGCAGAAAATGCACGCCATCCGGGTATATTCCCAAAGGGATGCCCCATAGCCTACCTCAGTAACAGAAGATGGCTGCCACCTGTACCAACAGAGAACTACAAGCTAATCCTTTGTCCAGGCCCACTTATTGAAAGGAGAGTATGCCTGATATTATTGCCTGAAATGGGAGACAGTTTGCTCCTTCCCACCAGCTCTCAAACTCTCCATACACAATAAGATGGGGGGGATAAGACATTTTTCAGATATGTTAGTGAGAAGAGGAAGAGCAAAAGTGGTATTGTCAGACTCAAGGGTGAAGGGGAGGAATATGTAGAAGCTGATGAGAATAAAGTGGAATTGCTTAACAAATATTTCTGTTCTGTGCTCACAGATAAAGAACCAGGAGCAGGACTGCAGAAAACACCCACAAACAGGAACAGAAGCGAGGAGCATCTTGAACAATTTTCAGAAGACTGTGTTTGTGAGAAACTAGCTAAACTTAAAGTAAACAAAGCAATGGGACTAGATGGGATACACACTAGAATACTAAGGGAACTTGGGGACATTCTAGCAGCTCCACTGACTGACCTTTTCAATGCCTCTGAGTCGGGAGTGGTGCCAAAGAACTGGAGAGAGGCTCATGTGGTGCCTTTACACAAAAGCGGAAGTAAGGATGTTGGTTGAAAAAGCGTAGTTACTCACCTGTAACAGGTGTTCTCCAGGAGCAGCAGGAATCAGTCCTCACATATGGGTGACGTCGGCGCCGACGGAGCCCTCGCGGAGCAATTTTCCCCAGCTTTCAAAGAAAGCCTTTGGGAATTGCAGCGCGCATGCGCGGTCGCCTTCCCGCCCAAGGGTGCCATCTTAGCCAGTCTGATGACATAGCTAAAAGACAGCATAAAAATTTGCAAAAAAACTTAAGCAGATGATTGCAACTCCACGGGGAGGAGGGAGGGTTGTGAGGACTGATTCCTGCTGCTCCTGGAGAACACCTGTTACAGGTGAGTAACTACGCTTTCTCCAGGACCAAGCAGGAAGTCAGTCCTCACATATGGGACTCCCAAGCTTAAGGCTACCGGAGACCCTAAGCACAAAAATGAGCTCCCTCTAGCTCAGCGGCACAGAAGGAAGGAATCTTCACTGAATTATCACCCACCGGTAGCCCCCATCCGGGATGGAGGGTAGGAGTTGCTCAAACCTCGAAGAGATTTCGGAGGACTGCCTGTCCGAAAGCACTGTCCCTGCGGGACTCCCTCTCGAGACAGTAATGGACCGCAAAAGTCTGGCTCGAAGACCAAGTAGCGGCCCGGCAGATGTCTGCCAGCGGAACAGAGCGGAGGTAAGCCACTGACGTAGCCTTCGCCCGAACACAATGAGCCGTGACTCGACTTTCTAAGGAGAGTCCGGCTGCCCCATAAGCCCAAGCGATACAGTCAGCAACCCAGATGGACAGAGTACGCTTGGAGACCGGGAGCCCCAATTTATTGGGGTCAAAAGACACAAAAAGCTGAGCAGCTTTACGGTGCTCCCGCGTACGGTCAAGGTAGAAGTTCAATGCCCTTCTACAGTCCAGGGTATGCAGGACCCTTTCAGCCTGGCTGGAGTGAGGCCTGGGAAAGAAGGTTGGAAGTACCACCTCCTGATTTGATGTGAAAAGGGGAGACAACTTTTGGAAGAAATTTTGGGTGAGTCCGTAGGACTACCCTATTTTTGTAGAACCGAGTGAAAGAGGGATCAGACACGAGGGCCTGCAATTCACTTACGCATCTAGCGGAAGTGAGGGCTATCAGGAATAAGGTTTTCCACGAAAGAAAACGCAGAGAACAGGTAGCCATCGGTTCAAAAGGCGGACAGGTGATCCGCTGTAAAACCACATTCAGATCCCAGTCAGGTGCTGGCGGGCGCAGAGGTGGTTTAAGTAGAAGGAGACCTCGGAGAAACCGTGCTACGGAGAGGGTCGCTGGAAAGAGGTCTGCCGTCCACCGGCACATGGTGTGCTGAAAGAGCACCGAGGTGGACTTTGACGGAGTTGGACTTAAGTCCCAGATTAGAGAGTTAGAGCAGGTACTGCAAGATCACCGACACCGAGCAGGAGAAGGGATCCTGAGACTGCTGTAAACACCAAACGGAAAAGCGACGCCATTTAAGGGCGTAGCATTTGCGGGTAGAAGGTCGCCGAGAAGCTAGGACGACCTCTTCCACCTCTGCCGGCAGGAGAAGGGGAGCAAGGACTACCCTTTCAGCCGCCAGGCCATTAGATTGAGAGATCTGAGGTTGGGGTGTAGCAGAGACCCCTGATCCTGTGTTAGGAGATCCGGTTGAAACCCCAGAGGGAACGGATCCTCTACCGCTAATTGCAACAGGAGTGGAAACCACGGCTGTCTGGGCCAGCGAGGAGCTACCAGGATCATGGAAGCTTTGTCCCGGAGAACCTTGAATAGAGTTCGAGAGACTAGCGGGATGGGAGGAAAAGCATAGAGAAGGCTTTCCGACCATGAGAGTAGAAAAGCATCTGCCGCTACCCGAAGGGGATGTGGCTGACGAGAGCAGAAGCGAGGAAGTTGCCGGTTGAGAGGACTGGCAAAGAGATCCATCGTGGGGAGGCCCCACTTCAGAAAAAGTTTCTGAACTACCAAGGGATCCAGACGCCACTCGTGCGGCTGGAGTATCCTGCTGAGTTTGTCCGCAAGGCAATTCTCTTGGCCTGGGAGATAAACTGCCTTAAGAATGCCGTGACTGACGGCCCAAGAGCAGAGCTTCTGAGCTTCTCGGCAGAGAAGGAAGGAGCCCGTGCCCCCCTGCTTGTTCACGTAGAACATGGCAACTTGATTGTCCGTCTGGACAAGGACGGACCGGTGAGAAGTCAGGTGGGAGAAAGCCTTGAGCGCCAGACGGATTGCTCTGAGCTCCAGGAAGTTGATCTGTTGCGCAGACTCCCACGCGGTCCAGAGACCTTGAGTACATGCCCCCTGGCAATGTGCTCCCCAACCCAGGAGGGAAGCATCGGTCGTCAGCACTTGAGCCGGCTGAGGCGACTGAAACGGCATTCCAAGCACCAGGTTCGGCCGATGAAGCCACCACTGTAGGGAAGAGGCCAGCGGCCCGGAGATGCGCACTAAGTCGGCTAGTCCGCCGGTGGCTTGTTGCCACTGCTTGCGAAGGCACCATTGAGCAGGCCGCATATTCAGGCGAGCATTGGGGGTCACGTGGACGGTGGAAGCCATATGGCCGAGTAGTCTCAGGAAGCGCCTGGCGGAGACCAGGGACTGGCTGCGAAAACGGCCGGCTAGGTCCATGAGCCGTTGAGCCCTGTCGAGAGGCAGGAAAGCTCGTGCCTGAGGAGTGTGCAGTCTTGCGCCGATGAACTTGAGATCCTGTGAGGGGAGCAAAGTGGACTTTGCGAAGTTTATGACAAAGCCCAAGTACTGCAGAAGAGTCACCGTGCAGTGTGTGGCATTGGTGACTGCCGGAGAAGACGATGCTCTGATGAGCCAGTCGTCGAGGTACGGAAAGACAGAGGCCGTGAAGCCGGAGATAGGCCGCCACCACCGCGAGACATTTTGTGAAGACTCGCGGTGCGGAGGATAGGCCAAAGGGCAGTACTCTGTACTGGTAATGATTTCCTGCCACCACAAACCTTAGGTATTGGCGGTGGCTTGGGTGGATGAGGATGTGCGTGTAGGCATCCTTTAGATCTAAGGAGCATAGCCAATCTCCCTGCTGGAGGTAGGGCAGAAGGATTCCAAGGGTAAGCATCTTGAACATTTCCTGCACGAGGAACTTGTTGAGGTTGCGCAAGTCCAGGATGGGTCTGAGGCCTCCTGTCCTTTTTGGTATTAGGAAATACCTGGAATAAAAGCCTTGACCTCTCAGGTGGTGGGGCACCGGTTCCACAGCCTGTTCTGAAGACTTGCTAACTCCTGAAGGAGTAAGTCCCTGTGCAGAGGGAGTCGAGGAGGTTCTCCCGGAAAATAAGAGGGAGGGACCTGATGGAAGTGGAGAAGATATCCTTCTCTCACGACTTGAAGCACCCAGGCATCTGAAGTAATGTTGGACCACCTGTGGGCGAAGTGAACCAGCCGGCCTCCGGTGCTGGGAGGAGCCAGCTGAGGGGGAGAGGCTATGCTGAGGAAGTCAAAAACCCCCACCCTGCTGAGCAGGGGCTGGTGGTGCAGGCTTGGGGGCTTGCTGCCTACGGGACCCGTTACCCCGTCCCTTGGCCTGCTGGCCCTGTGGGGGAGCTGCGGAGGCCTGATATTGAGGGTAGTGTTTATAGGCAGCCGCCTTTCTCGGGTAAAAGGACTTCTTTCCCGAGCCCTTCTTTTTCTGGGAAGGGGCGGAGGTCTTCCTAGAAAGCCTAGTCCTGGTGAGAGTCTCCGTCTCGATTTGTGCAGCCTTTTCAGCCATGGGCTTGCCAAAGAGGTTCTCGACTCTGCAGGGGACATCGACCAACTTGTCCTGCACCCAGGGTTCAAGGTCAGACGACTGAAGCCAAGCCTGTCGGCGGGCACCGATGCCAGCTGCGGCTACTCGAGCCGATGCTTCAAAGCCATCATAGGCTGCTCGGGACATGAATTTGGAGCATTCCCGAATACCAGTTGTCAAGGCCAGGAACCTCCGCAAAGGTTCCTCGGACAGTCCAGCGGAGAATCCGGCTATCTCTTTAGCCAGGTCTCGGAGATACATGCCCATGTATAGCTGGTAGGTCTGGACACGACAAGCCAGCATAGAGCCCTGGAAACACTTCTTACCAAGGCCATCCAGGTTACGGGCCTCCCTGCCAGGAGGCACCGAGGAGTGCATCTTTTGGCTCTTAAGCCTATGCATGGCCGATTCCACCACCATGGAATGGTGTGGCAGCTGTGCTTTTTGGAAGCCAGGACTCTTGCGGACTCGATAGATGGAATCGACCCGCTTGCTTAATACCGGCAACGAGGCCGGACTCTCCCACATGCGGAAGAGTAGTCGTTCCAGCATGGGAGGAACCGGTACAGTAAAGTGCTCCCGGGCGGGAGAGTCGTACTGAAGGGCGTCGAGCTCTTCGGCTCGAGGCTCCTCCTCGGGATCCGCAGGGAAGGCCAAAGCCTTGGCCATATCCCTGACGAAGTCCGAGAACCGGGCATCCTCCGGAGGGGACTGCTTCCGAGGTTCGGACTCAGGTGAGTCCGAGGGGACACACCGAGTCCGAAACGAATCAGGTGACTCTTCCTCTTCAGACTCCCAGGCCGACTCCGAGGAGGAATCGGTGGGGTCGGCTCGGGCAGGCGGAGGCGTCGGCGGCGACGACCTCGGTCCCGAACGGGAGGCCGAGGGTGACCTCGACCGAGGATCGACTCGAGTTCACATGGACTCGAGGATCGGCTCGGTCTCCGGGGTCGACTTAGACGTCGACGTCCCGGAGGTCGGGGAAGTGGCGCCAGCAAGGCTAGCGATCAGTGCCCGCTGCTGGTCCATGAAGGCAGATAGTCTGCTCTCCAAGGCCGTCAACCTGAGTCCGACCTCAGGTGACCCAGCAGTCCCCGACTCGGGGCCCGACGTCGGACATCTCGGAGGCGAGTCCAGAAGGACTACAGGACTTACCCGAGCAGGCAACTCCGACTCCAGGCGAGGTCGCTTCGGGAGGTGCTCCTTCTCCAAAGACCTGGGACGGCTATCGGGGCTATGCGACCTGGCCCTCGCGGAGCCAGGAGCGTCCACCGACGCCGCCCTCGCGGGTTTTGCCTTCCGACGATGGTCCCTGGAGGGAGAACCCCTGTCGGAGGAGCTTCGGCGATGGTCAGAGCTGGAGCCTCTGGATGCCGAGGCCTCCGACGAGGTCCGGGTACGGCCGGGGTCAGCGAAGATTCTATCCCGCTGGTGCCGCCGACTCCTCAACGCTTTGGAGGACATTTTGCCACAGGCTCCACAGATCAGTTCTTCATGATCCGGGCCCAGGCAGCGGAGGCAATTATCGTGTGTGTCAGTGAGTGACATATTTCTGTCACACTGACCACACCGCTTGAAACCACTGGCAGCCATCGGGGGAAAAAGGGCCCCTGCAAGGTCAAAGGACCGGGCTGCCAGCGAAAAACCGAAAACGAAACTGACCAAAATCAGAAAAACCGAAAAATAAGAGAAGGACTCGCAACGGCGTCGCGAGTCCGGGCAGGAAACGACCGGCGTCGAACCGAAGTGAAAAAAGAGAAAAACTCACGAACATCAACTTTCTTAGCGGGGACACGACGGGTACGTCTGTAGGGCTCCGCGGAAAAAAAGAAGACTGGCTAAGATGGCACCCTTGGGCGGGAAGGCGACCGCGCATGCGCGCTGCAATTCCCAAAGGCTTTCTTTGAAAGCTGGGGAAAATTGCTCCGCAAGGGCTCCGTCGGCGCCGACGTCACCCATATGTGAGGACTGACTTCCTGCTTGGTCCTGGAGAACTACAGTACGGTTGGTTTAACTTCGGTGGTGAGTAAATTATTGGAAATGCTGCTGAAAGAGAAAATAGTGAGGTTTCAGGAGTCTAGCGGATTACAGGATCTGAGGCAGCATGGATTCACCAGAGGCAGGTTTTGTCAGACAAATCTGATTGATTTTGTTTTGACTGAGGCACTGTTCCTCACAGGCGACTTATAAACAAACTGAGCATCCTAGGGATGGACTCTAAAGTTATTGCTTGGGTTGGAAATTGGTCGAGTGGGAGGCGACAAAGGGTACAGGTAAATAGAGCTCACTCTGAAGAGAAGGTTACCAGTGGTGTGGGCCCCAAGGATCTGTGCTGGGTCCGCTGTTTTTTTGACATATTCATAAATGACCTGGAAAGTGGAACAAGTGAGGTTATCAAATTTTCAGATGACACAAAGCTATTTAAAGTTGTTAAAACCCAAGAGGATTGTGGAAAATTGCAAGAGGATCTTGATAAATTGGAAGACTGGGCATCAAAATGGCAGATGAAATTTAATGTGGACAAGTGCAAAGTTATGCACCTAGAGAAGAACAACCCAAACTATGGTTACACGATGCAAGGTTCCACATTAGGAACCACCACCCAGGAAAAAGATTTAGGCGTCATTATGGATAACATGTTAAAACCCTCGGCCCAGTGTGCAGTGGCAACCAAGAGAGCAAATAGAATGCTAGGTATCATAAGGAAAGGAATGGAAAATAAAACAAAAGATATTATAATGCCTCTATATCGTTGCATGGTGAGACCGCACCTTGAATATTGTGTGCAATTCTGGTCGCCGTATCTTAAAAAATATATAGCGTTATCAGAAAAGGTTCAGAGAAGAGCCACCAAAATGGTAAGGAGGATGGAAGGATACTCCTATGAAGAAAGGCTAAAAAGGTTAGGGCTCTTTAACCTGGAAAAAAGACGGCTGAGGGGAGATATGATAGAAGTCTATAAATTAATGAACAGAGTGGAACGGGTAAACATAGATCGATTGTTTATGTTATCAGAATATAGAAAGACTAGGGGACATGCAATGAAGCTACAGGGTAAACTATTTAAGACTAATAAAAGAAAATATTTTTTCACTCAACGTGTAATCAAACTCCCGAATTTGTTACCGGAGGATGTAGTAAAGGCTGTTAGTGTAGCTGGGTTTAAAAAAAGGTTTGGACAAGTTCCTGGAGGAAAGGTCCATAAACCATTATTAAGAAGAGACCCAGGATATCAATGCTTGACCCAGTACAAGCATTGTGGAACCTGTGTCTTTTGCGGAAACTGCTAGGTACGTATGACCTAGATTGGCCACTGTTGGAAACAGGATACTGGGCTTGATGGACCTTGGTCTGACCCAGTATGGCATCTCTTATGTTCTTATGATCGGTCCTTGGTCCAATTCTTTTTAACATCTTTGTTAGTGATATAGCAGAAAGGTTGTCGGTTAAGGTTTGCCTCTTTGCGGATGATACCAAAATCTGCAATAGAGTAGACACCAAGGAATGTGTAGATAACATGAGGAGGGATCTAGCTAAGCTTGAAGAATGGTCTAAAACTTGGCTGCTGAGATTTAATGTTAAAAAATGCAAGGTCATGAATTTGGGCTGCAAAAATCCAAGGGAGCGGTAGAGTGTAGGGGGTGAAGTATTTTTGTCCACTAAAGAAGAGCAGGACCTAGGCGTGATTGTGTCTGATGATCTTAAAGTAGCTAAACAAACAGAAAAGGTGACAGCAAAAGCTAGAAGGATGCTTGGGTGCATAGGGAGAGGAACGGCCAGCAGAAGAAAGGAGGTGATAGTGACTCTGCATAAGTCTTTGGTGCAACCTCATTTGGAGTATTGTGTGCAATTCTGGAGACCGCACCTTCAAAAGGATGTAAATAGGTTGGAATCAGTACAGAGGGTGGCTACTAAAATGGTTAGTGGTCTTCATTATAAAGCATGAGGACAGACTTGAGGATCTTAATATGTACACCTTAGAGGACAGGCGGGCTAGAAGTGATATGATTGAGATGTTTAAATACCTCCGTGGTATAAATGCACAGGAGGAGAGCCTCTTTCAATTGAAAGCAAGCTCTGCTACAAGGGGACATGGGATGAGGGTGAAAGGGGATAGATTCAGGAGTAATATGTGGTAATATTTCTTTACAGAAAGAATGGTGGATCCGTGGAATAGTCTCCCAGTGGAGGTGGTAGAGATGAGGACAGTATCTGAATTCAAAGAAGCATGGGACAAACACAGAGGATCTCTAAAGGAAAAAAAGGGGACTGTTTTAGTGGTTGATATGGAAGGACAGACTAGATATGACGATAGACCACATGGCCGCTAAAGTGGACTGTTTATGAGCCTTCAACACTGCAATCACTGGGGCCGAGTAGCCTCGCTGCATAAACCGAGCCCTCTCAAGAGCCATGCTGTAAGTGAGACTCGATCCACCAGAGGCATCCTGATTGGACCCTGTAACAGCAGATGGGCTCTCACTGGTAGACGCCACAAGGGGGAGACTACCAGTCGCACACCATGGTCATCTCAGCCAATCTGGGGCAACCAGTAACACTAGCCCCTGATGCGCCTTGATCCTCTATCACCCAGCCTACAAGTGCCCAGGGAGGAAACACAGAGCAGGCCCGCCATGGGCCACTCTTGCACCAGCACATCGAGTCCCTCTGACATGCACTCCCTTCTGCTGTAGAACTGAGATACCTTCGCTGACTTGAAGGTCGCCATGAGATCCATGGTTGGCAGCCCCCAGCGCTGGATTAACTGTGCAAACACTGCTTCGTTGAGCATCCACTCACCAAGATCTATCCGCACTCTGCTGAGATAGTTGGCTGCGACATTCTCCTTACCACATGTGCCATCGCAATTGCTAGCAGATGATTCTCTGCCCGGTCCAACAGTGGCACCACTTCAATCGGCAGGGTGGTACAAGTAGTGCGCAGCTGGAAAGTGATGTATGCCACTGCTGTGGCATTGTTTGAGAACACTCATAGAAACATGACAAGAAAGACCACATGGCCTAGTCTGCCCTTCCATATCAACTACTACAACAGTCCACTTTTTTTTCTTCACATATCCTCTGTGTTTGTCCCATGCTTTTCTAATTCAGACACTATCAACATCTCTACCACCTCCACTGGGAGACTCTTCCACGCATCTACCACTCTTCCCGTAAAGACATTTCCGCACATTACTTCTGATTGTATCTCCTTTCACCCTCATCCTATGACCCCCTTATAGCAGAGCTTGCTTTCAAATGAAAGAGGCTTTCCTCTTGTGAATTTATGCCACAGAGGTATTTAAACATCTCAGTCATATCTCCTTTATCCCGCCTTTCCTCTAAAGTATACATATTAAGATCCTCAAGTCTGTCCTCATATGCTTTATAACAAAAACCACTAACCATTTTAGTAGACACCCTCTGCACAGACTCTAACCTGTTTGTAAGCTTTTGTAGGTGCGGTCTCCAGAATTGCACACAATACTCCAAATGAGGTCACACCAAATACTTATACAGAGGCACTATGGCCTCCTTTTTTCTGCTGGCCATTCCTCTCCCTATGCACCCAAGCATCCTTCTACTTTCACTGTCGCCTTTTCTACCTGTTTAACTACTTTAAGTTCGTCAGACACAATCACATCCAGGTCCCGCTCTTTTGTGCACTGAAGTACTTCACCCCCTACACTGTACAGCTCCCCTTGGATTTTTGCAGCCAAATGCATGACTCTGCATTTTTTAACATAAAATCTCAGCTGCCAATTTCTAGACCATTCTTCAAGCTTAGCTAGATCCTTACTCATGTTATCTACATCTTCCTGGGTGTCTACTCTATTGTAGATTTTGGTATCATCCACAAACAGGTAAACCTTACCCGACAGCCCTTCTGCAATATCACTAACAAAGATGTTAAAAAGAATCAGACCAAGGCCAGATCCCTGTGGCACTCCACTGGTAATGTCCTTCTCTTCAGTGTGAGCTCCATTTATCTGTACCCTTTGTCTCCTCCCACTCAACCCAATCAGTAACTTTAGGTTCCCTTCTTAGGGTGCTCAGTTTGTTTATAAGTCACCTGTGTGGAACGGTGTCAAAGGCTTTACTGAAATCTAAATACACCATATCTAGGGCTCTCCCTCAGTCCAACTCCCTGATCACTCAGTCAAAGAAATCAATCAGATTTGTCTGACAAGACCTGCCTCTGGTGAATCCATGCTACCTTGGATCCGGTAATCCATTGGGTCTCCAGAAACCTCTCATTGCCTTTCCTTCCAGCACAAACTCACTCCTGCAGTGCTAACACCACCATCCTCAATTCAAGTCAGTTGATGGGCCACCCTGTCTCTAGCAGGGACCACTGCCCTTGTGCAATATTGGCTTCACAGTGCGTCCCCCAAACTGAGAGACTGGCATCCATGGTGAGTGGAATCCACTGCCGTGTCTCCAAAGGCATCCCCGCTAAAAGTTTAGAGGGTTGCAGCCACCACCGGAGGGCT
Organism: Ichthyophis bannanicus; assembly: GCA_033557465.1. NCBI lineage: Eukaryota > Metazoa > Chordata > Amphibia > Gymnophiona > Ichthyophiidae > Ichthyophis > Ichthyophis bannanicus. The sequence continues at coordinate 979,316,736 of CM066031.1, forward strand.
TTCCTTACCCCTGCCAGACATGTCAGCGGGTTTGAGAGTGGATGGTTCTGCGCTGACCACCTCCATAAACAATGCCCTTTGCAACGGCCGCATGTGAGCTCAAGCCCTAGGTACCATCTCGAACGAGCAGATGCCATGCCGTAGGCGCCTGCATGCGGAGGAACTGCCCAACCTGCTGTTGCAACTTGCAAGCCCCGTCTAACGGTAGAGATACTCGACAGAGATTGGTCTGATATCAGGATCTCAGATACTCCAAGTCTTGGGACGGCCAAAGGCGGCTCTTTGCAAAACTGACCACCTAGCTGAGGTCTTGTAAACAGACGATGACTCTGTGGCACATGTGTTTTCCTCTCTGGACTTTGTGCAAATGAGCTAATCGCCCAAATAGCGGTGCACCGGAATGCCTTCCTGGTGTAGAGCCGCAGTCACAACCACCATGATTTTTGTTAAAGTCTGAGGTGCCGTTGCCAGACCAAACAGCAGAGCCTGAAACTGGAAATATCCCATAGAAACTGAAAAACCTCAAACTCCCAATGTTTGCCTCATATTGGAATATGCAAATAAATCTGAGGTTAAAAACTCCCCCGCCCGAACTGCAATGATGCCCGACTGTAGCATTTATGTGGAAATGCGGCACTCAGGCAGATTTACCTTTTTGAGGTCTAAAATTGGGTAGAAGGATCCCTCTTTCTTCGGGACTATGAAGTAGATGGAGTATCAACCACATTCGTACTGGTCTCTCAGTACCTCCACCACCCCCATGCAAGTCTAACAGCCGCAGCACCATCTGTTGCACGGCCTGGCATTTTCATGGTGTCCTGCACGGTGAGTTGACAAAGGCCTCCCTGAAAGGCTGTGTGAACTCCAGGAAGTAGCCCTCCTTGATGACCTGAGGAACCCACTGGTCGGAAGTGAGCCGGGTCCAAGGATTGTAAAAGTCCTGCAGCTGACCTACCACAGGAACCACATCCACCTGGCCCCTCCTCACATCATTGTGACTTCTTAGGACCCGAGGAGATTGAGAGGAAACCACCTCTACCCATTCCCTGAAAATTCTGAAAGGCTTGCCCCCTGGCAGGAAAGCACCTTCTCTGATAAAGGGGCAAACTGGACTGCATGAAATCGCTGGAAATCCCTAGGCTGCCCTCTTACCAGCTTCTGTTTATCTTTCAGCATTCTGCCACCTTTCCTGTCATCCAGATTCTTCACAAACCTCTCCAGATCTTCCCCAAACAGGAGCTTACCCCTAAAGGAGTTTACTGAGACAGTTTGGAGGAGACATTTGCTGACCAATTCTACAGCCATAAGTAGCATCAAGCAGCAAACACCAAGGCTATACTCTTTGACAAACAAATAGTCATGGAAGGAATCTGCCAAGTACGCGGCTCCTGACTCCAGCTTGGCCACCTCCGGCGACTGGGGCGAGGAGTCTCCTGAGCTCGCCAAGATCCCCTGCACCCATTGCAGGCACGCCCGAGCCACAAAGGCTCTGGAAATAAACACCTGCAAGGACAGGGCATTAATATCGAAAGCCTGCTCGAGGAGAATCACCAATTTCCAATCCTGCATGTCCTTGAGCGCAGAGCCACCTTCCACTGGAATCTGTTTTTTGTGACTGAAGACCGCAGTGTCCACCTTGGGGGCGTGCAAAATCTCCCTATCCTTTTCCGGAAGTGGGTAAAAGGTGGGACATGGTCCTCATACTCCTCAGAGCAGCCTCTGGAACATCCCATTTGTCTTGCATCATTTGCCAGACCACTCTGTGAAGGGGAAAAAACCTTTTGTGTTGTTCTAACAGCCTGAAAGAGCGGATCCTCCAAAAGCTCCTCCTCCCCTGGAACCTCCACTCTAACACTAAGCACTCTGGAGGAATGCGCTATCAATGCTGCTAATTCCTCGCTTCTGAAGACCCGGATAATCCAAGCATCCTCACCCTGAAGCATCTCGCCCTCCTCCAGGTCTGACCCCGTTCCCAGATCATCTGGCTCCTCTGTGGGCAAGGACCATAACTCTTCCCAGAAGTCATCCTCTATTCTCCGCTTGCTTGGTACTGGTTCATCTCTCAGCTGTGCCTGCATGGGGAGAGGAGGGAGGACTCTGGGAAGCCCATCTTTGGTGCCTTGTCCAGGACCCTCTCTGATCCGTCCTCCCCACGCCATCTCATACAAAATGCCTTATGTATGAGGATGACAAATTCCGGAGTGAAACCTTCTGGAAGAGGGATCTCCTGTCCTCCCTTTGCCACAGAGGCTTTATCCGACTTCTTAACCTTGCTCTTTATGGTCTTAGAGATAAGCACAGCACTGTCACCAGCACACCCTCTAGCTGCAGGTGCCTGCAGCAAAGGGGAACCTCCACTTCCTGAGGGCTAAGTGGAAGACTCCCCCCGCCACCCCTAACGCTCCTAGGGCACCATCCATCCTCTGTTCTAGAAGTTGTCTCCAGTGATCTGGACTCATCTTCACAACTGCAGCAGCAGCCGCCTGTGGCCAAGACTGGTCCCTTCTATGAACCCCATGCTAAGCACGCTGGCTTGGATGGAATGCTGGCCTCACTCCCCAGCAGTAAGTGATCCAAACCTCCTTCCACTCAAATGGCTGCTTTGCCACTGCTCTTATTTTTTGCCTGTAATGTTGGAAGCTCTCTCACATGGGAAAAACAAAAAAAGGCGAGATCAGACTCCCTCGGCGTCCGGACGTGCTCAATAACAGCTTCCCAATGCTAAAATAAAACACCATGTCTTTCCAGCTATGGCCATGGTTCCTGCGCTTGGTGGGAAAATGCCCCCTTCACCACGCTGTTCGTGCAAGGCCTCCTTCACACACTGCCTGCACTAAAACGTCTTTTACAGGGCTCCTTCAAATATAACAAAAATAATTTACATAAGTTTGCTGACTGAGCTGCTCCAATGCTCAGCTGGACTCCTGCGGCTTCAGCGTCGGTCAGCCAAGGTGACAGGCTGCTTCTCAGACGACAGCTCCTCGCCCGCTGCTGAGCTCCGGAGCGCCATCACATTCCACCATGCGCAGGCAAGCCCCCCTTAACCAGCAAGGCTTTCCTGGCACTGCCTATCAGCAAATAGGGGCTCAGCCACTAGCTCTTTTGTATTTTTTTTTTCTCCCCAATAACTTTACTGTCAAATCAATAACTCCCTATAAAAATGCTGTTCTAGCCCAAAACCAAGATCAACTACCAAAGAAGAGGAAATTAGTCCTTACTTGCTAATTGATGTTCCTTGAGCGACTCTAGTCCAGTCACGGCACCTTTGGGTATACACGCTCCTCCAGCAGCTTGGAGACTTGAGCATGTCATGATTTTCATGACCTCCCTCTAGACAGCTGGCTCCTTCCCCAGCCTCCAGTATCCTATTGACAAAGCAAACTCACGGAAACCACCAATATAACCAACATGAAAAGAAACTTGATTAACTCACTACACTCAAAAACCCCCTCCCTACCAGGGAAGGAGAGTCCACCCTACTCACCTGTCACGAGCGTAAAGGCTTTGCAGGAGACCAGCTACCTTGCTCCTCCACCTTCGGCGGACGCTCAACTCTCCACCTCTCTCAGTCATTTATACGTCCTTCTTATTCCCCGGACCTATGTAAATTGGAAGAGACTTCTAGCAGCCGGGGGAGCCATGTGTGAACAGCTAGCCTCAGTTCTCTGGTATCTGTTCACAGGGAGGGATTCGGGATGGGACTGGAGCACTCAAGGATCATCAACTAACAAGGTTTAATTTCCTCTTCCATTTCGTTCCTCCAGTCCAGTCCCAGCACCTTTGGGATGTACTATCCTTGGGAGGGTCCTGCTAACCCAGCCTGCAGCACTGCCAAGCCAAAACGCACCTCTGCTGAAGCCTGCACATCCAAAACGGTAATACTTCACAAATGAAAACGAGGACCAGCTAGCCACCCTGCATTTCTCTACTGGTGGCATGAGGCTAAACTCTGCCCACGTCACTGCTTGGGCACATGTTGAATGCACCCATAAATAGATTGGAACGAGCCTCCTCCTCAACAAATAAGCTAAGGAGATGGCTTCTCTGATCCATCTAGAGATGGACGCCATCTCTCCCTTACGTGGCCCTCCAAACACCACAAACAGGCGCTCCGACTTCCGGAAGGGTTCTGTGCATGTCAGGTATCTCTTTAGCACCCGACGCACATCCAGATGCATCAGTAGCTAGTTGGGTGCACTTGCTCCTTCCGTCCCCAAGAGAACCAGAAGGGACACCATCTGATTCAGGTGAAAAACTCATAGTACCTTCAGCAAAAAGGAGGAAACTGGCCGCAATACCACTTTATCCCTAGATATCACCAGATACGGTTCTCTGCACGACAACGCCTAGAGCCCCGAAAGTCTTCAGGCTGAACAAATGGCTACCAGAAACACCACTTTTAAAGTCATATCCTTCAAGGTGGAGTCCAAAGGTTGGCTCTGTGAGGATGGACAGCACTAAATTGAGGTCTCACGGCAGAATGACTGAATGCACTGGCAGTCACCCTGCTTTACTGTTCTGAGAAAGCAAACTACATCTGGGTGCGAGGCTAGGGGCACCCCTCTAACTGTCCCTACAGCATGAGTATGCGACCACCTGCACTCTTAATGAGCTGCAGGACAGACCCTTGTCCATACCAGCCTGCAGAAATGTAAAAATCTCCAGCACCATGCACCGCATAGCAGAACCACCTTGGCCCACATACCACTGTTCGAATATACTCTAGATGTGAATATATGCCAGTGAAGTGGAACGTGTACAGAACTTGAGCAAGGTTGCTATCACAGGCGCATATCCTCTCTTAACCATGCCCTCTCAAGAGCCATGCCGTAAGCGAGAACCGATCCACCTGTGGCATCCAAATAGGCCCCCGACTCAGCAGACCTTATCGAGCTGGGCGAGGCCATGGCTTGTCGTCCATCATACCATACCAGATCCGCATACCATGGCCACCTCAGCCAGTCAAGGGCGATCAGGATCACTAGCCCCCATGCCCCTCTATCCGTTGCACTACCTGGCTGATCAGAGGCCAGGGTGGAAAGACATACAGAAGCCCTTCTGTAGGCCACGGCTGAACCAGACCGTCAAGCGTTTCCAATGTGTGCTCTCTCCATCTGCTGTAAAATTGTTCCGCTTTGGCCAACTCATAGGTTGCTATCAGGTCCATGATGGGCTGCCCCCACCTGCGCACCAACTGTTTGAAGACGCTATAGTCGAGCATCCACTCCACCGGGTCAATCCTCACTCTGCTGAGAAAATCCGCCTCTACATTCTCTCGCCCAGCCATGTGCACCGCTGACAGAGCTAACAGACCTTTCTCTATCCATTCCATCATGAACTGGCCTCCTCTTCCAGATGCGCAGTGCCCATACCACCCTGCTAGTTGATGTATGCCACTATCGCTGCCTTGTCCGAGAACACTCATGGCTTTCCCTCGCACACGGTCCTGTAAGCTTTGCAGGGCCAAGAAAACTGCTCACAGTTTTAAACAATTTATGTGCCACTGCGCCTCCTACTCCATCCACAAGCCTTGCGCAAACTGAGCTTTGCAATGCGCTCCCCACCCAACCAGACTAGCATCTGTTGTAAGCTGTATCCAGTGCGGAATCTCCAGAGGCATGCCCTTCAGGAGCATACCTGGCTGGAGTCACCAACTGAGCGTGTTTCTCACTTCCTCTGTTCAAGGCAAGTGCCATGACAGGGGATGAAGCTGCACCGACCACCTGCGCAGCAGAGCTCTCTGTAATGGTAACATATGCACCCGAGCCCAAGGGACCATCTCGATCGACACTGCCATGGAGTCCAACAGCTGTGTAATGCCACACTGTTGGCCTCTGCATCCTCAGAAAATGTCAAATCTGGTCCTGCAGTTTACTTACTCTCACTATCAGTAACGACACTCTTCCCACCAGCATCTGAAACAGAGCACCGAGATATTCCTGGTCTTGCGATGGTGTGATCAGACTCTTGGTGGAATTGACCACCCAGCCGAGGCTCTGAAGGAACGCAATAACCTGTTCCATCACCCTCATGCTCTCGTTCTGGGATTTCACCCTTATGAAAAATCATTGAGATATGGATGAAACAGGATGCCACGACCACCATGACCTTGGTGAAGGTCCAAGGTGCGGTCGCCAGTCCAAAAGGAAGTGCCCAGAACTGAAAGTGTCCTCCTAGCACCGTGATCCTGAGAAACTGCTGGTGCTCTGCGTGCACCAGGATGTGACGGTAAGCTTCAGTGAGTTCTAGGTAAGTCAGGAATCCCCTTCTCGCACCACCACAGATTGCAAGGTTTCCATGCAGAAGTGTGGCACCCTAAGGTTCGATTTACATACTTGAGGTCCAGTATGGGACAAAATGTCCCTTCTTTCTTGGGCACCACAAAGCAGATGGAGTATTGGCCACATTTGCATTGGTCTGGGGTACTTCTACCACCGCCTGCAAGTCTAATAATCATTACAGCATTTCCTCCACAGCTTTCCCCTTTAGTAATGCCTTGCAGGGGGAATTTACAAAGGCTTCTCACAGAGACCAAGCAAATTCCAGGGTACAGCCTTTCCTGACTTCTTCCAATGTTCACCGGTTGGTTGTGATTCGGTCTCGTAACCGACCCCCTACGGGAATTACCTCTGCCTGGCTCGACCTCGCTTCATTGCGATTTCTTGGGAGCCGTAGTAGCAGAAGAGTATAACTCTCTTCCTCCACCTCTAAAGCTCCGAAAGAAGGATCCCCTAGAGGGAAAAATGACCTCTTTGATAGGGAACGAACTTCTGGGACCGAAACTTTTGAAAATCTCTCCGCTGCCCTCTTCCTGGGATAGATGACCATCCCAATTTCTGCTCGTCCTCCAGCAATCTTCTGCCTTTTGTTTCTCCCAAGTCCTTTACCAACTTCTCTAGGTCTTCTCCAAAGAGAAGCTTACCTCTGAACAGCAGTTTGCTCAGGTGAGGCACATCCACTGACCAATTACAGAGCCACAAATACCATCTCACAGCCACCACAGAGGCCAGGCCTTTGGACAAGCACCTAATGAGGTCATAGAAGGTATCTGACAAATTATGCTGCTCCTGACTCCATCTTTGCTGCCTCAGAAGGTGGAGGCTGCTCAGCTCCTGGGACCTCTACAATCCCTTGCACCCATCAGAGAGACGCTTTGCCCACAAAGGTCCCACATATCAAGGCCTGTAATGCCAGGGCACTAATGTCAAATGCCTGCTTCAGGAGTGTTTCCAACTTATGGTCCTGTACATCCTTGAGGGCTGAACTCCCTTCCACAGGGATGGTAGTCTTTTTTCATTACAGCCGAAACTGCTGCATCCACCTTAGCAGCATGCAAGATCTTTGTCCTGTTCTGGAAGGGGGTAGAGATGAGACATTGTTCTAATACCCCAAGCGCCCCTTTGGGAACATCCCATTCCTGCTGAATCATCTTACGCACTACCCTATTCATAGGGAACACCTTCTGCATTGATCTAACTGCCTGAAACAGTGTAAAGGCTCCTCTTCCTCTGGTGCCTCTGTGCAAACACTCAGTACCTTGGCAGACTGTGTAATTAATACTGCCAACTCCTCTGCGGAACACTCGGACAAGGCGAGAGTTCTCTGCCTACGGGATCTCCCCTTCTTCCAATTTGAGTCCAGAGCATTCTCTTCAATTGGATCCTCCTCCAGTGCAGTGTTCTCCCAGGACTATCCTCCATTCTTCGCTTGCTGGGGCCTGGCTCCCCTCAGCCACTTCATACATTATGTCCACGTCCACTTTTAGGAGCTGGCATTTCTTTTCCTACCCTTTGCTTCAAACATCCCATTCCTGCTGAATCATCTTACGCACTACCCTATGCAGCAAGAACACAAATTCCAGCAAGAAGCTGCCTTGAGGACTGACCCCTTGTTCCTCCCTTGCCACACTCCCTCTAGCTGGCTTCTTTCCCTTGTCTTTCGGGCTCTTGGTGATGGGTAGCTCCCTGCCATCCACCCTCATCCTCTGGAGCCACTGGTTCCATGGTTCCTGTGGAGGATCCCAGGGCCACACAGTCCAGCAAGCTTCTGGGAGATGATTCCAGCCTGTCCTCTCATAGGCCTGCCTCCATGGACCGTGATTCCACCTCACACCCCCCCTTGCAGAACCCGGCTGTGGAGACCGAACCCTTGCGTGACCCACAGGCCACACAGGTTGGCTTTGCAGGCATGCTGTCACACTGACTGCCTTCCTGCTTTCTCTGTTTTATTTTTTTACATTTTCAGAAACCCCGTTATGCTTCCTGTTATGCAAAATAATAAAAATGATCTAGGAAGGAAAATGTTCTGCTCCCTGAGGCCCCCGTCCTGTTTCTGCCGCTTCTGCGGAGGCTTGCTGTTTCCCGCACTCCTCTAAAATGGCCACCACCACGCGGTTCCTCAGCCTGTCCGTCAACCACTGCCGTTCCCCTGCATCTCGCTCATGCACTTACCAGTGCCGAACAGCCGCCCCGACGATCAGCATCAGGTGACAAAAGGGTGGTGGAGGACCTGGTCATCTGTGGCGCAACGACTCCTCACCCCTTCAAACCCATGGTTCCGGAGTCATCGCACATGCGCTCCTGCTTCCGGCAGAAAAGGTTTCTCTCCTGCCCTGGTTGCCAACGGCATATGTCGCACTGGACCGCATACACAAAACTCCCCCATGGGGAAGCTGTGCAGATCTGGCAGATCACCTCAGATTACCTCAGAGATCACATCAATAGCTTTCCAAGCCCTTTCGGTCCCTACCCCGACACAGGCAAAAGGTTGCGCAATCAGCTTCTGCCGGCTATAACTATCCTCTGCAGCAGAGCTGTGCGGGTGATCTTGCAGCGTTACTCTTGATTCTAATTAAAATCCTTCAGTGAGTCCTAACCCAGGTAGTCACATCTCTCTAACTGCTTGAAGACAGATACTAGAGGCTGGGGGAGGAGTCAGCTGTCTATCTAGAAGGCAGTCATGAAAATCATGACATACTCAGTCTCCAAGCTGCTGGAGGGGCATAGATACCCAAAGATGCCGGGACTGGACTGAAGGAACAAAATGGAAAAAATGGTTTCCTAATTATCCCTCCAGCTGCTTGGAGTCTGAGATACAGGAGGCTGGAGGGAGGTGCCAGCTACTTATCCAGGGTGAAGTCATAAAATATGACATGCTCAATCTCCAAGCTGCTGGAAAGGGTGATATAACCCACAGGTACTGGGACTGGACTGGAGGGACGATAAGGAATAAAATATATGGATTGCATCATACAATCCTGGACATTTCAAAGTTATATAGTGATCACTATTAGCTGTGCTGAGAAGCCGTAATTGAGAAAAAGGAGGTGCCAACGTCAACGTATTAGCGATCTATGTATGGGCAATAAAAGCAAGGATGTTAATGAAAAGAAACATGTATACAAGAAACAAAATAGTTAAGAATAATAATATATTCAAAATATCCACCTACAGGAATCTTAAAAATAATGAACCAATATTATGAACTATAAACTGTGCATGAAAAGAGTGTTTAAAGGGGCGGGGAGGAGGAAAAAGGGGGGAGGGGGGATAGGAGGATGTGTGTGTATAAAAACAGGGGACCAAATTAAAAAGTATATGTACTTTATAACCTTAAAGCTTTATTTCCACTTACCTTCATAAAGTATCCAGATAAAACTGCACCATAAAATCTAAAGACTTTCAAGGTAAGTACAAAGCGCTACACTGATGGGTCGTAGCTACCATTGTACCATCAAGAACATCGTATCAGTCTGTGTGTGTAAGGTGATATTAAAAAGAATAGAGCGTATAAGAGGGGCAAAAAACCAAAACTGATTAGAATAATATATACTCAATACTGTGACGTAAAGGAAACCATAAAAGACTAATAAAAAATGATGTAAACTGTAGTAATGTATTGAATAAAAATGGCAGATAAAAATTAAAATGGAAAAGCTGCCTGTCAGACGGGAGGGGGAGGAGGGGGGGGGGAAGAGAGGAAGGCTTCCTATCAGTCTGTGCATGCAGGACGATATTAAGAACGAACAAAACATATATAAGGAGCAAAACACGTAAAAAATGTTTAGAGTAATATATGTTCATTAATGTGACCTAAAGGAAACCATAAAAAACTGATAATAAAAAAGTAACATGAACTATAACAATGCATTGAATAAACATTTCTTAGGGAAAAGCTGCCTGTCAGAGAGAGGAAGGAAGAGGGGAGGAAGAGGGAAAGGGGGAGAGGGAAAATGTGGAGTGAGGAAGGGGGAGAGAACAGGGGGGAAAAAGCAAATTACAAAAAAATGGAAAAATTAATATCTTGATTAGCCCATGAGGAACCATGGTATCCAATTTAAAATATATATTTGTTCTAAACGCAACACCACCCTATCCAGATCTCCTCCTCTCCAACTGGGTTTAATGATTTTTTTTAACACAAAATATTTTAAAAATCAGAGACTGTGAGCCTTCTCGGTCCAATGGGAAACCAAGGGCTTATCTGGAAGTAACCACAGTAACAGCTGTGATGTTCGATGATCCGGTACTGGTCTCTTGTTTTTACTCACAAAGTAGGTTACATGGGCATACAATAATGTAAACAACATTTTCTGTATTGTAAATGGAGTAGTCTGATAAATTAGTTTCTTAAAAGTGGGATGCATGAAAATGCATTCACTCAATCAAAGCTAACAGAGCATTTCCCACATTGGTAATGGCCCCTGATATGTGGTTGTCTCCGCCTTTCAGGTAATGTCAAAGGAACCAAGCAGTTAGGCTAAATTACGTTTTCTTATGAGCAATAGCTACCTGGTGTTTTTCAAAGGCAGGCAAAGTCTGAAGTATATGCCATTCATCTCTAAGGATATTGGCAATGTCTCGTGAAAATTTGAGAAAAACTAGCAGACAGACGACTTTATCCAATGGTGCGTGTTCTGACTTCCTAAGGAGTGAAGCCCAAATCAGAGTCTCTAGCGCATGAATATATCTGCTGAATACTCCTATGTGGGTACCCCTTGGCCAAAAATCTGCTTCTCATATCATATGCCTGTTTCTCAAAATACTCTCTGGAAACATTCTCTTTGCCCGGAGGAATTGACTGACTGGAAGATTATTCTTATATCAGTTTGATATACGTCCATCAAAAAAACTGCAAAAATGTCCAGTCTCTAATTATAATATCTAAATATGAAACAGCCGTTTTGCTTGACATGAGTTCAAATTACAAATTTGGATCTAGAAAGTTAAGCCACTCAAAAAATGTTTCCAATTGCTCATTCTCACCTTCCTATATCGTGAGAATGTCATTAATATATCTACACCACATCTGGATTTCTTGTAGAGGGATGGTGGTTTAAAAATGTTTGTTTGAAATCTGCCACATAAAACGTTAGCTATGTCAGGGGCCATCAACGACCCCATGGCTACACCTTTTATCCGTTTGTAATATATTTCTCTAAAACAGAAATAACTTTCTGTGAGAGCCAAAAGTGACTAGCTGCATGAGGAAATGAGTAGAGAGTTTGTGAGGATATGGTCCTCTCTAGGACAGTGGACTTGAGTACTCTAAGTGCCTCCTGCTGGGGTACGTTGGTATATAATGAAATTATACCCAATGTAACCAAGACCAGTTCATTATGTTAAGTGCCGTCGATTCAGTGTTGACTCAAATGATCCCTTGTATGGTTGTCCTAAACTGTGTTTAATCTTTAGTAAGGCGGCTCACTGTTAAGGCGGCTCACTGTTAAGGCGGCTCACTGTTAAGGCGGCTCACTGTTAAGGCGGCTCACTGTTAAGGCGGCTCACTGTTAAGGCGGCTCACTGTTAAGGCGGCTCACTGTTGATAGACTGACACCCATAGCTGCTGTTATTGTATTGATCCATCTCATTGCTGGCCTTCCTCTTTTATAATGACCTTCTACCTTGCCAAGCATGTCGTCCTTCTCTAGTGATCTCTCATTATCTTATAAATGTATCCAATTTCTCATCCATTTCGTGTTGCATGCCTTCTTTTTTGGAAGTATTGATCAGCAGAATCATGAGGTCTAGGGAGCACTTGTTCAGGATTGCGTTCCAACTTTGGATAAAAGTTTCCTCATCCTGAAACTAGCCGGGTCCCTTGTTAACACATAAACCTCTCGGTATTATCTTGTGGCGACAGTACTCCAGGAGTGTTGATTAGTGAAGTTCTACACAAATATATTTTTGAGTTAAAGCAATGACATCCTTCCATTATTTATTGCTTCCATCCTCTGTGTCCTCAAACTGGGAAAACAGTTCTTTTTGCAGAAGTTGTTGTAGGGCATTGTCTCCATAGCTAAGAACATCCTTCCAGGGTGAGAACATTTTTGTGCTGTCACAAGAACAGTCCAACAGAAAAGCACAGAAAACTTGCAAAAAATGAACAAACCACAAGACAGCAAGTAATCCAAAGATAGTTTATTAAAACCACTCAGAGCCATCTGTAGACCCACAGGAATACCAGATGCTAACCCGACATGGCCATGTTTCAACAGAGCCTTCATCAGGAATTAGTGCTGCAAACATAAAAATATAATGAAAGTAACCTTAAAATCATAACAAATATTAAAACCTGTCATAAGAACAGCAGGGGCATGCAATGCATGAGAGCAATTCAAAATGATGTTAAATCATTAAACCATAAAAAAAAGACAAATTGTGAATTTGTATAATTAAAATACATAAAAATAAAATGATTACAAGATAAAGCGTAGTTACTCACCTGTAACAGGTGTTCTCCAGGAGCAGCAGGAATCAGTCCTCACTTATGGGTGACGTCGGCGCCGACGGAGCCCTCGCGGAGCAATTTTCCCCAGCTTTCAAAGAAAGCCTTTGGGAATTGCAGCGCGCATGCGCGGTCGTCTTCCCGCCCGAGGGTGCCATCTTAGCCAGTCAGATGACATAGCTAAAAGAGACAGCATAAAAATTTGCAAAAAGAACATAAGCAGACGATTGCAACTCCAAGGGGAGGAGGGAGGGTAGTGAGGACTGATTCCTGCTGCTCCTGGAGAACACCTGTTACAGGTGAGTAACTACGCTTTCTCCAGGACCAAGCAGGAAGTCAGTCCTCACTTATGGGACTCCCAAGCTCAAGGCTACCGGAGACCCTAAGCACAAAAATGAGCTCCCTCTAGCTCAGCAGCACAGAAGGATAGAATCTTCGCTGAATTATCACCCACCGGTAGCCCACATCCGGGATGGAGGGTAGGAGTTGCTCAGACCTCAAAGAGATTACGGAGGACTGCCTGTCCGAAAGCACTGTCCCTACGGGACTCCCTCTCGAGACAGTAATGGACCGCAAAAGTCTGGCTCGAAGACCAAGTAGCGGCCCGGCAGATGTCTGCCAGCGGAACAGAGCGGAGGTAAGCCACTGACGTGGCCTTTGCCCGAACGCAATGAGCCGTGACTCTACTTTCTAAGGAGAGTCCGGCTGCCCCATAAGCCCAAGAGATACAGTCCGCCACCCAGATGGACAGAGTACGCTTGGAGACCGGGAGCCCCAATCTATTGGGGTCAAAAGACACAAAAAGCTGAGCAGCTTTACGGTGCTCCCGCGTACGGTCAAGGTAGAAGTTCAGAGCCCTTCTACAGTCCAGGGTATGGAGGACCGTCTCAGCTCGGCTGGAGTGTGGTCTGGGAAAGAAGGTTGGAAGTACCACCTCCTGATTGATGTGAAAAGGGGAGACCACTTTAGGCAGAAATTTCGGATGAGTCCGTAGGACCACCCTATTCTTGTAGAACCTAGTGTAAGGGGGATCAGACACGAGGGCCTGCAATTCACTTACGCGTCTAGCGGAAGTGAGGGCTATCAAGAACAGAGTTTTCCAAGACAGAAAACGGAGAGAACAGGTAGCCATAGGTTCAAAAGGCGGACAGGTGATCCGCTGCAAAACCACATTCAGGTCCCAGTCAGGCGCTGGCGGGCGCAGAGGTGGTTTAAGTAGAAGGAGACCTCGGAGAAACCTCGCTACGAGAGGGTCATTGGAGAGAGGTCTGCCGTCCACCGGCACATGATGTGCTGAAAGAGCACTGAGGTGAACTTTGACGGAGTTGGACTTAAGTCCCAGATTAGAGAGGTGCAGCAAGTACTGCAAGATCACCGACACCGGGCAGGAGAAGGGATCCTGAGACTGTTGGGTACACCAGACTGCAAAGCGACGCCATTTAAGGGCGTAGCATTTGCGGGTAGAAGGCCGTCGAAGCCAAGACGACCTCCTCCACCTCCGCCGGCAGGAGAAGGGGAGCAAGGACTACCCTCTCAGCAGCCAGGCCATGAGGTTGAGAGACCTGAGGTTGGGGTGCAGGAGGGACCCCTGATCCTGAGTGAGGAGATCCGGTTGTACCCCCAGAGGGATTGGATCCTCCACCGCCAGTTGCAGCAGGAGCGGAAACCACGGCTGCCTGGGCCAGCGAGGGGCCACCAGGATCATGAAGGCTTTGTCTCGGAGAACCTTGAAAAAAAGAGTCCGAGAGACTAGCGGGATGGGAGGGAAAGCGTACAGAAGGCTCCCCGACCACGAGATCAGAAAGGCGTCCGCCGCACCCCGAAGGGGGTGTGGCTGACGAGAGCAGAAGCGAGGAAGCTGCCGGTTGTGAGGACTGGCAAAGAGATCCACCGTGGGGAGGCCCCACTTGAGGAAGAGCTTCTGAACTACCAAGGGATCCAGACGCCACTCGTGCGGCTGGAGGACCCTGCCGAGTTTGTCCGCCAGGCAATTTTCTTGGCCCGGGAGATAAACTGCCTTGAGGAGAATGCCGTGATTGACGGCCCAAGCGCAGAGCTTCTGCGCCTCCCGGCAGAGGAGAAAGGAGCCCGTGCCCCCCTGCTTGTTCACGTAGAACATGGCAACTTGATTGTCCGTCTGGACTAGGACGGACTGGTGGGAAGTCAGGTGGGAGAAGGCCTTGAGAGCTAGGCGGATCGCCCTGAGCTCCAGGAAGTTGATCTGCTGAGCAGACTCCCACGTGGTCCAGAGGCCCTGAGTACGTGCCTCCTGGCAATGTGCTCCCCAGCCCAGGAGGGATGCATCGGTGGTCAGCACCCGGGTCGGCGGAGGTGACTGGAAAGGCATTCCGAACATGAGGTTCTGCTGCCGGAGCCACCACCGGAGAGACGAGATCAGCGTCTCGGAGACGCGCACTAGGTCTGCTAGGCCGCCTGTGGCTTGACGCCACTGCTGGCGGAGACACCATTGAGCGGACCGCATATTCAGGCGGGCATTGGGGGTCACATGGACGGTGGAAGCCATATGGCCGAGTAGTCTCAGGAAGCGCCTGGCGGAGACCAGGGGCTGGCTGCGAAAACGGTCGGCTAGGTCCATGAGCCGTTGAGCCCTGTCGAGCGATAGGTACGCTCGTGCCTGAGGAGTGTGCAGCCTTGCGCCGATGAACTCGAGATCCTGTGAGGGGAGCAAAGTGGACTTTGCGACGTTTATAACAAAGCCCAAGTGCTGCAGAAGAGTCACCGTGCGGCGCGTGGCGTCGGTGACCTCCTGAGCGGACGCTGCTCTGATGAGCCAGTCGTCGAGGTACGGAAAGACATAGAGGCCGTGAAGCCGGAGATGGGCCGCCACGACCGCGAGACATTTTGTGAAGACTCGCGGTGCGGAGGACAGGCCAAAGGGCAGTACCCTGTACTGGTAATGATTTCCTGCCACCACAAACCTTAGGTATTGGCGGTGGCTTGGGTGGATGAGGATGTGCGTGTAGGCATCCTTTAGATCCAAGGAGCATAGCCAATCTCCCTGCTGGAGGTAGGGCAGAAGGATTCCAAGGGTAAGCATTTTGAACTTCTCCCGCACAAGGAACTTGTTGAGGTTGCGCAAGTCCAGGATGGGTCTGAGGCCCCCTGTTCTCTTTGGTATCAGAAAATACCTTGAATAGAAGCCTTGACCTCTCAGGTGGTGTGGCACCGGTTCCACCGCCTGATCCTGCAGGAGACCTGCTAACTCCTGAAGGAGCAACTCCCTGTGCAGAGGGGGGCGCGGAGGCTCTCCCGGAAAATAGGAGGGAGGGACCTGATGGAAGTGGAGAAGGTAGCCCTCTCGCACGACCTGAAGCACCCAGGCATCTGCGGTGATGCTGGACCACCTGTGAGCGAAGTGAACCAGCCGGCCTCCGGTGCTGGGAGGAACCAGCGGGGGGGGGAGAGGCTATGCTGAGCGAGTCAAAAACCCCCACCCTGCTGAGCAGGGGCTGGTGGTGCAGGCTTGGGGGCTTGCTGCCTACGGGACCCGTTACCCCGTCCCTTGGCCTGCTGGCCCTGTTGGGGAGCTGCAGGGGTCTGATAATGGGGGTATTGTTTGTAGGCAGCCGCCTTCCTCGGGTAAAAGGACTTTTTCCCCGAGCCCTTCTTTTTCTGGGAAGGGGCGGAGGTCTTCCTAGAAAGCCTAGTCCTGGTGAGAGTCTCAGTCTCAATTTGTGCAGCCTTTTCCGCCATGGGCTTGCCAAAGAGGTTTTCGCCTCGGCAGGGGACATCGACCAACTTGTCCTGTACCCAGGGCTCAAGGTCAGACGACTGAAGCCAAGCCTGTCGGCGGGCACCGATGCCGGCTGCGGCCACTCGAGCCGAGGCTTCAAAGCCATCATAGGCTGCTCGGGACATGAACTTTGAGCATTCCCGAATGCCCGTGGACAAGGCTAGGAACCTCCGCAAGGGCTCCTCGGAGAGACCAGCGGAGAATCCGGCTAGCTCTTTAGCCAGATCCCGGAGATACATGCCCATGTATAGCTGGTAAGTCTGGACACGACAGGCGAGCATAGAGCCCTGGAAGCACTTCTTGCCAAGGCCATCCAGGTTACGGGCCTCCCTTCCAGGAGGCACCGAGGAGTGCATCTTCTGGCTCTTAAGACGATGCATGGCCGATTCCACTACCATGGAATGGTGTGGCAGCTGTGCCTTTTGAAAGCCAGGGCTCTTGCGGACCCGATAGATAGAATCGACCCGCTTGCTCAGGACCGGCGAGGAGGCCGGACTCTCCCACATGCGGAAGAGTAGTCGTTCCAGCATAGGAGGAACCGGCACAGTAAAGTGTTCCCTCGCGGGAGAGTCATACTGGAGGGCGTCGAGCTCTTCGGCTCGAGGCTCCTCCTCGGGATCCGCAGGGAAGGCCAAAGCCTTGGCCATATCCCTAACGAAGTCCGAGAACCGGGCATCCTCCGGGGGGGACTGCTTCCGAGGCTCGGACTCCGGTGAGTCCGATGGGACACACCGAGTCCGGAAAGAATCAGGTGACTCTTCCTCCTCAGACTCCCAGACCGACTCCGACGAGGACTCGGTGGGGTCGGCCCGGGCAGGGTGCGGCGCCAGCCGCCCCGACGCCGAGGGAGTCGGCGTCGGCGACCTCGGTCCCGAACGGGAGGCCGAGGGTGACCTCGACCGAGGATCGACTCGAGTTCTCATCGACTCGAGGATCGGCTCGGTCTCCGGGGTCGACTTGGACGTCGACGTCCCGGCGGTCGGGGCAGCGACACCAGCGAAGCCAGCGAGCAGTGCCCTCTGCTGGTCCATGAAGGCAGACAGTCTGCTCTCCAAGGCCGTCAACCTGAGTCCGAGCTCAGGTGACCCAGCAGCCCCCGACTCGGGCCCCGACGGCGTCGGGCCCGACGTCGGCTGTCGCGGAGGCGAGTCCAGAAGGACCACAGGACTTACCCGGGCAGGCATCTCCGACTCCAGGCGAGGTCGCTTCGGGACGTGTTCCTTCTCCAAGGACCCGGGGCGGCTGTCGGGGCTATGCGACCTGGCCCTCGCGGAACCAGGAGCGTCCACCGACGCCGCCCTCGCGGGTTTTTCCTTCCGACGATGGTCCCCGGAGGGAGAACCCCGGTCGGAGGAGCTCCGGCGACGGTCCGAGCTGGAGCCTTTCGACACGGAGGCCTCCGACGAGGTCCGGGTACGGCTGGGGTCAGCGAAGATTCTCTCACGCTGATGCCGCCGACTTCTCAACGCCTTTGAGGACAGTTTGCTGCAGGGCCCACAGATCAGTTCCTCATGATCCGGGCCCAGGCAGCGGAGGCAAAAGTCGTGTGTGTCGGTTAGTGACATATTTCGGTCACACCGACCACACCGCTTAAACCCACTGGCAGCCATCGGGGGAAAAAGGGCCCCTGCGAGGTCAAAGGACCGGGCTGCCAGGGAAAACAAAAACGAAAGCTGACTAAGTCAGAAAAAACCGAAAAAAGTAAGAGGACTCGAGACCGGCGTCGCGAGTCCGGGCGGGAAAACGATCGGCGTCGAACCGAAAGAAAAAAGGATAAAATAAAGAAGAAAATCAACTTTTTCGCGGGGACAAGACGGGGACGTCTGTAGGGCTCCGCGGAAAAAAGAAGACTGGCTAAGATGGCACCCTCGGGCGGGAAGACGACCGCGCATGCGCGCTGCAATTCCCAAAGGCTTTCTTTGAAAGCTGGGGAAAATTGCTCCGCGAGGGCTCCGTCGGCGCCGACGTCACCCATAAGTGAGGACTGACTTCCTGCTTGGTCCTGGAGAAGTGATGATAGGAGGCAAGATGTATCAAAGATAAACTAATGTAGAGACCAATAAAAGTACAATAAATAAGGTAAAAAATCTTAGAGAAACTAACAATGGACAAATACCATATATAAGTCCCTATAAAAACTAATGATTAAGTAAAACCATTAGCTTGTAGTATTATGTAATTATACTCATGGAGTACTGTGATAACAATGGAGGAGGGGGAGACTCGCATATAAAGCAGAGCAAAATAGCTTAGATGCATATATAGCTCAATATGATAACTGGAAAACTCCATAACTTTCTATGCCCAAGGAGAATCTGGGAAAAGAATAAGGAATATGTATTAAATAATGATTTATTCAAACCTAACTTTGTGGAGATATGATGTATTAAAGTAGTTTAGTCTTAGCCTTAATGATCACTGTTCAAAAGTACCGGGTAATACCTGGATATGTTACTTAAAACTCTTGGACAAGGTGAAAATGTCATTCTTGGACACATACATGGATAGGTTGCTGATAAAACCATTACTTGGAATTGTCATGTTAAAAGGCCAAACAATAACCTGACAAAATTGGGAACCATTTAATACCTTTTAGAAAAAGGATTGCCCTTACTTCATAGTTTAACTGAATGAAGAATGATAAATTAAAAGTAAAAAGCCCAGAGTGCTACATTACTGCCAATTTCCAAAGCATCCTGCTCTTCTTCCTCATATGCAGCTAAAGGAGTGGAAGGACACCGAGTTGGCGTATTAAAGCCCTGTTGATCCAAAACAGTAGCCATAGCAAAGAGAACGCAATGATTCAGCGAGTCCGTCTGAACATTTTATACACAAAGCGTGCAAATATGAAAGTAATGGCTGAATATTGTGTGCACATAAAATCGTTTTTGTTACTATTAGACTTTTATACAATTGCATGCAATGAATATTACAGATTTGAAAATGCCGATCTCGAAGGGACATATCTGTTTAATTGTAGAAATTAGGAGTTACACAAATTTTTTTTAAAAGATGAATGAGACAAACTGTGGTGCTATAGAGATGTGTGTAAATGAGATAAAAGCAGAATGTAAATTAATTAAATAAAAGTAAAAGGGGGGCATTGGCATGGGTGAAGGAAGGTGGAGAAGGGGGGAAAAGGGGAGGGAAGTGTGTGTGTAAGTTAAAAAGATAAATTTACCCGACGGCAGCACATTAGTGATCTATGTATGGACAATAAAAGCAAGGATGGTATTGGGAAAAAAAAGCCACTATGCATACAAGGAACAAAACTGATAAGAATAAATATATTCAAAATATCCACCTAAAGGAACCATAAAAAATAATGAACCAATACTATGAACTATAAACTGTGCATGAAAAGTGCACTCACACCAACCCCCTTCCCCCTCCTCTCCCGTTTTACTTTGTTTATATTCCACTTTTATCTCATTTACACACATCTCTATAGCACCACCTTTTGTCTCATTCGTCTTTTTAAAAAAGGTTTTAGTGTAACTCCTGGTTTCTACAATTAAACAGATATGACCCTTAGAGATCAGCATTTTCAAGTCTGAAAAAGTCATTACATGCAATCGTATAAAAGTCTAATAGTAACAAAAAAGAAATTTTATATGCACACAATCTTCAGCCATTACTTTTACAATTGCATGCTTTGTGTTTAAAATGTTCACAGCCAGACTTGCTGAATCATAGTGCCCTCGTTGCTATGGCTACAGCTTTAGCACCAACAGGGCTTTAATATGCCAACTCAGCGTCCTTCCGATCCTTTAGCTGCATATGAGGAGAAAGAGCAGGATGCTTTGGAAACTGGCGGTAATGTAGCACACTGGGGTTTTTACTTTCAATTTATCATTCTTCATAGTGGTTGGGGCAAGTTACCTCATGCCAGAGGACCAGGGGTTTGAATCCCGCTAGTTGACAGCAGCCTTGGACCAAAAGGATTAGGGTTTCTAGTCCCACAGGTGCTCCTTGTGGCCTTGGGCAAGCCACTTAACCCTCCATTGCCTCAGGTACATAAACAGATTGTGAGCCGTTTGGGGACAAGCAAATATATATAGTATCTGAATGTATACTGCTTTGACTTGTAGAAAAGTGGTATATAAGCCTAGTTAAATAAATTAAGTTAAACTATGAAGGGCGGGCAATCCTTTTTCTAAAAGGTTTTAAATTGTTCCCAATCTTGTCAGTTTATATATGTTTGGCCTTTTAACATGACAATGTAAAGTAATGGTTTTATTAACAACCCATCCTGTGTACAACATGCCTAAGAATGACATTATTTCATCTTGTCCAAGAGTTTTAGGTAACATATCCAGGTATTACCTGGTACTTTTAAACAGTTATTATGACTAAGCTACTTTAATACATCATATCCCCACAAAGTTGGATTTGAATGAATCATTATTTGATACATACTCCTTATTCTTTTCCCAGATTCTCCTTAGGCATAGAAAGTTATGGAGTTTTCTAGTTTCATACTGAGCTATATGTGCATCTAAGCTATTTTGCTCTGTTTTACACACAAGTCTCCCCCTCCTCCATCATCACATTACTCCATGGGTATAATTACATATTACTTCTACAGGCCAATGGCTTTACTTACTAACCATTTATTAATTCGTTTTTATAGGCACTTATTTATGGTATTTGTCTTGTTTCTTAATTAGTTTCTCTAAGATTTTTTACCTTTATTATACTTTTATTGGCCTCTACATTAGTTTCTCTTTGATACTTATTCTTGTAATCATTTATTTTTATGTATTTTAATTATACAAATTCACAATTTTAGTCTTTATGGTTTTATGATTTATCAACATTGTTTTGAATTGCTCTCATGCATTGCATGCCCCTGCTGTTCTTATGATATGGTTTTATTATTTGTGTTTTTAGTTTTTCAGATTTTAACATTACTTGTATTATATTTTCATGTTTGTAGTATTAACCCCTGACAAAGGCTCTGCTGAAATACAGCGGTATCTGGTTAGTGTCTAGTATTCGTGTTGATCTACAGATGGCCCGAGTGGTTTTAGTAAATTCTCTTTAGATTACTTGCTCTTTTGGTGTGGGCTTCTTTGTGAGTTTTCTGTGCTTTTTTGTTGGACTGGACCGGAGGAACACCATGAAACAACATTAGCAGGTAAGGTCTAATTTCACCTTCATTCATGTCCCTCCAGTCCAGTCAGATGGGATGTACCACAGCATTACCTAACACGGGTGGTACCCGCAAGCCCTGCCTGAAATACCTGGGTTCCAGATCACACATCTTATCAAGCTTGTACATCCAGTCCATAGTGCCTTGCAAAGGTATGTAAGAATGACCATGTCGCTGCCCTGCAAATCTCCAATGGCAGCACAAGACTAAACTCGGTCCAAGAAGCCACCTGCGCCATGGTAGAGTGGGTGTGCAAGCCTTCCAGTACAGGCTGATGCTTCAGAAGTTACGCTAATGCTATTGCCTCTTTTACTCATCTCACAATTGACGCTTTTGTGGCCTCTTCCCTCCTTGCACGGACCTCTGAACAGTACAGACTATATGATTTCCAGAAGGGTCGTGTACGTTTCAGATACCTATGTAGCTCCCTGCGCACATCCAAACTATCAAGCCAATGGTCCTCTGAACCAGCAGACCCGGCTGCTAACACCAGCAGAGACATCACCAGGATCACATGAAAATGGAGACAGCACTTTCTCTTAATACTACGAGAAACTCTTCCTGGCTGGACAATGCGTGCAGTTCCAAAATATGCCGCATGGAGCAAATGGCTACTAGAAAGGCCACATTCAGTGTCATATCCTTTAAGAAGGCACCACCACCGAGTGGCTCAAAGGAGGGCACTGTCAGCACCGAAAGCACCAAGTTGAGATCCCAGGACAGCACCACTGGCCTAACTGGGGGTTGGACATGCCTTATGGATCATAGGAACCGAACCACGTCCAGATGTGACACGAGTGATAAATCTTGAACCTTGCCTCTAACATGCCAGAGCTGCCACTTGCACCCACAACAAGCTCAAGGCCAGGCCCTTTTCCAAGTCCACCTGCAAGAATGCCAAAATGTCCACCATAGAAGCTTGCAATGTCGCGAGACAATCCGCACACCAGTCCTCAAACACTTGCCAAACCTCGACGTAGGAGAGCAAGGTGGTCCTCTTTTGCGCCTTCACAGAGTGTCGTGATGACCCGCAATGAATAGCTGAGCTTCCTTAGCAGAGACCTTTCAAGAACAAAGTCGTAAGCGAGAATAGATTCACCTGTGGCATTGGCACCGGGACCTGCGACAGCAGGTCTAGATGGGCCAGCAACTTCCATAGTCTTACCACCAACTACCTGACCGGATCCGCGTACCTAGATCACCTGATCATTGTGTGGCACAATCCTCTGCAGTAGATGACCAATCAGTGCTCATGGAGGTAACATACTACAGCTCTTCCCGAGTCCAGGGCTGTGCCAAGGCATCCAGCCCCTCTGATATCCTCTCACGCCACTACTGAAGAAGCGGTTGGCTTTGGTATTGGCAGCGGACGCCATCAAGTCCATCACCAGTTGTCCCTAGCTCCGCACTAGACTTCGATGCAATGATTCCTCAAGCACCCATTCCACCAGATCTAGGCAATGTCTTTTCAAATAATCAAGCTTCATGTTGTCCTTGGCCAGCCACATATGCTGCCGAGAGCTAGCAGGTTTGCCTCTTGCCCACTGAAGGACTGGTGCCACCTCTGTTGCCAGCACTGCGCTGCCTGTGCCGCCTTGCCTGTTTAAAGTAAGCCACTGCCGAGGCATTGTCAGAAAACACTCATACAGCCTTGCTGTGCACTAGAGGAGCAAATCGCAGAAGCGCCATCCACACTGCTCGGATCTCCAGGCGATTAACTGACCAGGAGGTTTTCTCCTCCAACCACTGTCCCTGGGCCCCTTGCCCCTGATAGTGAGTCTCCCAATCTGAGAGGCTGGCATCTGTGGTGACCACCACCCAATCTGGCATCTCCAACGATACCCCCTTGGCCAGGTTTCTTCGAGACCACTACCATTTCAAACCGATACTGGTGTCCCTTGGGCACTGAAGCTATTTGGACCATGGATGATGTTGAGAGGACCATCTCGAAAGAAAAGCTCCTTGTAGTGGGTGCACATGCACCCTGACCCTGGGCACTAGGTCCAGTGCCGCTGCCATCAGGCCAAGCAGCTAGAGATGCCATGCCAACGGGTTCTGCATCCACAGAAATAGTCGAATTTGCTGCTGCAACTTGTCTATGCTCTCTGGGGGCAGTATCACCAGTCTGGTCCATGTGTCGAACCCTGCTCCTAGATAGCCTTCCTGCAGGACCTCAAATGGGTGCTCGTATATCACCATCTGCGTAGCCTTCTGGCTCTCATCTTGTGACTTTGCTCAAATTAGCCAATCGTGCAGGTAGGAGTGGACAAGAATGCCCCATTTCCAGAGAGCTGTGGCCGCCACCACCATCACCTTTGTGAAGGTTCTGGGTGCTGTCGCCAAACCAAAGGGCATCCCCCGAAACTTAAAAAGCGTCCCATTGGAGTAGTGAAACACAATAACCTCTGATGATCATGGCAAATGGGAATGTGGAGATATGCTTCCATGAATTCCAGGGCCATCAGAAATTCGCCCCATTGGATGATCACCAATCACATCATCTTCATGTAGAATCATGGCACCCTTAAAAGGTCCTGTTGACGTGCTTGAAGTCGAACACGGGGCAGAAGGACCCCTCCCTTCTTGGGGTTGACAAAATAAATAGTGTAAGTGACTGGCACCGCATTGGTCTTTGGGCATGTCAACCACGGCATCTAAGGCCAGCAAGTGCTTCAAGGTTTACTCCATGGTCTGTGCTTTCTGCGGTGAATTGCACGGCGAAAGCATGAACACCTCTGCCAGCGGTCAAGTGAATTCCAAGGCATACCTCTCTCTGATGACCTCTAAGACTCACTGGTCCGATGTGATGTGGACCCAGGAGTGGTAGTATCGCTGAAGGCGATTGCCTATCAGCACCACCTCCTCCTGGGCTCATCTTGCCTCATTGTGACTTTTTGGTGACACCTGAGGGCCCCACATAATAACTACAGGCAGCATCTCTGCCGCCAAAGGACTGTCCCCGATATAGAAACACTCCCACTAAGGCGGAGCAAAACACGCTTCCAGAAGCACCGAAAATCCCTTGGACCGCTATAAAGGAGGTGATTGGGTCTTGCTGCCCTTCGACTTATCCTCGGGAAGCTTGGCACCTTTGGTCTCGCTTAAGTCCTTCACCAATTCCTTCAAGGCATCACCAAACAGAAGCGTGTCCTTAAACAGCAGCTTACTTAGGCAGATCTTGGAAGACACATTGGCAGCCCAGGTGCGCAGCCACACAAAAGCCACAATGCGACTGCCAAGGCCATGCACTTGGCCAAGGCTCATACCAAGTCATAGAAGGCATCTGCCAGATAAGCTGAGGTGGTCTTCATCTTGGAGATCTCCTCCAACTCAGGCAGAGCTTGTATCCAACACATACATGCCCGCACCACATATGCTCCGCAGACTGACGCTTGCAATCCCAGAGCATTGACTGACTTTGAATCCTGCTTCGAGTGTGACAAGTTGCCAATCCTGTGGGTCCTTCAGGGTGGTTTCACCCTCCAAAGGAATGGTAGTCCTTTTTGTGACTGCCGTGACCAAGGCATCCACCTTAAGAACCTTGAACAGCTTCTTTTCAGGTGAAGGGATGGGATACAGCTGAATCATCACTGACCCCCCACTCCCCCTTCAATCCTGCTTCTGGCAGGCTCCCCTAGTCCTCAATCATCTGCATAAATGGCCTTGTGCACTGGGAAGGAATTGCAAGGTGAGCGCATGCCCTACAACAGCAAATCTTCTAGAGAGGAATCCTCCTCCGCTGCTCTAAACGGGATGTTCAAGGCTCCTAGGGATTGCGCGATCAACAGCAACACCTCCTCTCTCCGGAAGATACAGACAATGAGAAGGATCCTCCCCCGGAAGGAGCTCTCCCCCTTCCAGATCCAGGGACGCAGGATCCTCATAAGAGGCTGAAGGCCTGTCGAAGGGTTCACTGCCCCCCCCCCCCATAGAGGTCTGAGAGCTGCTTGAGAGCTTCACTCAGCTCCTCAGTAAGCCGACAGTAGTTAACTAGCCACCTACTGTGCAGGCTTCTGTGCCCCCCTCTTGTGCGCCACCCCTGTGGTTTGAGAAGGGACCGCTCTTTCTCTGCTCTCTGGCAGACCTGATGGAGAAGCAGGATAAAATTCCAGTGAAAACAAGTGAACTACTTCTGCAGAGCAGCTCTTCTCTGCCCCCTTTGAATTCTGCACCTCTCCACCTGCATCCGTTTCTGCCGGTGCCTGTGAAAGGCTCAAAAAGGATGCAGCTCTCCAAAATGGCCGTCAGTCCTGAAGCACAGGAAAACTCCTGCCTCGGAGGAAGCACTGCTGCCTGCCCCCAGACGAGTCCCTGGCTCCCAAGGTCCATGGGGGCTGGCCTCTCATGGCTTCCTTTTGAGCACCTGTCTTCTCTGCCTTGCACCCCTTGCAGCAGCCTGTTGCCGAAAGAGAACTGCAGTGTGTACTGCATGAGGCACAAATCTGTTTAGAAGCTGGCATGGTTGAAAAGTACAGCTAATCTGAGCACTGCAGCAAAACACGTCTGACTGATCTTCCCCAGTGCGCGTGCGCACACACACACAGGCTGAATCAGCGCTCCAACAATCACCGACGCCAGTTTCCCATATTCTGCCTGGATAACCAAAACAAGAACAGCAGCTACTCACCGGAGCAAAGAGATGGTGTGCTGACAGAAGTAGCGGCTCCGGCCCCAAACACTTACCCCACATAGAGTCAACGATCCCCAACTCAACGGCTCACAGTGCTACTGCAGAAGCCTATAACACCCACTGAAGGGTGCTCTTACGACTGCTGAATGCAAAAACACTAAATCGTTTTCTTTTGTTGTTAAATAAGCAATCTAGCCTCCGCAGTCAGTTCTGTGTCCCAAATAGCTTTAGCTACTACTGCAAGCGTAAGTAAAAACTACTCTTATCTGAAGTCCTCCAGGACATCCGTCCACCAGCTGCTGGAGACTGAAATACTAACATGAGAGGGACGCTCAAGGTCTCTTATTTAGTGACATCAAAGATTTGAATATTCAATATCCAGCTGCTGGTGGAGGGACATCTTTATCTTTATCTTTATTAACACATTTTATATACCGCTCACGCTCAAGGCACCAGAGTGGTTTACAATAACAGAAATAAGGCTGCTGAAAAGGAAAAGAACGCCAAAACAAAAGGAAAGAAAAGTATGAGATAGGATAGAATAAGAAAGGAGGATAGAGCAACAAGGCAAAGCAGAAACATTGCATAGTAGTGGAGGGTTCGGGAACATCTGAATTCAGTGGGGTGGGGGAGATGAGGGGGCAGGGGGAGGAGGGAGGTTAAAAGCAGAGCAAAATAAATGGGTCTTCAGCATAGTCTTAAAGGTTTTGTAGGAGGGTTCTAGGCGGAGGGCAAGGGAAAGCGAGTTCCAGAGTCGAGGGCCTAAGAAGAAGAAAGCAGAGGAACGGGTGGATTCAAGATGAGCCTGTGATGGAGAGGGAAGGAACATGCGGTTCAGATGGACTGACCTGAGGGAACGGTGATAAGAGTGAAGATGAATTTGATCTGCGAGGTAAAGAAAACAACAAAAACACCCAAAAACCTACTTCATGACTGTTTTTAATGGACATTCCAGACATAACTCATCTGTCTGGAATGGACTGGAGGGATGTGAATGAAATATTTACCATTTTTACTAAAGAATAGCTAAGAAAGCTCTGCATGGTGGGACTATGGTTATAAACCCAAACTTTAAAAAGGAGCCTTTCCATAGTTTATTTAGTAGTTTGTTGTTTTGTTTTGTTTTTTTAAATATCCCCGCTAAACTTAGTGGCTTAAATATTGGTCTTGTAAGAAACAAAGAAGAAAATGGCAAGGCCTGAAATGGCCTACTTGCAGAGGTAGTGGAGCCATCACTGCAACAGGTTTTGGGTATGGTTATGGCAGATACATGGAGTGGAGGAGTAGCCTAGTGGTTAGAACACTGGCTTGGTAACCAAGCAACCAGGGTTAGATTCGCACTAGCACTCCTTGTGGCCTTGGGCAAGTCACTTAACCCTCCATTGCCAGGCCTTTCTTCCGAGGCAATCTACTTCCGGTGACACTGCCAAGAAAACCCAGGAGCTTCTGGGTCGCCAGGAGTCAGGACTGACTCGAAGGCACACATTGCACTGCATGGCAGATACAGCGACAAAAAGATTGAGAGGTTGGATTAAAAGACAAATAGGCAAGGGGGATTGCGTTTCCTTGGTTCCATATGGGAAATTTATGTCTTCACTTACCAGAAGTGACAAATCTCAACTTGGCAGACCGAATGGACCATTTTGGTTAACTACAACTATTTACTATGCTAATAAAAGATTTAGATAGCATGGTGCCTTTTCTAGTCTTCTTACCAATGTACCGCTGAGGAAACTGTTCACAGAATTGCAAAACACAACATTTTAAATATTGAATACCACACATAATGAGAACAGTTTTATCTATTTAAATCTCTGTGGACTGTGCAGTACTTCTAAACCTCTCTCAACTGTGTGGTTATTTACTATTATCTTTTTTGTCTCTCCTGTCAATATTTTTAGTTCTTTTCCAACTTTAATTATTCTTGATTTCTGGAATTGCAAACATTTTTGTACAGTATGCTTCAAAAATGGCAATACATCAAATAAAATAAACCATCAACAGAACCTGCCCGATATCAATTCAAATCAATATCATTAAGTCATTATTTAATTGAACAGCACCAAAAGTTTAAATCCAGGAAGCAGCCCTACTCAGAACAATGCTATCAATTACTTTCATGATGGAAATTTACATGCATGTGTGATGCTGTCTGACATCAAGATAAATATGAGGACCAGTCTGGACCTTTAAGTTCCGTAATGATCTTGCTAATATGGCTGCTCCCTGACCTAAAGAGAAACTGCAGAAGGAATTTTGAAAGAAAACAACAAAAACACAAAAACACACTACTTCATGACTGTTTTTAATGGACATGAAGTGCCTACTACAGCTTGATGTTCGTACTTTTGGAATACTGTGCAGTACAAAACTTCCTTTAAAAATCTGTTTTTCCATTATCTTGAACAAATGTAAAAGTAAACCACTTACACAAATCAGGGGTACATGCACAAATAGTGGGGATACATGCTAACATACACACTAAGAGGTTGAAATCAGCATAAGTCAAATTTATGAGCTGCACTGCCAATCGTCAAGGGTGCTACTCATTGCCTCATGCTAAGAGAGAATAGAAACCGTATGTTGGTATGTGAGCAGGATTTATATTGTATTTGAAGAGTGGGGAGAAAGACAGTTCAGTTCTGTGTTTGCTGGGTGAAATAGTTTGCAAAAAGATAATGCCTTGCTGTGAAAAGATCAGAATGTTTTTTCCTATAAAACTAGTCAAGCACATTCCTTGATTTACAGACCTTGACTCAGTGACACTCGGCAACTACTGCCACTGTGCGAATTAAGTTAGAAACGTGAGTCAATTAGGATTTACATTACCAAATAATCCTGACTTTAGCAAGAATCTGTAAAAGGCTTCAAACTAAGGGAATTTCAAATTGGATTAAAGCACCCTCCCCCCCCCCCCCCCCAGCAACTTTGCATCTGGCTACCAGTCCAAGCCAGAATATGCTTTAAAATACTAGTAATGGTTTTTAAGGCCATAAACAATCAACCCCCGAACCTCCATCACCGAGTTAATCCATCTCACATCCCCTAATAGGTCCAGAAGATCCACAGCTGTCAACACATTGATTATCCTTAAGGAAACAACGAAATGCACCCACACGACATCTAATAGAGCCTTCATGCTCTACGCACCGAGATGCTGGAATGCCCTCCCTATGACCATCCGAACAATCTCTGACCTGATCCATTTCAGGAAGGCATTGAACCACCACCTATTCTTACAACATTTCCCAGACAAGAGCCCCTTAGGTCAGCTAGCAAACATGACCAAGACCCCCACACCAGCACACCTGAGAGCAGCAAGCCCCAAGGCTGCAGCCCCAAGTAAACACCACTGCGCACAGCACAGCTATCAATGTATATTAATATATATAATGTAAGTAAGTTTGACAAGTTACCCCAGTTTGCACCCAAGTTATATTTCCTGTTTTATTGTAAATACAATACAGTCTGACTGCATTGTTTAAGCCACAGTTAAATGTACACCACACTGATATTGAACAGTGCGGTATAGAAGAGAAATTAAATAAAGTTGTTGCATTGTTAAAGGTATTTAGACACCAGTCCACCACCGAGGTGGGGCTTATCCAGACTTCTGCACTGGATGCTACACATATGATGTGATTATAATCAATTATTTATCAGTTGGGGAAAGGCTGTTATGTGTGCATTTGGTGCAAAGAGCTACTGGCCATCAACAAATGAGTACAATATCTGGAGCCTAAAGAAGCAGACATGCAGGAACAGAGGCAGATAGTATCAGAGCCTGCCCTGGATCAGCAGCATACTTGGAAAGACTAGGCCCCAGAACTAACACATGAATTCAGGCATGGGTCAGGCGCCAGGACACTGTTACAGTAATCCAAAGCTAGACAGAAACCTCCAATCACTTGTGAGCTTTTGATCTGCATCTAGAGTTTCTCAGTTGCCGAGATAGGCAAGTACTAAAATCAGGATTCACAGGATCAGTTCTAAAGGTAGCAAGGCAGCCAGACAAACACACACAGAAAAAGCCCACCAGAAACTATTGAACTAGCAAGGGTGCTTTTGCCAGACTGATCAAGACACATCCTATGCTGGTCCCCAGAAACCTCTGGAGAGTGAAAGAATAGTTTCCTTCTACTGCTCAAAAAGTTATTTTCCCCAGCTTTAGTGTTGGTTGCTGGCTTCTGCAGTCCCAGCCAAAGGTCTCCAGCCCCGAGTTCCCAGGCAAGCCTGACAGAGGTACCTGCTTCCTGGATCATGGCATGATATTTCAAGGGCTGCTGAAAAGAGATGGTATCTACTTATCAAAGAAAGGAAAAAGTGTCTTCCACAACAGAATGGCTAACCTGTGGAGGGCTTTGAACTAGGATCCTTGGGGAGGGTGAACAAAGCCACCAGGAATGTAAGTCTTCAGGTAAGTAAACTAAAATTAAAAAAAAAAAAAATAGTACAGAAAAATAGGACATCATCTGGAGAACTGCTTATACTAATGCCCATAGCATGCAAAATAAAGTTCCAGATTTAGAAGTTGTAATAGAAGAGGCTGATTTGGCTATAGTGGCAGTCATAAGACATGGTATACAAAAAAAGTGACTGATGTAGTTATAAACAGGCTATAATCTATTCAGGAAAGATGGCAGGAAGACAGGGAGGAAGAGTGGTATTACAACTAAAAAAATATTAAAACCACAGAACTGCAGATCTGAAATGAGCGTCTCTGGCTGCCTGGACATCCAGGCGAAAATGTTCAGAGAAACAGAAACAGAGAAACCCAAAAACTCATCCACACCAAACAAGACTCGGTTGTAGACACCACCACACCGAAAGCAATCACATCCACAAACACAGAGGAAAACGCGAAATGGGGTGCTTTCCATCATATTGAAGACAGACAAATTATAAACAGTCACCAATTTGAACACCACAACCTCCCCCCTCGACCCTTGCCCAGCAGCCTGGATCAAGGCAACAAAGAATGAAATTGCGCAACTTATCTCCCCCATTGTAAACCAATCCTTCCAACAAGGTTCTATGCCAACACAACTCAAAAGATCACTCATAAGGCCCATCTTAAAAAACAAAACTCAGCAAAAGCGATCCAACATCCTATCGCCCAATCTCAAGCATATCCTTCCTAGCCAAGATCATCGAAAAGGCAGTCCAACAACAGTTGCAGGACCACATCGACGACAGGAAAGCCTTAGACATGCATCAATACGGTTTCCGTCAGCATCATGGAGTGGAAACCCTACTTATAGCACTCCTTGACAACCTCCTCAAGGGCCTCGAAAACAAAAGCAAGATGTTCATACTCATATTTATCGATGTATCGGCTGCATTTGATACAGTACACCACTGTACTCTCATAAACCGTCTCGCATCCATAGGTATAACAGGGACCCCACTAAAGTGGTTCTCATCATACATTTCAAATAGAATGCAACAGGTCCAATTCAACAACGAAAAAGCCGATGCCTTTCCCCAAACCCAAGGCATTCCTCAAGGCTCAGCACTCTCCTCCCTCCTATTCAATTTGTACATAGAGCCGGTTTGCGAAATCTTTCAGAAGCACGAGATCAGTTATCACATTTATGCAGACGATCTAATGCTTTATACTCAACTTGACATAAAACCAACCGAACTACACCCAACTGGAAGATTGCCTCAACTTGCTCCAAACCTGGTTGCAACAAAACATGGCGATAAACCACAAAAAAAAACTGAGGTGATGTTCATCTCCAAGAAAACAGACTTCATCCCACCCACCAGTCACCCTTAACAACGTCTATCACACTAAGCCCGAAATAAAATACCTAGGGGTACTACTGGATAGCAACCTACGAATGGATAAACACCTCCGGGCAACAAACCGAGTCATATTCCATAAATTAAAAGTTCAACCACTCCGTAATATCATTGATCAATCCGACTTCAGAACAGTGGCACAAGCTCTCATCATCCCCCACCTGGACTACTGCAACGCCATTCTACAAGGCCTTCCAAAGAACACCCTAAATATCTTACAAATGGCCCAAAACGTGGCTGCTAGAATCATCATGAAAAAAGGCGTCACCGAGCACATCACTCCAGTACTAATTGAACTGCATTGGCTTCCCGTTGCTGCCCGCATCATATACAAAATACTAGTAACCACTTTCAAACTCATTCATAACATAGCTCCATCATACCTCACCAACCTAATAACCATCCAACCACCCAACAGAAGCAGAAGGACCGCAAACCTCAACACTCTCTGCGTCCCGAACAGCATAAGAACTGTCAAAGCAGAAACAAGCAACAGATCATTCTCATACGCAGCACCACTTCTCTGGAACCAGCTGCCTCACGAGCTACGATTAACAAACGACTTGAAAGACTTTAGAAAAAAGCTCAAAACTCATCTTTTTCAGGCTCATTACAATCTGACCTAGACAGTGACCGCCTTCTTCTATCACTGCGTCAAAATGGCTCTGACCATATGACAAGGACAACTACAATTTCGTTCCTGTAATATTGTGTATATGTATATATATATATATATATATAAGCACACCCACATCCACTCAATCAAATGTATATTCCACTGATCTGTGTGCTGTGTTGAGTGCGAATCCGTATTCAATCAAAATGTATATCATGCAAATTACTGTACTGTACAGTCCATCCTGATCTGTGAAGTAAACCGCTGTTGATCGTAGGAAGTAGCGATATACAAATGTGTACTAAATAAATAAAATTATGTTGCCCTACAGATCTCCACTGGCGGAACTAAACTATACTCTGCCGACGAGGCTGCCTGAGCCCTCATGGAATGCGTCTGCAACCCCGCTGGCACTGCTTTACCCTTCAAGATGTATGCCGACATGATTGCCTCACTGATCCATCTGGAAATGGAGGCCTTAGCTACCACCTCACTTTTGCGCAGCCACCAAACAGAACCCGACGGTCCGATCTCCGAAAGGACAATGCCCTTTTCACATACCTTCGCAGAACTCTTATCATCCAGGTGGTACAGCTGTGGAGTGGCAGGGCCCATATCCGTTCTCGCCCACATCCACGCTTGCCAGAGCCGTTAAGAAAGCGGCCTGATTTACATGAAATGCTGACACCACTTTGGGCAAAAATGAAGGTATGGGCGCAGGACCACTTTCTCCCTGGAGAAGGAAAGGAGTGGATCCTGGCATGACAAGGTCCGAAGCTCCGAAATCCTGCGTGCTGAGCAAATCGCCAACAGGAATACCATTTTCAGAGTCAAATCCTTCAAGGAAGCTTGACTCAATGGCTCAAAGGGTCCCCCAGATAGCACCATCAGCATTGAGATCCCAAGGCAGTACCCACTGCCCTCTTTGGCAGATGGAGGTGGGTTACACGTCTGGGTGTGTACCCAACGGCACCCCATAGATTTTACTGCAATAACCAGACAGACATCGCTACCAGATGCACCCTCAAGGAACTGGTGGTTAGACCCTTATCAAAACCGGATTGCAACACCACCAAGATGTCCGGGACGGAGGCAGTGGAAGGACGCGCCTGCCTCTCTCCGCACCACGATTCAAAGATGCACCCTACGCAGATGCACATCAGGTTCGTAGACCTCCTCTGGGCCTGTAGCAAAATCTATCCCCGAGTCCAAATTATCCTTTTTTCTTCAACCTCGCCCTTTTAAGAGCCATGCCGTAAGCGAGAATTGATCCACCTGGGTCATGCAAAGCAGTCCCTGCATCAAGAGGTCCTTTCAAACTGGAAGTCACCACATTCAATCCGCCAATATCCGAATCAGTTCAGCATATCTCGGGCACCTCGGCCAATCTGGTGCCACCGGAATTACAAATCCCCGGTGTGCCTCTATCCGTTGCACTAACTGGCCTATGAGTGCCCACAGGGGAAAAACAGAGAAGATCCTCTTCGAGCCACTGCTGAATAAGAGCATCCAGGCCCTCGGACATCCTCTCTTCTGCTGAAAAACCAGCAGGACTTGGCCGACTCAAACATTGCCATTAGGTCCATGACTGGTGTGCCCCATCGGCGTACCACCTGCTCGAACACCTCCTGATTGAGCTGCCACTCTCCGGGGTCCATGCGCACTCAGCTGTCAACTCCCGCTACGTGCGCCGCTGATAATGCCTGGAGACAAATCTCTGCCCATCCGAACAGCCTATCGGTCTCCACCTCCAGGGCTACACTGCCCATGCCTCCTTGCCAGTTGATGTAAGCTACTGTGGTCACATTGTCCGAGAGACTTGGACCACCTTCCCCTGCAACCATGGCTCGAAACTTTCTAGCGCCAAGGTGACTGCTCGCATCTCGAGCCTGTTGATCGACCACAGGGCCTCCGGCAGACTCCTGTCCCTGAACAAAGTGTCCTTCGCAATGGGCTCCCCAACCTGATAGGTTGGCATTGGTCATCAGTGCAACCCACACCAGGGACTCCTTCCAGGCTCCCCACATGCAGCCACCAATTGAGGGCTCTCCTGGCGCTCCGCGGGCAGGGGAGTACTTGGGACAGGGGTTGATTCTGATGGGACCATCGACAGAGCAGAGCCCTCTGCAGCAGTCACATGTGCGCCCTTGCCCATGGGACTAGACTGAGTGGCTGCCATGGTTCCCAGAACATGCAGATGCCGACACGCTGATGATCTTGCCATCTTCAGGAACTACCATATCCATTGTCGTAGATCCTGCACCCGGCAATCCGGCAGAAAGACCCTGCCCATGCAGGTATCAAAGCACCCTCTCATATACTCTAGCTCCTGGGCTGGCCATAACCGACTCTTGGTCAGGTTGACCCCCCAACCGAGACTTTGAAGGAACTCTCCCACTCGCCCTGATGCTCTTTCACCATCGTCCCTGGACTTCACCAAGACCAGCCAATCGTTTAGGAATGAGTGTATGAGAACCCCTTCCTTGTGGAGAGCTGCCACCACCACCATGACCTTGGTGAAGGTATGGGGGGGGGGGGGGCGGTCGCCAGACCGAAGGGCAACACTCGAAACTTGAAACTTGGCACCGCAAAGCGGAAAAACTGCCAATGTTCTGGATGGATGGGAATGTGCAGATACGCTTCCTTGAGATCAAGAGTCGCCAAAAACTCTGTTTCCTACAGCCACTATTACTGATCGCAGCATTTCCATGTGAAAATGCAGTACTTGGAGACAGCAGTTCATGCCCTCGAAGTCGAGAATTGGGCGAAAGGAACCTTCCTTTTGGGCACCACAAAATACATGAAACATCGACTGCAGACATACTGGTCTCACGGAACCAATTCCACAGCTCTCGGCTACAGGAGACAAGTCAAGGTCTCTTCTACTGCCGCCAACACTGCTGGACGATCAAAGGAGCTTGTTATTGCTCCAGCAGCGAATATAGGCGCATCATGGATTGCACCCCTTTAAGGCCAGCTTCTGGCAGATCCCACTCATCCTAGATTACCTGTCCTATTACTCCATGTACTGGGAAGACTTTCCATACCACCTGGAACAGCGGATCCTACAGTGCCTCTTCCTCTGCTGGGAGGTTAACAGGCATATTCAGGCATATCCTTTGGGGACGAGGAATTGTATCAGTACCCGTTTGCAGTGATTGTAAGCCACTTTGATGCCCTTTGGTCTGGGCGGTATATCAAGAAATTGCATAAACATGAACATAAGCATAAAGATGAGCACCAGTAGCTCCTCCCGGTGGAAAACCCGAACAATCCAGGCCTGATTCTCCTGTTCTGGGTTCTCTCCTTCTTCCAACTCCTCCTGCAGATCTAGCTCCGTGTCAAGGTCTTCCCCATCTAGCCCCTCCGACAACAGCGATTGCTGCCACTCCTCTAAGCCTCTAACCCGCTTAGACGCCACTGCTCCTGACTCATGCTCTTTTGTGTCCGACACCCTCTTAGCCCTGTGTTCCAGGGCTGAGGAGCCACTTGCCAAGCCCTGTTGACAGACAAAATGCCTTATGCAAAAGTAAGAAACTCCAGTGAGAACTCCCCTGGGAGCCCTATTGCTCCCTGGGCTTGATGGATGGTCCGGATACGTTGAAGGTAACATGGTGTCGTGTCCCCCCCCCCACCCCCAGGGTCTCTTGCAACCAGGAGGGACTCAACTGCCTCATCTTATCCTGCAGGCCCTGCTCCCATGGACTTAGCCTCTTGTGTGCAGTCTAGGCAGACGCCTGCCTCTGAGACCACACCCCATCGGGGACTGCATATCTTGAGTATTTTTAGATTGCGCTGCAGTGTTGTATCAAAGATATGAAATGGACTTTCTCCGAGTAAAGTTTACGTTTTTATTCTAATACTGCAAATGGCTATAAGGGAGTACAGCTTCCTTTACGAGCAATATTACAAATTTAATAGGTACATAATCTGGGCTAAGAGACAAGGGATGATCATGTCAGGTTACTCACTGACCATAGACAGATGGAAGAATTTCATTTGCCTCCTATCCACTATCTTTCAAATTACATACATTTCTTGTATGCATGTACTTCCTGTTTTCCACAGAACTGTAGCAGCTACAGACCTATATGCAGCACTTCCCTTCCCTTCCCCTCCCCTCCCCCCCCCATTATCTTTCTCCTGAGAAGGGTCAGATAAAAAGTCAGAGGAAAAAATAAATGAAAGTCAATGTCTCAACCAACTGTCACTTACATCACCTGAAGAGGCACAAAAGCACTCTGAAATCAGCCCAGCAACAATGGCATATCTGATTAGGCTTTTCCCTCAGGTCTGCATCAAGTCATTGTGCCCTGAATAAGTTTTGATCTGTATAATACAAGGAATGCTTAAGGATTAAGTGGAGTTCACCCCCCCTTGACACCATCCTATACCAGACACTGATCTGGCTGGCATGGTGGTAAGGGCTGGGGGCACTCCCCAGGAACGCCCTCAATCTGTACCCGGGTAGGTAAAAGGATCCCTAGTACAATGCACCTCCTCAGGCTCAGGCACAGAGCACTAAAGTACTTGAACTAAAATAAAATAAAACCAAAATCGAATTAACTGAAACTGAAATTAAAAAGAAACTGCAAATGGCCCCCTAGGAAGAGGATGCTCTGTCCTGCTTTATTCTCTGGTGGCTGCCTCTCCCAGGCACCCAAAACACAGCAAGGGTAAAAACACAGCAGGGGTAAAACACATGCAGGCCTGAATAAGAATAAATCGCGCCTAAACACAGCAGGGATTGGGGGGGGGGGGGTTCCTGCACCTCTGCAGGCTCCCAAACATGCAGCTGCAGGCCGCTCTCTCTCCTCATGTTCTGGCTGTTGCTAGGGATTCCTACCGTCCCACCCTCCCCCGCTACTGAAGGGGAAAATTAATCCTCCTTCAGGTACCCTTGTCTCAGGTTGGAATACTGTCCTCCATCTTGTGCTAGTGTCTCCAGCTCTAGGCCTAAGAAAGAAATAGCCTGCTGACCCTTTTAACAATGGAACTGCAGAATTAGCAGTTTTGAGCTATGAAATGAGCTAACATCCTGAAATCATAGAGATGACACAATGAGAGGTGCTGATCTTAACGACTCTGAAAACTACACAGCTATTAGAACTACCACCTGGGCCTCTTGAATGAACAAAGGGAAACAAAAAAAAGAAGAACTTGATTAACATCAGAGTAGTATCTTTGTAGCTGCCTTATGCTCTACATCAGTATCCGGAGTTAATCTGCAGGAAGCTGGGCTAGCACAAGGCGAAGAGGACTGCCATGAGAATGGGAAGACAGGATGCCACAAGGGAAAGCAGAGAGCAAGAGGGCAAAAGATTAAGGAGTAGATTTGCTTGAGAAAAAATAGGAAGAAAGAAAGGAAATCTGCTTAAGAACATAAGATATGCCATACTGGGTCAGACCAAGGTCCATCAAGTCCAGTATCCTGTTTCCAACAGTGGCCAATCTAGGTCATACGTACCTAGCAGTTTCCCCAAAAGACACAGGTTCCACAATACTTGTACTGGGTCAAGCATTGATATCCTGGGTCCCTTCTTAATAATGGTTTATGGACCTTTCCTCCAGGAACTTGTCCAAACCTTTTTTAAACCCAGCTACACTAACAGCCTTTACTACATCCTCCGGTAACAAATTCCAGAGTTTGATTACACGTTGAGTGAAAAAATATTTTCTTTTATTAGTCTTAAATAGTTTACCCTGTAGCTTCATTGCATGTCCCCTAGTCTTTCTATATTCTGATAACGTAAACAATCGATCTACGTTTACCCGCTCCACTCCGTTCATTAATTTATAGACTTCTATCATATCTCCCCTCAGCCGTCTCTTTTCCAGGTTAAAGAGCCCTAACCTTTTTAGCCTTTCTTCATAGGAGTATACTTCCATCCCCTTTACCATTTTGGTGGCTCTTCTCTGAACCTTTTCTAATAACGCTATATCCTTTTTAAGATACGGTGACCAGAATTGCACACAATATTCAAGGTGCGGTCTCACCATGGAACGATATAGAGGCATTATAATATCTTGTTTTATTTTCCATTCCTTTCCTTATGATACGTAGCATTCTATTTGCTTTCTTGGCTGCCGCTGCACACTGGGCCGAGGGTTTTAACATATTATCCACAATGATGCCTAAATCTTTTTCCTGGGTGGTGGTTCCTAATGTGGAACCTTGCATTGTGTAACCATAGTTTGGGTTGTTCTTCCCTGGGTGCATAATTTTGCACTTGTCCACATTAAATTTCATCTGCCATTTTGATGCCCAGTCTTCCAATTTATCAAGATCCTCTTGCAAATTTTCCACAATCCTCTTGGGTTTCAACAACTTTAAATAGGTTTTGTCTCATCTGCAAGTTTGATAACCTCACTCGTTATTCCACTTTCCAGGTCATTTATGAATTGTGTCACAAAGCAGCGGACCCAGCACAGATCCCTGGGGTACACCACTATTCACCTTTCTCCATTGGGAAAATTGGCCATTTAGCCCAACCCTCTGCTTTCTATCTTTTAACCAGTTCTTGATCCACAGTAGTACACTGCCTCTTATCCCATGAATCTTTAGTTTTGCCAAACGTCTCTGATGAGGGACCTTGTCAAAGGCTTTCTGAAAGTCCAGATACACTATATCAACCGACTCACCTTTGTCCACCTGTTTATTCACACCTTAAAAAAAAACATACCAGATTAGTAGGGCAAGATCTTCCTTGTCAAAGCCATGTTGGCTGTCTCCCATTAGGCCATGACTATCTACATGCCGAGTAATTTTATTCTTTGATAGTTACTACCATTTTTCCCCGGTACTGACGTCAGGCTCACTGGTCTGTAGTTTGCCGGATCACCCATGGAACCCTTTTTAAAAATTGGTGTTACATTGGCGATCCTCCAATCTTCAGTTATTAGAGAGATGATTTTAATGAGTTCACAGATTACTAATAGCAGGTCTGCAATCTCATATTTCAGTTCTTTCAACACCCTTGTATGTATACCATCCAGCTCAGGTGATTTGCTACTCTTCAGTTTATTTTATTTTTTATTTTTATACACATTTATATACCGCATCTTCCACAGATCAGTTGCGGTTTACAGAGAACAAAACTTAACACTTGACAACGCAAGTTGTTTTACAAGGAACGTCAATGTTAGTATAATTAACCGAATATAAATTTACAAGGAACGTCATAATATAATTCTAACAATGTGAACAGAACATATTTGAATAAACTATTCACACACACACACACACACACACACACACACACACACACACAAACACACACAGACACACACACAAAGACACACACACATATATATATATATATATATATATATATATATATATACATATCTATATATATATATATATACATATACACATATGCCTACATATACACATACATACACCTATGGGAGTAAAAGGGCATAAGATGTGGGGTCATCAAGGGGCGTAACTATAAGAGCTGTGTTGGGTGAAAGGATTTTAATTGGAACAGCCAGAAGCCTGTTTAGCCTTTATCTAAAGCAGGTGGGAGAGTCTCTGTGTTATAGTATTTGGTGAACAGATGAGTTTTCAAATTCTTGCGGAGTTCCGTGATCTCGGTTAGTGTTCGTAGCTCCTCGGGGAGGGAATTCCAGATGGTGGGGGCTACGTGGGAAAATGCTCTGTGGTTTGTTGATTTGTGAGCTCTTGTGTAATCTTTTGGGGTTTTTAGTTTGTTTAATTGGCCTTTTCTTTGTGTAGGTTTAGGTGGTTCTTTGTGTATTAGGTTGCATAGTGTGGTTGGAGCTAAATCGTATAAGGCTTTGAATGAAGTAATTATTATTTTGTAAATTATTCTGCTTTGAATTGGAAGCCAATGGAGGGAAGCTAGTATTGGTGTTATGTGTTGGAGTGAGTTAACTTTCAATATAATTCTTGCAGCTGCATTTTGTGCTAATTGTATAAGTTTGATGTTTTGTTTTGATATGCCCATGAGTATTATATTGGCAAAATCAAAGTGAGGAGTTATAGTAGCCTGGATTATATTAATGAAATCTTGTGAGAATACAAGAGGATGTAGTTTGAGCGTTTTTAGTTTGAAGTAAACTTTCTTTATCGTATTGCTGATGTGAGTTTCCATGGTGAGATGTGTGTCTAGTATAATGCCTAGGTATCTTATTTCATTTTTTATTTTAATTTCCTGATTTTGGAGTCTTATGTGTGTTGGTGGGGTATATGATTTGTTTTTAGTCACAATTAAGACTTCTGTTTTGGCGTGATTTATGTGGAGATTTTGAGCTTTAAGCCAAGTTGTGATTTCATTATAGCAGTCCGATAGGAGTTGGAGCGGTAGATTGGGTATCGTGAATGGAATGTACATCATGATATCATCTGCATATAGATGATATTGTACTCCAAATTTTTTGAATATTTTGCAAACGGGTTTTATGTAAATATTGAAAAGAAGAGCTGATAATGCTGAACCTTGTGGTAATCCTATTTCTTGTTTATATGTGGTGGAGGTTTGATTCCCGATTCTTACATTTTGTGTTCTATTGTTTAGGTAGGACGAGAACCATTTGTGTACTATGGAGTTTAAACCTATTTGTCTCAAGCTGTTGAGCATTATTGTGTGGTGTACGCTATCAAACGCCGCTGATATATCAATGAAAAGTAGTATGAAAGCCTGCTTTTGGTTGTCAATGCCTCTTAGGAGCGCATCTAATAGAACTGTAAGGAGTGATTCTACTCCATGGCGGGGGCGAAAGCCATATTGTTGCTCATCAAGCGGGTAAGATGAGTCTAGGAAATCTTGTGTCTGAAGTTGGACCACTTTTTCAATTATTTTAGCTAAGAATGGGATGCTGGATATGGGTCTATATGATGTTGGGGATGTTTTATCGAGTTTGCTGTTCTTAAGGATTGGGCGGATTTGTGCATGTTTGAGTGATGATGGGAGATAACCTTGAGTTAGTGAGAGGTTAACTATTGAGAGGATGTAGGGTAATAAAATTGGCAGTGTGTTTTTTATCCATGTTACTGGACATGGATCTAGATAAGAAGTTGTAGTGTTTAGGCTAGTGATGATGTTTTTTAGTGTCTCTTTAGTTATGGGATGAAAGTCTGCCCATTCGTCTGATGGCTGGTGGGATGTATTAATGGGGTCTATAATCATTGATGGTGTTTTTGCTTTGTTTTGATAATGACAAGCTAAAGTTTGTACTGTGATGTCTAATTTCAGTGCCTGAAGTTTGTGGGTTGGTTAGGTTTCTGACCATGGAGAATAACTCTTGGTCTGTTGTAAGATTTTGACAGAATTTCAGAGTAGTATTCTTTCTTTGTGCTGTCTAGGGTTTCTTTGTATTTATTAAGGTGGTTGTTGTATATTTCTTTGTGTATTGTCAGTTTAGATTTGCGCCAGATGAATTCTAATTTTCTAAGATTCTTTTTCATTTGTTTTAGAGTAGTATTAAACCAGGGTTTGGTGTTAGACTTAGAGTAGATGCTCTTTTTATTCGTATGATTAATTTTGGCTGCGTTGTTAATGGTTTCATACCAGTTTTTGACAGTATCATCCAGGTTCATTGGAGATGATAACAGGTGTGGGACTGTTAAGTCAATGAATTCAGTGTTATTAAACTTTTTAAATCTTGTAGTTGGGATAGCTCTAGAGGAGTTATTAGTGCTAGTGACAGGATATGTGATGTTGAATTTGACAATATAGTGATCCGACCAGGGTATCTGTGTACATTCTACAGCATCTGGGTTGATAAGTTCGAAGAGAGAATTAGGTAGAAGGACAATATCGAGTGTTCCACCTTTGGTGTGAGTTGATTTGTTTATTATTTGGTGGTAGTCCATGTCCGATATAGCATCAAAGAATAGTTTGGAGTCTAGTGTTGGTAGCGAGGGGAGATTAAAGTCGCCTAGCATGATTATAGGGTGTTGATCGGAGGATGAGCTGAGTAGTTCAATAAAAGAATCAAGGCAGTCTGCTTTTTGGTCTGGGGGTCTATAGACTAGACAGAGTTTCAGGAGTCCAATTTTTATAAGTAGAGAGTCTATATTGTTTGAGATGTTTGACTGGATTGTTTTGGCATTTAATTCTTTTTTGTCATCATTAATACTCCTCCGCCTCTTTTATTATTTCTGTGTTTGTAGAATGTGTCATAATTTTCGTTATCCAGTTGATTTAGGTAGACTGTATCGGTCTCTGAGAGCCAGGTTTCAGTGACACATAATATGTCTGGCTTTAAATCAGTTTATCTAATAGTTGTAATACATCTTCCCGATGTATTGATATTTCCTTCAATTCTTCCGCACCTTTAAATACCACTTCAGTCATGGGTAACATCCCTACATCTTCCTCAGTAAAGACCGAAGCAAAGAATTCATTCAGTCTCTCCGCTATCACTTTGTCGCCTCTTAGTGCCCCTTTAACTCCTCTATCATCTAATGGACCAACTGACTCTCTCACAGGGTTTGTGCTACGAATGTACTTGAAAAAAATCTTTATTTCACGTTTTTGCTTCCGCAGCAAGCTTCTTCTCAAATATTCCCTTTGCCTGCTTTTGCCTGCTTTTGCCCTTTGCCTTGCATTTGACTTGCCAGTGCTTGTGCTGTTTCCAGGTTTCGTCGTTTGGCTCTTTTTTCCATTTCCTGAAAGATGCTTTTTTGGCAACAGCCTCTCTGACCTCACCTTTAAACCATGCTGGCAGTTTTTTGGACTTCCTTCCACTTTTCTTAAAGCGTGGAATACAGCTGGTCTGGGCTGCCAAGATAGTATTTTTCAACACCACCCAAGCTTGATGTAAGTCTTTAACCTTTGCAACTGCTCCTTTTAGTTTTTTCTTAAATATTTTCCTCATTTTATCATAGTCTCCCTTTCAAAAGTTAAAAGGTAGTACCTGTGGATTTCCTTACTATCCCTCCTCCACTAATTAAATCAAAGGCGATCATGCTATGATCACGATTGCCAAGTGGCCCCAACACCCTCATCTCTTGCACTAGATCTGGTGTTCCTCTAAGAACTAGGTCTAATATGGCTTCCCCTCTGGTCGGTTC
This sequence comes from Ichthyophis bannanicus, assembly GCA_033557465.1. Taxonomy (NCBI): domain Eukaryota; kingdom Metazoa; phylum Chordata; class Amphibia; order Gymnophiona; family Ichthyophiidae; genus Ichthyophis; species Ichthyophis bannanicus. The sequence goes on from CM066031.1 coordinate 979,360,469, forward strand.
ATGAACCAGCTGCTCCAAGAAGCAGTCATTTATGTCATCTATGAACTTTTTCTCCCTAGCATGTCCTGCCGGGACACTGACCCAGTCGATACCGGGGTACTTGAAATCACCCATTATTATAACTGTGCTGCAACTTTTGTTAGCTTCCTTGATTTCTTTGAGCATTTCATCTTCCATTTGTTCATTCTGGCCAGGCGGTCGATAGTACACCCCCACTGCCATCGCCTTACCCTTTTTACATGAAATTTCAATCCATAGAGATTGTACAGCAAATTTTGTTTCCTGCAAAACTTTAATCCTTTCTGACTCAATGCCCTCTCTAACAGAGCGCAGCCCCTCCACCAATTTGATCACCTCAATAGCACAGTTACTTACCTGTAACAGGTGATCTCTGGGAACAGCAGGAATAAGTCTTCACATATGGGTACGTCGGTACCGACTGAGCCTGCGCGGGAACGCTCCCCAGCTTCCCAAAAAGGAAAGCTTTTGGGAGCATCCCACAGCGCCTGCGCGCTGCCTTCCCGCCTTTCCTAACCGCCTCTCCCCAGTTCGAGTTTTAAAGCTGAGACAAAGAGAGAGAGGAAAGAAAAAATAGATAGAGAGATACAACTCCTAGGGGAGGTGGGTGGGTTGTGAAGATTTATTCCTGCTGTTCCCAGAGATCACCTGTTACAGGTAAGTAACTGTGCTATCTCCAGGAACAAGCAGGAATGAGTCTTCACATATGGGGACTCCCTAGCTAGAGATGCCTGGGAGATCCCCAAGGTTATGAGACCCTGTGAAGGGCTCTATCTCCTCCTATGGATCTCAGGCATCCATTCAGGGAAGGAGGGCAGGAGTTGATTAAGCATGGAACAGGTGTTTGAGAACAGCCTGACCAAACAAGGCATCCCGGCGGGAGTCCTTGTCCAAACAGTAATGGGCTGTGAAGGTATGAACCGAGGCCCAGGTGGCCGCTCGACAGATCTGGTCGATGGACACAGAATTTAGATGAGCCATATAGAGGTGGCCATGGCCCTCACATTATGAGCTGTGACATGACCTTCCAGAGAAAGGTTCTTATTCTGGTAGGCGAAAGAAATACACTGAGCAATCCAATTGGACAGTGTCCTCTTAGAGGCTGGAAGTCCCAAATGAGAGGGATCAAAGGCAACAAAGAGTTGAGAAGACTTTCTATATTGCTGTGTCCTTTGTAAGTAAAAGGCAAGAGCTCTCTTACAATCCAGGGTATGAAGATTCCTCTCTGCACTTGATGCATGAGGACCTGGAAAAAAGACAGGTAAATACACCTCTTGATTAAGATGAAAAGGTGAAACCACTTTAGGCATAAAGTGTGGATTGGTCCTAAGGACTACCTTATCATGATGGAACCTTGTATAAGGTGGGATTAGCCACTAAGGCCTGCAGTTCACTGATGCGGCGAGCTGAGGTGACTGCAATGAGGAAAATAACCTTCCAGGAAAGAAATTTCAAGGAGGTGGTGGCTAAGGGTTCAAAAGGAGGCTTCATAAGCTGACCAAGAACCAGATTTAAGTCCCATGCCACCGGAGGAGGCCTAATGGGAGGTTTAGTTAAAGTTAGGCCTCTCATGAATCTTGCAATAAGAGGATGAGAGGAAATAGACTGTCCATTGATAGGCTTAAGGGATGCTGCAATAGCACTCAAATAGACTCTTACTGAATTTGTCTTAAGGCCTGCATTGGAGAGATGCAGGAGATATTCCAACAGAGAATTCAAAGGTAGTGCTAGAGGATCAAGACCCTTCTCAGTACACCAAATGGAAAACCTTTTCCATTTAAAAACATAGGAATGTCTAGTAGAAGGTTTTCTGGAAGCATGGAGAATATCCTTCACCTGCTGAGAAAGATTCTTACCTTGAAGGTCTAGGCCTTCAGCAACCAAGCTCTGAGGTGAAGGTACTTGGGGTTTGGGTGCCACAAAGTCCCCTCCTCCTGAGACAGAAGGTCTGGAGCAGCTCCCAAGTCTAGGGAGGGAGCTTGAGAGAGATGCAGACGTAGAGGGTACCACACTTGGCGTGGCCAGCTTGGAGCTATGGAGATCATGGATCCTTGATGCCTCTGGAGCTTGAACAGAGTCTTGGGAATTAAAGGAATGGGTGGAAAGGCATACAGGAAGTCTTGACCCCAGTGAAGGAGGAAGGCATCCTTGGCCTGAACTCCCTGACACGGAATTCTGGAACAGAACCGGGGAAGTCTGGCATTCCACGGACTTGCAAAGAGGTCTATGTCCGGGGTTCCCCACTCTTGAAAGATTCTGAGTACTTGGTCCATGTGCAGGGACCATTCGTGTGGGAGCAGAACTCGACTGAGTCTGCCTGCCCAAGAGTTTTGGATTCCTGGGAGGTATATGGCCAGGAGATGGATTTGATGCTCTCTGGCAAAGGCCCACAATCTTAAAGCTTCGTTGCAAAGCGACAGAGAGCCAGTTCCTCCTTGCTTGTTTATGTAAAACATGGCTACCTGATTGTCCCTATGAATGAGGACTGTCTTGTAGCTGAGCAGGGTATGGAAGACCTTGAGAGCTAGAAAAACTGCTCGGAGCTCCAAGTGGTTGATATGTAGGGAGGTCTCCTGTGGAGACCAAGTGCCCTGAGTGGAGAGGTCTTGTAGATGAGCTCCCCAACCTGTTTGGGATGCATCTGTTGTGAGGGTTGCCTGGGGCAACAACTGTTGGAAGGGGGACCCCAGCAACAGATTTTGGGTGGACATCCACCACTGGAGAGACCAAAAGAGGCGTTTGGAGGTTGCTATTTGGTCTGAGAGAGCTCCTGAGGCTTGAGTCCACTGGGTGGACAAAGTCCATTGAGCTGCTCTCATGTGAAGACGAGCATAGGGTACCACATGCACTGTGGATGCCATGTGGCCTAACAGTTGTAGCATCTCCCGGGCAGTTAAATGGCTCTTTGACTGAATCTGGGAGGCTAACTGCACTAGGCGTAGGCAACGGGCCTGAGGAAGATAGGCCCTTGCAGTGGTAGTATCCAGCCAGGCCCCTATGAACTCTAGGGACTGAGTAGGGGTGAGCTAGGACTTTGGGAGGTTTACCACAAGTCCCAGATACTGCAGAATGTGCCTTGTGCAGTCCAGGGAAGTCTGGGCCTCTGACTGAGATGGAGCTCGGATGAGCCAGTCGTCCAGGTATGGGAATACAAATATTCCCAGAGTGCGTAGAAATGCAGCTACTACTGCCATGCATTTGGTGAACACTCTTGGAGCAGAGGCCAGACCGAAAGGAAGCACCCTGTATTGGTAATGCTTTCCTTGGAAAAGAAAACGGAGGAACCTTCTGTGAGATGGATGGATGAGGACATGTGTGTACGCATCCTTGAGATCTAGAGAACAAAGCAATCCTGACTCTGAAGTTATGGAAGGAGAGTGCCCAGAGAAAGCATCTTGAATTTCTCCTTGCATAGAAATTTGTTCAATTCTCTGAGATCTAATATGGGTCTGTAGCCCCCTGTTTTCTTTGGGATCAGAAAGTAGGGGGAGTAAAACCCTGACCCTTGTTGAAGAGGTACTTCTTCCATTGCCCCTTGGGCAAGAAGGGCAGCCACCTCCTGACATAGAAGGTCGAGGAGAGATGTTGGAGAATTGAAATGTCTCACCATGGTGTGAGGAGGAAGGTTTGAGAAATGGAGCTTGTAGCCCTCCCTTATGATGGAGGGGGTCCACTGCTCTGATGTAATTTGCTCCCATCTGGGAGCAAAATGAGCTAACCTTCCTGGAATGGTGAGAGGCTCTGGCTGTTTCAGAGCCAGAAAGGCTACGTTCTCTAGCATTAAGTCAAAAACCCTGAGGAGGCTGGGTCTGCTGAGTTGCAGCAGCCCCTGTAGGCTTAGGTCTGGCCTGTTTAGGTTGCTGACACTTAGCAGCAAAACGACCTGTAGATGATTGTTGGCCAGAAGCAGGATGGAATCTGCCTTTCTTGAAAAAAAATACTTCTTGAAAGGCTTTTTCTTGGCAGGAATGGAGGTTGACTTTGAAAGTCTATCCAAAGCAGAATTTTCTGCATCCATTTGAGTGGCTTTTATTTGCCAATCTTTGCCAAACAAGTTTTCTCCTGTACAGGGAAGATTTCCCAAGCCATCCTGGACCCAAGATTCTAGATCAGAAGCTTGGAGCCAAGTAATTCTGCGTGCAGCTATGGCAATGGCCGAAGCCCTGCTGGCACCCTCAAAGGAGTCAAAAGCTGCACGGTTGGAAAACTTTGAAATATCTTGAGTATGCTTAATCCAAATAAGAAAATCTTCCCTTTTATCCTCTGGAAGAAAAGGGAGGAAAATGTGCAGCTTATCTGCAACTTCTTTCCAGAAACATACCCATATAAAGACTATAGGAGTTGATTCTGGCAATGAGCATACTGGCTTGGAAGATTTTCCTACCAAAAGCATCCAAGGTCCTGCATTCTCTTCCTGGAGGAGCAGAGGAGTGTCTTTTTGCACTCTCTTTTTCATAGCTGACTCCACCACAATAGAATGGTGAGGAAGCTGTGTTTTATGAAACCCAGGACAAGGAGGGACACGGTACATAGTGTCCAATCTACGAGAATGAGGAGAGATAGTGAGAGGAGTCTCCCATAAGTCAATCATGTGATCATAAAGAATCTCATGAATTGGCAAGGTGACTGCCTCCTTAGGAGCCTTAGAATAACCTAAAATATCCAAATTTTTAGCTCTAGGCTCTGATTCAGAGGTTACTGAAATAGAAAGCACTTTAGCCACTTCTCTTATGAAGTCTTGAAAGGACAAGTCCTCTGGAGGAGACATTCTTCTTTTTGGAGAAGGCGGCTCTTCAGGAAGGGCTATGGATACTTCAGACTCCTCCGATGCATCAGAATCTTCGGAGGAATCAAAGTATCGACTGTCAGGGTGCTCTTCCAAAGCTCGATACGCGTATCGAGCGGTATCGACATCGGGTGTCATCGGTACCGGTGCGGTACCAATGGGCATCCCTGGACAGGGAACCACTGCAGTCGGCATCCTGGTCGATGTCGATGCAGTCGGTACCGGTACCGACACTGGTGCCGGTACCAGAGCCGATACCGACAACGGAGTTTGTTGTGGTATCAGCGGCATCGCAGCTTGAATGAAGGCCGTGATAGCCTGCTGCATGGATAGAACATTCTGATCCATCGACGCCATGAATGCCTGGAATTCGATACCGGAAGGTTGCGCCGATACCCCAGAGCATTCTAACAGGTGATCGGTCAAGGCCGTGCCATCGATGTCAACCTGTAACCCCATAGGTGGAGCTTTGGAAGCCAGAGCTTCCCGCCGGTGTTGTTTTGCCGGTGCGGAATCCTCGAGGGCAAGCCCGGAGGCATCTCGATGCTTGGAAGGAGATCTACCCTTCGAGGACCGGCTGGATTTATGTTTGGTTACCTGAGATCCATGGGAGGAAGACATCGATGCCATTGAAGCTGCATCAGAGGGAAACAGCACATGGAGCTTAGCTGCTCGGTTCTGTAAACCTCGTTTAGACATCAAGGAGCAGGATGGACAATCCAAAATGGAGTGGTCAGGACCCAAACATTTAAGACACCATTCATGGGTGTCGATGACAGAAATAGTACCGCTGCACTTAGTGCATTTTTTAAACCCTGAGGCTGGTTTTTTCCATGAGGAAAATTTCTCATGAGGCCTAAGGCCCAAAGAGGAAAAACACACTAAGTGAGGGAAAAATATGTTTTGTTTTGTTTTTATAAGAAAAGAAAGAAAGACCGGCGGTACCGGTCCGACGTCGGGGAAGGCAGACGCGCGACCAAAGAAATAAACTAAAACAAAGAACT